>OZ014519.1:389082388-389767388 GCA_963966055.1 Lathyrus aphaca | reverse complement strand
ATTGTCGATGATAAGGAGAGGCTGGTGGCCCACTTTCCATTGGAGTGGGTGGATGTTCATTTCCGTCATCCTAGCAAGCATTATATTTCCAAGCCCGAGGACCTGGGCGCGAATGACATAGCGGCTTACAATAAGCTGTTTAACTTCATTGATAGTTTCCGTCCTACAGAACTCGTAGATTCTGACGGGCATGCTCTTTTTCGACCTGATGGGACGCCTACCACTCAGGCCATATTAATAAACGTGAAGTTATTACCCAGTTGTCCGAATGAGGAGGCAGTGATGCATCTCTTAGGTGTTTTTTTAGTCTTTTCAGTTTTTTGTCCGTGGATTTGTCCAGTAACTGATATGCTATGTTTTCTTTTGCAGCGCAAATGGCCGAGATGTGTGACCGCTTGGTGAAACAAAACAAGGGGAACCTCAAGAAAGTTCCTAAGAGCAGGGTAGATAACGTCAAAGATCAGGCTACCTTGGATGGTTTTGTAACTTCAGACAGTTCTACACCGGGGAGCACCCCGCTTGGTGGTTCTCCACTGGGCAAAAGGCCAAGGGTCGAGGAGCCCCCTTCTCATACAAAAATTGGCACAACGTCTTCAGGTCTATTTAAATTACCCCCGTGTGTGACGTAGAGGCCATTGTTTGTTGAAAGAGCATCTGTTCGAGTCCCCGACCTTGACATTGCGGTCGTCCTTTCATCTGACCGCAAGACTTTGAGAGTCGAATTGTGCTAAGATGCTGCGAGAATGATCCGAATCTTGGAGACTACTCTTGCCTTCAGCAACACTAAGCTGGTGTCCAGGAAGGATCTGCTGGAAGCCTAGAAGAGGATAGCTGATCTCAAGGAGGAAAGCGCAAATCTTTACAACAAGATGCGTAAGCTCGAGGGGAACTTAAAGGCGAAGAAAGAGTTGTTGATCACACTGGGGGCCGAGCAGGAAAAAGAGAGGGCTACTCTTTCGGAGAATGAGGAGCCGAAGAAAAAGGTTCAGGAGCAAGAGAAGGCGCTAGCTTTGGGCAAGGAGGAAACTGAGGAGGATAAAAGTATGGTGTCCATGGCGAACCTTATTGCTCAAACTCTCTTGTTGGCTCAAGACAACCTGTCCATGGCTTCGTTCGGTTACTACAATGTGATAGAAAAACTCAAAGTAACTAGCCCTGGTGTGGAACTGGTATTTGAAGGTACTGGTCCTTTGTATCGTGTGGAAAACGACATGGTGCCCCCTGATGACGAATAGTTATTTTGCCTGCATGTCGTTATTATTTTGGCCTGCACGCCCCCTTTTATCGGATTTTTTGTATGAGGCTTAGTCCCATTTATTTGTATGTTATGACAATGTCCGACCATGTGGTCGGTATTATAATGTTATTTTCTATTTTATTCTTGCATTATTACTTAGCTTGTGTGTATGCTTTTATATTTTACAAGTTTTTAAAGAATTGGGTGGATTCTCGACGTGGTAATATTAAACTCGACAATGTGTGGAACTTGACAAAAGGTGAGATTTATTCTCACTAGAGGGGGTCGAGGATGTGGTCGTGTCCTTTTTCCCTAAGGCTTAGACCTTTCCCATCGCAAACTGGGGGTCTGTCACGCTGGTATGACTATGGCAGAGCTCGTTTGAGGTGTCCCCATTGGGCGAATCAGTTTCCCGAATAATAGGAAAATGGTCGCACACGTTTATGTTGAGGGTAGTATTTATATCATGATACATCCCTGTGGTTGGGTACTTCTTCCCCTGTTGATGGAGTTTATTAGCTGACATATATTCTGCGCTTTGGCTGGATTTTTAGATGTAATATTGTTTTAGATTTTCAGTGTTCCATGGTCGAGCAAATGGTTGCCCATTTAGTTCTTCAAGGTAGTACGCCCCGGTACCCGTTTTTGACTTAACGCGATATAGGCCTTCCCAGTTGGCTGCAAGCTTGCCTTCGCGCGAGTCTTTTTGGTTTCTTCTCAAGACAAGGCTGCCCACATGGAATTCTCGTTTGACAATTCGGTTTTCGTAGCGCAACGAGATTTTTTGTTTTAGGGAATCTTTGCGGAGAGCTTCCCCTGAATGGACTTCCTCGACCAAGTCGAGTTCCTCTCTTAAAGCCTCGTCGTTAAGTTATTCTTCAAAAGGGAACTCTGTGTGGAGAGAAGGCTCTTTGATTTCCACGAGGATGACTGCTTTTTTCCCGTATATCATCCAAAATGGGATCTCCCCGGTAGTTGAGTGTGGGGTGGTCTGGTAGGCCCAACGCACGTTGTGGAGTTCCTCGACCTACCTTTTCTTCGCTTTGCCCAACTTCGTCTTAGGACCTATTAAATGACTCTGTTGGCGGCTTCGGCATGCCCGTTTGTCTGGGGATGCTCGATGGATGTGAAGTGTTGCTTGGTTCCTGTCTTGGCGACAAAGTCTTGAAAATTCATGTCCGTAAACTAGGTGTCGTTGTTCGTTATAAGGGACTGTGGCACACCGAATCTGGCCAAGATGTTTCTCTTATAAAATCATAGAATGTTGAACGCAATGATTCTGGCAAGAGCCTCAGCCTCTATCCATTTGGTAAAGTAGTCAGCGACCACGATCAGATACTTGTTTTGGAAAGAACCCATCGTGAAGGGTCTGAGGATGTCCATGCCCCACTGCATAAACAACCATGGTGATGACATTGTTTTCAGAATGTTGGGGGGTGCAATGTGAATATCTCTATGACGTTGGTCCTTTTCGTACCTCTTTACGTGTTCTTTGGCATTGCTCTGCATGGTTGGCCAGTAGTATCCTGCTCGTAGTTCTTTTCGGGCCAAAGACCTGCCATCCAAATGTTGGGCGTTAATCCCTTGGTGTATTTCATGCAAGACGTCAGATACACTTTCCTCCTCGACGCACTTTAGGAGTGGGATTGAGAATCCTTGACGATACATCTTGCCATCCACAAGGACGTAAGAGGAGGCACGATGTTTAGTGGCACTGGCCTCCTTCTTGTCCTTGGGAAACTCACTAGTCATCAAGTATTGGAATACATGAGTCATCCAACAACCATTGTTACCTATGACATTGATCCCTACCCCACTTCCAGAGGGTCTAGATGCTCCATCAACGTAGATGATCCACTTGTGGGCATTTTCTAACGTGGTTTCTGTTGGGGTCATCTCAGCAACGAAGTCGGCCAGGGCTTGAGATTTTAGAGCTTTCCTACCTTCGTAATGTATATCAAATTTAGACAATTCCAAGGACCACCTTAGCATTCTCCTGGCCATATCTGGTCAGGGTAAAAGTTTCTTGATGGGATGATCGGTTCTCACGACCACCGTGTGCACCAAGAAATAGTGTCACAGCCTCTTGGAAGCGTTTACGAGCGTGAGGTCGACTTTCTGGATCTGCTGGTATCTAAGATATGTCCCTTGCAAGGCTTTAATTGTGATGTACACGGGCTTCTGCCCATCAAAATCCTCTCTTATGAGAGCTGCGCTGATGGCTTCAGTATTGACAGACAGATATAGGTAGAGTATCTCCCTGGTCGTTGGTCTAGACATGATTGGGGTTTCCGATAAGGCTTGTTTAAGATTCCGCAGAGCCTTTTCACATTCTTTTGTCCATCCGAACGCGGCTTCCTTATGGAGCAACTTGAAGAAAGGGGAGGCATGTTAGGCGGATTTTGCCACGAATTGAGACAAGAAAGCGAGCATACCGTTTAAGGATTGGATTGGATTTTTTGAGTTAGGAGTAGGAAATTTTGAGAAGGCGCGTAATTTGTCGGGGTTGGCCTCAAACCATCTTTCTGTAAGATAGAAGCCGAGGAACTTGCCCGCTCTTACACCGAATGTGCACTTGTCAGGGTTAAAACGAATTCTGCATTTCCTAGTCTGGTCGAACATACTCTGGAGATGAGAGGTGTGGTCGGACTCTTGAATGGACTTGACGACCATATTGTCCATGTAAACTTCTAGAATTTCCCCAATTTTTTATTGGAAGACGTTGTTCATCATGCGTTGATATGTGGCTCCTGCGTTTTTTAACCCGAAGGGTATTACATTGTAGTAATAGTTTCCCGTCGGGGTCATAAATACGGTATGCCTTTTATCTTTGTCAGCCATGGGTATTTGGTTGTACCCAGAATATGAGTCCATGAAGGATAAAAATTTAAAACCCGAGGAATTATCCACCAACTTGTCTATGTTGGGAAGAGGGTAAGAATATTTCGTGCAAGCCCGATTAAAATTAGTGTAGTCAATACAGAGGCGCCATTTCCCATTAGATTTTTTCATGAGTACAATGTTCGAGAGCCAAGTCGTATACCTGGCTTCAGTTTCAAATTTGGCCTCTAGAAGGTCCTTCACTAGTTTTTTAGAAGCTAGAGTTTTTTCTTCGGATTGCTTGTGTCTACCCTGGGCAACTTCGCATGCTATTGGGTGGATGGCAAGCTCATGGCATGCAATTTCTGGGGAGATGTCTTGCATGTCGGTGGCGCTCTAGGCTAAGAGGTCAGTGTTTTTGCATAGACATTGCTTCAGTTGTTCTTTGACATCGTCGGGAAGCCCTGCGTCGATGCACACTCCTCTGTCGGGGTTATCTCCAAAGGCTACAACTTCAAACTCTCTTGTGGGCAAAGGATGTAGAACAACTGCTTTGTCTGCAGCGATGTCTTCCTCAAAATCTGCGGGGATGCAAGGATCGAGGTTGATAGTATTGATCTAAGGTGTTGGCTTCTTCTCGAGTTGAACATTGTTGGTTGGAGAGCTTTCATCTCTTGCATGTTTGCTGCTCTTTGGTGCGGTCTCTATCATAGTCCGGCCTCTGGTCGCTACTTCAGAGCATCTCCTTGTTGCCTCATTGTCCCCATGGAGAGTAGCCACGTGGCCCTTCTCTGTGTAATACTTAATTTTGAGGTGGACCGTTGAAGGGACGGTGATGAGTTCAGCCAATGTTGGCCTTCCCATAATGCATTGGTAGAGGGAAAGAAATTCAATCACCAGGAAGTATGTCCTAATTGTTTTTGAGGTATCTCCTTCCACGAACATGAACTTTAGCTCAACGTAGCCCAAGGTTTGGTGGTGGCCCTGTTGAATCCCTGCAAATCAGAACCAACGTACAAGGACAGGTTTTTGTGGTCAAGTTGTGGTGCTTGAAAGAGCGAAGTGTACATGATGTCGACCGAGCTTCCTTGGTCGACTTGTATTCTGCGCACATCTGTCTTTGTCATCTTTGCGCATATTAGCAAAGGGGTGTGAGAGTTTGGAGACCCACCGAGGAGTTCCTCCATGTAGAAAGTGATTGGTTGGGATTTCCCCTTGACTCTTTCGATAGTTTAAAGCTGAATCGGCGATGAATCGACCAGATGCTCGAGGTTTTGCCTAACAGATCCAACAGTCATCTCGTTTAACCTCCACCTGAGATGAGCATGGCCGATGGAAATCACTCCCATGAGATATGTGATGCAAAGTATCATGTGCTTAAAAGGTGTCGAGGAATGAAGAAGTCTTCGGGCCTGGTGAGTGACAGGGCGACTTGCATGGGGCGGCCTCCTCGGTGACTTCATAGACTCTTTTTTGTGTCTTCTTATCGAGGAGCTCCGTCTTTGACGTAACTCTTGAGGTGTCACTCTTTGAGGAGGGTCTCAATCACTTCCTTGAGGTGGATACAGTCCTCGGTGACGTGCCTGTGACAGCGGTGGAATCGACAATACTTGCTCTTGTCGATATTGGCCTTGGAAATAGTTGGTTTAGGGAAATGAACACCTCCCTGCTTGAACTCGGTGTTGATGCACTCACTGAGAATCTTCTCGTGAGGAGCGGTGAAAAGAGTGTATTCTGAGAATCGACCTGCTGGTCCTCTACTCTCTCGTGGACGCTCATCTATTCGTTTTGAACGTCGAGGGCCTCGTCATTGTTTCTCTGCCTATGGGTTTTCGCGTTCTCTTGATTTCTTGAATCCCGTATTTTGTACGCGGCCTCCTTTTCCTCGTACTGGATGTACGTTTGGGCTTTATGGAGCAGCTCAGCGAGGGATTGGGGAGGTTCGATACCCATAACTCTTCGAAATTCACTGTTAGGGTGTAGGACCTTTTCCAAAATATACCTCTTCATGCAGTTAGTAGCATGCACTTCGATGGCCTCTTTGTAGAATCGGTCGTTGTAGTCCCTCAGGGGATCTTGCTACCCCTATAAAATCCCCTTGAGGGTAGCCTCAGACTTTGGGTGAATTCTAGTTTCTGTGAAATTCCTAGTGAATTGGCTTTTCAAGACCTTCCACAATGTGTTGGATCCCGCGGGGAGATGCTTGTACCACGACATAGTGCCTTTACGCAAGGTGATAGGAAACAACCTGCATTTGATCGCACCCTCCATGTTGTGATAATGGAACATGGATTTGAGGTTTTCGATGTGATCGCCGCGATCGGTGGTCCCTTCATATGTGTCTAGTGGAGGGGGTTTCTCGAGTCCTTGTGGGATGCGGGTCTCCATGATCTTGTGGCTGAGCGACCCAGGATGATTCTCATCATTGCTACTTCTGGATTCAGGATACGAGGATCTGCTCTGTCGATAAAGGTCTCCCTCGTAAAGGGATTTCTTGTTTTGATCCTGGTCTTCAGGCGAGCGTCTCTCCTTACAGGGAGGAGAGTGAGTATGTTTCCTGGTCCTCTCTGGGCGTGAACCTTCAGACACATCTTGATCTCTAGGAGGAGAAAGGTGTCTGGTGTAACACCCCAATTATTTAATTAAATATTTTTGTATGTTGGTATTGTTTTGCGTCGATTTACTACGTGGTTTGTGTAAACACCCCAAATTTTCCCTCACTTGTTATCACACCATGGCTTGTGATTTTTCATATTTGCATAAGCATAAGCATACCACCTCATATTGCATTTCTATTTCACTGCATAAGTTCAAATTCATCTGCATCTAGGGTTTGTGATATGAGTAATCCAGGATTCCATCTGAGCCACTCCAAAGGTCTTAAAGCATTCCATGAGGGTCCATGTGTATTCTATCATCATATTATGTCCCTCAAAGTTCATGGAAGTCAAGAGATCACAAGAATTGGCAAAGCATGGAAGCAGAGCTAGGGTTTTCACTTCATAGATGACCAAAATTAGGGTTTTGGTTTCAGAGGCCTTAACTCCAAATTTTTGGGCCATTCTTGTTTCTAATGTTCTTAATATGTTATAAGGATCATATGTACCAAGTTTGATGAAGAAATTCATTCTGGAAGTCATCTGATCTATGGGTAACTTCTTGAGCAAGTTAAGTCAAAATCAGGGCATCTGAGGCCCCCAACAATGGAACCAAAGGGGTATTTTCATCAAATTGAAGATCTATGATCTTTATTTGATCTTATAAGGGGTTTAAAGTTCACAAGATTGAAGAATTTTGAGCCATTTGCAAAGTTGCCAAAAATGGAAATGACTTGTAATGGAAACTTTCCATTTTGGGAAAGTTTTTCAACCTCTTCTTTCTTGATCAAGAATGCTTCAAATGGAAAATTCTTGGTCATGAAAGTTGTAGATTAAGTCTTTCCCTTTTCAAAAAGTACAAGAACATGTCTTGATTCATTATGGAACTCAAGTTATGATCCTTCAAAGTTGGCAAAAATCACATAATTTTCACTTTCATGACAAAAAGGGAATTTTGTAATTTCTCATGCCAAGCCATTTCTTGACCTCTAATGCATCTCTAAACATCATACCATCATAGTGCAACTCATTTGGATCAGAATTGCCCAAGGAACCACAACATTTCATGCCTTACATCACAAGATAACTCAAAGGGGGCAAAATGCAAAAAAGTTGCAAAACCACTTGAATCTTTCCCTCCAAGCCATCCAGCTGCATCAAACCTATCCCATGACCACCCTTGATTCATGCTGAGGCCAGACATGCCCCTAATCCAGCTCTGACTTGTGCCATACCTCAAGTACAACCAAGCTTGACTTTTTGCAAATGAAGCCATACCAATCAGCATAGGCCACAACCACTCTTCTGACCTATCAAGACATGATATATGGACATTATGCAAGCCATAACACATAACACAAAGGCCTGAAACTAATCACAACTCAAGAATCCCAAAAACACTCCAAACCTTGAGCTCTTCGAATCTCTCTGCTCAGACCACAAAACTTAAAACAAACTTCACCAATCATCTCCATACATCCTCCAGATCATTTCCCAACCATTGCCAAGCCCTAAAACCCCAAGAATCAGAAACACGATTCTGGTGTAGCTGAGCTGAAATCTCTCAAACCAACCATTACAAGCTTGTTTTAAGCCTTCCATTCACTCAAGGGAAGCCATTGGAGGTTGATTGCACAAAGAAAGAGGTCAGAAAGCTCCAAAAGTGAAAGCTCCAGCTCAGGTAGTCATCTTCAATTTTTTTCCAGAAGCTTGATTTTAAGTTCTTAAATGATTCTATGTGCTTCCCTGGTCATGCTGATATGATTACTTTTGAAAATGGTTGAGTATTATGCATGTATGGTGTTTCTGAAATTTTTGACCTAAGAATGTTCATCTTCGATTCTCCATTTTGATGCATGATTCATTGTTTTTGTTGCTGGATTCTTGTTTAGAAGTGTTTAATGAGTGATTCTGGAGATTTTGGGGGCTTGGGGTGATGTTTTGAGGGAGTTCAGGTGAGTGACTCGCCGAAGAAGACGACCGGAAGTCTTCTCCGGCCACCTGAGGGTCATTAGCCATAATCTGTGTAATTAATGCAACTTTGAGTTTGGACCCTTGGATGTGTTTACCCGTGCGCGTATGAATGGCCAAGATCAGTCATTAAACCCTAATCTTTAATTAGTTAGTTTAATTTAAATTAATTAGTCAGAAGCAATCTGGACCATCCATTTACGCGCCAGTCAATTCCCTCCACCCAACTTCAAATCCTGGCCATCAGATCTGCATACTTTCCCTTTTATTTATTTTTATTGCATTTTATTTCTTTTTCTTTTGTTCTATTTATTAAAAATACCAAAAATCATTTTAAAAATTTCATTTTCTGCATTTTAGTTTCAAATATTTTTCTCAACCTAAAAATAATTTTTATTTTTATTTTTTGCATTCAAAAAGTATTTTTAAAATATTTAAATGTTTATTTTAATTAATTAATGGAAATTAATTAATTAAAATAGCATTTAGGTTTCTAAAAATCACCAAAAAAAATCATGTTGCATCTTAATATATTTAGAAACATTTTCCAAAACCCTTCATACAAATTTCTTTTTGGTTTTGATCATAACTTGACAATTTTCTTTGAATTTAGGGTTCATAAAATCACATTTTTAAACCCTAACCTTTAAAAATTATTTTCTGCCTAACCATGAAGGGTTTGAAGATGGTTCTTTTTGCATTGTTTTACACATATCATATAGTATCTAGGATATTTTTGGCATGAATTTATCTTTCATTTTCAATTTGATTTTCATTTTTCCTTTTGAAGCATCCAAAAAACCCTAGCAAACATAGAAAAAGCATAACTTTCAATAGGTTAAGAGTTAGACCTTCTCCTTTGGGGTGTGATATCATATGGGGTTAAGGTTTGTTTGAGCTCATTTACAATTTTTTATCATGTCATATGCTTCTGTTGTGACCATTTGCATCTCATCCTTTCATGTAACCCTAATTTTGCATCTTTACTTGCCTCTTCCATTGCATTGCATGAACATATGAACTTGCCATGCCATTCTAAGCATTTGTATGCCATCTTAGACATCTTAAGACATTTCTTGAACATTGCTTGATCATTTATCCATAAATTTTCCATGCTTTGTATCCATCTCATTTCATAAACATCCATGTGTTCTCATGCTTCCTACATGCTTCATTTGCATTCATCCTCTTGTATGAACATACACATGCATCTTGTATGCCTTTGCATCATATCATAGCATCATTTACATCATGTGTATGCTTCTGGTATTTGTCTTTTCCCTTGCATATGCATTGTTTCATTTCATTTCTTTCCTTGTGCATCTTGTGCTAACTTTTCAGGTTAATGGTAAGTTGTTTGGGAGGTGGATTTGCCTTCACCTCCAACTTCTTCTCATACATTCATATTGCATCCTAGCTGCATTTTTACTTATCTTTGAGTGAGCTTTCTCACTTGTGTTTCTCTTCCTTTTTTTCTCTTCTCATCTCATCTCTTTCCTATCTTGCTTCTCCTTGGTGGCTTCCTTGAAGACTTCTTCTCTTGAGCATCACAAACCCTAGGACCTCCAAGCATGATAAATTTCTAGGACTTATTAGTTTCCCTTTAGTATTTTTCCTTTGAGTCTTATTTGTGTCTCTCTTATCATCTCATCATTAGAGACTAAACCTTTAAGGTTTTAGGACTCTGGAATTAGGGTTATGCCTGCATCCTTCTCTTAGGATAGAGTGTATAACTTTAATCCTAAGTGTTAAACCCTTAATCTATTTAAACCTCTTAATCAATCCATCTAATAATCACTAAGACTTCATCTTGTAACTTGGGCCTTACATTAGGGTTCTAATTATTCCTTTATGGTTAAGAAGGACTAACCCTAGTGTTTAATGGACAAGTCCTCCTCAAGTTGTCTTACAAACTTAAAATCCACTTCTTAATCTTATCCCTTAATTAAAATCCATTTAATAAAGGATTTTTATATAATTAATCTAATCCCTAACCATGGATTAAGTTGAGGTATCTTCCTCAGCTTAAGTGTTCTCATCATTTATCCTTCTATTAGGATGGTGTAATGAGTTCACTAATCTGTGATTAGAGATTAAACTCATTACTTAACACTAAACAAAAACCCAAAAACATCTAATTAATCACAAGTAGGTTAATGATCTTAATCCTACATCATCATGGCAATTAAGTTGAGATGCTTATCTCATACTTAAGTAGGCTCATTATCCCTAATCAGGGATGATATAATGAGTTTACAAGCCCTTGACATAGGCTTAAGCTCATTAACTTATGCAAAACACCAAAAACAATAAAAAACTGAAAACACAAAAACAAACAATAATCGTCTCCTTCGGGATTCTTTTCTCATCACACTCATTCATAAACGAGAACCTGCTTCTCCCGTCTAATGCAAGACAGTTAGCACTCGAGCCAGACGAGTCATACACTTGAGCATAGACAAGCAAGCAGTTCACAATCAATTTATCTTTCAGTCTCTTTGAGTCGAACTATGGTGTTCTGACATCCTCATTGCACGCGAGGATACATAGGCATAATTTAACAGTTATCGAACAAAAGTCTCTGTGTCTTCCCCCTCTTTCAGCATTCTTTCTAAATCCTCGTTCCTGAGCAATTCACCTTTTTGCACTGACACTTGTATATTTCTTTTCCAGCTTTTGCACACAGATAGCACATACACTACCCCTTTGTAAACACAATCTTGTAAGCGTGGATCCCGTCGAGTACGACGGACAATCTGGGTGCTAACACCTTCCCAGGTTGTAACCAACCCCCTTTCTCAGTTTCTCTGGTTCGCAACCGTCTTATCCATCTTTTCCAGGTTTATGCAGCATTACCTTTCCCTCGGGATAAAAATGTCTAGCTGGCGACTCTATTCATCTTCACCTTCATCTTCTCCTTTCACCGGCCGTTCGCGCTTGTACCGGGATGCAAATCTTCGGGAGTGACAGCTTGGCGACTCTGCTGGGAACCCTTATATTGCAACCAGGGCTTCTGGTTTCTTTTTGTGGGTTCCTCCTAGCGCTTGTTTGATTTGTGTTTACGGGGGTGTTATGTGCTACTTGTGCTTATTTATTTATTACTTTATTTATTGCTTGTTGTACAACTTTATTTATTACTTTTATTTATAGTTTTATGCATTTCATACTGTCATTATCATTTGTGCTGGATCTGTGTTTACCATGGTGGGAGGGATTTTTGAGTGATTAAGGTTCCATACCAGGGACCTGAGTGACACATAGGCTAGAGTGGCTTCATATTCTCTCCCATTCCATTTCGGTCTGGTGCGAGAATATGAAACACGGTTCAGACATGGGTTTCTTCTTGAGAACTCTGTGCTACGGATTTCCTGTAGTACTAGGGCTATCTGGGAAGCTTGCTAAGTCTGGATGACCTTTTTATGACCTTCAGCATCTGAGGTGAATTAGACGAGGATCTTTTATGATTATTGTAAACACTGTACCTCCGGGTTAGAAGTGTTTACACTTCTCATAACTGATCCAAGTCTGAGGATCTTTGTTCTAGAGCGTTACATGTGAGGGGGTTGGGATGTTTACAGGTTTGCAGGAACCCTTGGCCTCATCATACCCTTGTTACTAATGTTGTTTAAGGTTGTATTTTTTGGACAATTATTGTGAAACCCTGGACTTGTGACTCTTTATTTGAGTCCCAACCTGGTTACTGGTTCTCTAGCCTTCATCCGGATTTCTGAACACACATGGACCCTATCAAGGCAGATAACAGATCCAGCACTTGATCACAAACCCTTTGCATATCATTCTGCATACATCATTTTGCATCATTTAACATTTTCCTATTTGTTTTACAGGGTATCCACTTTCTTATCTTTGGTTTGGTTTTGACCTATTCTACTGCTCAGATTTCTCCGGCTAACTTCATCAGAGATTCTTTTTCAGCTCCCTTCATCAGTTGTCTTCATCAGAGACTCTTCTTCAGCATCTTCTTCAGTGGTCTTTATCAGCATTTATCATCAGTCTTCTTCACCAGCATCCATTGTCAGAATGTACACATCCAGGAAGAGCAATATCACATATCATTTCTTTGAGCCTACTCTAACAAGTATCAGACAGATCCAATCTCTCATCACTCCTGATCATGTCCCTTTATTTAGGGAACATTATGGAGACATATTGGACATGATCATGGACCTGGATGCATCCCAGAGGAGCATGATTCACACTTGCTTGCAGTTTTATGATCCTCCTCTCAGATGTTTTACCTTCCCTGACTTTCAGTTGGGACCTTTGCTAGAGGAGTTCTCCATGTTGTTAGGTTCCCCCATCAGGAGAGGGATTCCTTTCAACCCTGAGATGGTTGCTCCCAAGAATAAAGATATAGCCAAGGCATTGCACTTGGAGCCTACCCTCATTGACCAAAGCATGACCACCAAGGCTGGAATTCGAGGCCTTCACTTGGACTTCTTGATCTCCCAAGCCACCCTGCATGTTGCAGCAGGGAAGTGGGATGTTGTTTGTGCACTTCTAGCCCTTAGCATATATGGAGTTATCTTGTTTGTAGACGAGCCAAAGCTTGTGAGCAATAATTCTATTCACCTATTCTTACTGAGGAACCCAGTTCCTACCTTGCTTAGAGACATCTACTATTCAGTACACCAGAGGAATGAGAAGCAAAGAGGAAGATTGGTCAAATGATGTGCACCCCTCTTCTACTGTTGGTTGTTAAGACATTTCCCAAAGATAGACACTTTCCTGAACCCTCATCAGCCAAGGAACCGAGCAAAGAGATTGATTGCCCTTACATTAGAAGACATCAGATGGTGCACTCAGAGCACCAAGGGCAAAGACATCATTACCAGTTGTGGGCAGTATCCCAATGTGCCTTTGATTGGAGTAAACGGTTGCATCAACTACAACCCTTTGCTTTTCAAAAAACAATTAGGGTATGCTTTGGTACATCCCCCAAGAGGGAAATATTTGACATAGACCCTCTATTGTGACATCCAACACAACTCTGCTATTGTCAGACAGGCATCCTAGGCCTGAGACAACATTCAGACTAAGGGGACAACTATCCTTGGCAAGTGCAACAATATAGCCTCAATGTAAACACCCTAAATTTTCCCTCACTAATTTCACACCATGGCTTGTGATATTTCATCTTTGCATTAGTTTAAGCATATCATCTCATATTACATTTTTGTTTCACTGCATTGGTTCAAATCCATCTGCATCTAGGGTTTGTGATCTGAGCAATCCAAGGATCCATCTGAGCCACTCCAAAGGTCTCCAATAATTCCAAGAGGGTCCATGTGTGTTCCATCATCATATTATATCCCTCAAAGATCAAGTAAGTCAAGAAATCACTAGAACTTGGAAAGCATGGAAGCAGAGCTAGGGTTTCACTACACAGATGACCTAAAATTAGGGTTTTGGTTTCAGAGGCCATAACTCCAAATATTTTGGTCATTCTTGTTTCTAATAGTCTCAATATGTTATAAGGATCATGTGTACCAAGTTTGATGAATAAATTCATTTTGGAAGTCATCTGTTCACTGGGTAACTTCTTGAGCAAGTCAGAGCAAAATCAGGGCATCTAAGGCCCCCAACAATGGAACCAAAGTGGATTTTCCATCAAATTGAAGTTATATGATCTTTATTTGATCATTGAATTGCTTGGAAATTCACAAAATTGAAGAAATTTGAACTAAACCAAAAGTTGCCAAAAATGGAAATGACTTGTAATGTAAACTTTCCATTTTGTGAAAGTTTTTCAACCTCCTCTTTCTCAACCAAAAATGCTTCAAATGAAAAATTGTTGGTCATGAAATTTGTAGATTGGATCATTCCCTTTTCAAAAAGTACAAGAACAAGTTCTAATTCATTATGGAACTCAAGTTATGGCCTTGCAAAGTTGGCAAAAATCCTATAATTTTCACTTTCACACCAAAGGGGATTTTTTGCAATTTCACAAACCAAGTCATATTGTGACCTCTAATCACTATCTAAGCATCATACAAACATAATACATTGCATTGTGACCAAAATTTCTCAAATAATCATTCTATTTCATGCCTTGCACTTCAAGAAATTCAAAAAGTGCCAAAGTTCTTCAAATTTGCAAAAGGGGATGAATCTTCTCATACACTTGCTGCAGCACCCCAATCTCAATCCCATGGCTCTCCTTGATCAATGATGAGCCAGGACATGCCATAAAACAGCTGCAACATGAGCCCATACCTCAAGTACACAATTTGTTGACTTTTTGCAATAGAACCCATACCAATCAGCTGCAGCCACAACCACTCTCTGGCCAATAGGGTTATGTTATGTGGACCAAAAGCAAGCCAATCCATAACACACAGAAGCCAGAAACCTCAGATACACCAAGTTTCACAAAGTCCCCTTCAAGCCTCAAACTTTCAAAACTCTCTGTCCAGCCACTCAAACTTCAAACAAACTTCACCATTCAACTCACCATCATCATTAGAACATTTCCCAACCATTACAAAGCCCTAAAAGCCAACCAAACACAAACACGATTTCAGGCCAGTTGAGGTGCAACCACTCAATCTAACCATTCTAAGCTCCTTCAAAGCATTGCAACATCATAAGGGGGTCAAGAGGAGTGGATTTGCACAAGAGAAGAGGTCCAAAAGCTCCAAACTAAGAAAGCTCAAGCTCAGGTAACCTCAAGAACTTTTTTCCATAAATGAAATTTTAAGTTCCTAAATGAATCTATGTGATGTGCTGATCATGCTGGTGTTTTTATTTTTGAATATGGTTGCGTATTAGGGATTTCATGGCTGTCTGAAAGTTTTGACATTTTTAGGTTTTGATTCGAATCTTGTTATTGAGGAATGAGAAATGATTTTTAGGGCCAGATTCTTGTTTATATTGATGTAAGGATCATTTCTGGAGAGTTTGAGGGCCTGGGGTGGTGTTTTGGGGAAGCTCAGGGGAGGAGCTCGCCGGAGAAAACAACCGGAAGTCTTCTCCGGCCACCTGAGATTAATTAGGGATAATCTCAGGCGATTAGCTGAGTTTGAAACTGGAGCGTAGGATTTAGGTTTCGCGCGTGTGAGGAGGGCCAGGATCATTTCACTTAACCCTAATCATTTTAATTTAATTAATTAATTAGGTTTAGGCCAGATTGAATCTGGGCCTTTAATGTATGCGTTGGTCAATGCATCCCCCCTCAGTTTGAATCTGATCCATTGGATTGGATTACTTTTATTTAAATTCATTTTATTTTCATTTAAATCCTATTTTCTTTATCATTTTATTTAAAATACTTAGAAAAACCATAAAACTATTTCCTTATGCATTTTAATTTCAAATATTTTTCTTCACCCAAAAACATTTTTATTTTTATTGTTTGCATTAAAAAATCATTTTAAAAATATATAAATGTTTATTTTAATTAATTAATGGAAATTAATTAATTAAAATACCATTTAGGTTTCTAAAAATTCCAAAAAAATTCACATTGCATCTTAGGACATTTAGAAACATTGTCAAACCATTCATACAAATTTATTTTTGGTTTTGATCCAACTTTGACATTTTTCTTGAATTTAGGGTTCATAAAATTCCCTTTTTGGAACCCTAACTTTGAAGATACTTTTCTGCCTAACCATGAAGGGTTTGACAATGATCCTTTTTGCATTGTTTTCAATAGATCATGTAGTTTCTAGATATTTTTGTCATGAATTGATCTTTCATTTTCAATTTGATTTGCATTTTTCCTCTTAAGATACCCAAAAACCCTAGTTAACTTAGAAAAATCATAACTTTCTTTAGGTTAAGAGTTAGACCATCTCCTTTGGGGTGTGATATCATATGGGGTTAGGATTCCTTTGAGTTCATTTTCAAATTTTTATCATGTGATTTGCTTCTGTTTTTGTCATTTGCATCTCATCCTTTCATGTAAACCTAATCTTGCATCCTTACTTGCATCTTACATTGCATTGCATGAACATGTGAACTTGCCATGACATTCTAAGCACTTGTATGCCATCTTAGACATCTTAATACATTGCTTGAACATTGCTTGGTCATTTATTCATACATTTGTTATGCTTTGCATCCATTTCATTTCATAAACATACATGTGTTTTCATACTTCAAAGCATGCCTCATTTGCATCCAATCTCTCTTATGAACATTCATAGCACTTGGCATGCCTTTACATCATGTCATAGCACCATTTGCATCATGTGTTTGCTTCTGGTTTTGGTTTTTACCTTTGCATATTCTTCATTTCAGTTTTTTCTTTCCTTATGCTAACATTTTCAGGTGGTAAGTTAACTTGAGAAGTGAATTTGCCTTCACTTCTCATTTCTCTTCATCTTCTTCATATGCATCCTTGCTGCATTTTCATTTTCCTTAGAGTGAGTTTTCTCATTCATGTTCATCTCTCACTTTCTTTCTCTAAGTCACTTATCTTCTTCAGTGAAGTAAGTAACTTGTTTCTTCTGCTTCTCCTCCTTTCATTTGCTTCTTCCATTGGTGGCTTCTCCGAAGATCTTTCTCAAGCTTTACAAACCATAGGAACATCCAAGCATGACAATAATTAGGGTTGTGATTAGTTCCCCTTTAGCTTTTACCTTTGTGTCTTCTTTGTGTCTCTCTTCTCACCTCATCATTAGAGACTAAACCTTTAAGGTTTTAGGACTTTGGTATTAAGGTTATGCCTGCATCCTTCTCTTAGGATGGAGTGTATAACTTTAATCCTAAGTGTTAAACTCTTAATTTATTTAAACCTCTTAATCAATCCATCTAATAATCACCAAGACATTAACTTGTAACTTGGGCCTTACATTAGGGTTCTAATTCTTCCATTATTGGTTAAGAAGGACTAACCCTAGTGTTTAATGGACAAGTCCCCTTCAAGTTGTCTTACAAACTTAAAACTCACTTCTTAATCTCATCTCTAATCAAAATCCATGTAATAAAGGTTTGTTTTGTCATGAGGTTAATCCCTAATCATGGATTAAGTTGAGGTATCTTCCTCAGCTTAAGTGTGCTCATCTATTATCCTTCTATTAGGATGGTGTAATGGGTTCATTAATCCTTGATTATGGCTTAAACTCATTACTTAACACTAAACACAAAAACACAAAAAAATCTAAATAATCACAAGTAGGTTAATGATCTTAATCCTACACCATCATGGTAATTAAGTTGAGATGTTTATCTCATACTTAAAGTATCCTCATTATCCTTAATCTAAGGGAGGATATAATGAGTTTACTAACCCTTGGCTTAGGCTTAAGCTCATTAACTTATGACAAACACAAAAAACAATAAAAGATTGAAAAACACAAAAAAAAACAATAATCATCTCCTCCGGAATTCTTTTCTCATCATCTTCACTCATAAACGAGAACTCCCTTCTTGCGTCTAATGCAAAACAGTTAGCACTCGAGCCAGACGAGTCATACACTTGAGCATAGACAAGTAAGCAGTTTATCAGTCAATTTATCTTTCAGTCTCTTTGAGTCGAACTACGGTGTTCTGACTTCTTCATTGCACGAGAGGATACGTAGGCATAACTTAACAGTTATCGAACAAAAGTCTCTGTCTCTTTCCCCCTCTTCCAGCATTATCCTAAACCTCAGTTCCTGAGCAATTCACTTTTGCACCGACACTTGTATATTCTTTTCTTAACTTTTGCACACAGATATCACATACACTACCCCTTTAAACACAATCTTTTAAGCGTGGTTCCGGCGAGTACGACGGACAATCTGGGTGCTAATACCTTCCCAGGTTGTAACCAACCCCCTTTCTCAGTTTCTCTAGTTCGCAACCGTCTTATCCATATTTTTCTAGGTTTATGCAGCATTACCTTTCCTTCGGGATAAAAATGCCTAGCTGGCGACTCTATTCATTCAGTTCATTTCATTTCTCTTTTCACCGACCATTCGCACTTGTACCGGGATGCAAATCTTCGGGAGTGACAACTTGGCGACTCTACTGGAGAACCTTATATTGTAACTAGGGCTTCTGGTTCTTTTTGTGGGTTCCTCCTAGCGCTTGTTTGATTTGTGTTTACGGGGGTGTTATGTGCTACTTGTGCTTATTTATTGCTTTATTTATTGCTTTCTGTACAACTTTATTTACTGCTTTCATTTACAGGTTTATGCATTTCATATTGTCATGTGCTGGATCTGCTATTTCTTTGGTGGGTGGGGATCATTGAGTGATTAAGGTCCTATACCTGGGGCCTGAGTGACACATAGGCTAGAGTGGCTTCATATTCTTTCCCAATCCATTTCGGTCTGGTGCGGGAATATGAAACACGGTTCAGACATGGGTTTCTTCTTGAGAACTCCGTGCTACAGATTTCCTGTAGTACTAGGGCTATCTGGGAAGCCTTTTAAGTCTAGATGACCTTTTTATGACCTTCAGCATCTGAGGTGAATTATAGGAGGATTGTTTTTATGGTTATTGCAAACACTGTACCTCCGGGTTAGAAGTGTTTACACTTCTCATAACTGATCCAAGTCTGAGGATCCTTGTTCTAGAACATTACATGTGAGGGGGTTGGGACGTTTACAGGTTTGCAGGAACCTTTGGCCTCATCATACCTTGTTACTAGATTTGTTAAGGTTGTATTATTTGGACAGTTCTTGTGATTACCCTGGACTTGTGACTCTTTATTTGAGTCCCCCACCTGGATACTGGATTTCTAAGCCTCCATCCGGACTTATGAACATACATGGACTTTTACCAAGGCAGATAAACAGATCTAGCACTTGATCACAAACCCTTTGCATATCATTTTGCATACATCATTTTTGCATCATTTAACATTTGCTTATTTGTTTTACAAGGTATCCATCTTAATCTTAGGTTTGGTTTTGACCCCTTCTGCTGCTCAGACTTCTTCAGTTATCTTCTCCAGCACCTTCATCAGTTTTTTAGTGATTATCCTCCAATTATCTTCATCAGATACCCATCTCCAGCATCTCATTCAGTGACCTTCATCAGCAGTTGCTCTCAACTTCTTCACCAGCACCCATGGACACTTCAAGAAAGAGCAACATCACATACCACTTATTTGAGCCCACCCTGACTGGCATCAGGCAGGTCTAGTCTCTCATTACCCCTGATCATGTCCCACTATTTAGAGAGCATTATGGGGGCATATTGGACATGGTCATGGACCTGGATGCATCTCAGAGGAGCATGATCCATACTTGCTTGCAGTTTTATGATCCTCCACTCAGATGCTTCACATTCCCTGATTTCCAGTTGGGACCTCTGCTAGAAGAATTTTCCATATTGTTAGGAGTTCCTATCAGGAGAGGGATTCCTTTCAACCCTGAGATGACTGCTCCCAGAAATGAAGACATAGCCAAGGCATTGTATTTGGAGTCTGACCTCATTGACTAGAACATGACAACCAAGGCTGGGGTTCCAGGCCTTCACCTAGACTTCTTGATCTCCCAGGCTACCCTGCATGCTGCAATAGGGGAATGGAAGGTGTCGCTCCCAACAAATGACACCTTTCCAAGAGGGGAACAGACGCGAAGTCGGCGAAAGAGAGAAGGTGAAAATGAACTGAAAAGAATCGACAGCTAGGCATTTTTATCCCGAAGGAAAGGTAATGTTGCATAGACCTAGAAAAATATAGATAAGACGGTCGCGAACCAGAGAAACTGAGAAAGGGGGTTGGTTACAACCTGGGAAGGTATTAGCACCCTGATTGTCCGTCGTACTCGAAGGGATCCACGCTTAAAAGATTTGTGTTTAAAGGGGTAGTGTCAGTGCTGTTAGTGTATCAGAGCTAGAAAAGAATGCAAGTGTCAGTGCAAAAGGAATGTGAAGTGAAATAAAAGAGTGTCAGTGTAAGGAAAGAGTGCAAAGCTCAAGACAATGAGGCTTAAAGAATAATGCTGGAAGAGGGGGAATATACAAAGACTTTTGTTCGATAACAGTTAAGTATGCCTACGTATTCTCTGGTGCAATGAGGAAGTCAGAACACCGTAGTTCGACTCAAAGAGACTGAAAGATAAATTGACTTGTGAACTGCTCACTTGTTTATGCTCAAGTGTATGACCTGTCGGCTCAGGTGCAAACTGTCTTGCATTATACGGAAGAAGCAAGTTCTCGTTTATGAGTGAATGAGATGAGAAAAGAATCCCGGAGGAGACGATTATTGTTTGTTTTTGAGGTTTTCAATCTTTTATTGCTTTTTGGAGTTTGTCATAAGAAAATGAGCTTAAGCCTAAACCAAAGGGTTAGTAGACTCATCACATCTTCCCTCTGATTAGGGGTAATGAGAATACCTTAAGTATGAAGTAAACACCTCACACTTAATCACCGTGATGTAGGATTAAGATCATTAACCTACTTGTGATTAATTAGATGTTTTTGGAGTTTTTGTTTAGTGTTAAGTAATGAGTTTAAGCCATAATCAAGGATTTAATGGACCCATTACACCATCCTAATAGAAGGATGATAGATGAGAACATTTAAGCTGAGGAAGGCTCCTCAACTTAATCCATGATTAGGGATTAACCTCATGACAAAACAAAGCCTTTATTAAAGTGTATTTTAGTTAATGATAAGGTTAAGAAGTGGATTTTATGGTTGGTAAGAAAACACTAGGGGGACTTGTCCATTAACACCAGGGTTAGTCCTTCTTAACCAATTAAGGAAGAATTAGAACCCTAATGCAAGGCCCAAGTTACAAGCTTGATGTCTTAGTGATTATTAAGATGGGTTGATTAAAGGAATTAAACACATTAAGGGTTTAACACTTAGGATTAAAGTTATACACTCCATCCTAATAGAAGGATACAGGCATAACCTTAATCACAAAGCCTTAAAACCTTTAGGGTTTAGTCTTTGATTATGAGATGAGAAGAGAAGACACAAAGGATGACATAAAGGTAAAAATAATGGGGGACTAATCAAACTCTAATTGTGATCATGCTTGGGTATTAATAGGGTTTATGAGGCTTGCAATAAGTCTTCAAGATGAGCCACCAAGGAAGAAGAAAAGATGAAGGAGAAGAAGCAGAAAGAAGCAAGTCAACTTACTTCACTTAAGAAGATAAGTTGCTTGAAGCAAGAAAGTGATGAAGGAACATGAATGAGGAAGCTCACTCTAATACACATACAAAATGTAGCAATGAATGCATAAGAGAGATGAGGAGAGATTGTGAGAAGTGAAGGCAAATTCACTTCTCAAAACACTTACCACCTGAAAAGTTAGTGAAAGGAAATGAAATGAAATGAAAATGAAAAGAATGCAATGATGCAAACCAAAACCAGAAGCATGTTCATGATGAAAAGGATGCTAAGAGATGATACAAATGTATGTCATGAGATTTGAATTTTCATACAAGTAATGAAGATGCAGATGAAGCTTAGAGGAAGAATGAAAGTTCATGAATGCACATGAAATGAAATGGATGCATAACATGGAAAATGAATGATGCGATGATCAAACATGATTCCAATGTGTCCTAAGATGTCTTATATGTCATGTGAATGCATAAAATGTCATGGAAAGTTCATGAATGCAAGCATATGCAAGATGGATGCAAGTGAAGATGCAAAATTAGGGTTATATGAACATGTGAGATGCAAACCTCAAAACCAGAAGCAAATCATAAGATAAAAAATTGAAAATGCACTCAAAGGAACCTTACACCTATGCTAAGTTACTATCCAAAGGGGGAGGTCAGAAGCTTAACCTAGAAGGACTTGTGATTTTCCTAAGTTTCTAGGGTTTTAAGGGTGATCTTAAATGTAAAATACCAAACAAATTGAAAATGAAAGATAAAAATGAAACAAAAATGTTTTTAGATGCTTGAAAACATGCATAGCACAATTCAAAAGTAATCATTCACAAACTCAACTTGGTTTAAAAGTTATGAATTTTTGAAGTTAGGGTTAAAAATATGCAAATTTAAGAACCCTAATTCATTTGAAAAATGTCAAAGTGTGATCAAAACCAAAAGGAAATTTGTGTGGGGAGTTTGTAAATGCTTCTAAATGTTCAAAGATGTTCTCTGATTTTTTTTATGATTTTTAAATACCTAAATGTATTTTTAATTAATTAATTTTCATTAACTAATTAAAAATAACATTTAAATGATTTAAAATATTTTTTAAGTGCAAAAAATAAAAATAAAAATATTTTTGGGTTCTGAAAATTAATAAAATGTTTGATAAATAATTTCAGAATTTTTTGACTATTTTTACTATTTTTAAAAATTCGTGAAAGATTAAATAAGAAAAATGAAATAAAATTAAAATAAAAGGAAATTATGCACAATGGAGAGTCAGGATTCAATCTGGGTTTAAAAAGGTTGACCTGGTGCGCAATCCTACGACCCACATTCAAATTTTATTAAACTGAATTAATTAATCATTAATCATAAAATTAAAACTAATGATTCAATCTGATCCACACACTGCACGCAGGAAAGAAGGATCTAACGGCCCACATTTAAAACATGCCCTAACCCTAATTAATTAGGTTAATGACTTTCAGGTGGCATCTTCTCCGGCCACACCTCCTCTGAGAATTTCCCAAATCACTCCCTAGGCCATTTCTGGAGCTCTAAAGCTCCAGATTGATTCCTTTCACTCTCCTAAGATCAACCCCACCCTCAAACACAATTTATTTCCACTCATTTTCAAGATTCGAAGCCAAGAACAAAAATGGTGAAACTTTCAGACAAGCAATACACTCTCAATTCTTCATCATTTTCAAAAATAACAAGTTCATTGCACTCAGGGGATCATGCTTAACCATTTAATAACTTAAAACAAAGGTTCTGGAAAAATAATTTCGCATGGCTACCTGAGGTGAAGCTTTCAACCCAGGAGCTTTCAGACTGCTTTCTTGCTTCAAAATGCCTCCAATGACCTCCCTGAAGAAGCTTTGATACTTGGTTGGAGTTTTTTATGGCTGGTTTGTGAGTTTGTGTTCAACTGGCCAGAAAATCGTATTTTGCTTGTGAGGTGTTCTTGGCTGTTTTGAGGGGTGGTTTATGATCAGTGATGGATTTGGATATGAATGGTGGAAGAAGTTTTAAGTTTTGATGTTTGTGCTGAGTGTTTCGAAGGAAAATGCAAGAGAGGGAGTTTTTGTGAACTATGGCAATGCTGAGGATTCAGGCTTGGTTCTTGTGTAAAATGAGTTGCATAATGTCCATGTATCAAGCTGTGATAGGTCTGTGGAGTTGGTGTGGGCTATGCTGATTGGTATGGCTTGTTTTGCAAAAAGTCAACATTTGTTGTCCTTTGAGGTATGGGCTGGTTCAGGCCAAGTACAAAGGGGTGTCTGGTGCAGCAAGATTCAAGGATAGCCATGGAAATCCCCTTGAGGCAAATCAGCAAGTTGTGACAAAGTTATGGGAGGTTTTGCAAATTCATGAACTTTTGCCCCTTTTCAAATTTCTTCATGTGCAAGTCATGGAAATGTGAAATTCTTTGGGCAATTCTGAGTTTTAAGTCATGCACTATGATGTTATGATGTGTAGAAGTCGATTTGAAGTCACAAAATAGCTTGGCATGAGGTTTTGCAAAAATCCCTCTTTGGCATGAAACATGAAATTATGTGATTTTTGCCAACTTTGGAAAGCCATAACTTGAGTTCTAAAATGAATTAGATCTTGTTCTTGTACTTTTTGAAAAGGGATTGATCCAATCTACAACTTTCATGACCAAGGATTTTTCATTTGAAGCATATTTGGTTGAGAAAGAGGAGGTTGAAAAACTTTCCCAAAATGGAAAGTTTACATTACAAGTTATTTCCATATTTGACAACTTTTGGTTTAGCCCACTTTTCTTCAAATTTGTGAACTTATAAGCACTTAAATGATCAAATAAAGACCATATAACTTCAATTTGATGAAAAATACACTTTGGGTCCATTGATGGGGGCCTCAGATGCCCTGATTTGGCTCTGACTTGCTCAAGAAATTACCCAATGATCAGATGACTTCCACAATGAATTTCTTCATCAAACTTGGTATTTATGATCCTTATAACATATTGAGACAAATAGAAACAAGAATGGCCAAAAAGTTTGGAGTTATGGCCTCTGAAACCAAAACCCTAATTTTAGGTTATCTGTGTAGTTAAACCTTGGCTCTACTTCCATGCTTTGCCAGTTCTTGTGATTCTTTGACTTCCTTGATCTTTGGAGGATATAATATGATGATTGAACATACATGGACCCTCTTGAGATGATTGAAGACATTTGGAGTGGCTCAGAAGGATCTTGGATTGCTCAGATCACAAACCCTAGATGTAGATGAACTTGAACCAATGTAGTGAAGCAAAAATGCAACATGATATGCTATGATTGAACTAATGTAAGTATGAAAGATCAAAATCCATGGTGTGAACTTAGTGATGTAAAATTTGGGGTGTTTACAGCTGCCTCTATTCAAACATGAGTTAGTTGTGCAGGGTGTAAGCGCCTGGCTTAACAGACAAACAAGATAACTTGTGGTTGAATACCAAAGACAGTCCAAAATTTGCACTCACTGGGTGAAGAAGAAAAGGGATATAGATTGTAAAAGGAAGTATAATATGATTATAAAGTTCGGGCGATGGAGGACGACCATCGAGCCGAGGACGACTGTTGGGGATAAAACAATGACGGGGATGACTGACATGCTGGGGAAATAAAGCGGTAAATGAAATTTTCTGGGGATTAGAGGTAAAGTCCATGATGGGGACGACCATCAGGTTGGAAAAGTAAAGGGTAAACAATGATGGGGACGGCCATCGAGTTAATGAAATAAATGATGAGGGACGGTCATCAAAAGGTGAATGACGATCACTTAGCAGGGGACGGCTGCTCTGTTGGGGATAAGGATGAGAGACGGTCATCCAAGGTGAAGGATGATCACCTGGCATGGTACGGCTGCCGAAAATATCGTGACATAGGACGAATGCCAAATAGAAAAGGTCGACGATAGGGACGACCATCGGATAAGCATGATGAAGGACGATCATGAAGAGGTGAAGGACGATCACCTAGTAGGGTACAACTGCTCTCAGGGTTTATCATGACATAGGACGAATGTCAGATAACAAGATCAACGATGGGGACAACCATCAGATAAAAAATGATGAAGGACGATCATCAAAAGGTGAAAGACGATCACCTAGCAGGGGACGACTGCTAAATATCATGACATAGGACGGATGTCGGATAGAAAAGGGTTCCAATAATGGAGACTCCGCTGGGGGAATGATGAGGGACGATCATCAAAATAATGAAGGACGATTACCTGGCAGGGTACGGCAGCCGAAAGTATCATGACATAGGACGAATGTCAGATAGAAAAGAAGTTTTGCTAAGGACTTGCTGGGGAATAGCAAACACAGACGAGTGCTTACATCCAAGAAATGAAAGGTATAAGTGTTTGACACTGTGCATAGATTAAAGACGCGGACGAGCATCCTTAAGACTACGATACGGACGAATATCGGTAGAAACAACTTTGACGCATGTTCAGAGATGATGGTATGGACGAGTACCAACTGGTTAACAAAGAATACGGACGAGTGTTGAATCTGAGGGGAAATAAGTGGTATATACAAGATACATACGAGTATCTGTATGTGAAATTCTGTGATCAGGTATGAGATGTCCTAAGAGATGTCCCAACACTTGATAGGACACTTGACAAATTTAACCAAAACTTAAATAGCAAGAAAAGTAAACAACACAAAAGTTTGTTAACCCAGTTCAGTGTATAACCACACCTACATCTGGAGGCTACCAAGCCAGGAGGAAATCCACTATTACTAATATTAATTCTAGACTTAAACCACCCTGTTTAATCTATCACTTAATAACTACCCAATGCAATTTCTACCTAAGACACACCTTAGATAAGAGTACCCTACTCACTCCCCCTCAATCACACAGTGATCAAGTTTACAAGTTTACAAAAATTGAAGACATCCTTCAAACAATACAGCTTGATCTTACTTAACAGTTTAAATCAAGTCACAAATGCACTTTTGCTTAAAAGCTCATAAAGTGGTACATAAAACACAACCTGCTATTAAAACACTAGACACCCTATTTGGTCTTCTGAAATTCGTCCTCAATTCTATGAGTTTCTGTTAATTAAATAGGTATCTGAATTTTGGGCTTTCTGTAGAATGATCCAGTCCTAATGCGCAGCAACTTCTACCTTGAATTAGGGTTTGTTACCTCCTAGATTCTAGGTGCTTTTAGGTCTTCTGTTTTAAACTGAAACTTCAATATAAAACTCCCTACAGATGCGCCTTGTTCTGTTTTTATCCATCATTAATTAATTCCAGATAATTCTCCTTAAATATCTCTGATCTGTTAATCAATAATTAATTCTGGTAGCAGGTCTGAGATGTCTCAACATCTGTTGGGACATCCTGAAAAACTGAACTAAGTTCTTAACACAATGTCCCAACATCTGATGAGACATCCTGATATAAGTTCATATACTCTGTTTGATAATGTCCCAACATCTGATAGGACATTCTGAACTGAATTGAACATTTCTTGTTTGGTCAAAAATTCTGCCAATTCTTAAACATCTACAAACTCCCCCTTTAGCTAATTTTTGGCTAACATTTTTCTGGTTTTCAGAGTGCAGCAGAAGTTCTTTTTATCAGAGTATATCATTACTATTCTGTTGGTTCTTATTTGAGATTACTCCCCCTCAAACATATATGTGTCCAGTTTTGTTGCAACAGAAATATTCATCAAAACACACTTATTCAGTTCATGCAGAAACAAACAGATTTTTCATTTATAATTAAACAGCAGTACAATTTGTTGTTGTTCTCCCCCTTGTTAGTCACAAAATTTGGGGCCAAAGACACTATTATACAGAAATACAAAGCAGTGTTGTCATTACAATTTCCTCACCTACATAGATCACTCAGATACATCACTCTCAGTTGCTTCCTCAACTTCTGTTTCTTCATCAGCTTCTGTTTCTTCATCAGCTTCACTGTTTTCATCAGAGTTAGCTTTCTGGTCTTCTTCATTTTCCAACCTTTGAATGATTTCTTCAAGTTTCAGCTTCCTTGCTTCAAGCTCCTTGCATGTGCACTTTAGCTCAGCAATTAACTCTTTCTTGGAGATTGAAGTCTTAGTAGTTGAGGGACCAGCAGATGTCCCAGAAGGTGCTTCAACATCTGCAGCATGGTGACTGAGGAATAATTTGTAGTGAAAAGCCAGGGGGCTCTCTCTCTTGCATACTGTGTCCTTCTCAGTTAAAATCCCAGGATATTGGCTTAATATTATACCACATAGCAATGAAGGAAAAGCTATTGGTAGTTTTGTTGCAGAGGAGATGGCATGCTTCATGGTTTGATCAAAGATAAAAGCTCCATAGTCCATCTTGGTTTGAGTTCCCACAGCATAGATGAATCTGGCCAGACCAGTTGAGATTGAAGAGGTGTGGTTGGTAGGCACCCAGTTAGCTGTACCAATCCTGTTCAGCATGGCATATTTTCTGGTAAGCATGCTCACTGAGAGCTTTCCCTTCACAGGCCATGCCTTGACCTGGTTTGCAGTGATCACCTTACAGACTTGATTATCTGTCTTACCTAGCTCATTTGGTTCATCTGTTTCTCTCCCTAGGTACTGATTGATGATTTGAGGGGAAAACTCTACACATTTACCTCTAACAAAAACTTTTTGGAATTCAGAGGACTTACCATGTGAACAATCTTCTTGAAGATTCACAATGAACTCTTTGACAAGAAGTTCATAGCAGGGAGAGAGGTCTGAGACTGTCTTGAACAGTCCTGCAGCAGAGATGAGGTCTATCAGTTCTGTGCACTCAAGTGCATTGCTGCTCAGTTCTCTTTCCAGGGCAACCCTTCTTTGGTACACATATTTCCACCTGTTGACACTGGAGACATGATGGAATGATATGTTGTCCAAAG
Organism: Lathyrus aphaca; assembly: GCA_963966055.1. NCBI lineage: Eukaryota > Viridiplantae > Streptophyta > Magnoliopsida > Fabales > Fabaceae > Lathyrus > Lathyrus aphaca. The sequence goes on along the minus strand of OZ014519.1, from coordinate 389,738,831 downwards.
GAGCTTCTGGAACAGCAGTTGAAGCTCTGGAAGGTGCTGGTCTCTTCTTGGGAGGAGATGTTGGGACATCTGATCCAACATCTGAATCTGATGGTGTGGCAGCTTTTATCTTCTGGGTTTGAACTTTGCTCCATGGTTTTGTTGGACCAAAGGTAGCTTTAGCCTTACCTTTCTTTGGACTAGCCTTCTTCTTCTCAGGGATTGCTGCTTCAGCTTGCATCTTGCCTTTCCTGGATCTTAGCCTCTTGGCTATGCTTGGTTTAACAGATGCTATGATTTCTGCATTAGAGTCCTGCTCCAGATTGACCACTGGAGGAGATTGAGCAGTCTCTTCTTCAGTTCTTTGATCAGCAGGGATTTGATCTTCATTTGATGCTTTGATCTGATCCTCAGGGGTTTCTTTATCACTTTCACTTGAGGCCTTTTTCTGGTCCTCAGTCTGTTCAGTATCAGCATCAGATGAATTTTCTTTCTCTTCTGCAGATGTTCCAACATCTCTTGGGACATCTTGTTCTGCAGGAGTGTCCTCTGCAGTTTGAGCTGGTTCTTCTTGAGGTGCAGGCATGGTGTTCAAAGGAACTAAGATCCCACTCACCACTCTTTGTTCAAAGAGAATTTGGTTGACAATCTCCTTGATGGAATCATCAACATATTTGGAGGATTTTGGGGGCATGTTAGCAGGAGAGGGAATGCCTTTAGCTTTGCTTCTGACTTGATCTTTACCTCTCTTTGGAGTTCTTGCCTTTTTAGTGTGAGAAGCGCTTCCCCTGAGTTCGTCCAATGGTGTTGATTGCATTGGTACCACAGAGATGGGAGTGGCATGAACTACGTCTTCCTGGTTGAGAACTTCCTCAGTAGTTTTAGGGTTTTGAGACATTGTAGAGGAAGATAGATGAACAGCTTTAGGGTTTATGATTTCTGAAGGAATGCTAGGTAATGTGATTCGCTTGTGATAGTATGATGAGAATCTTGATAGCTGCTTATAAGTAGTTACTAAATAAGTAACCGTTATAGTGCAAATGATTAGGGATGGAATTCCCAAGGATCTTGTCCAGACTGGTTTTGCCATCTGGACCTTATGCCATGCAATGTCATATGACATGTTGGCACATCTCATTAACTGCTAAATATCACATAAACAGATTCCAAGTTTGCCCCTTAAGTTCTCAAATTGTGTAGCATCCAATGCTTTGGTAAAGATATCAGCTAACTGCAGATCTGTAGCTACATGCTCCAATGAAATCACCTTTTCTTCTACAAGATATCTGATGAAATGATGTCTGATATCAATATGCTTTGTCCTGCTATGTTGGATAGGATTCTTTGATATGTTGATTGCACTTAAGTTATCACAGTACAATGTCATGACATCCTGTGGGACATTGTACTCAGTGAGCATCTGCTTCATCCAAACCAACTGAGAACAACTGTTACCTGCTGCTATATACTCAGCTTCAGCTGTAGATAAGGATACACAATTCTGTTTCTTACTGAACCAAGAAATCAGATTGTTTCCTAGAAAGAAACATCCTCCTGAAGTGCTTTTTCTGTCATCAGCACTTCCTGCCCAATCAGCATCACAGAAGCCAGTGAGAATTGGTTTGCAACCATGAAAGTACATTATGCCATAGTCACAAGTACCATTAACATATTTAAGGATTCTCTTGACTTGATTGAGATGACTGACTTTTGGATCAGCTTGATATCTTGCACAAACTCCTACTGCAAAAGCAATGTCTGGTCTGCTAGCAGTCAAGTATAGCAAGCTTCCAATCATGCTTCTGTATAAGCTTTGATCTACATTCTCACCCTTTTCATCTTTAGTCAGCTTTAAATGTGTGGGGGCAGGAGTTCTCTTGTGAGCAGCATTTTCCATTCCAAATTTCTTGACTATGTTCTTGGAATACTTGCTTTGTGAGATGAACATTAAGTCTTCCATTTGCTTTATTTGCAGACCAAGAAAGTAGGTTAATTCTCCTACTAGGCTCATTTCAAATTCAGATTCCATCTGCTTGACAAAATGTTTGACCATCCTGTCAGACATCCCACCAAAGACAATGTCATCAACATATATTTGTGCAATCATGACATTTCCTTCTTCATCTTTAACAAACAGGGTTTTATCAATTCCACCTTTTCTTTATCCTTGCTTGATAAGAAATGTGGTCAGTCTTTCATACCATGCCCTTGGAGCTTGCTTCAAACCATAAAGTGCCTTCTTTAGTTTGTATACATGATTTGGACAGTTTGGATCAACAAATCCTTTAGGCTGTTCTACATACACTTCTTCATTAAGGTAGCCATTTAAAAAGGCACTTTTCACATCCATTTGAAATAGTTTGAACTTCAAGATACAAGCAATTCCCAACAGTAGTCTTATTGATTCAAGCCTTGCTACTGGTGCAAAGGTTTCATCAAAGTCTACCCCTTCAATTTGAGTGTATCCTTGAGCCACAAGTCTAGCTTTGTTCTTTGTAACAACTCCTTGTTCATTTGACTTATTCTTATACACCCATTTTGTACCAATCACATTTATGTCATCAGGTCTAGGAACAAGAATCCACACTTCATTCCTTGTGAATTGACCTAATTCCTCTTGCATAGCACAAATCCAGTATTCATCAGTGAGAGCTTCCTTGATATTTTTAGGTTCTATTTTGGAAACAAAACAAGAACCTGAAATCACTTCTCTTGATCTAGTGCTCACACCTCTGTTAGGATCACCAATTATCAAATCTTTGGGATGATCCTTTTGTATTCTGATGGAAGGAGGTTTGCTTGATTCTTCTGTCCTTGTATCAGTTTGAGTGAAGTTATATTGTTCATTCTTTTCTTCAGCTTCAATCTTGATATCAGCAGATGTTCCAACATCTTCTGGGACATCTGTAGGAGCATCATCAATTATCACATTTATGGATTCCATGATAACCTTGGATCTAGAATTAAATACTCTATATGCTCTGCTATTTATGGAGTATCCAAGGAAAATTCCTTCATCACTTTTAGGATCCATTTTTCTTCTTTGCTCCCTATCTGCCAGAATATAACAGATACTTCCAAAAACATGGAAGTACTTAACTGTGGGTTTTCTGCCCTTCCAGACTTCATATATTGTGGACAAAGTTCCTTTCCTTAAAGTAACTCTGTTATGGATGTAACAGGCAGTGTTCATAGCTTCAGCCCAAAAGTATAGAGGTAACTTTTTAGCATGGATCATAGCTCTTGCTGATTCTTGAATGGTTCTATTCTTCCTTTCAACAATCCCATTCTGTTGAGGAGTGATAGGTGAAGAATACTCATGATTGATTCCTTCTGAAGAGCAGAAATCTAAGAACTTTTGATTCTCAAATTCTTTTCCATGATCACTTCTTATTCTGATCACACAGCTGGATTTTTCCCTTTGCAATCTTTGACATAATTCTTTGAATACATCAAATACATCTGACTTTTCTTTGATGAAGTTTATTCATGTATATCTTGAAAAATCATCAACCACAACATAGGCATACCTCTTACCACCAAGACTTTCAACCTGCATAGGTCCCATAAGATCCATATGTAGAAGTTCCAAAACTTTGGAAGTTGTCAGATGTTGGAGCTTTGGATGAGACATCTTGGTTTGCTTGCCTATTTGACATTCACCACATATTTTGCCATCATCAATATTCAGTTTAGGAATACCTCTTACAGCATCCATAGATATGATCTTCTTTATGCCTCTGAAATGAAGATGACCTAGTCTTTGATGCCACAGTTTCACTTCTTCTTCTTTAGCTAGAGAGCGGGTTGAAGTGAGACTGAGATTTTGGGATTCCCACATGTAACAGTTGTCTTTAGATCTGGCTCCTTTCATGACAACCTCTTGTTCTTTGTTAGTCACTATACATTCAGATTTGGTAAAGTTTACACTGTATCCTTGATCACATAGTTGACTTATGCTGATCAGGTTAGCAGTTAAACCTTTAACTAGCAGCACATCATCTAGTCTTGGAACATCTTGACAATCCAAGGTTCCAACTCCCTTGATTTCTCCTTTAGCTCCATCTCCAAAGGTAACATACCTGGATGAATGTGATTTTAAGTTTACTAGCAAATTTTTCAATCCAGTCATGTGTCTTGAGCATCCACTGTCAAAGTACCAGTCTTCTTTAGCTGATACTCTCAGAGATGTATGTGCTATGTATGCAGTACTTTTCTTTGACCAGATAAGTTGAGATTTCTTTTGATGCCTCTGCCCTGTGTGTTGTTCAACTGATCTCCAAGTTTGATTATTGATCTGGTTCTTAGGTATGTGGCTTTGATCAGTCTGAATGTCAGCTTTTGGTCTCCAAACCTTCTTGATGACCTCTGTCTTCTGCTTAGGAGGTTGCTGATTTCTTTGATGTCTATGCAGCACTTTCTTGGTACCTTCTACTTTCTGCTTGGAAGGTTGCTGATACATCTGATTTGGATATCCATGTAGCTTATAACAGTGAGGTTTGATATGCCCAAATCTTCCACAGTGATGGCATCTCCATCTTTGATACTTCTTCTTCATTTTGTTCTTTCCAGAATGTTGAGACATCTGTTGGAACATTATGTTTGTCTTTGTGTTCTGATGTTGGAGCATCTGTTGGGACATCTTGTTTGACTGTGTAGTTTTTGAAGTAGTTTTGCTAGAGCTGGCTTCATCTCTGTTATATCCCAGTCCACTTTTGTCCCCTGAATGTTTATTATTGCTGAGAATAACATCCAGTGTGTTTGAGCTGCTGTTCAACATTCTAACAGATTTGGACATATGTTCCAACTTAGAGTTGAGAAGGCTTACTTCACTTTTTAAGGTGTCAATGATCTCCTGATCATTTGCTTTGTCATCTTCTAATGCCTCATTCTGCTTCTTTAGCTTTATAACTTCACTGCATATTTCAGAGCTTCTTTTGTATAGATCTTTGAATGCTTGCTCAAGTTCTTCATAAGTAAGTTCTCCACAACTGGAATCACTATCATATTCACACAGTCCAGCTAAAGCAGTAATATGCTTAGCTGATTCTTCTTCTGAATCTCCTGAGTCTTCATCAGACCAGGTCACAGAGAGTCCTTTCTTTTGCCTCTTCAAGTAGGTAGGACATTCAATCTTGATGTGTCCATATCCTTCACATTCATGGCATTTGACCCCTTTATCTTGACTGGTCTTTTCAGCATACTTTAATCTTTTGTTAGCATCATAAGGTCTTCTGTTCTCAGAGTTTGTGTTTCTTCCACTAGGTTTGGATTTGCCTTCCATTCCTCTGAGAATCTGTTTGAATTGTCTTCCAAGCAAGGCAAGGTTTTCTGATAAGCTTTTATCATTTGCTGATTCATCATCCTCTTCTTCATCTGTATTTGACACCAAGGCTATGCTTTTGTTCTTTTTGACATTTGTGTCATTCATTCCCATCTCAAAAGTTTGAAGGGAACCAATGAGTTCTTCAACTTTCATGGAGCATATGTCTTGAGCTTCTTCTATTGCAGTGACTTTCATGTCAAATCTTTTTGGCAAAGATCTGAGAATCTTTCTTACTAGCTTTTCATCAGTCATCTTTTCTCCCAAAGCTCCAGAAGTATTGGCTATATCCAAGATGTTCATATAGAACTCATGAATTGATTCATCTTCCTTCATTCTCAAGTTTTCAAACTTGGTGGTGAGAAGTTGAAGTCTTGACATTTTTACTTTTGATGTTCCTTCATGAGTTGTTTTGAGAGTATCCCAAACATCTTTGGCCAGCTCACAATGATGCACAAGTCTGAAAATGTTCCTATCAATGCCATTGAATAAAGCATTTAAGGCTTTTGAGTTGCCTAGTGCTGAGTCTTCTTCCTCCTTACTCCATTCTTCTTCAGGTTTCAGCACTTTTGATCCATCTTTGGTGTCTTGAACAGGATGATCCCATCCAACATTGACTGCTCTCCATGCCCTGTTGTCAAGTGACCTTAAGAATGCAATCATTCTTGGCTTCCAGTAGTCATAATTAGATCCATCCAGTATAGGTGGTCTATTTACTGACCCTAAATCTCTGTCCATGTTACAGAATTTGTATTCCCTAGATCTCACCCAGTATAAACAGGCAGGGTGCCTGCTCTGATGCCAATTGAAATTCTGTGATCAGGTATGAGATGTCCTAAGAGATGTCCCAACACTTGATAGGACACTTGACAAATTTAACCAAAACTTAAATAGCAAGAAAAGTAAACAACACAAAAGTTTGTTAACCCAGTTCAGTGTATAACCACACCTACATCTGGAGGCTACCAAGCCAGGAGGAAATCCACTATTAGTAATATTAATTCTAGACTTAAACCACCCTGTTTAATCTATCACTTAATAACTACCCAATGCAATTTCTACCTAAGACACACCTTAGATAAGAGTACCCTACTCACTCCCCCTCAATCACACAGTGATCAAGTTTACAAGTTTACAAAAATTGAAGACATCCTTCAAACAATACAGCTTGATCTTACTTAACAGTTTAAATCAAGTCACAAATGCACTTTTGCTTAAAAGCTCATAAAGTGGTACATAAAACACAACCTGCTATTAAAACACTAGACACCCTATTTGGTCTTCTGAAATTCGTCCTCAATTCTATGAGTTTCTGTTAATTAAATAGGTATCTGAATTTTGGGCTTTCTGTAGAATGATCCAGTCCTAATGCGCAGCAACTTCTACCTTGAATTAGGGTTTGTTACCTCCTAGATTCTAGGTGCTTTTAGGTCTTCTGTTTTAAACTGAAACTTCAATATAAAACTCCCTACAGATGCGCCTTGTTCTGTTTTTATCCATCATTAATTAATTCCAGATAATTCTCCTTAAATATCTCTGATCTGTTAATCAATAATTAATTCTGGTAGCAGGTCTGAGATGTCTCAACATCTGTTGGGACATCCTGAAAAACTGAACTAAGTTCTTAACACAATGTCCCAACATCTGATGAGACATCCTGATATAAGTTCATATACTCTGTTTGATAATGTCCCAACATTTGATAGGACATTCTGAACTGAATTGAACATTTCTTGTTTGGTCAAAAATTCTGCCAATTCTTAAACATCTACAGTATGAATAAAAATAAACATGAGTGAGACACGGACAAGTGCTCAATCTGTTGGGGAGTGGTGACATGGACGGATGACATAAGAGAAAATGTATAAGTTATGAACTTATAAGAAAAAGGTATTTTTGGCGACCTGTGGGGATAAGATGACACGGACGGGTGTCAATGTGAGTATATTATAAACAAGTGTTTGGTTTACAATAAGTGTCTTAGGAAAACTTGTTGGGGATATGTGACACGGACGGGTGTCAGGAAAGTGTGTTTGTTTCTGTATTCAAAAGAAGTATACTTGTGTAAATTATCTGCAAGGGGGTGATATGACACGGACGAGTTTTGAATAAACATGCATTTGTGAGTGAAGAGGGGGCGCTTTGGATTTCTGCTGGGGATATGACACAGACGAGTGTCAAGAAGTATCTGTAATGTATAAGTATCTATTTGTAGAAAATTACCTGGAGACGAGTGTCAATAAGTATCTGTCTGTATATGTATCCATGTATCTGTATTTTAGGAGTGCAAAGGAGACGCTTTGGCTTTTGGTTAGGACTGTGAGTCTTTATATACATTGCTGATGGAATGTCGATATTTACCGGTGACTGATTCGAACCTGACTTGTGACTATGCAATATGTTTGATTTTTTCCGTAATGCTCCGTATTAGACGGAATGCTACGCTTTTGTGGTGATTTATGATGCGAATGCTATGATTATGCAAAAGATATCGATCCGGGACTCGGATCCCACTGTTGTGGAGATCTCTAGATGATCTTCTTGAAAGGATATCCCAGCTAGGGATGAGATCATTGGTAGATCTGATATATAGCTTTGCTTGGGGAAATAAGTCATTGGTAGACCTATCTTTGTAATGAGGAGCCCATCTGGGGATGTGGAAGCTTTCGTCACTTTGTTGTGCGGGAAATTCAGACATTGCTCTTCTGGGAGAGGCTGGAGCTCTATGGGAAGAAGGTTCCCTGTCTAGCACTCAGCTGGGGAAAAGAAAAGATCACTGAAGGATCTTCCTAGAGATTTCTGTGGGGATCCTGCTGAGGATGATACTTGACCACTCGGCTGGGGATATGAGCACCTTCTGGTACTGCTCTGACAGATCTGATGGGGAGAAAACATCTCTGGTGTTGTTTGGAAGATGTGCTGAGGAAATAATGATCTGGCCGCTTTGCTGGGGAAAACCTTTCATGCCCCATGTTGCGCTTTGAATACCTGCGATCCTGTTATGACAAAGAAACACATAAGTACCCCGAGGTATCCTTTACTGGATTCCGTCATAGGAGTTTTAGAGACTCCTGGGAGTAAGAAATATATTTCCTGCAAGCATGTAAAAAAAGGGCACATTTGTTTTTATGCAACCATTATATCAAGGATATCAGACATTTTTGCAAATGAAATAAGATGTACAAGACAAAATGTGACTGAAAATTCCAGTTTTATTAATTTGTGTGCCCTGAATTGGAAAATACAGTCAAAGAAACAGATCCTCTGAAATGAGGAGATTATTACAAAATTGAGAAACAAAAAGGTGCTGGCAATGTTGATGATGCTTCAGTGAGCTTCCCTTTGCTATGATTCGTATGACCTTGACGTTCTTCTCATCCTGCTATCTGAAGAAAGTTGATTTTGACCGATGCTTTAACCTTTCGAAGTTTACCGCGTTGTAAGTGATACAGATGAATTCAGAATGCAGTTGTTTGCTTATTCCCTTATTTTGCATGGATCGCCCTTTCGGGTTTTCAATCCACCGGGATACCCATTTTTGCCTGAGCTGTCCAATGCGGCTTTTCAACTCAGCGGGTGTACATTTTTTTTTATCTTCCCTTATTTTTGCCTGAGTCTTTTATTCTGTTTTTGACTCGCCGGGATGCCCTATGTTTTCCTGGACTTACATTCTGTTTTTATGTCCAGCGGGTCATTTTATGCGAAGTATTTTTTAACTGCATCTGAATTCATAGGGGACAGGAAATCTTCACCATCCATAGTAGTGAGCATCAGTGCTCCACCAGAGAAAACTTTCCTTACTATGAACGGACCATCGTAATTCAGAGTCCACTTGCCCCTGTGGTCTGTATGAGGAGGGAGGAGTCTTTTCAACACAAGATCTCCTATTTGGTATTCTCGAAGCCTGACTTTCTGATCGAAGGCTTTCTTCATTCTCTTTTGATATAGCTTCCCATAACAGATTGCAGCTAATCTCTTCTCTTCGATCAGACTCAGTTGATTGTATCGAGATCGGACCCATTCTGCTTCATTCAGCTTGACATCCATCAATACCCGCAATGAGGGTAATTCAACTTCGACCGGTAGGATTGCCTCCATACCATACACAAGCTGATACGGTGTTGCCCCAGTGGATGTTCTGATTGATGTACGGTACCCATGCAAGGAAAATGGTAGCATTTCATGCCAGTCTTTATAAGTGACCACCATCTTCTGCAAAATCTTCTTGATATTCTTGTTAGCTGCCTCAACAACGCCATTCATCTTTGACCTGTAAGGAGAAGAATTGTGGTGTTGGGTTTTGAAGTCCCGACATAGTTCTGCCATCATCTTGTTGTTTAAGTTGGAACCATTATCAGTAATGATTCGCTCGGGCACTCCATACCGACAGATGATGTCTCTTTTTAGGAATCGGGCTACCACTTGCCTGGTGATATTAGCGTACGAGGCTGCTTCAACCCATTTGGTAAAATAGTCAATGGCTACCAGGATGAATCTATGGCCATTCGAAGCAGTCGGCTCAATCTTCCCTATCATATCAAGCCCCACATGGCAAAGGGCCAGGGTGAAGACATCACATTCAAAGGATTCGGAAGTACATGCACCTTATCCGCATAAATCTGGCATTAATGACACTTTCTGGCATAGGCACAACAGTCTGCATCCATTGTGATCCAGTAGTAACCTGACCTTAACAATTTCTTGGCCATTACATGTCCTCCAGTATGGGTACCGAAAGATCCTTCATGTACCTCGTGCATCAGCAAGTCTGCCTCTGTCTTATCAACACATCTGAGAAGTACCATATCAAAGTTTCTCTTGTATAACGAACCATCAGCATTCAGGAAGAAACTACAAGCTAGCCTTCTGAGTGTCTTCTTATCATTGAATGATGCCCCAGGTGGGTATGTTTGATCCTCTAAGAAGCATTTGATGTCATAGAACCAAGGCTTGTCATCTTTAACAATGTCTACCGAGAACACGTATGTTGGTCTGTCAAGTCTGGATACTGAAATCTGAGGCACAAAGTTGGCAGCTTGAACTTTGATCATGGATGAAATGGTATCCAGAGCATCTGCAAACTGATTTTCATCTCGAGGGATATACTTAAGTTTGACTGTTGTGAAGAAAGTTAGTAATCTCCTCGTATAATCCCGATATGGAATCAGATGCTCCTGGTGAGTGTACCATTTGCCGTTGGTTTGATTGATTACCAGAGCTGAATCTCCGAATACAGTTAAAGTCTTGATCCTGAGGTCAATGGCTTCCTCAAGACCCATGATACAAGCTTCATATTCAGCTTTGTTGTTAGTGCAGTTAAAGGTGAGTTTTGCCAAGAAAGGCATGTGAACTCCTTTAGGTGTAATGAGTACTACACCAATTCCACGACCATTCATATTAACAGCCCCGTCAAACATCATTGTCCATTCTTCTTCTGGGTCAGGCCCTTCAGTGTGAACAGGGTCTTCATGATCTTTTGGCTTTATGAACATGATGTCTTCATCAGGGAAGTCAAATCTCATTGGCTGGTAATCATCAATGGGTTTCTCAGCCAGATAGTCAGACAATACACTGCCTTTGATGGCTTTCTGAGATGTGTATTGGATGTCATATTCTGTGAGAATCATTTGCCATCTTGCAACCCATCCGGTAAGCGCTGGCTTCTCAAATATGTACTTGATTTGGTCCATTTTTGAGATTAATAAGGTAGTGTGGGTCAACATATACTGCCTTAGTCAGCGAGCAGCCCACACTAAAGCACAACAAGTTTTCTCGAGCAGTGAATAACGTTGTTCATAGTCGGTAAACTTTTTGCTTAGGTAGTATATTGCATACTCTTTTCGACCAGACTCGTCATGCTGGCCCAGCACACACCCCATTGACTCCTCTAATACTGTCAAGTACATTATTAGAGGTCTTCCTTCAACTGGAGGCATAAGGATTGGAGGTTCTTGTAAGTACTCCTTGATTTTGTTAAAAGCTCTTTGGCGGTCTTCATTCCACCTGACCGTTTGTTCTTTTCTTAACAACTTGAACAAGGGCTCACAGGTTGCTGTAAGGTGAGATATGAACCTTGAAATGTAGTTCAATCTACCTAGAAACCCCTGAACTTATTTTTCAATCTTTGGTAAAGGCATCTCTTGAATGGATTTGACTTTGTCAGGGTCAACTTCAATTCCCTTCTCACTCACAATAAATCCCAGCAGCTTACCGGATCGAACCCCAAATGTGCACTTGTTGGGGTTTAACTTCAACTGGTACTTCCTCAGACGTTTGAACAGCTTCAACAAATTTACCAGGTGGTCTACTTCTGTGAGGGACTTGGCAATCATGTCATCCACATACCATTCAATTTCTTTGTGGATCATGTCATGGAATAATGTTACCATAGCCCGTTGATAAGTGGCACCAGCATTCTTCAGTCCGAATGGCATTAATTTATAGCAGAATATGCCCTAGGGTGTGATGAAAGTTGTCTTCTCCATGTCTTCAAGTGACATCTTGATCTAATTATATCTTGAAAATCCATCCATGAAGGAGAACACCGAGAACTGAGCCGTATTGTCGACCAATACATCAATGTAAGGTAATGGGAAGTCATCTTTCGGGCTGGCTCTGTTCAAATCCCGGTAATCCACACCTTGCCATCCTTCTTAGGCACAGGTACAATGTTAGCAACCCACGGCGGGTAACTAGTTACAGCAAGGAAACCGGCGTCCCACTGTTTTTGTACCTCTTCTTTTATCTTCGTGGCCATATCCGGGCGAGTACGGCGAAGCTTCTGTTTTACTGGAGAGCAGTCTTCCTTTAGAGGCAGCTTGTGCATAACAATGTCGGTATCCAACCCTGGCATGTCTTGGTAAGACCAAGCAAAGACATCCACATACTCCTGAAGCATGTCAATAAGTTGCTCTTTCACTGAATCTTGCAGACAAGCCCCAATCTTCACTTCTTTCAAGTCTTCTTCGGTACCAAGATTAACTGTCTCAACTTCCTCCTGATGAGGAGTGATAACCTTCTCCTCTTACCTTAACAACCTGGCTAGTTCTTCAGGTAGCTCATAATCTTCTTCAACCCCTTCATCGGCTTGATTAATCGGATTGTCAAAGTCATACGAAGTCATAGCAGTGTCGTTGTCGGTGTAGTCTGGAGGGCACTCTCTGCAAGGGTTTAGATTTGTTCATTTTAGTGATCAGTTTTATCTTGTTTAGAAAAAGTGAAAATGAAGTTAATATTTTGAAAAACATTGCCATTTTATTTTTGTACAAAAAATGAAAAATTAAAAACAGTGAGTTGGAAAAAGAGACTCATTTGCAAAAGATGTCATGATATTCATTAATTGATCGTTTGCACAAAATACAAGATGGCCCGATTACAAAATGAGCCATGACATCTTGGGCAAGATGAAGGACTTGATGCATGCTTAAAGACAGGAAATAATAATTACTCTGCAGGAGTAACTCTTATAATTTCCTGGGAAGACCAGTTTGAGACTTGGTTCCCCGGGAACCTTGGACGTATCCAGCTTTCCAGGTTGAGTTCGTCTTCTTCCTCGTCTTCCAAACTATTCACAGCATCCGGGGTCAGAATTCCCCCGCTGACAAATTTGGGCTCCTTTGCAGCCTCTGGTAGATCTTGTCGAGTTAGTCTGTAACCCAACCCAAATTTGTCTTCTTTCTTTTCTACTGGCAGCAGCTTGCCCCAGCCTTGAGCGGTACCCTCTTCAACAACCTTTCGGGCCTGTTGATACGAAGTGATGGAAGTTCCAGACACAGCAGTTGCTTCATTGATGTTAAGGGCCTCAAACCCCTGACTCATAGTCTCATAGATCTCCCCATCCATCTCTATGTATTTATAAGTAGCCAGCTGGCTAACGAAAAATGTCCTCCTCTCCGCAGATTGTGATGATCTGGCCTTCCCACTCAAATTTTAACTTCTGGTGAAAGGTAGATGTAACAGCGCCAGCGGCGTGAATCCAGGGTCTACCCAACAAACAGCTGTAGGCTGGCTGTATGTCCATCACGAAGAAGGTAGTTTTAAAGTTCTATGGTCCAATCAACACAGGTAGATCAATCTCTCCAAGCACTGATCTCTTAGAGCCATCAAATGCTCTCACCACCAAATTACCTGGACGCAATGCCAAACCATCATACTCCAACTTCACTAAAGCTTTCTTTGGGAGGACATTGAGCGAAGACCCAGTGTCTACCAGTACATGGGAAAGAATAACACCTTTGCATTCTAAGGTGATATGTAAAGCCTTATTATGATTGCATCCCTCCGTTGTTAAATCAGCATTTGTAAAGCCCAGTCCATGTCTGGTGTTAACATTTGCAACCACAGTTTCTAACTGATTAATAATAATCTCTTCCGGCACGTATGTTGCGTGCAGGACCTTCAAAAGTCTATTCCTATGGGCTTCAGAACACATTAACAATGACAATATAGAGATTTTGGAGGGTGTCTGATGAAGCTGGTACACCACCTTGTAATCACTCTTTTTGATTATTCTCATGAACTCGTCCACCTCTTGTTCAAAAGACGTCTTCTGAGTTTCTTTAACAGCTTGCTCTTCGGATGCCACATTCTTCCCTTTTGCTTTGGCACTAGCTTCTGCTTCAGCATTGGGTCTTGGTGTTTGTGAGGCAAAAAGGCGTCCGCTTCTGGTGAAGCCTCCACCTCCCCCAACATTGTCGACTTGTGGTGAAGAGGTTGATGAATCTAGAGTGATCTTCTTTTTGTCGCAGTAGAGATCAGAGTCGTAGTGCCAAGGTATGGCATTACTGCTTTCATAAGGAACGGGTCCAGGTACGGTAATGGTAACCAGACTGATTGCTGCAGCGGAAGGGACTGTGATGGTATGTGGGTCATAATAGATCGTGACCGGAGATCTGGCAGGAGGTGTCGCAGTCTGTTGTTGAAAACTGTTGTTGGAATGAACGTTTTCCGGGTCATAATAGATCGTGACCGTTGAGACATCTTCATTAGAGTTTGCTGGCGTTGTAGGAGATTCCGTTGATAAGATGGGTGCTGACGTTGTAGAAGTAAATGTTGCTGAACTCTGATCTATTGAAATGATAGGTGGAGTGATTGCTGGAGTTGTTGATGAATCAGTGGGAATGATAGTTGTTGCTGTTGTAAGAGGATTTGTTGTTACTGAAGAAAGAATTGTTGATGTTGTAGGAGGATCCATTGTTGCTGAAGAAATATTTGTTGAAGGAGCTGTTGTATTAATTTGCAAGATTCCATCTCTGATGAGGCCATCTATACCAAACCTTAGCTTCTCACAACCATTGACAGCAATCTTGCACAATTCGCAGCAGACCCCACAACCTGGGAACACTTAGCATCTCAAGAGTTGAGCTTTGACTTCAGCCAGTGGTGTTTGAATCTGTGCAACATTGTCAATCAGTGCAGATGGTTGATCCTCTTCTATTGCATTAATCATGGGCCCACGATGATTAGGCATGGGATTTCTGTTAACATTCGGAGGAGGCGCGAAATTGAGAGCTTTGGAATCGACCAAATCCTGAACCATCATTTGTAAGGCTCTACACTTCTCAGTATTGTGACCAGGTGCGTTTGAGTGAAAGGCACACCAGGCATTAGCATCATAATTCTTCGGGAGATTGAGAGGATCTGGTGGAGCCAACGTCCTTAACTCAACCAGGTTAAGTTTCAGGAGTTGTGGAAGTAAAGCAGCATAAGGCATAGGGATGGGGTCAATCACCCTATTTGCTTGAGATGGCCTCTGTTGAAAGGGGTGCTGCTGTTGGTTGTTGTTGTTGTACGTTCTTTGTTGCGAAAAATGAGATGGTTGTTGATAATGTTGTTGTTGTTGTTGAGGATAAAATGGCTGCTGTGGAACTGGAGCCAGAATGGTGACAACTGCTATTGATCTGTGAGAAAACTGGGGTCTGCCCCTGCTTGTATGGATAGCATTGGTTTCACCCACCCTTCGAGGTCCTGCAAAAGGTTTTCTGGGGTTGCTGGAAGAGCTTGCACCGTTGTCAGAGATTTTGCCCATCTTCAAAAGACTCTCAATTCTCTCACCAGCTATAACTACATCGGCAAAACTGGTGGAAGAGAAAGCAGCAAGTCTATCAATATAAGTTCCCTGCAAGGTGTTCATAAACATGTCATCCATCTCCCGTTCAGACATGGGTGGCTGGACAGCAGCAGCAAGCTGTCTCCACCTCTGAGCATAATCCCGTAAGATTTCTCTTGAAGACTGAGACATGCCCATTATAAGAGTTCTATTGGGAGCCATGTCTAGGTTGTACTGGTACTGACGGATAAAGGCCTCGGCCAAGTCTTTCCAACATCTTATAGTGGCCCTCGTCAGGTGCGAATACCATTCTCTTGAAGCTCCAGTTAGGCTGTCCTCAAAATAGAACATCCATAACTTCTCATCCATGGTATAAGCTTTGAGTCTTCCTAAGAAAGATTGCAGATGAGTACGCGGGAAAGAGGTACCATTATATTTCTCAAAGAAAGGGGGTTTGAATTTATGGGGAATCCTCACCCCATCTACCATCCCCATATCCATCACGTCAAAGCCTAAGGAGTTCTGAGATTCCAAAGATCTTAACTTTTCAGCAATCTCATCCAGTCTTTTGTCATACACCTCATCCCCAGCTCCGACAACTGTGAATTGTTCCTCTTGGGGATCCTCCTGTAAGATTCTGCCTGCAGTTGTATTCCGTGGAACATTCCCATTGACATCAGGGTTCAAATGGGGCCCAAACTCTGGTTGGTTGATGCGAGGCTGCCCGCATTCATTATTGCTAGTTCCTCCTGTACCAGGGTGAGGCTCTTTAGGTGTTTGTCTTTCCACCAGCTCTCTCAGCCTTTCTTGGCTCTGAGCCAAGCCAGTCATTACTGCCATAAACTGGGTCATTTGGTTTCTCATTTCGACCCTTTCATTTGCCATCTGATTTCTCACTTCAGTCAGGTCCTGCTGCACCTGATCCATTTGAATGCCTGGAAGGTTGTTACGGGTTGGGTACTGGTGTGTGCGGTTGACAGGGAACACTCGGTGATGAGCAATGTTTCCTGAAAGCACAACAAAGTGAGAAACAAAAATAATAAACAAAACCTACAAAACAAAGAAAAAGGTTAGTATGCAATGCAGTATGCTTATTTGTTTTCCAAGGTATCCGGTTTGGTTCTTGGTTTTAACCTTTCCAGACCTCGAGGAGATGCTTGATGATGTTGAGAGAAAACCCACCAATAAAATGAGACAAACTGATATATTACAAATAAAGGAAATACATAGTCTGTTTACAATACAAGCCCGTGGTGGGTCAAAAATACAACAATCAAAAGCAAAAGTACATCAAAAGACAAGAAATACAAGCAAAAAGATTAGACATCCAACCCGAAGTCATCCTCCTTGACTTCCTTCAGGAGGGCCTCCATCACTGGACTAACTGGATGCTCTGTAATAGTCTGAATAAGGAGGTTCCTGGTAGCAATGGCATTAGTCAGCTTCTTATGCCTGTCCTGATCCTTGGATCTCTTTACCCCCGCACGGAGCTTTAACTCTGATATCTCCTTCTGGGCTGCCAACAAAGCTTCCTGCTACTTCTTCTCATTGGCTTCCAACTGCTCAATCTTGACTTGAGTCCTTTGGTCTTCTAGTGCACGGGCTTCGGTGATCCTGACCCACCTAGCCTGGCTTTCTTCTAGATAATGCTCAACCCTAGCTTTCTGAATTTTGGCCTACTTGCAAGCATTCTTCAATATTTGTTCCCTGGCTCTTGCTTTCTTTATGTAGTCCTCTGTCCTTTCAATCTTGGTCAGATGCTCAATTTTGAGCTTTTCCAATCTCTCAATGTCCAGACGACCGTCACTTCTTTCCCAAAGAGTTTTCTTTAGAGCCTCAGATAGCCGCTCATTCCTTTCCTTCAACTTTTCAAATTCCTCCAGGATGACAGTTGCTGATGGCTGTACAGTAGAGGGTCCAAGGGTATCTTCCAAGGTGAAGGGCATTCTGGTAATCTGAGCTCTAGTACGGGACCAGTCTGAGTACTGAGCTGAAGCAACATTATTACATCTCCCAAGAATAGATGTCCCTTTGGTCTGGATGTTGTCCCAGGCCCAAACAGCTTGCCTGACAACAGTAGAGCCATATTGGATCTCACAGTATGGGGTCTCAGCTAAATCCTGTTCCCTGGGAGGATGAACCAAGGCATATCCCAATTGCCTTTTAAACAGTAAAGGGTTGTAGTTGATGCAACCTTTTACTCCTATTAGAGGCACATTAGGGTATTGCCCACAGCTGGTGATAATATCCTTGCCTTTGGTGCTCTGGGTGCACCACCTGATGTCATCTGAAGTCAAGGAGATGAACCTCTTGGCCCAATTCTTCTGCTGATGTGGGTTCAGGAAAGCATCTGATTTAGGCAGGTGTCTGAGTAGCCAGGAGTAGAACAAAGGAGCACAACATCTAACCAACTTCCCCCTTTGCTTTTCATTTCGAAAATTGATTATCGGTTCTCGCAACCAACCCGAAGAGGAAGATGAAAGTGAAGCCGGTAGTGAAGATGATGAAGATGGTGAAGATGAAAGTGATGATATGTCGGAAGAGGAATGAACATGCATGTCTTGTTATTGTTATTGTTTTCATATCTATGCTTGATCCTCTCTTCCTTTTTGCTAATGACAAAGGGGGAGAAGAGCTTTGGTTTCTAATATCTCTCTGTGCAAAATTTTGCCTCTGTTTTAGATAGGGGGAGCTGCTAATCATAGGGGGAGAAGCATGTCTAGAACATGATTGATCGATCAAATCTTGTACGCAAATTCACTCGGTTGTCATCATCAAAAAGGGGGAGAATGTAGAAGCATACTTCAAGCTCTTTGTTTTGATGACGTCAACATTATCCAAGCTCATTCCAGATTGCAAAAAGTCGAGATGACAACAAACGATCAAGACCATGGCTATGCATCATCAATGGAATGTTTCCGATCGATTCAAGTTTTTGTGCTACACTTTCAAGACTTGTCTCAAGGCTTAGGTATATCAATAATTAACTCTTAAATATGATATACAAGTGTTCAACATTATCTTCATAATTTTATTGCATGTGCATAGTTTTTGAAAATGAAATTGGAACTGGTTTAACACTTTTAACAGAAATATTTTTCTGAATTTTAACATTGTAAACCAGTTAACCATATGGGTTAACCAGTTAACGGCAGCAATTTTCAAATTCTGTGGTAACGTTCATAGGCGTTAACCGATTAACCTATTTGGTTAATCGGTTAACACTGAAGAAAGTTTGAAAAATTGTCTCTTTTTAAATTCAAATATTTTGTTAAAAGTTACACCTCTTCATGATTTTCTTTCATAAGATTTTATACCTTTTCAAAAGAATTTGTTTTCAAATTTTCATACCTTTTTGAATAGGTGTTTCAACTATTATAAATTCTAACATTTTCAAATTCATAAATAACCTCCTAGAAAAATTTCAAATATTTTCATACAATCAAATTCACTTTATTCAAATTATCTTCATCTTTCAAAGTGTTCATAAGTTCATAATTTTCATATTTTGTCTTGAACACTTGTGTGGAATATTTATAGTGAATTCTTGATTATAGGAGAAGATCAATTTTATTGATATCATTTCATTGTACTCTCACTCAAACAATATTATAGAAAGTGTCCTTCTATTTTGTGACTTGTGTTCCAAGGATTGTTTGGACATAAAGGTAAGTGTGGCAAGAGGATTGTTCTTGCACACTTGTTTGTATAGTTTTGTTAGAAAGTAGGACTCACCATTGAAGGTCTGATAGGTTGTACTATTCTAAAGAAAACTAGTGGAAATCTCTTTCGGTTTGGAAAGGGGACTGGATGTACCTTCGGATTGTGAAGGGAACCAGGATAAACCTCCGTGTGTTTTTTACTTTTCTGCTTTACAATCTTTGTTCTTTAACCGTAAAAGCAAAATCCATCCATCTAAGAAAAAGAATCGAGAAAATTTTGATAACACCTTATTCACCCCCCCTCTTAGGCACATTCTGATTCTACAATTGGCATCAGAGCAGGTTTAGGTAACCTGTTCCTACAAGATCCTATGGCTTCCGCAAACTCGAATCCCGTTTTCAAAGTTGGTGGAAGTAGCAACAAGCCTCCGCTCTTCTCCGGCGAATACTTCGATTTCTAGAAAATCAAAATGAGGGCACATCTTGAAGCCCAAGGAGAAGGCATATGGGAAGCAATCGAAGAAGGTCCTCATAATCCCGTCAATGTAATCAACGGTGTTGGAACGACGAAGTTGAAGAATATGTTTGATGAAGATGATAAAAGAAAGATCTTAAATGAGAAGAAAGCAATCAACATACTTCAAAGTGCTCTTAGTATGGACGAATTTTTTCGTATATCACAATGCAAATCGGCAAAGGAGATTTGGGATACTTTGGTAGAAACACATGAAGGAACAACATAAGTTAAAAGATCAAGGCTTAACACGTTAAGTCAAGAATACGAAATGTTCCGCATGCAGCCCGGAGAATCTATTGTGGCTTTACAAAAAAGATTTGTTCGTCTAACCAACCATTTGATTGCACTCGGAAAGACCTTCACCAACGACGATCTTAACTTGAAAGTTCTAAGGTCTTTGAGAAGGGAATGGCAACCGAAGGTGACCGCAATTTCGGAGAAGAAGAGTCTCTCAACAATGACATCCACATCTCTATTCTGAAAACTTCAAGAGCATGAATTGGAACTTGGAAGGCTCGAGAACCATGAAAGTCAAGAGAAAAAGTCCAAAGGAATTGCTTTGAAGATTGACAGGAAGGATGACAAAGATGACGAGATCTCCGAAGATGAGAACTTCATGCTTCTTGTTAAGAAGCTTGGTAAGTTTTTTAACAAAAATAATAATTCTTCTTTTCCTAAAAAGAATAAACATTTCAGGAAGAAGGATGCATCCACATCGAATCAAGAAG
Organism: Lathyrus aphaca; assembly: GCA_963966055.1. Classification (NCBI taxonomy): domain Eukaryota; kingdom Viridiplantae; phylum Streptophyta; class Magnoliopsida; order Fabales; family Fabaceae; genus Lathyrus; species Lathyrus aphaca. The sequence goes on along the minus strand of OZ014519.1, from coordinate 389,718,574 downwards.
TTACATGCTATGAATGTGGAAAGCAAGGTCACATAAAACCGGATTGTCCAAGACTTGCGAAGAAAGGAGGATTCAAAGGCAAGAAGGACTTCAAGAATAAAAAGGCTTATGTCACGTGGGATGACAATGAAGTTAGTTCCTCGTCGGAATCGGAAAGCGACGAATGTGCAAATATGTCGTTAATGGCGTCACATCACTCCGATGAAGAAAATGACGAGGCTAGTAGTAACTTTTCTATTTATGAAAATGATGCACAAGAAGTCATAGATGAACTTCTTAAGGAATGTAAGACTTTGTACAAAAATATTTCATCCCAAAAGAAGAAAATATTATCCTTAGAAGAACAAAATAAATCTTTTGAAAAATACATTGAAAATGAAAAACAAAAGATAAAGGATGAAAAACAAAGCCTTACATGTAAAAATTGTGAGTCATTGTCCTTTCAAATTGTTCAACTCAAAAGAGTTTTAGAAAGATATGAAAAAGGTCAAATTGGCTTGGAGGAAATTCTTAGGCATCAAAGATATCCAAATGATAAAAGTGGCCTAGGATATTCTAAGTTTTCCAAACCAAGCACAAGTGAAACCATTTTCGTAAAAACTAGTGAACAAGTTGTTAAGGAAAATACTAACAATGTTAAAACTATGCATCCAATTCATAAAAAGAAAAGGATTATTAAGAAACAAAAATATGTTCCTAAATTCAAAAGTCAATTTCAACCTATTTGCTTTTATTGTGGAATCAAAGGCCATACACCTAATGCTTCTATGTGCGCAACATTGGTGTTGCTAAAAGGCATTATGTGTGGGTTGAAAAGGGTACTAACTATCAAGGACCCAAAGCAATTTGGGTACCTAACAAAACTTGACTTTGTTTTATAGGTATGCTTGAAAACAACTTCTACGTAATGGTATCTCGATAGCGGTTGTTCAAAGCATATGACGGGCGACATCAACAAATTTTCAAGTTTAACACTTAAGGCCAAAGGATACGTTACTTACGGTGATGATAATAAAGGAAGAATTCTTGGAGTTGGAACCATTGGTGCATCTCCTCATACAATCATCGAAGACGTCCTTTATGTGGAAGGCCTTAAACACAACCTTCTTAGCATAAGTCAATTGGGTGACAAAGGGTTCCGAATCAACTTCACAAAGGAGGAATGTTTGATAGAACAAGAAGTCACTCATGAACTCTTGCTAAAAGGTAAACGATTTAATAACATTTTTATGATTTCTTTTGATGACTCTCTCTTGAAGGTAAAGTGCTTAAAGGCAAACATCAACGATGCATGGCTTTGGCATAAGAGGATTGCTCACATTCACATGGAGCATTTGAATAAATTATTAAAGCATGATCTAGTTGTTGGTCTTCCAAAGATGAAGTTTATCAAGGATAAGCTTTGTGACGCATGTCAAAAGGGGAAGCAAACCAAAACATCCTTCAAGACCAAGAAAGTGATATCTACTACAAGACCACTCCAATTGTTACATATGGATCTTTTCGGTCCATCTAGAACAAAAAGCTTCGGAGGTAACGTTTTTTCACTAGTTATTGTTGATGATTTCTCTAGATATACTTGGACTTTTTTTTTAGTGCAGAAAAGTGATGCCTTTAAAGCATTCAAGAAGTATGCCAAGCAAATTCAAAATGAGAAGTCACTCTCAATTGTTTCCATAAGAAGCGACCATGGTGGCGGGTTTCAAAATTCATCATTTGAAGATTTTTGTGAAGAGAATGGAATCTCTCACAACTTTTCCACACCTAGGACTCTTCAACAAAACGGTGTCGTAGAAAGGAAGAATACGGCACTAGTGGAACTTGCAAGGACAATGCTTAGCGACTCGAATCTTCCTAAATATATTTGGGCGGATGCGGTTAGCACGGCTTGTTTTGTAAGTAACCGTGTCAATATTCGACCTATTCTCAAGAAGACCCCTTATGAGTTGTTCAAGGGAAGGAAACCCACATATCTTTCTTCCACATTTTTCAGATGCAAATGCTTCGTTCTCAACAACGGTAAGGACAACCTTGGTAAGTTTGATGAGAAATCCGATGAAGGTATTTTTCTTGGATATTCTCTATCAAGTAAAGCTTTTAGAATTTTCAATAAACATACTCTTACCATTGAAGAATCCATACATGTTTCGTTTGATGAGACTAACCCCTCGAAAGAGGATAATATTTTTGTGGATGATGATGATGATGATGATGTAGATCTATCACAAAAGGAGATATCAAAAGAACAAGCAATATCACAAGAAGAGAAGTCACCAACCATTGTAGAACATCAAGATCTTCCAAAAGAATGGAGAACTCATTGAGATCACCCGATAGATAAAGTGATTGGTTATATTAGCCAAGGCGTTGCAACTCGACTCAATCTCAAGGATGCTTGCCTCAACATGGTGTTCGTGTCTCAAATTGAACCAACAAAAATCGATGAAGCCTTAGGCGACGATCAATGGATAATATCTATGCAAGAAGAACTCAACCAATTCGAAAGGAACCAAGTTTGGACTCTTGTACCAAGACCGGACAACAAGCATATCATAGGCACAAGATGGGTGTTCAAGAACAAACTTGACGAGAATGGGATCATAGTTCGTAACAAAGCACGATTGGTCGCACAAGGCTACAACCAAGAAGAAGGAATAGACTTTGATGAAACATTCGCTCTGGTAGCAAGGTTAGAAGCAATTAGATTATTACTTGCTTACGCTTGTTCTATGAATTTTCAGTTGTACCAGATGGATGTCAAAAGCGCTTTCCTAAATGGTTACATCAATGAAGAAGTCTACGTCAAACAACCTCCCGGTTTTGAAGACTTCAAGAACCCGTCTCATGTCTACAAGTTGAAGAAGGCTCTTTATGGCTTAAAGCAAGCACCAAGGGCTTGGTATGATCGCCTTAGCAACTTCCTATGTGAGAAAGGTTTTACTAAAGGAAAGGTTGACAAGACTTTGTTCATTAAAATTCTTAAGGGTAACACCTTACTTGTTCAAGTGTATATCGACGACATCATCTTCGATTCAACAAACAAAGATCTTTGCGAAGAATTATCTCTTATGATGCAAGGCGAATTCGAGATGTCCATGATGGGAAAGATGAACTACTTCCTTGGATTACAAATCAAGCAAACAAAGGATGGCATTTTCATCAACCAATCCAAGTATTTCAAGGAATTATTGAAAAGATTTGATATGGACAATTGCAAAGAGATGTCTACTCCAATGGGATCCGGAACGTATGTTGATCAAGATCTTTCCGGCACTTCAATAGATATTACAAAGTATCGAGGTATGATCGGTTCACTCTTATATTTGACGGCGAGTCGTCCTGACATTATGTTTAGTGTTTGTTTGTGTGCACGCTTTCAAGCTAATCCGAAGGAATCGCATCTCACTGCCATGAAGAGGATCATGAAGTATCTCAAAGGAACGACGCACATCGGACTATGGTATCCTAAAGGTAGTACTTGTTCTTTAATTAGTTATTCTGACGCTGATTATGCAGGATGTAAGACCGATATAAAGAGTACAAGTGGTACTTGTCACATTCTCGGGAATGCTCTAGTGTCATGGGCATGCAAGAAGCAAGCATGCGTTGCACTTAGCACGGACGAAGCGGAGTACATTGCAGCAGGAAGTTGTTGTGCTCAAATATTGTGGCTTAAGCTACAACTTCTCGATTTCGGTATAGATCTCGGTTGTATCCCTCTCCGGGGTGACAACACAAGTGCCATCAATATCACGAAGAACCCGGTCATGCATTCAAGAACAAAGCACATTGATATCCGGCACCACTTCCTTCGAGATCATGTTCTAAATGGAGATGTCGATGATACATTCGTGGATACACACAATCAACTCGCCGACATATTCACAAAACCATTTGCTAAAGAGCAATTTTACAAGATTCGACGAGAACTTGGTATTCTCAATTAAGGTGACATCTAACCTTTACTTTAAAATTGCTTATTGTATGTCTTTATTGCTTTTTATGTATGTTTGTTCACTTTTTTGTCATAAAAGGCTAGCACTCCCATTTCGCTGTTTTTCGTTTTTCTCACTTTCGTATACCCGAAAATAATCGGTTTCAAAAAAATTTTTGATCAAAAGTTGCGTTTTGATGAGTGCTAACACTTTATGAAAATTTTTTTGTGGAAAAATTATTATTTTTAGGCTAAAACATGCTGCTGGATTTTTCAAAAAAAAAATTCAAATTTTTTAACCGTTAACCGGTTAACCTATTACGTTAACCGGTTAACACATCCAAAACTTGGATTTCCAGCGCAGGTTTCAGCTTCTGTCTGTTTAATTTGTTTTTGTTTTATTTGTTTTACTATGTTTTATTATATTATTTTAGTACACATATTGCATGTTTGGTTCATTCTCTTCCACATGTTTCAAAATTTTAAAAATCTTTGACTACCAAAAACACTATTTATCATCCTCTTCCAACTTCCAACCTTCAACAAATTAAACCCTCATTTAAAACCCATTATCTCTACATCTTTATAACACCCTTCAAACTACCATTAAACTCACCAAATATCATCTCCTCCATAAACCCTAACTCCATCATTGTTCATGGCACCCCAAAGGAAAGGAAAGGAATCGGCTTCTGTGTCATAAGAAGCTCTAGCTGTTGAAACAATGGAGTCTACCAAGAAGAGGAGGCTGGATTTCAAAGTCAGAGTCAGACCACTGCTTAAGGTTAAATATGTTCTTCTGAAATCCTTCAAACCTCCAACTTTTAAATTTCCTCCATTACTAGAATTTCAAGAGATGCTTGATTTTGTTGCTGACAATGGGAGAATTTACCCGGATTTGGTCCAATCCTTTATGCACAATTTTTCTCTCAACATGGATAGGCATGGTAAACATAAGTTGCATACTCTTGTTCGGAATTGTGAAATTAAGGAAGATTTAGGTGCTTTGGTTGCATCCTTGAACATTCCTTTTTCCGGTGTTTTTCTCCGCAAAGGTGTGAATCACTTGGATGAAATTTGGTCTGGCTACAACAAAATGGAGTATTATTACTCAATCTGCCGTTTTCCAAAGGATGTTGTGACATCGGGACAACGCACTACAAGAACTTTATGCTATGCGAAGAATTTGACCGTTGATGATCGGTTGTTACACTATATCATTTGCTATCTGTTGCTGCCCAAGGATTCAAACCACTCTCAAATCAACGACTTGGAGATGCAAGTTCTATTTGCTATCAAGAAAAGGGTGAAGATAAATTGGATGGTTCTTATGAATATGCTGATGGTTCTATTACTTATGGAGATGCAAGTTCTATTACTATTGTGAAGAATACCGGAATTGTGTTACGCAATGATGGTTCTTATGAATATGCTGATGGTTCTTCCGCTCCATCCTTTCCTATTCCTGAAGGTGGCATAACCAATGACTTCCTTTACACCACCATCATGACACACCACCGAGAAGCTCAACAAAACCACCGTGAAACCCAACGCACTCTCAAGAGTCTTCGAAAATTGATTATCGGTTCTCGCAACCAACCCGAAGAGGAAGATGAAAGTGAAGCCGGTAGTGAAGATGATGAAGATGGTGAAGATGAAAGTGATGATATGTCGGAAGAGGAATGAACATGCATGTCTTGTTATTGTTATTGTTTTCATATCTATGCTTGATCCTCTCTTCCTTTTTGCTAATGACAAAGGGGGAGAAGAGCTTTGGTTTCTAATATCTCTCTGTGCAAAATTTTGCCTCTGTTTTAGATAGGGGGAGCTGCTAATCATAGGGGGAGAAGCATGTCTAGAACATGATTGATCGATCAAATCTTGTACGCAAATTCACTCGGTTGTCATCATCAAAAAGGGGGAGAATGTAGAAGCATACTTCAAGCTCTTTGTTTTGATGACGTCAACATTATCCAAGCTCATTCCAGATTGCAAAAAGTCGAGATGACAACAAACGATCAAGACCATGGCTATGCATCATCAATGGAATGTTTCCGATCGATTCAAGTTTTTGTGCTACACTTTCAAGACTTGTCTCAAGGCTTAGGTATATCAATAATTAACTCTTAAATATGATATACAAGTGTTCAACATTATCTTCATAATTTTATTGCATGTGCATAGTTTTTGAAAATGAAATTGGAACTGGTTTAACACTTTTAACAGAAATATTTTTCTGAATTTTAACATTGTAAACCGGTTAACCATATGGGTTAACCAGTTAACGGCAGCAATTTTCAAATTCTGTGGTAACGTTCATAGGCGTTAACCGATTAACCTATTTGGTTAATCGGTTAACACTGAAGAAAGTTTGAAAAATTGTCTCTTTTTAAATTTAAATATTTTGTTAAAAGTTACACCTCTTCATGATTTTCTTTCATAAGATTTTATACCTTTTCAAAAGAATTTGTTTTCAAATTTTCATACCTTTTTGAATAGGTGTTTCAACTATTATAAATTCTAACATTTTCAAATTCATAAATAACCTCCTAGAAAAATTTCAAATATTTTCATACAATCAAATTCACTTTATTCAAATTATCTTCATCTTTCAAAGTGTTCATAAGTTCATAATTTTCATATTTTGTCTTGAACACTTGTGTGGAATATTTATAGTGAACTCTTGATTATAGGAGAAGATCAATTTTATTGATATCATTTCATTGTACTCTCACTCAAACAATATTATAGAAAGTGTCTTTCTATTTTGTGACTTGTGTTCTAAGGATTGTTTGGACATAAGGGTAAGTGTGGCAAGAGGATTGTTCTTGCACACTTGTTTGTATAGTTTTGTTAGAAAGTAGGCCTCACCATTGAAGGTGTGATACGTTGTACTATTATAAAGAAAACTAGTGGAAATCTCTTTCGGTTTGGAAAGGGGACTGGATGTACCTTCGGATTGTGAAGGGAACCAGGATAAACCTCTGTGTGTTCTTTACTTTTCTGCTTTACAATCTTTGTTCTTTAACCGTAAAAGCAAAATCCATCCATATAAGAAAAAGAATCGAGAAAATTTTGATAACACCTAATTCACCCCCCCCCTCTTAGGCGCATTCTGATTCTACACATGTATGTTCAAAAGGTTGGATGAAGGCTCAGAAATCCAGTAACCAAGGTAGGGGACTCAAATAAAGAATCACATATCCGGGGTTAATCACAAGAACTGTCCAAAGTGGAGTATTCTTAAACAATACTGTAACAGGGTATGATGTGGCCATGGGTTCCTGCAAACCTATAAACAACTTAACCCCCTCACATGTAGTGTTATAGAACAAAGATCCTCAGACTTGGATCTGTTATGAGAAGTGTAAACACTTCTAACCCGGAGGTACAGTGTTTACAATAACCATAAAAGATCCTCCTCTAATTATCCCTAGATTCTGAAGGTCGTAATAAAGGTCATCCAGACTTAGCAGGCTTCCCAGATAGCCCTAGCACTACAGGAAATATGTAGCACAGAGTTCTCAAGAAGAAACCCACATTTGAACCGTGTTTCATATTCTCGCACCAGACCGAAATGGAATGGGAAAGAACATGAACCACTCTAGCATAGGTGTCACTCAGGTCCCAGGTATAGGACCTTAATCACTCAGTGAAACCCCACCCACCAAAACAGAAGCCAGATCCAGCAATGATAATGACAGTATGATGTATATTTAACTGTAAAGAAAGCAGTAAATAAAGTTGTACATAAAGCAATAAATAAAGCAAATAAATAAACACAATTAGCACATAACACCCTCAGTAAACACAAATCAAACAAGCGCTGGGAGGAACCCACAAAAAGAACCAGAAGCCCTGGTTGCAGTATAAGGGTCCCCAGCAGAGTCGCCAAGCTGTCGCTCCCAACAAATGACACCTTGCCAAGAGGGGCACAGACGCGAACGGTCGGTGAAAGAGAGAAGGTGAAGATGAACTGAAAAGAGTCGACAGCTAGGCATTTTTATCCCAGAGGAAAGGTAATGCTGCATAGACCTAGAAAACTATGGATAAGACGGTCGCGAACCAGAGAAACTGGGAAAGGGGGTTGGTTACAACATGGGAAGGTATTAGCACCCAGATTGTCCGTCGTACTCGACGGGATCCACGCTTAAAAGATTTGTGTTTAAAGGGGTAGTGTCAGTGCTGTCAGTGTATTAGAGCTGGAAAAGAATGCAAGTGTCAGTGCAAAAGGAATGTGAAGTGAAATAAAAGAGTGTCAGTGTAAGGAAAGAGTGCAAAGCTCAAGACAATGAGGCTTAAAGAATAATGCTGGAAGAGGGGGAATATACAGAGACTTTTGTTCGATAACAGTTAAGTTATGCCTACGTATCCTCTCGTGGAATGAGGAAGTCAGAACACCGTATTTCGACTCAAAGAGACTGAAAGATAAATTGACTTGTGAACTGCTCACTCTTCTATGCTCAAGTGTATGACCTTTTTGGCTCAGGTGCAAACTGTCTTTCATTATACGGAAAAAGCAAGTTCTCGTTTATGAGTGAATGAGATGAGAAAAGAATCCCGGAGGAGACGATTATTGTTTGTTTTTGAGGTTTTCAATCTTTTATTGCTTTTTGGAGTTTGTCATAAGAAAATGAGCTTAAGTCTAAACCAAAGGGTTAGTAGACTCATCACATCTTCCCTCTGATTAGGGGTAATGAGAATACCTTAAGTATTAAGTAAACACCTCACACTTAATCACCGTGATGTAGGATTAAGATCATTAACCTACTTGTGATTATTTAGATGTTTTTGGAGTTTTTGTTTAGTGTTAAGTAATGAGTTTAAGCCATAATCAAGGATTTAATGGACCCATTACACCATCCTAATAGAAGGATGATAGATGAGAACATTTAAGCTGAGGAAGGCTCCTCAACTTAATCCATGATTAGGGATTAACCTCATGACAAAACAAAGCCTTTATTAAAGTGGATTTTAGTTAATGATAAGGTTAAGAAGTGTATTTTATGGTTCGTAAGACAACTTGAGGGGGACTTGTCCATTAACACCAGGGTTAGTCCTTCTTAACCAATTAAGGAAGAATTAGAACCCTAATGCAAGGCCCAAGTTACAATCTTGATGTCTTAGTGATTATTAAGATGGGTTGATTAAAGGAATTAAACACATTAAAGGTTTAACACTTAGGATTAAAGTTATACACTCCATCCTAATAGAAGGATACATGCATAACCTTAATCACAAAGCCTTAAAACCTTTAGGGTTTAGTCCTTGATTATGAGATGAGAAGAGAGGACACAAAGGATGACACAAAGGTAAAACTAATGGGGGACTAATCAAACCCTAATTGTGATCTTGCTTGGGTATTCATAGGGTTTATGAGGCTTGCAAGAAGTCTTCAAGATGCGCCACCAAGGAAGAAGCAAAGATGAAGGAGAAGAAGCAGAAAGAAGCAAGTCAACTTACTTCACTTAAGAAGATAAGTTGCTTGAAGCAAGAAAGTGATGAAGGAACATGAATGAGCAAGCTCACTCTAATACATATAAAAATGCAGCAAATGCATAAGAGAGATGAGGAGAGATTGTGAGAAGTGAAGGCAAATTCAATTCTCAAAACACTTACCACCTGAAAAGTTAGTGAAAGGAAATGAAATGAAATGAAAATGAAAAGAATGCAATGATTCAAACCAAAACCAGAAGCATGTTCATGATGCAAATGATGCTAAGAGATGATACAAATGTATGTCATGTGTAAACACCCCAAATTTTCCCTCACTCATTTCACCATGGCTTGTGATTCTTTTCATTTGCATAAGTCCAATCATATCATCTCATATTGCACTTTTGCTTCACTGCATTGGTTCAAAATCATCTGCATCTAGGGTTTGTGATCTGGGCAATCCCTGGGCCACCTGAGCCACTCCAAAGGTCTTCAATTACCTCAAGAGGTTCCATGTATGTTCAAACATCATATTATATCCTCTCAAGATCAAGAAAGTCAGAAAATCACAAGAACTGAGAAAGGCATGGAAGCAGAGCCAAGCTTAACTGCACAGATGACCTGAAATTAGGGTTTTGGTTTCAGAGGCCGTAACTCCAACTTTTTTGGTCATTATTGTTTCTATTGGTTTCTATATGTTATAAGGATCATACATACCAATTTTCATGAAGAAATTCAATGGGGAAGGCATCTGATCAATAGATGACTTCTTGAGCAAGGCAGTGCAAAATCAGGGCATCTGAGGCCCCCAATCATCCAACAAAAGGGTCTTCTCCATCATTTTGAGTGTATATGATCTTTATTTGATCTTAGAGGAAGTTATAAGTTCACAAAATTGAAGAATTTCAAGCCATTTGCAAAGTTGCCATTTTGGGAAAGTGACTTGTAATACAAACTTGCCATTTTGGGAAAGTTTTTCAACCTCCTCTTTTTGATTCAAAAATGCTTCAAATGAAAAATTCTTGATCATGAAAGTTGTATATTGGATCGTTCCCTTTTCAAAAAGTACAATAACTTGACCTAATTCATTTTAGAACTCAAGTTATGGCTTGTCAAAGTTGGGAAAAATCACTTAAATTTCACTTTTGCACCAAAGAGGGAAGTTTGCAAATTCTCATGTCAAGCCATTTTGGGACCTCTAATGCATCTCAACACATCATACCATCCTAGTGCAACTCATTTGGATCAGATTTGTGCCTTGAATCACAAGCTTTCATGCCTTGAATTTCACAAATTTCAAAAGGGACCAAACTTCCCCAAAATTGCAAAATGGATCAAAACCTTTCATCCACTTGCCACAACTCATAAAATCTGATTTCATAGCATTCCTTGATCCTTGCTGCGCACAGCCAGGCCTCTATCCCAGCCTGCCACATGCCCATACTTCAAGTACACCAACTCTTGACTTTATGCATTTTGCCCCATAACAATCAGCATAGCCCACAACAACTACACTGACCTATCCCAGCATGTTATGTGGCAAAGAAGCAAGCCATTTCACATAAGTTTGGAGCCTAACACTTGAGATTGCTCAGCATACAAAAAATCCCTAAAGCTTGCAAAAGCCTTCGAAACTCATAGCTCAACCATTAAATCTCCAAACTTTTACCACCATTCAACTCCACATTCATCACTGATCATTTCCCACTCTTCATTTTGCCTTAAAACACCCTATATCAAAAACACGATTTTCACATTTCTTGAACTGAGCTTCAGCCAACTTTACATAGAGGCCATATAAACTCCAACCAAGCATCACAAACACTTCAGGAGGATCATTGGAGCTAATTTGAAGCAAAGACCTGGCCAGAAAGTACCAAAGGTGAAAGCTCAAGTTCAGGTGAGCTCAAGAACTTTTTTTCCAGAACCTTTATTTTAAGTTCTTAATTGATTCTATGTGCTCTCCTGATGATCATGATGTCTTTACTTTTTAAAATGATTGAGAAACAAGGATGTATTGTGCTTCTAAAATTTTTGATGTATTTTCCGTTTTGCTTTGATTTGTGTTCTTGATGAAAAATAAATGAGTTTTGGGGCTGGATTCATGTTTAGGGTTGTTAGATGTTTGATTCTGGAGAGTTAGAGAGCTTAGGGTTGCATATTAAGAGAGATTGAATGTTTGGCTAGCCGGAGAAGATGACCGGAACACTGTTCCGGACACCTGAGAGTAATTAGGGCTCAGATTAGGGTTTTAATCTTAATTAGTGAAGTTTGAATTGTGGCCGTTCAGATGCACGCGCTGGTCAATTCCCGCGTCCTGACTTTGAACCTAGGCCCTTGGATTGGCTGACTTTCCCATTTTCTCATTTAATTTAATATTAATTTCATTTGTTTTCTATTTTATTTGAACGAACTTTTAAAAATAGCAAATGATATCAAAAAATTATGAAAATATTTATCCAAGCTTTTACTTATTTTCAGAAACCAAATATATTTAATTTTTATTTTTTGCATTAAAAATTATTTTTAAATCATTTAAATGATTATTTTTAATTAGTTAATGAGAATTAATTAATTAAAAATACATTTAAGTATTTAAAAATTCCAAAAAAATTCAGAGAGAATTTTGAAACATTTACAAACATTTACAAACCCACAAGACAAATTTCTTTTTGGTTTTGATCATGCTTTGACAATTTTCATTTGAATTAGGGTTCTTTAATTTGAATATTTTTAACCCTAACTTCAAAAATTCAAAACTTTTGATCCAAGTTGAGTTTGTGAATGGTTCTTTTTGCATTGTGTTCTACATACTTTCAAGCTTCTAAAAACATTTTTGTTTCATTTTTATCTTGCATTTTCCATTTGTTTGGCATTTTCCCTTTAGGATCACCCTTTAAACCTTAGAAACTTAGAAAAATCATAAGTCCTTTAGGGTTTAGCTTCTGACCTTCCCCTTTGGGCAGTGAACTTGTATAGGTTTAGGGTACCTTTGATCCTATTTTCAATTTTTTTTCTCATGCTTTGCTTCTGATTTTGGATTTTTGCATTGTATATTGTATGTAAACCCTAATTTTGCTTTCATTTGTATCCATTCTTCACATGCTTGCATACTTGAAATTGCTATGACATTTTGTGCACCCATATGACATGTAAGACATCCTAAGACACATTGCAATCATGTTTGATCATTGCATCCTTCATCTTCCGTGTTAAGCATCCATTACATTTCATAAGTTTTCATGAACTTTCATGCTTACTTTCATATCTCATTTGCATCTTCATTGTTTGTATGATCATCCACATCTCATAACATCCATTTGTATCACCTCTTAGCATCATTTACATCTTGATTATACTTCTGGCTTTGGTTTGCATCATTGCATCTTTCTCATTTTCATTTCATTTCATTTCCTTTTGCTAACTTTTCAGGTGGTAAGTGCTTTGAGAAGTGAATTTGCCTTCACTTCTCATAACCTTTTCTCATCTCTTATATGCATCTTTGTTACATTTTTACTTTTGGATTAGAGTGAGCTTGCTCATTCATGCTCCTTCTCCTCTTTCTTTCTTCAAGCAACTTATCTTCTTAAGTGAAGTAAGTTGTCTTGCTTCTTGTTGCTTCTTTTCTTTCCATCCTGCTTCTCCTTTGATGGCCCTCTTGAAGATCTCTTGCAAGCCTCATAAACCCTAGGAACACCCAAGCATGATCACAAATAGGGCTTGATTAGTCCCCCCATTAGTTTTACCTTTGTGTCATCTTTGAGTCTTCTCTTCTCTTCTCATAATCAAGGACTAAACCTTAAAGGTTTTAAGGCTTTGTGATTAAGGTTATGCCTGCATCCTTCTCTTAGGATAGAGTGTATAACTTTAATCCTAAGTGTTAAACCCTTAATGTGTTTAAACCTCTTAATCAATCCATCTTAATAATCACTAAGACAATAGCTTGTAACTTGGGTCTTGCATTAGGGTTTTATTTCTTCCTTAATTGGTTAAGAAGGACTAACCCTAGTGTTAATGGATAAGTCCCCCTCAAGTTGTCTTACAAACCATAAAATCCACTTCTTAATCTTACCATTAACTAAAATCCACTCTAATAAAGGATTTGTTTTGTCATGAGGTTAATCCCTAATCATGGATTAAGTTGAGGTATCTTCCTAAGCTTAAATGTTCTCATCTATTATCCTTCTATTAGGATGGTGTAATGGGTCCATTAAATCCTTGATTATGGCTTAAACTCATTACTTAACACTAAACAATATACCCAAAAAACATCTAAAATAAAATGCAAGTAGGATAATGATCTTAATCCTACATCATGGTGATTAAGTGTGAGGTGTTTACTTCATACTTAAGGTATTCTCATTTCCCCTAATCAGAGGGAGGATGTGATGAGTTTACTAACCCTTGGTTTAGGCTTAAGCTCATTTTCTTATGACAAGCACCAAAAGCAATAAAAGACTGAAAACACCAAAACAAACAATAATCGTTTCCTTCAGGATTCTTGACTCATCTCATTCACTCATAAATGAGAACTCGCTTCTCCCGTCTAATGCAAGACAGTTAGCACCTGAGCCAGACAGGTCATACACTTGAGCATAGGCAAGCAAGCAGTTCATCAGTCAATTTATCTTTCAGTCTCTTTGAGTCGAACTACGGTGTTCTGACTTCCTCATTGCACAAGAGGATACGTAGGCATAACTTAACGGTTATCGAACAAAAGTCTCTGTATATTCCCCCCTCTTCCAGCATTGTTCTTTTAAGCCTCATAGTCTTGAGCTTCACTCATTCCTTGCACTGACACTTCTTCACTTCACTTCACATTTCTTTTGCACTGACACTTGCATTCTTTTCCAGCTTTGATACACAAATAGCACTGACACTACCCCTTTAAACACAAATCTTTTAAGCGTGGATCCCGTCGAGTACGGCGGACAATCTGTGTGCTAATACCTTCCCAGGTTGTAATCAACCCCCTTTTTCAGTTTCTCTGGTTCGCAACTGTCTTATCCATCTTTTCTTAGGTTTATGCAGCATTACCTTTCCTTCGGGATAAAAATGCCTAGCTGGCGACTCTTTCTTTTCTTTTCACTTTCGCAGACCGTTCGCGTATGTACCCCTATTTGACCTAGCCTCATTTGGTGGGAGCGACAGCTTGGCGACTCTGCTGGGGATCCTTATATTGCAACCAGGGCTTCTGGTTCTTTTTGTGGGTTCCTCTTAGCGCTTGTTTGATTTGTGTTTACTGGGGTGTTATGTGCTAAATGTGTTTATGTATTTGTTTTATTTATTGCTTTATGTACAGTCTTATTTACTGCTTTCTTTACAGTTTTATGCATCATACTGTCATACTATCATTGCTGGATCTGGTTTATTGTTTTGGTGGGTGGGGTTCCATTGAGAGTTTAAGGTCCTATACCTGGGACCTGAGTGACACCTAGGCTAGAGTGGTTCATGTTCTTTCCCATTCCATTTCGGTGTGGTGCGGGAATATGAAACACGGTTCAGATGTGGGTTTCTTCTTGAGAACTCTGTGCTATAGATTTCCTGTAGTGCTAGGGCTATCTGGGAAGCCTGCTAAGTCTGGATGACCTTTATTATGACCTTCAGAAGATGAGGTGAATTAGAGGAGGATCTTTTATGGTTATTGTAAACACTGTACCTCCGGGTTATAAGTGTTTACACTTCTCATAATTGATCAAAGTCTGAGGATCTTTGTTCTAGAACATTACCTGTGAGGGGGTTGGGTTGTTTACAGGTTTTGCAGGAACCCTTGGCCACATCATACTCAGTTACTTGTATTGTTTTAAGAATGCTCCACTTTAGGCAGTTCTTGTGATTAACCCTGGACATGTGACTCTTTATTTGAGTCCCCCACCCTGGTCACTGGATTTCTAAGCCTCCATCCGGACCTTTGAACATACATGGGCCTTATATCAAGACAGATAATTAAATCCAGCTTGATCACAAACCCTTGCATATCATTTTCATATTCATCATTGCATCATTTGACATTTGTTTATTTGTTTTTCAGGGTATCCATTCCATTGTATCTTGGTTTTGGTTTTGACCCCTTCTTCTGCATAGACCTCTACTTCGGCTGTCTTCATCAGTTATTTGCTTCAGTTATCTCCATCCTCACCAGCATCAGCCTGTCAGAGACTTATCTCCAGTCTTAGTCTGTGATCTTCATCACACTTATCTTCAGCTTCTTTAGCAGCACTCATGACTACTCCCAGGAAGAGCAACATATCCTACCACTTTTTTGAGCCTGTGTTGACTGGTATCAGGCAGGTCCAGTCACTCATCACACCTGACCACATCCCATTGTTTAGAGAACACTATGGGGGTATTTTGGATATGGTTATGGACCTTGATCCTTCTCAGAGGAGCATGATCCACACATGCTTGCAGTTTTATGATCCACCACTGAGATGCTTCACATTTCCAGACTTCCAATTAGGGCCTCTGCTGGAAGAGTTTTCTTTATTGATTGGAGTACCTATCAGAGGTGGAATCCCCTTCAACCCAGAGATGCCAGCTCCCAGAAATGAAGAAATAGCAGGGGCACTATACTTGGAACCTACCCTGATTGAGCAAAGCATGACAACAAATGTTGGGATCCCTGGTTTGCATTTGGACTTCTAGATTTCTCAGGCCATCCTGAAGGCTTCATTAGGAGAGTGGAGGACAGTCTGTGCACTGTTAGCCCTTAGCATATATGGGGCTATATTGTTTGCAGATGAGCCCAAATTTTTCAGCAAGAATGCCATCCATTTGTTTCTCCTAAAGAACCCAGTACCCACACTGCTAGAATATTCTTACTACTCCATTCATCAGAGGAATGAGAAACAAAGGGGGAAGTTGGTAAGATGTTGTGCTCCTTTGTTTTACACCTGGCTACTCAGACACCTGCCTAAGTCAGATGCCTTCTTGAACCCACACCAACAGAAGAATTGGGCCAAGAGGCTCATTACTTTGACTTCAGATGATATCAGATGGTGCACCCAGAGCACCAAAGGCAAAGACATTATCACCAGCTGTGGACAATACCCTAATGTACCTCTCATAGGAGTAAAAGGTTGCATCAATTACAACCCTTTACTGTTTAAGAGACAATTGGGTTATGCCTTAGTTTACGCTCCTAGAGGACAGGATTTAGCTGAGACCCTGTATTGTGAAGTTCAACCTAATTCAGCTGTTGTCAGGAAAGCTGCCTGGGCTTGGGACAACATCCAGATGAATGGAGTAGCTATTCTTGGAAGATGTAACAATGTTGCTTCAGCTCAGTACTATGACTGGTCCCGTACTAGAGCTCAGATTACCAGAATTCCTTTCACCTTGGAAGACATACCTGGACCATCTACTGTACAGCCAGCAACAACAGTTAGCCTAGAGGAATTTGAAAAGTTGAAGGAAAGGAATGAGAAGTTATCTGAGGCTCTAAAGAAGACTCTTTGGGAAAGAAGTGACGGTCATCTGGACATTGAGAGATTGGAGAAGCTCAAGGTTGAGCATATGACCAAAATTGAAAGGACAGAAGACTAAATAAGGAAAGCAAGGGATGGAGAACAAATATTGAAGAATGCCTGCAAAGAGGCCAAGATTCAGAAAGCTAGGGCTGAGCACTATCTGCAAGAGAGTCAGGCTAGGTGGGTCAGGATCACCGAAGCCCGTACATAAGAAGACCAGAAGACTCAAGCCAAGATTGAACAACTGGAAGCTAATGAGAAGAAGCAGCAGGAAGCTTTGTTGGCTACACAGAAAGAGATATCAGAGTTGAAGCTCAGAGCAGGATTGAAGAGATCAAAGGACCAGGACAAACATAAGAAGCTAACCATTGCTATTGCTACCAGGAACCTCCTCATTAGGACTATTACAGAGCACCCAGCTGGTCCAGAGAGGATGAGTTTGTACTGGATGTCTGATCCTTTTCTTGTTGTTTGTTTCCATTTGATGTACTTTTTCTTTTGTTGTATTATGCCCTTCATGGGCATGTAATGTAAAAACAAACTATGTATTGTTCCTCATTTGTAATATATTTTAGTTTGTTTTGCATTTGGGCTTTTCTCTCAACAGCATCAAGCATCTTCCTCGAGGTCTGGAAAGGTCAAAACCAAGAACCAAACCAGGATACCTTGGAAAACAAATAAGCATATTGCATTGCATATTGACTTTGTTTTTGTTTTGTAGGTTTTTGTTATTATTGTTTCTAACTTTGCTGTGATCTCATGAAATATTGCTCGCCGCCGAGTGTTCCCTGTCAACCGCGCGCACCGGTACCCAACTCGTAACAACCTTCCCGGCATTCAAATGGAGCAAGTACAGCAGGACCTGTCTGAGGTCAGAAACCAGATGGCCAGTGAGAGAGTAGAGATGAGAAATTAGATGTCTCAGTTTATGGCAGTGATGACTGGCTTAGCTCAGAGTCAAGAAAGGTTAAGAGAGCTGGTGGAAAGACAAACTCCTGAGGAGCCTCATCTTGGAACAGGAGGCACTAGCAATAATGAACGGGGCCAGCCTCGTATTGACCCACCAGTATATGGACCTCATCTGGATCCAGAGGTTAATATCCCGAGGAATGTTCAAGTTAACGCTGCTGGGGGCAGAATCCTGCAGGAGGATCCCCAGGAAGAACAGTTCACTGTCATAGGAGCTGGAGATGAGGTATATGACAGGAGATTGGATGAGCTTGCTGAAAAGTTAAGATCTTTGGAATCTCATAATTCTTTAGGCTTCGATGTGATGGATATGGGACTAGTTAATGGGGTGAGGATTCCCCACAAATTCAAGCCCCCATGCTTTGAGAAATACAATGGTACCTCTTGTCCACGAACTCACATGCAATCTTTCTTGGGAAGGCTCAAGGCTTATACTATGGATGAAAAGTTATGGATGTTCTACTTTGAGGACACTCTGACTAGAGCTTCGAGAGAATGGTATTCGCATTTGTCTAGGGCCACCATAAGATGCTGGAAGGATTTGGTCGAGGCTTTCATCCGTCAGTATCAATACAACCTGGACATGGCTCCCAACAGGACCCTCCTGATGGGAATGTCTCAATCTTCTAGAGAGAGCTTCCGGGAGTATGCTCAAAGATGGAGACAACTTGCTGCTGCTGTCCAACCACCCATGTCAGAAAGAGAAATGGCTGACATGTTCATGAATACATTGCAAGGGACTTATATAGATAGGCTGGCTGCTTTCTCCTCTACAAGTTTTGCTGATGTGGTTATAGCTGGTGAGAGGATTGAAAGTCTCTTGAAGATGGGCAAAATTTCCGAAAATGGTGCAAGTTCCTCCAGCAATCCCAGAAAACCATTTGCAGGACCCCGAAGGGCAGGTGAAACTAATTCCATTCATGCAAGCAGGGGCAGGCTTCAATATGCTCACCGGTCAGTAGCAGCTGTTACCATCCCAGCTCCCATGCCACAACAATCATCATATCCTCAACAGCAACAACCACAGTATCAACAACAAGTTCATTATCCGCAACATAGGTCGTACAACAACAGCAATAACAACCAACAACAACGTCCTTTCCAACAAAGGCCATCACAAGCAAACAGGGTAATTGACCCAATCACAATGCTGTATGTTGCACTCTTGCCACAACTCCTGAAGCTCAACCTAGTTGAGTTAAGAACATTGGCACCTCCAGATCCCCTCAATATGCCAAAGAACTATGATGCAAATGCCAGGTGTGCATTCCACTCAAACGCACCGGGGCATAACACTGAGAAATGCAGGGCCCTACAGATGAAAGTCCAGGATCTGGTGGACTCAAAAGCTCTCAATTTTGCGCCTCCTCCAAATGTCACAAGAAACCCAATGCCTAGTCACAACGGGCCTAGGATAAATGATATTGAGAAGGGAAAACCATCCACATTGATCAACAGTGTTGCACAAATCCGAACACCTCTGGATGAAATCAAAGCTCAGCTGTTAGAATGCCAAGTGTTCCTCGGGTGTGAGCTCGGCTGTGGATATTGCAATATTGCCGTTAATGGATGTGAGAGACTGAGAAACGGTATAGATGGCCTCATTAGAGATGGAATTCTTCAGATTATGACAACAGCAACTACAACTACAACAATTCCTTCATCAACAATCACAGATACTCCTACAACATCAGCAACCCTTGTTCCAACAGATTCTGCTACAACTCCAACAATTACTCAATCAATCACTTCAACGGATACAAGTTCAGTCACAATTCCTTCTACAACGACAACACCCATTACTCCATCAGTTCCTGCTACAACTTCAACATCCGCACCGTCTACAACATCAGCAACAATTAATGAAAGTGTCTCAGCAGTTACGATGTACTACGACCCCGCAAATGTTCCTTCCAACAACTCACAACAAATTACTACTCCTATCAGAGCTCCAGTTACCATATACTATGATCCACACACCATTGTGGTCCCCTATGCAGCGGCTATCAGTCTGGTCACTATCACAGTGCCTGGGCCAGTTCCCTATGAAAGCAATAATGCCATCCCTTGGCATTATGGCTCAGATTTATACTGCGAGGGGCAGAAAATCACTTTAGAATCATCAACTTCTTCACCTCAGATAGACAATGTGGGGGGAGGCGGAGGCTTCACTAGAAGCGGACGTCTCTTTGCCTCGCAAATACCAAGGCCCGTTGTTGAAGTAGAAGCTGCTGCTAAGGCAAAAGGGAAGTACGTGGTGCAAGAAGAATCGGTTGCTAAAGAAACTTTGAAGACTCCTTTTGATCAAGAGGTTGATGAATTCATGCAGATCATCAAAAAGAGTGATTACAAGGTGGTAGACCAGCTTCACCAAACACTCTCCAAGATCTCCATACTATCATTGCTAATGTGCTTTGAGGCTCATCGGAACGCACTATTAAAGGTCCTGCACGCAGCTTATGTGTCGGAGGAGATTACGGTCAATCAGTTAGAGGCTGTGGTTGGAAATGTAAACGCTAGTCATGGACTAGGATTTACCAACACTGATCTGACAACGGAAGGTCACAATCACAACAAGGATTTGCACATTACCTTGGAGTGTAAGGGTGCAGTTCTTTCTCATGTATTGGTGGACACAGGGTCATCCCTCAATGTCCTACCCAAGAAAGCCCTTGTGAAGCTGGAACATGATGGATTGGCATTACACCCAAGCAATTTGGTAGTGAGAGCTTTTGATGGTTCTAAAAGATTAGTTCTGGGAGAGATAGAATTACCAATAATGATTGGCCCACAGGTTTTCAAAACGACCTTCTTTGTAATGGATATACAGCCTGCCTACAGCTGTCTATTGGGTAGACCATGGATACACGCCGCTGGCATCGTGACGTCAACCCTTCACCAGAAGTTAAAATTTGAGTGGGAGGGCCAAGTCATTACCATTTGTGGGGAGGAGGATATTTTTGTTAGCCAGCTGGCTACTTTCAAATACATTGAAATGGATGGGGAAATACACGAAACGATGAGTCAGGGGTTTGAGGCCCTTAATATTAATGAAGCATCTGCTGTGCTTGGGACTTCCATCACATCATATCAACAAGCCCGGAAGGTTGTTGAAGAGGGTACCGCTCAAGGCTGGGGCAAGTTGCTGCCAGTTGAGAAGAAAGAAGACCGATTCGGGTTGGGTTACAGACCAACTCGACAAGATCAACCAGAGGCTGCAACGGAGCCCAAGTTTGTCAGCAGTGGGATGCTCACCCCGAATGCTGTGAATAGTTTGGAAGATGAGTCAGAAGACGAGCGCAACCTAGAAAGTTGGATACGTCCAAGGATCCCGGGGAACCATGTCTCAAACTGGTCTTCCCAGGAAATTATAAGAGTTACTCCTGCAAAGTAATTATTATTTCCTGTCTTTTAGCATGCATCAAGTCCTGCATCTTACCCAAGATGTCAGGACTCATTTTGTAATCGGGCCATCTTGTATTTTGTGCAAACGATCAATTAATGAATATCAGGACATCTTTTGCAAATGAGTATTTTCTTTTGCGCTCACTGTTTTTCATTTTTTTCATTTTTTGTACAAAAATAAAATGGCAATGTTTTTCAAAATAATAACTTCGTTTTCACTTTTTCTAAATAAGATAAAACTGGCCACTAAAATGAACAAATCTAAACCCTTTCAGAGAGTGCCCTCCAGACTGCACCGATAACAACACCGCCATGACTCCGTATGACTTTGACAATCCGATTAATCAAGCTGACGAAGGGGTTGAAGAAGATTATGAGCTACCTGAAGAGTTGGCCAGGTTGTTGAGACAAGAGGAGAAGGTTATCACTCCTCATCAGGAGGAGGTTGAAACGGTTAATCTTGGTACGGAAGAAGACGAGAAAGAAGTTAAGATTGGGGCCTGCCTGCAAGATTCGGTAAAAGAGCAACTTATTGGCATGCTTCGGGAGTATGTGGATGTTTTTGCTTGGTCTTATCAGGATATGCCAAGGTTGGACACCGACATTGTTATGCACAAGCTGCCTCTGAAAGAAGACTATCCGCCAGTAAAACAGAAGTTGTGCCGTACTCGCCCGGATATGGCCATGAAGATAAAATAAGAGGTACAAAAACAGTGGGACGCTGGTTTCCTTGCTGTGACTAGTTACCCGCCGTGGGTTGCTAACATTGTACCAGTACCTAAAAAGGACGGCAAAGTAAGGATGTATGTGGATTACCGGGACCTGAACAGAGCCAGCCCAAAAGATGACTTCCCTTTACCTCACATTGATGTATTGGTCGACAACACGGCTCAGTTCTCGGTGTTCTCCTTCATGGATGGATTTTCAGGATATAATCAGATCAAGATGTCACCTGAAGACATGGAGAAGACAACTTTCATCACACCCTAGGGCATATTATGTTATAAGGTAATGCCATTCGGACTGAAGAATGCTGGTGCCACTTACCAACGGGCTATGGTAACATTATTCCATGACATGATCCATAAAGAAATAGAATGTTATGTGGATGACATGATTGCCAAGTCCCTCACAGAAGAAGACCACCTGGTGAATCTGTTGAAGCTATTCGAGCGTCTGAGAAAGTACCAACTGAAGCTAAACCCCAACAAGTGTACATTCGGGGTGCGATCCGGTAAGCTGCTGGGATTTATCGTAAGTGAGAAAGGGATTGAAGTTGACCCTGATAAAGTTAAATCCATTCAAGAAATGCCTGCACCAAAGACTGAAAAAGAAGTTCGGGGGGATTTTGGGTAGATTGAACTACATTTCGAGGTTCATATCTCACCTTACAACAACCTGTGAGCCATTGTTCAAACTGTTGAGAAAATAAAAAACGGTCAGGTGGAATGAAGACTGCCAAAGGGCTTTTGACAAAATCAAGGAATACTTACAAGAGCCTCCAACCCTTATGCCTCCAGTTGAAGGAAGACCTCTAATCATGTACTTGACAGTATTAGAAGAGTCAATGGGGTGTGTGTTGGGCCAGCATGACGAGTTTGGTCGAAAAGAGTATGCAATTTACTACCTAAGCAAAAAGTTTACCGACTGTGAACAACATTATTCACTGCTCGAGAAAACTTGATGTGCTTTAGCATGGGTTGCTCTCCGACTAAGGCAGTATATGTTGACCCACACTACCTTATTGATCTCAAAGATGGACCCAGTTAAGTACATATTTGAGAAGCTAGCACTTACCGGACGGGTTGCAAGATGGCAAATGATTCTCATAGAATATGACATCCAATACACATCTCAAAAGGCCATCAAAGGTTGTATATTGTCTGATTATTTTGCTGAGCAACTCATTGATGATTACCAGCCTATGAGATTTGACTTCCCTGATGAAGACATCATGTAAATAAAAACAAAAGATCACGAAAAGCCTATTCACACTGAAGGGCCTGACCCAGAAGAAGAATGGACTATGATGTTTGATGGGGCTGTTAATATGAATGGTCGTGGGGTTGGTGCAGTACTCATTACGCCTAAGGGAGTTCACATGCCTTTCTCGGCAAAACTCACATTTAACTTCACTAACAACGAAGCTGAATACGAAGCTTGTATTATGGGTCTTGAGGAAGCCATTGACCTCAGGATCAAGACTTTAACTATATTCGGAGATTCAGCTCTGGTAATCAATCAAACCAACAGAAAATGGTATACTCACCAGGAGCATCTGATACTTTACCGGGATTATACGAGGAGATTACTCACATTCTTCACCACAGTCAAGCTTGAGTATATCCCTCGAGACAAAAATCAGTTTGCAGATGCTCTGGCTACCATTTCATCCATGATCAAAGTTCAAGCTGCAAACTTTGTGCCTCGGATTTCATTATCCAGACTCGACAGACTAGCATACGTATTCTCTGCGGACCTTGCTAAAGATGAAAAGCCTTGGTTCTATGACATCAAATGCTTCTTGGAGGATCAAACATACCCACCCGGGGAATCATCCAATGATAAGAAGACATTAAGAAGGCTAGCTGGTAGTTTCTTCCTGAATGTTGATGGTTCCTTGTACAAGAGAAACTTTGATATGGTACTTCTCAGATGTGTGGATAAGGCAGAAGCAGACTTGCTGATGCACGAAGTGCACGGAGGATCTTTTGGTACTCATGCTGGAGGGCATGCTATGGCTAAAAAGTTGTTAAGATCAGGCTACTACTGGATCACAATGGATGCAGATTGTTATGCTTATGCCAGGAAATGCCATAAATTCCAGATTTATGCAGATAAGGTGCATGTGCCTCCGAATCCTCTGAATGTGATGTCTTCACCCTGGCCCTTTGCCATGTATGGCATTGATATGATTGGCAAGATTGAACCGACTGCTTCAAATGGCCACAGATTCATCCTAGTTACCATTGACTATTTTACCAAGTGGGTTGAAGCAGCTTCCTATGCAAATGTCACCAGGCAAGTGGTAGCCCGATTTCTGAAGAGAGACATCATCTGTCGGTATGGAGTGCCCGAGCGAATCATTACTGATAATGATTCCAACTTGAATAACAAAATGATGGCAGAGCTTAGCCGGGACTTCAAAATCCAACACCACAACTCTTCTCTTACAAGCCAAAGATGAATGGCGTTGTTGAGGCAGCTAACAAGAATATCAAGAAGATTGTGCAAAAGATGGTGGTCACCTACAAAGACTGGCATGAAATGCTACCATTTTCCTTGCATGGGTACCGTACGTCAATCAGAACATCCACTGAGGCAACACCGTATCAACTTGTGTATGGTATGGAGGCAGTCCTACCTGTTGAAGTTGAATTACCCTCCTTGCGGGTATTAATGGATGCTAAACTGAAAGAAGCAGAATGGGTCCGATCCCGATATGAACAACTGAGTCTGGTCGAAGAGAAGAGGTTAGCTGCAATTTGTCATGGGCAGTTATATCAGAAAAGAATGAAGAAAGCCTTCGATCAGAAATTCAGGCTTCGAGAGTACCAAGTAGGAGATCTTGTGCTGAAAAGACTCCTCTCTCCTCATACAGACCACATGGGCAAGTGGACTCCGAATTTTGATGGTACGTTCATAGTCAAGAAGGTTTTCTCTGGTGGAGCACTGATGCTCAGTACTATGGATGGTGAAGACTTCCTGTCCCCTGTGAATTCAGATGCAGTTAAAAAATACTTCGCATAAAAATGACCCGCTGGACATAAAAACAGAATGTAAGTCCATGCAAAAATAGGGCGTCCCGGTGAGTCAAAAACAGAATAAA
The DNA here is from genome assembly GCA_963966055.1 of Lathyrus aphaca. Taxonomy (NCBI): domain Eukaryota; kingdom Viridiplantae; phylum Streptophyta; class Magnoliopsida; order Fabales; family Fabaceae; genus Lathyrus; species Lathyrus aphaca. The sequence goes on along the minus strand of OZ014519.1, from coordinate 389,693,532 downwards.
AGACTCGGGCAAAAATAAGGGAAAATAAATAATAAAAAATGTACACCTGCTGAGTTGAAAAGCCGCATTGGACAGCTCAGGCAAGAATGGGTATCCCGGTGGATTGAAAACCCGAAAGGGCGATCCGCGCAAAATTAGGGAACAAGCGAACAACTGCACTCTGAATTCGTCTGTATCACTCACAACATGGAAAACTTCGAAAGGTTAAAGCATCGGTCAGAATCAGCCGTCTTCAGAAAGTGGGATGAGAAGAACGTCAACGAGTCATAGCGAAAGGGAAGTACATTGAAGTGTCATCAACATTGCCAGCATCTTTTTGTTTCTCAATTTGTAACAATCTCCTCATTTTAGGGGATTTGTTTCTTTGACTGTACTTGCCAATTCAGGGCGCACAAATTAATAAAATCAGATCTTCAGTCACATTTCGGCTCGTACATTTCATTTTCATTTACAAAAATGTCTGATTTCCTTTGATTGCATAAATACAAATGCGTCTTTTCTAAATTACATGCTTACAGGAAATATATTTGCTCCCGGAAGTGTCTAAACTTCTATGATGGAATCCAATAAGGGATACCTCGGGATGCTTGTACGTTTCTTTGTCATATAGGATTGCAGGCAGTCAAAGCACAACATGGGGCATGAAAGTTTCTCCCCAGCAAGCTGCCAAATCACTATTTACTCAGCGTCTCCCAAATAGCACCAGGGATGCCTTCTCCCCAGCTGAGTTGCCAGGCTTTAATCACTTTCAGCAGTATCACAAAAATCTCCAGGAAGGACACTCAGGGATCATCCCTCCTTAGCCAAAGTGTTAGACAGGGAATCATCTCCCCGCAGAGTTTCAACCTCAATCCGGGAGAGCAATATCTGAAGATCTCACAACAAAGTGACGAAAGCTTCCACAGACCCTATCTGGGCTCCTCATCACCAAGAAAAGGTCTATCAGTGACTTGTTCCCCCAAAACAGAATCATGTATATCAGATCTGCCAATGATCGCATGCCCATCTGGGACATTCCCTTCAAGTAGATCAGCCAGTGATCTCCACGAGTGGCGGGATCCGAATCCCGGACCGGTATCTTTTGCATAATCATAGTATTCGCATCACATTTCCCCCAGAGCATAGCATTCCGTCCAATACGGAGCATTACGGCAAAAATCAAACATATTACATAATCATAAGCCATGTCTTGAAACATACACCTGTAAATACCAACAATACCACATTAGTGATACGCAAATACTTCTCACATTCCCCAGCAGAAAGCCGAAACGTCCCCTTTTGCACTCTCCAAATACAGATACATGCTCTTTTGGCACTTGTCCGTGTCATCATTCCCCAGTAAAAGTCGCCTGAACATTCTCTACAAACAAATGCCTATACACTCTTTAGACACTTGTCCGTGTTTGTCATTTCCCCCAGGAGATTCTCCAGCAATTATTTCCTTTCTATCTGACATTCGTCCTATGTCATGATTTTTCCGGCAGTCGTACCCTGCTAGGTGGTCGTCCTTCACCTTTTGATGACCGTCCCTCATCATTTCCCCAGCGGAGTCTCCATTATTGGAACCTCTTCCTATCCGACATTCGTCCTATGTCGTGATATTTTAGCAGTCGTCCCTTGCTAGGTGGTCGTCCTTCACCTTTTGATGATCGTCCTTCATCATTTTATACGATGGCCGTCCCCATCGTTGATCTTGTTATCCGACAATCGTCCTATGTCATGATAAACCCAGAGCAGCCGTCCCCTGCTAGATGATCGTCCTTCATCATTTTATTCGATGGCCGTCCCCATCGTCGACCTTTACTACCCGACATTCGTCCTATGTCGTGATATCTTTCGGCAGCCGTCCCCTGCCAGGTGATCTTCCTTCACCTTTGATGATCGTCCCTCATCCTTATCCCCAACAGAGCAGCCGTCCCCTGCTAGGTGATCGTCCTTCACCTTTGATGACCGTCCCTCATCATTCATTTCCTTAACCCGATGGTCGTCCCCATCATTATTTACCCTTAATTTACAAAATTGATGGTCGTCCCCATCATTTCCTTCACCTTTAATCCCCAGAGAGTCTTATTACTTTGCTGGATGGCCGTCCCCATCATAATCTCTTTATTTCCCCAGCATGTCGGTCGTCCCCGTCATTGTTTTACCCCCAGCAGTCGTCCTCTGCCCGACGGTCGTCCTCCGTCGTCCGCATTTTATAATCATATTACGCTTTCATCTTACAATCTATACCCTTTTCTTCTTCACGACCAGTGAGTGCAAATTTTGGACTGTCTTTGGTATTCAACCACAAGTTATCTTGTTTGCTTGTTAAGTCGTCGCTTACATCCTACACAGCTAACTCATGTTTGAATAGGGGCAGCTGTAAACACCCTAAATTTTCCCTCACTCATTTCACCATGGCTTGTGATTCTTTTCATTTGCGTAAGTCCAATCATATCATCTCATATTGCATTTTTGCTTCACTGCATTGGTTCAAAATCATCTGCATCTAGGGTTTGTGATCTGGGCAATCCCTGGGCCACCATAACCACTCCAAAGGTCTTCAATTACCTCAAGAGGGTCCATGTATGTTCAAACATCATATTATATCCTCACAAGATCAAGAAAGTCAGAAAATCACAAGAACTGAGAAAGGCATGGAAGCAGAGCCAAGCTTAACTGCACAGATGACCTGAAATTAGGGTTTTGGTTTCAGAGGCCGTAACTCCAACTTTTTTGGTCATTATTGTTTCTATTGGTCTCTATATGTTATAAGGATCATACATACCAATTTTCATGAAGAAATTCAATGGGGAAGGCATCTGATCAATAAATGACTTCTTGAGCAAGGCAGTGCAAAATCAGGGCATCTGAGGCCCCCAATCATCCAACAAAAGGGTCTTCTCCATCATTTTGAGTGTATATGATCTTTATTTGATCTTAGAGGAAGTTATAAGTTCACAAAATTGAAGAATTTCAAGCCATATGCAAAGTTGCCATTTTGGGAAAGTGACTTGTAATACAAACTTGCCATTTTGGGAAAGTTTTTCAACCTCCTCTTTTTGATTCAAAAATGCTTCAAATGAAAAATTCTTGGTCATGAAAGTTGTATATTGGATCGTTCCCTTTTCAAAAAGTACAAGAACTTGACGTAATTCATTTTAGAACTCAAGTTATGGCTTGTCAAAGTTGGGAAAAATCACTTAAATTTCACTTTTGCACCAAAGAGGGAAGTTTGCAAATTCTAATGTCAAGCCATTTTGGGACCTCTAATGCATCTCAACACATCATACCATCCTAGTGCAACTCATTTGGATCAGATTTGTGTCTTGAATCACAAGCTTTCATGCCTTGAATTTCACAAATTTCAAAAGGGACCAAACTTCCCCAAAATTGCAAAATGGATCAAAACCTTTCATCCACTTGCCACAGCTCATCAAATCTGATTTCATAACATTCCTTGATCCTTGCTGCGCACAGCCATGCCTCTATCCCAGCCTGCCACATGCCCATACCTCAAGTACACCAACTCTTGACTTTATGCATTTTGCCCCATACCAATCAGCATAGCCCACAACAATTACACTGACCTATCCCAGCATGTTATGTGGCAAAGAAGCAAGCCATTTCACATAAGTTTGGAGCCTAACACTTGATATTGCTCAGCATAAAAAAAATCCCTAAAACTTGCAAAAGCCTTCGAAACTCATAGCTCAGCCATCAAATCTCCAAACTTTTTCCACCATTCAACTCCACATTCATCACTGATCATTTCCCCCTCTTCATTTTGCCTTAAAACACCCTATATCAAAGACACGATTTTCACATTTCTTGAACTGAGCTTCAGCCAACTTTACATAGAGGCCATATAAACTCCAACCAAGCATCACAAACACTTCAGGAGGATCATTGGAGCTAATTTGAAGCAAAGACCTGGCTAGAAAGTACCAAAGGTGAAAGCTCAAGTTCAGGTGATCATGATGTCTTTACTTTTGAAAATGATTGAGAAACAAGGATGTATTGTGCTTCTGAAATTTTTGATGTATTTTCCGTTTTTCTTTGATTCGTGTTCTTGATGAAAAATAAATGAGTTTTGGGGCTGGATTCATGTTTAGGGTTGTTAGATGTTTGATTCTGGAGAGTTAGAGTGCTTAGGGTTGCATATTAAGAGAGATTGAATGTTTGGCTAGTCGGAGAAGATGACCGGAACACTGTTCCGGTCACCTGAGAGTAATTAGGGCTCAGATTAGGGTTTTAATCTTAATTAGTGAAGTTTGAATCGTGGCCGTTCAGATGCATGCGCTGGTCAATTCCTGCGTCCTGACTTTGAACCTAGGCCCTTGGATTGGCTGACTTTCCCATTTTCTCATTTAATTTAATATTAATTTCATTTGTATTCTATTTTATTTGAACGAATTTTTAAAAATAGCAAATGATATCAAAAAATTCTGAAAATATTTATCCAAGCTTTTACTTATTTTCAGAAACCAAAAATATTTTATTTTTATTTTTTGCATTAAAAATTATTTTTAAATCATTTAAATGATTATTTTTATTTAGTTAATGAGAATTAATTAATTAAAAATGCATTTAGGTATTTAAAAATTCCAAAAAAATTCAGAGAGCATTTTGAAACATTTAGAAACATTTACAAACCCACAAGACAAATTTCTTTTTGGTTTTGATCATGCTTTGACAATTTTCATTTGAATTAGGGTTCTTTAATTTGAATATTTTTAACCCTAACTTCAAAAATTCATAACTTTTGATCCAAGTTGAGTTTGTGAATGGTTCTTTTTGCATTGTGTTCTACATACTTTCAAGCTTCTAAAACATTTTTGTTTCATTTTTATCTTACATTTTCCATTTGTTTGGCATTTTCCCTTTAGGATCACCCTTTAAACCTTAGAAACTTAGAAAAATCATAAGTCCTTTAGGGTTTAGCTTTTGACCTTCCCCTTTGGGCAGTGAACTTGTATAGGTTACCTTTGATCCTATTTTCAATTTTTTATCTCATGCTTTGCTTCTGATTTTGGATTTTTGCATTGTATATTGTATGTAAACCATAATTTTGCTTTCATTTGTATCCATTCTTCACATGCTTGCATACTTGAACTTGCTATGACATTTTGTGCACCCATATGACATGTAAGACATCCTAAGACACATTGCAATCATGTTTGATCATTGCATCCTTCATCTTCCATGTTAAGCATCCATTACATTTTATAAGTTTTCATGAACTTTCATGCTTACTTTCATATCTCATTTGCATCTTCATTGTTTGTATGATCGTCCACATGTCATGACATCCATTTGTATCGCCTCTTAGCATCATTTACATATTGATTATGCTTCTGGCTTTGGTTTGCATCATTGCATCTTTCTCATTTTCATTTCATTTCATTTCCTTTTGCTAACTTTTCAGGTGGTAAGTGCTTTGAGAAGTGAATTTGCCTTCACTTCTCATAACCTCTTCTCATCTCTTTTATGCATCTTTGCTGCATTTTTACTTGTGGATTAGAGTGAGCTTGCTCATTCATGCTCCTTCTCCTCTTTCTTTCTTCAATCAACTTATCTTCTTAAGTGAAGTAAGTTGTCTTGCTTCTTGTTGCTTCTTTTCTTTCCATCCTGCTTCTCTTTTGATGACCCTCTTGAAGATCTCTTACAAGCCTCATAAACCCTAGGAACACCCAAGCATGATCACAAATAGGGCTTGATTAGTCCCCCCATTAGTTTTACCTTTGTGTCATCTTTGAGTCTTCTCTTCTCTTCTCATAATCAAAGACTAAACGTTAAAGGTTTTAAGGCTTTGTGATTAAGGTTATGCATGCATCCTTCTCTTCGGATAGAGTGTATAACTTTAATCCTAAGTGTTAAACCCTTAATGTGTTTAAACCTCTTAATCAATCCATCTTAATAATCACTAAGACAATAGCTTGTAACTTGGGACTTGCATTAAGGTTCTATTTCTTCCTTAATTGGTTAAGAAGGACTAACCCTAGTGTTAATGGACAAGTCCCCCTCAAGTTGTCTTACAAACCATAAAATCCACTTCTTAATCTTACCATTAACTAAAATCCACTCTAATAAAGGCTTTGTTTTGTCATGAGGTTAATCCCTAATCATGGATTAAGTTGAGGTATCTTCCTCAACTTAAATGTTCTCATCTATTATCCTTCTATTAGGATGGTGTAATGGGTCCATTAAATCCTTGATTATGGCTTAAACTCATTACTTAACACTAAACAAAATACCCAAAAACATCTAAAATAAAATGCAAGTAGGATAATGATCTTAATCCTACATCATGGTGATTAAGTGTGAGGTGTTTACTTCATACTTAAGGTATTCTCATTACCCCTAATCAGAGGGAGGATGTGATGAGTTTACTAACCCTTGGTTTAGGCTTAAGCTCATTTTCTAATGACAAGCACCAAAAGCAATAAAAGACTGAAAACACCAAAACAAATAATAATCGTTTCCTTCGGGATTCTTTTCTCATCTCATTCACTCATAAACGAGAACTCGCTTCTTCAGTCTAATGCAAGACAGTTAGCACCTGAGCTAGACAGGTCATACACTTGAGCATAGGCAAGCAAGCAGTTCATCAGTCAATTTATCTTTCAGTCTCTTTGAGTCGAACTACGGTGTTCTGACTTCCTCATTGCACAAGAGGATACGTAGGCATAACTTAACGGTTATCGAACAAAAGTCTCTGTATATTCCCCCCTTTTCCAGCATTGTTCTTTTAAGCCTCATAGTCTTGAGCTTCACTCATTCCTTGCACTGACACTTCTTCACTTCACTTCACATTTCTTTTGCACTGACACTTGCATTCTTTTCCAGCTTTGATACACAAATAGCACTGACACTACCCCTTTAAACACAAATCTTTTAAGCGTGGATCCTGTCGAGTACGGCGGACAATCTGGGTGCTAATACCTTCCCAGGTTGTAACCAACCCCCTTTCTCAGTTTCTCTGGTTCGCAACCGTCTTATCCATATTTTCTTAGGTTTATGCAGCATTACCTTTCCTTCGGAATAAAAATGCCTAGCTGGCGACTCTTTCTTTTCTTTTCTCTTTCTCCGACCGTTCGCGTCTGTACCCCAATTTGACCTTGCCTCATTTGGTGGGAGCGACATCATGAGATGTGAATGTTCATACAAGTAATGAAGATGCAAATGATGCTTAGAGGAAGCATGAAAGTTCATGAATGCACATGAAATTAAATGGATGCATAACATGGCAAATGAATGATGCAATGATCAAACATGATTCCAATGTGTCCTAAGATGTCTTATATGTCATCTGAATGCATAAAATGTCGTGACAAGTTCATGAATGCAAGCATATGCAAGATGGATGCAAGTGAAGATGCAAAATTAGGGTTATATGAACATTTGAGATGCAAAACTCAAAAACAGAAGCAAATCATAAGATAAAAAATTTAAAATGCACTCAAAGGAACCTTAAACCTATGCTAGGTTACTATCCAAAGGGGGAGGTCAGAAGCTTAACCTAGAAGGACTTATGATTTTCCTAAGTTTCTAGGGTTTTAAGGGTGATCTTAAATGTAAAATGTCAAACAAATTTAAAATGAAAGATAAAAATGAAACAAAAATGTTTTTAGATGCTTGAAAACATGCATAGCAAAATGCAAAAAGAATCATTCAGAAACTCAACATGGTTTAAAAGTTATGAATTTTTGAAGTTAGGGTTAAAAATATGCAAATTTAAGAACCCTAATTCATTTGAAAAATGTCAAAGTGTGATCAAAACCAAAAAGAAATTTGTGTGGGTGAATTTGTAAATGCTTCTAAATGTTCAAAGATGTTCTCTGATTTTTTTTTGTGATTTTTAAATACCTAAATGTATTTTTAATTAATTAATTTTCATTAACTAATTAAAAATAACATTTAAATGATTTAAAAATATTTTTTAAGTGCAGAAAATACAAATAAAAATATTTTTGGGATATGAAAATTAATAAAATGTTTGTTAAATAATTTCAGAATTTTTTGACTATTTTTACTATTTTTAAAAATTCGTGAAAGATTAAATAAGAAAAATGAAATAAAATTAAAATAAAAGGAAAGTATGCACAATGGAGAGTCAGGATTTAATCTAGGTTTTAAAAGGTTGACCTGGCGCGCAATCCTACGGCCCACATTCAAATTTTATTAAACTGAATTAATTAATCATTAATCCTAAAATTAAAAGAATAATTCAATCTGATCCACACACTGCACGCGGGAAAGAAGGATCTAATGGCCCACATTTAAAACATGCCCTAACCCTAATTAATTAGGTTAATGACTTTCAGGTGGCCGGAAATGACCTTCGGTCATCTTCTCCGGCCACACCTCCCCTGAGAATTTCCCAAATCACTCCTTAGGCCATTTCTGGAGCTCTAAAGCTCCAGATTGATTCCTTTCACTCTCCTAAGATCAATCCCACCCTCAAACACAATTTATTTCCACTCATTTTCAAGATTCGAAGTCAAGAACAAAAATGGTGAAACTTTCAGACAAGCAATACACTCTCAATTCTTCATCATTTTCAAAAATAACAAGTTCATTGCACTCAGGGGATCATGCTTAACCATTTAATAACTTAAAACAAAGGTTCTGGAAATATAATTTCGCATGGCTACCTGAGGTGAAGCTTTCAACCCTAGAGCTTTCAGACTGCTTTCTTGCTTCAAAATGCCTCCAATGACTTCCCTGAAGAAGCTTTGATACTTGGTTGGAGTTTTTTATGGCTGGTTTGTGAGTTTGTGTTCAACTGGCCAAAAAATCGTATTTTTCTTGTGAGGTGTTCTTGGTTGTTTTGAGGGGTGGTTTATGATCAGTGATGGATTTGGAGATGAATGGTGGAAGAAGTTTTAAGTTTTGATGTTTGTGCTGAGTGTTTCGAAGGAAAATGCAAGAGAGGGAGTTTTTGTGAACTATGGCAATGCTGAGGATGCAGGCTTGGTTCTTGTGTGAAATGAGTTGCATAATGTCCATGTATCAAGCTGTGATAGGTCTGTGGAGTTGGTGTGGGCTATGCTGATTGATATGGCTTGTTTTGCAAAAAGTCAACATTTGTTGTCCTTTGAGGTATGGGCTGGTTCAGGCCAAGTGCAAAGGGGTGTCTATTGCAGCAAGATTCAAGGATAGCCATGGAAATCCTCTTGAGGCAAATCAACAAGTTGTGACAAAGTTATGGGAGGTTTTGCAAATTCATGAACTTTTGCCCCTTTTGAAATTTCTTCATGTGCAAGTCATGGAAATGTGAAATTCTTTGAGCAATTCTGAGTTTTAAGTCATGCACTATGATGTTATGATGTGTAGAAGTCAATTTGAAGTCACAAAATAGCTTGGCATGAGGTTTTGCAAAAATCCCTCTTTGGCATGAAACATGAAATTATGTGATTTTTGCCAACTTTGGAAAGCCTTAACTTGAGTTCTAAAATGAATTTAATCTTGTTCTTGTACTTTTTGAAAAGGGAATGATCCAATCTATAACTTTCATGACCAATAATTTTTCATTTGAAGCATTTTTGGTTGAGAAAGAGGAGGTTGAAAAACATTCCCAAAATGGAAAGTTTACATTACAAGTTATTTCCATATTTGGCAACTTTTGGTTTAGCCCACTTTTCTTCAAATTTGTGAACTTCTAAGCACTTCAATTATCAAATAAAGACCATATAACTTCAATTTGAGGAAAAATCCACTTTGGGTCCATTGATGGGGGCCTCAGATGCCCTGATTTGGCTCTGACTTGCTCAAGAAGTTACCCAATGATCAGATGACTTCCCCAATGAATTTCTTCATCAAACTTGGTATGTATGATCCTTATAACATATTGAGACCAATAGAAACAAGAATGACCAAAAAATTTGGAGTTATGGCCTCTGAAACCAAAACCCTAATTTTAGGTTATCTGTGTAGTTAAACCTTGGCTCTGCTTCCATGCTTTGCCAGTTCTTGTGATTATTTGACTTCCTTGATCTTTGGAGGATATAATATGATGATTGAACATACATGGACCCTCTTGAGATGATTGAAGACCTTTGGAGTGGCTCAGAAGGATCTTGGATTGCTCAGATCACAAACCCTAGATGCAGATGAACTTGAACCAATGCAGTGAAGCAAAAATGCAACATGATATGCTATGATTGAACTATTGTAAGTATGAAAGATCACAAGGCATGGTGTGAACTTAGTGAGGGCAAATTTGGGGTGTTTACAGTTAGCAGTTCTTATTCAGCAGCATCCTTTTTCTTACCCTTTGAAACAAACAAGCAAGCATGGATCCCGTCGGGTACGGCGGACGATCTGGGGTGCTAATACCTTCCCAGGTCGTAACCGACTCCCGAACCCAGATCTTTGGTTCGCAGGACCTTGTCCTTTCCTTGTTCCTCAAGTTTGTGCAGCATTACCTTTCCCATTCTTTCGGGATAAAAATGTCTGGCCGGCGACTCTACCTTTTCCGCGCCACTTTCGCGTTTGTACTAGGATCAAAATCCCGGGAGCGACAGCTGGCGACTCTGCTGGGGATATAACCCGGAATCTCTGGTTTCCCTCGTAGAGTCAATCCTAGCGTTTGTTTGTTTTTGTTTCTTTGGATGTTTATCTGTTTGCTGTTGTGTGCTTTTGTTTAGCTTTACCGTTTTCATTTACAGTTTTATTTTACAGCTTTACTTTACCATATTTATTTACTGCTTTCAGTATTTATTTTCCATGCATCATATTATACTGGACTGTCTAGTTGTGCTGGTTTTCATTTTTTCTGTGGGATGGGAGTTACTGTGAGATAAGCCAAATACCCGGCTTGAGTGCACTATAGGACTAGCGTGGACAAACATTGTACTTCCATGGTGTCTCACCATGATGAGTGGCGATGTGCTCCACACCCAGATTGCGACCGTCTTGGAACTATTTTGTGTGGGGATTACCCCACTTCAGGGTACGACCTTGATAGTTATGTGCATATGGTGACCGATCTTCAAGGACTTTAATGGGAACACCCCTCTCCAGTGATGACAGTGGCAGACCATATTTGTTGGCAAACCCACTCGCATCCGAGGGTCCATTGGGAACTCGCATAGGATGGCCTGGTTCTCTCATAGGAATCCAGTTAAAGCAAATTGTTCGTATGACGATAGTATTGTATCCTTCGGGATGAATGTACTATTGTTTCTCGATTACGTGCTTGAAGTTGAGGACTTATGAGGGATGCTTGTTTTTTCTGGACTCAGCTGAGACCTCCCTGAGTAGTACAACTCCAAATCGATTCAATGATTTGGTCATGAGCCATTTCTCGGAAATGGTGAACGTATTATTGCTATTCGGCTTTGAGAGTCCGTGATGTTGACCCGAGTAGCACACCCGCGAGATTGGGAGGGGTTTACAGGTTTGCAGGAACCCTAAGACCTTCAACATACCCGCTTTGCCATTGGTTCAGTTTTGTGATCTGGTTCTCTTGTACATTGGTTCTAAGATATGGATCCCGGATCAGAGGGATAGTTATTGTGATATGTATATATTGTGGCCTTGCACCGACACCTGATTATATGATTGGCACATCACAGACACTTCACTGATCACATGCCTCGCCTTGCATAAGCATCATAACATCATTAATCATTTGTGTTCTTTTTATTCTCAGGGTTCGCACTACTCCCAGTTCCTGGTTGTATACTTGCTTCATAGATGGAAGATATCAGAAAGAAGAATGTTTTCTACAAATTTTTGGATACCAAGGTGGATTTGCTCAAACAGATGGTGTCTCTTATTACCCCGGGCCATTTGGATTTTTTCAAAGAGCGATATGGTGATATTTTGGACCTGGTGTTCAACCTGGATAGTTCACAAAGGAGTGCCATCCATACCTTGCTATAGTATTATGACCCTAGACTCTGATGTTTCACATTTCCTGATTTCCAGCTAGGTCCATTGCTAGAAGAGTATGTTAAGATTTTGGGAGTGCCTATCAAAGATCAAATTCCCTTCAACTCATAGATGACAAGACCGACCCATGCTGACATCGCTAAAGCTCTTTATTTGAGCTCATCAGAGATATCTGCTAATCTGGCTGCCAGCAAGGCAGGAGTACTTGGTTTTCCTTTAGAGTTTCTGGTCAGAAGGGTTGAAGAACGTGCCGTGGAAAAACAGTGGGATTCAGTTTGCACCATCCTGGCATTATCTGTATATGGGATAGTTTTGTTTGCTGACATGGAGAAGTTCGTGGATATGAATGCCATTCATTTTTTTGTGATAAAAAATCTCGTACCCACTCTCTTGGGAGATTTGTATTATTCAGTACACTATAAGAATGAGAAGAGACGAGGTGGCCTGGTTAGGCGTGTGCCCCGTTATTCTACACATGGTTTATGAGACACATCCCCATTACTGGAGTATTCCCTGATCCCAAAGTAATCTGGTCGCAAAAGCTAAGCACGCTGACTTCCAAAGACATTAGATGGTTCACCTTAAGGCTAAAAGGGAAAGAGCTCATCTCTAGTTGTGGAGGGTATCCTAATGTTCCTCTCTTAGGAGTAGCCGGGGGCATTAATTACAACCCTATACTCTTGAGAAGAAAATTAGGATACGCTCTAAAGAATGTGCCCAAAGATTCGAAGCTGACTCAGACTTTTTATTTCCCCATGAAGGACAATCTCCCATTGGTTCGAGAAGCTGCAGGTGCTTGGAAATTGATTAATAGAAAGGGTATAGAACGCTTGGGCAGGAGTAATAATTAAATGTTTCCTGAATTTGAAACTTGGGTAAGGGAGAAAGCTCAAGTAACTCTAATCCCTTTCTCTGCACCGTTACCACCACCTACCACAGTGCCTTTGGAAGATTACCAAAAATTGGAAGCTTTGATCAAGCAGCTTCGAGTTGAGAATCAGGAGGCTCACAATTCATGTCAGAAATTGATGATTCAGAACCAGCAGTTAGAAGATAGAGCTTTCCGAGCTGAAGAGACAGTTCGGCTTAAGCAGAAGGACTTTGATGAAAGAGAACTATACTTTAAGAAGAGAGGATTGGCTGAGATCCACAAGGCGAGTCAGCGCCGGAGGGATAAGAAAGAACTGGATGAGGCTAATGAAGCCATCACACTTTGGCAAGAGAAGTGGAGTGATAACCAGAAAAAGCAAAAGGAGGTAGAGACTGAATTCGAGTTGAAGATCAAAAACCTTCAGGATGCCCTGGTCGAGCAAGGAAAGTTAGTTCAGAAGGCCCCAGAGCAACAGAGATAATACCTTCATCAGATGACAATGATTCAAAAATAGCTGAAGATGTCCAGAAAGAAGTTGAAGAGCTGAAGCTTCGAGCTTATGTGAAGAAGTCAAAGGCCGAGCCAGGTCCGAGCAAAGAGAATGAGAAGGCATTCCTGCAGCAAATTGAAGAGTTACATGCTTCCTTTGATCTAAGGGATCGCCTCATCCAGAGACTCATCCAGGAGCCCGATCATCTGGATATAGCTCGGTTATTCCAGAATGTTAAGCGCCTTAGCTGGAGGTTGCAAGACTTGGAGCTCCCTAGAGTTTAGTTTCATACTATTGTACTTGGATTACCCACAGGCTTGTTGTGGGATTCCTTTTATTGATATACTTTGTTGTTCTTTTGATTGGCACCCTTCGGGGACTTTGTTGTTTCAAACTTCAGTTTATGTAATTGACTTTCTTTGAATCTCTTGTTTGTTATCTGTTGCACCGACACGGGGTAATAAGCACCAATTCTCCACGGCTGTCACGTTATTTGAACATCATATGGGTCTTCTTCCAAATATTATTCTCCTAATATCAGGACGGGAAAAGGAAAAACCTTGAGGATAAAAGGAACACATTGCATTGCATACACATCATTTGCATTTTCTTCTTTCTTTTTGCAAGTTTTCTACAGGATGCTTAATTTATATGTGTTTCAGGAAAAGATTGCGAGAGCTGCCAAGACCCGGAATCTCCGACAAAATATCCCACATTGCTACACAAATCACAGCAACCAGAGGATAATCATAGACGCTATGCAAACTGAGCTTAATGGGTTTCGCACCAGAATGGGAGAATTCATGGTCATGATGCAGGGGATGGCTCAGGGGTAACAAGAGTTAAGAAATGCAATTCAGGGGCTCAACCCTCCTCAGACTAATCCTCCTGTAACCACTCCTGACGTGCAAGTGACTCCTCCCAACACCAACAATGGCCTAGGCAGACTTCAAGTTCCAGAACAGGGCACAACAACTTTCATTCCAATACAAGACAGGCAGGAGGACCAGTTCCCTTCTTTCAACAATGATATGGGGTTTGGCGGAGAAGGAAATCTTCAAGACTTTTTGATGCTTGCTGAGAAAGTCAAAGCCCTCGAGTGTAGAGACACTTTGGGGATATATGTGTCTGACATGGGCCTAGTCCCCAGGATAGTTATTCCTCACAAATTCAGGCCGCCTAATTTTGACAAGTATAACGGTAGCTCCTGCCCTAAAACTCACTTGCAGGCATTCTACCGAAAAATTGCTTCCTATACTAGGGATGAAAAGCTCTGGATGTACTACTTCCAGGATAGTCTCTCCGAAGGATCCTTGGAATGGTATATGAAGTTAGAAAGAAGCTCTGTGAGAAGTTGGAAGGAATTGGGAGAAGCATTCCTCAAGCAGTATCAGTATAATATCGACATGGCGCCCAGTCGCACTCAACTTCAGAGTCTGGCTCAGAAAAACTCTGAGAGCTTTAAATATTACGCACAAAGGTGGCGTGAAGTGGCCGCTAGAGTACAAGCGCCTTTGTTGGAGAGAGAAATGGTAGACCTGTTCCTGGATACCCTCCCTGGGCATTTCATGGAGAGGCTAGCTGGATGTTCCTCAAGTGTATTTTAAGATATCATCTTGACTGGCGAGAGGATAGAAAGTTGGATCAAGCAAGGGAAGATTCAGAACAGGGGCGCTTCAAATTCTGGTAACAAGAAACCTTTCGTGAAGAGGAGAGAAGGAGAGACTGGGGCAGTGTACGCGCAGAAGGGAGGAAGTAACAGAGGGTTTTATCAGCAAGTGGCCCCTGTCACTATCTCGGCTGAACTTGTTCAACAGTAAGTCCAACAACCACAACAACAACGCCAACAAGGGTATCAACAAAGAGCTCCTCGTCCGTACTATTCTCAGAGGACCAGAGAAAGGCAGTTTGAAACTCCTCCTATGTCCTATTCACAACTTCTGAAGAATCTCCTCCAACTCCAGCTGGTTCAGCTCAGAACTTTGCAACCCCCAAAGCCAGGGCAACTTCCTGAAGGTTACAATATAAACACTAGATGTGAATTTCATTCTGGAGCCCCCGGACATACCACGGAAAACTGCAAAGCCTTGAAGTATGTAGTCCAAGACCTAGTAGATTCCAAAGCAATCAACTTTGCTCCTACGCCTAACGTAATTCAGAACCCCATGCCTCCTCACGGAGGTACGGTTGGGGCAGTTGATGAAGGGGAGAATCTAAACTTGGTGCATGATTTCAATGACCTGCAGACTTCGTTGAGTGCTGTTAAAGTTTGCTTGTCACAGAGGTGTGTTTTTCCTGCGTGTGGAGATGATTGTCTAGGGTGTGCTAAAGCCCCAGGTGGTTGTGAATAGTTGAAAAGAGGGATCCAGAGCATGATTAATGAAGGGGTTCTGCAGTTTGAAAAAGTTGTAAAATAAAGTGAAGTCTCTACAATAACCATTTTCTATGATCCATCTCAAGTTCCTTCGTAGGCCAGAGTGGCCCCGATAACGATTACCACTGCAGGACCAGTAATGTATCAGAGCGATAAAGCCATTCCCTGGAATTATGGTGGCGAAATATATTGTAACGGCCATAAGCAAGAGTTGGCTACGTCTAGCACGACCCCAGCTCAAGTAGAAAATGTTGGAGTAGGGGGATTTACTAGAAGTGGAAGGTTATTTGCGTCGGAAACACTAAGAAATAGTGTGATACCACCCAGAGACACCGCAGAAGCCTAGGCTAAAGCAAGAGGGAAGCAACCAGTGTTTGTCAATGAGCCCACACCAGTGACAGATCCAGACATCACTTTTGATAAAGAAGATGAAGAATTTTTTAGAATTATCAAAAAGAGTGATTACAAGATTGTGGACCATCTGCAATAGACCCCATCGAAGATTTCCATCTTGTCTTTGCTCATGTGCTCTAATTCCCACAGGAAGGCCCTCTTGAATATCCTGAACAAGGCTTATGTGCCTCAGGATATTTCGGTAAATCAATTAGAAGCGGTGGTATCTAGTGTCAATGTCAGTCATGGATTGGGTTTTACAGACATGGATCTTACATCTGAAGGGCGTGCTCATAATTAGGCACTGCATATCTCTTTAGAGTGTAAAGGTGTGGTACTTTCTCACGTGTTGGTAGATACCGGATCATCGTTGAATGTTCTGCCCAAGAAGGCATTGATGAAGTTGGATTATGATGGAGTAGTTCTAAAGCCTAGCGACCTGGTAGTTAAAGCATTTAATGGGTCGAGGAGATCAGTGTTCGGGGAGGTGGATTTACCAATTAAAGTAGGTCCACAAATCTTCAATACCACATTATACGTAATGGATATACAGCCTGCATACAGTTATTTGCTGTGAAGGCCTTGGATACATTCAGCAGGAGCAGTATCATCCACACTTCATCAAAAGCTGAAATTCGTCTGGGAGGGCCAAATTGTAACAGTCAGTGGGGAAGAGGACATTTTCATCAGTCATCTAGCTTCATTCAAGTATGTGGAGATGGATGGAGAGATAGTTGAAACTCCATGTTAGGCTTTTGAGCCCCTGAAAACTGAACAAGCATCTGCATTGGCAGCTTCTTCTGAAGAACCAAAGAAGGGGGTTTCCATAGCCTCTTATAAGCAAGCTCTTGAGTTGGTAAAGTCGGGGTGCGAGAAGGCTGGGGCAGTCCAATAGAAGTGCCAGAAAAGAAAGATATGTTTGGGGTTGGCTACCATCCTGGGAAGTCATCATCTGGACCGAGTGCTAAAGGTCGTCAAGGCCCAATTACTTTCATGAGCGCAGGGGTGGTAGATTATGGAAGCATCAGTGTCGTGCAAGATGACGCAGTTGATAGTGACTATGACTTAGATGAGTGGATCAGGCCTTCTGTTCCAGGGACTCAACTTAGAAATTGGACATCTGAAAGGCTTATCTCAGTCACCTCCTTCGAAGAGTAATAATATTTGTTTTTTGTCTTTCCTGTACTCAAGCACTATGTCTTGCCCGGGGCATAATAGATTTTTGTTAGGGTTCTTTTGTTCCTAACACAATTCATAATCATAAATAAAGCTGACGTTTCACTTTCATCCATGTTGTTATTTGCCTTTCCTTTTTTACTTATGTTTTTCAAAAAGAAAGAAAAGTTTTAAAATGTCAATGTTTCCCATTTTCTCAAGATTTTTCTAAAGCCTTGCATGAATCACCATTCATGCAGGTGCTCGTCACCAGATCTTATCAATGACGACCCTGTTATGGCTAAGTATGACTTAAGAATTGGCCAGACTGCTTAAACAGGAGGAGAAGATGATCCAGCCGCATGAAGAGGTCATCGAAGTGATAAACCTGGGTACCGAAGAACACAAGAAAAAAGTTAAGATTAGGGACGCATTAGAAGAATCTATCAAGACTCATCTAATTGCTATGCTTCGAGAGTATGTTAATGTATTTGCATGGTCTTACCAAGATATGTCTGGTTTAGACACTGACATTGTGGTACACAAGTTGCCTCTGAGAGAAGACTGTCCTCCAGTGAAGCAGAAGTTGAGGCACACACGCCCTGATATGGCGATCAAAATAAAAGAGGAAGTACAAAAGCAATTTGATGTTGGTTTCTTGGCCGTGAACAATTACCCTCTGTGGGTTGCCAATATTGTGCCGGTCCCTAAAAAAGACGGTAAGTTCAGGATGTGTGTAGACTACAAGGATTTGAATAGGGTCAGCCCTAAAGATGATTTCCCTCTACCTCACATAGATGTGCTTGTTGATAATACTGCTCAGTTTTCTGTGTTCTCTTTCATGGACGGGTTTTCAGGTTATAACCAGATTAAGATGTCTCCCGATGATATGGAAAAGACAACTTTCATCACGCCTTGGGGCACTTTCTGTTACAAGGTCATGCCGTTTGGTCTGAAGAATGTTGGGGCCACTTACCAATGGGCGATGGTGACGATATTTCACGACATGATTCATCATGAAATTGAGGTTTATGTTGATGATATGATAGCAAAATCCCAAACAGAAGAAGAGCACTTGGTCAATCTAGCAAAGTTGTTTGACAGACTCCGGAAGTTCAGATTGAGGTTGAATCCGAATAAGTGCACCTTCAGGGTCCGTTCCGGCAAGATACTTGGCATCATTGTTAGTGAGAGGGGAATTGAGGTTGATCCAGCCAAAGTAAAATCCATCCAAGAGATGCTTGAGCCAAATACTGAAAAACAAGTGTGTGGTTTCTTAGGGAGACTAAATTACATTGCACGGTTTATCTCTCACCTAACGGCCACGTGTGAGCCCATCTTTAAGCTTCTGAGGAAGAATCAGGCCATCAAACGGAATGAAGATTGTCAGCAAGCCTTTGACCGAATCAAGGAGTACCTGCTAGAACCTCCAATTCTCATGCCTCTAGTACCAGGGAGACCTTTGATCATGTATCTTACCGTGCTTGAGGGATTGATGGAATGTGTGATGGGTCAGCAGGACGAGTCTGGTCGAAAAGAGCATACCATTTATTACCTTAGCAAAAAGTTTACCGATTGTGAGAAACGCTACTCACTACTCGAGAAAACTTGTTGCGCTTTGGCATGGGCTGCTCGCCGACTAAGACAGTACATGCTGACTCACACCACTATCTTAATTTCCAAGATAGATCCTATGAAATACATTTTCTATAAGCCGGCTCTGACAGGAAGGGTGGCCCGATGGCAGATGATACTAACAGAGTATGATATCCACTACACTTTGCAAAAAACAATCAAAGGAAGTGTATTGTCAGAATACTTGGCTCAGCAGCCAATCAAAGATTATCAACCCGTGAAATTCGAGTTTCCGGATGAGGACATCATGTTCCTCAAGTTGAAAGACTGTGAAGAACCACTTCCGGAGGAGGGGCCCGACCTTGAATCCAAATGGAAGTTGATGTTTGACGGAGCTGTGAACATGAACAGAAGCGGAGTAGGTGTTGTTATCATCTCACCAGAAGGGATCCATACACCTTTAGTTGCTAGGTTGACTTTCGAATGTACTAACAATGAGGCAGAGTACGAAGCTTGCATCACGGGGGTTGAAGAGGCAATCAACCTGCGAGTCAAGAACCTCGGGATCTTCGGAGATTATGCTCTGGTGGTGAACCAAGACAATGTCAAATGGTTAGTTCATTAACCTCACTTGGTTCCTTACAGGGATTGTACCAGGAGGCTGTTAACTTTCTTCACCAAGGTCAAGTTGAATTATATTCCTCGAGACGAAAATCAGTTCGCTGATGCTCTAGCAACTTTGTCATCTATGATTAAAGTCTGTCAAGAGAATTTTGTGCCTTGAATCATGGTCTCCCGTCTTGAAAGACCTGCTTATGTCTTTGCAGTTGGCAGTGGTGAAGACAACAAACCTTTGTATCATGATATCAAGAAATTCTTGAAGGCTCAAGAATACCCGGCTAGGGCATCCAATAAAGACAAGAAGACCCTCAGAAGACTGGAAGGTGGTTTCTTCTTGAATCAAGATGGTGTGCTATACAAGCGAAACTTCAACATGGTTCTGCTCAGATGCGTGGATAGACACGAAGCAGACCTGTTGATGAAAGAGGTCCATGAAGGCTCCTTTGGTACCCATGTTGGAGGACATGTTATGGCAAGAAATTGTTGAGATCGGGATATTATTGGATCACCATGGAATCCGATTGTTGTAAATACTCCCGTAAATGTCACAAGTGTTAGATTTATGCCGATAAGGTCCATGTGCCTCCGAATCCATTGAGTGTCATGTCTTCACCATGGTCGTTCGCCATGTGGGGCATTGATATGATTGGAAAGATCGAACCGAAAGCTTCCAACGGTCACCGTTTCATCCTGGTTGCTATATACTACTTCACGAAGTGGGTCGAAGCGGCATCTTATGCCAATGTTACTAAACAAGTGGTAGCCCGGTTTATTAAAAGAGACATCATTTCCCGGTACGAAATTCCCGAAAGAATCATTACTGATAATAGTTCTAATCTCAACAACAAGATGATGGCTGACTTGTGTCGGGATTTCAAAATAGAACATCACAACTCTTCTCCATATCGCCCAAAGATGAATGGCGCTGTTGAGGCGACCAACAAGAATATCAAGAAGATCGTGCAGAAGATGGTTGTAACATACAAAGACTGGCATGAGATGCTACCATTTGCGTTGCATGGGTACAGAACGTTAGTGCGTACCTTAACAGGGGAAACCCCATTCTCACTGGTGTATGGTATGGAGGCAGTCCTACCAATTGAAGTGGAAATCCCCTCGTTGAGGTTAATGATGGACATTAAGCTAGATGAAGCTGAGTGGCTCCGATCCAGATATAATCAATTGAGCCTCATTGAAGAAAAACGTCTAGCAGCTATATGTCATAGACAGTTGTATCAGCGGTAGATGAAGCAGGCTTTTGATAAGAAGGTACGACCACAAAGGTACATACCAGGTGACCTGGTGTTGAAAAGGATTCTTCCTCCTCTTAACGATCACAGGGGCAAGTGGACACCTAATTATGAAGGACCGTTCGTGGTTAAAAAGGTTTTCTCAGGTGGAGCCTTGATGCTGACAACCATGGATGGAGAAGACTTCCATTCCCATGTCAACATAGACGCAGTAAGAAAATACTTCGTGTAAAAAAGGACCCGCTGGATAAAAACAGAATAAAGATCCAGGCAAAAATGGGCATCCCGGCGAGCCAAAAACAGAATAAAAGGCTCGGGAAAAAATTAGGGAAATCTTGAAAAAATGTACACCCTCTGAGTTGAAAAGCCACATCGGACAGCTCAGGCAAAAAAGGGTATCTCGATGGATTGAAAACCCGAAAGGGCGATCCACACAAAAGAGGGACTAACACGAACGAATGCAATATGCGAGATTCATAACTCATCTGCAATTGAGGTTATTCAAAAGGTTAAAGACCGGTTCAATCACCTTTCTCAAGGGGCAGAGCGAGCGGATCATCTTGAAGATATACGAGTCATAACTGGGTTGAAACTTGATGAGATCCACTCCTTATGTTGCCAATAGGATAGTTTGTTTTCCTTTTTGGCTATTTCCTCTTTCCAGGGAATTGCTTCCTTTGTACTGCCTATTCATGGCCATTTTCCCGAATCAATAAAAAATGAATTTCAGTCAACTTGTGACTATTCGTTTCTGGTTTTTTGTTTTTCATCTAACATTGATTGATTGCAAAAACGTCCAGCAAATTATGATTTATGTTGTGTTGTGAACATTTGAATGCTTTCTAACTCATGCAGGAGGACAAAAACATTTGATACAACTCTGAAAGGGTGTCAAGATGCCCAGATAATGATTCATGCTATGAGCCTGGGGCATACAGGTCCCAAACTAACTCTCCATGTTACAGGCACTATCGATTGTGTTTATGCAGGTACAGGTACAGGTGTTGCTAACAGAGTTAAAAGCAGATTTCCAAGAGAAACATTTCTTTATGCTTGAACAAGAACATGTGTTTTCCAGGGTGTCTCCAATTATCCCCAGTGGAAGTGAAGTTGAATTTCTTCTCCAACATTAATCGCAAGAGATGTTTTCCCTCCCCAAGCAGAAGTCTTCCTTCAATACAGGGGCAATTCCCATTAGTACAAGGAATGTATTGTCTCTCCAGCAGGATGCTTCATCAGCAGTGCCATACCTCTAGTTCTCGTCCAAGGTAGGAGGTCTCCACTTCCCCATCAGAGTTCGAGAAGGGTCCATCTCCAGCAGGGTCTTGGCTCTCCAATCTTAAAGTCTAATTTATTTTTGGAAATGGCGGCAGTTCAGAGTTGTCTCCTCCTTATCAGGATGGATCAGATCAGTGCAGTGATCATCAATTATCCCCAGTCAAGCCATCTGGAATATTGGCAGTCTCCTTCCGGGAGATCCTTTGCATTTGCATACGCATAATCATCATTGCATTTCCATCCTTCCAAGCGTAGCATTTCCATCCTCATGGAGCATTACGCCATAAATTCAAACATGTGCATGCCAGCATGGGCCAATTTTGAGGTGTTACATACAACCTATAACATTTTCTCAACCTTGAGTACTCCTCACCGAAGATATTTATACCATTTTCCAGACATCTTGGTCTTTCCAAGTCAATGTCACGTGTTTTCTTTGTGGCTTGGTCCTGCCCAGCAGTCGCATTGTTGAGTTCCATTCCGCTAATGGTCTCCTTAAGCCCTGTTTCGCCAACAGGCACTTTCCGTGGCTTGGTCCTACCCAGCAGTCGCGTGTTTTCTTTGTGGATTGGTCCTGCCCACCAGTCGCATTGTTGAGTTCCATTTTGCTAATTGTCTCGTTAAGCCCTGTTTCGCCAACAGACACTTTCCATGGCTTGGTCCTGCCCAGCAGTCGCGTGTTTTCTTTGTGGCTTGGTCCTGCCCAGCAGTCGCATTGTTGAGTTCCATTCCGCTAATGGTCTCGTTAAGCCCTGTTTCGCCAACAGGCATCTTCTGTGGCTTGGTCCTGCCCAGCAGTTGCATGTTTTCTTTGTGGCTTGGTCCTGCCCAGCAGTCACATTATCGAGTTCCATTCCGCTAATGGTCTCGTTAAGCCCTATTTCGCCAACAGGCACATTCCGTGGCTTGGTCCTGCCCAGCAGTCGCGTGTTTTCTTTGTGGCTTGGTCCTGCCCAGCAGTCACATTGTCGAGTTTTGTTTCGCTAATGGTCTCGTTAAGTCCTGTTTCTCCAATAGGCACCCTCGTTGTGGTTTGTTTCGCTCAACATTCATAGTGCAGGTTTTTGGCATTGATTCTATTCCACCTGGTTCTATTTCCGCTACCTATTCAGAGGCCAAAACAAGAAAAAGAAAATAAATAAAAGGCAGATGGCATTTCTATTATCCACCGAGTTCAAATTTCCAGGTTTTATTCGAGTATTCAATCACTTCATACATTGAACGTCTAAAAGCTTTGCTATCATTCGTTCAAGCTTGCAGATGATTGAATAGGGGCAGTTGTAATACCTCAAAATTTGCCCTCATATTTATTACCCTAACTGGCTTATCGCTTCGCATTCATCTGCATTTCTCACTAGGCCATCATACTCACAATCATACATTTTCCTTAAGTTCCTCAGGAATGGGATCAATGCCCTCTGAAGAACCAGGTTACTCTATTGGTGTATGGTTTCTACTTCACAAGAGTTTGTTTCATGGATTATGGAATTAGGGTTTCACATCCAATTTAGGTTTTATCTTCCTAATTAAGTAGTCTTCAGGAAGCTCACTCACAAAGACTGTTCATTGGTGCATTAGGCTCATTATCAAAATGGATTAGGTCTTTATTCATGATTAAGCTTGAAGGAATTCGGTTAACTAAGTTCCTTTGTGTTAAAGTTTGATTTGGGCTTATTTGGTAGAGATATTCATTCGCATATAACATTTTCAAGTGAATCAAGGAACATGGTTCGAAGTATGGGGTTTGAGATTCATTATGGAATCAAAGATTTTTTGCTCTGAGGATTCGATTTGAACTAAGAGTGGAAAGCGCACGGTTATGGTTCATTAGGAATATGTCATTCAAGGTTCATAGTTTCAGAATTCGAATTCCATATGGCCATGACCATATTCACTATCAATTAGATATATCGTCCATAATTCATTTTGAACCTCCTTTTATACCAATTTCTTCAGATCTATTTTCCATGTCCATTTCTAACCATTTTTGGGTTTTATATTTCTAATCTATGGTCAAATTTTACAAATCCATATATACCATCTTCGAAACTCTTTGGTCTCTGAAATCAATTCAAATTAACCCAATTCCTTTTAGGCCCATTATTGCCCAAAGAAATTCAATAAAGTTTCTATCCAAGTTATTTTCCTTAATTCCATTTTATTAAGCCAATCTATGTTAGAACAAATATGGTTCTGAACCTCTAAGTGTTTTGATGATAACAAAGCCTTTCATATTAGAAGTTCTAATGAATATACTTCTTCTTATGTAGAATTAAATCTTATCTAAGTAATCCGTACAAGCCAAGGAGAACCATTATAGAAGATACTTTTATAGAAGAATCCAGCATTAAATTACATATTTATTGGCTGCGCATATCTTATTTATTATCTCTGATTTCCGCTTAGAAGATGCTGGTATCCTTATTGAAAGACTTTAATTAAAGAATATTTCCTTTAATATACAAAGACAAGTATCTCCTCTTATGGAAAGAAATTAAGGTATTAAAGTATATCCTAATTTGATTCAAGATGTCTCCAACGGCTACTTTATCATAAACTATATAAAGGACATCATTTGAAGAAATCAAGAAGAACGCAACGCTATACAACGTACATCATATATTCAAGCAAATCATTTTATCTTGTACTTATCATTGTAACTATCACTTAGTGATACCTGCTTATCTAGAAGCATTCTAAGTTACGTCTTTATTATTGTAATAATTATCTTTTTCCTTGAGTGACTAAGTTTAGTCAGAAGACTCAAGAAGACATTGACTATAGGTCTTTGTGTGTATTCTTATTGAATAGTGGATTAAGACCTCAGTAGAGGCAAAATCACCTTGGCGGGTGGACTGGATGTAGTTTGAGTTCAAACGAACCAGGATAAATTAAACGTGTCATTAGAAGTTAATTTTATCTATTCCAGAAAACCCAATTCCAACCCCCCTTCCTTGTGTTTTGCGCACCTTCAATTGGTATCAGAGCGCTAGGTTCTGAGTATTACACTTAACCGTGTCAGTAAAAGATCCAGAAGATAAACACATGGCAGAAACTGGAATTAACAATGACTATCAGAATGACAAGATCAATGCTAAACCACCAATGTTCAATGGTGACAATTTTGACTACTGGAAGGATGTTCTAGAGAGTTTCTTTCTAGCTCTAGATGGAGATCTCTGGGACATGGTGACAGATGGATATATTCATCCTGTTGGAGAAGATGGTCAGAAGATTGAAAGAAAAAATATGACAGTTCAACAGAAGAAGGAATTCAGAAATCATCACAAAGCTAGGACCATACTTCTAAGTGCCATCTCGTACACAGAATATGAGAAGATCACAAACAGGGATTCAGCCAAACACATGTTTGATTCTCTAAGGATGACACATGAAGGCAACTCTCAAGTCAAGGAGACCAAAGCTCTAGCTCTCATCCAGAAGTATGAAGCTTTCAAGATGGAAGAAGATGAAACCATTGAAAAAATGTTTTCAAGGTTCCAAATTCTGGTTGCTGGACTAAAAGTTCTGGACAAAGGCTACTCAACAGCAGATCATGTGAAGAAAATCATCAGAAGTTTACCAAAAGCCTGGAGACCCATGGTCACTGCTTTAAAATTATCAAAAAATCTGAATGAAATTTCCTTAGAAGAACTTATCAGATCCTTGAGAAGTCATGAGATTGAATTAGAAGAAGATGAGCCCCAGAAGAAAGGTAAGTCTGTAGCTCTTAAATCTAACAAACATGTTTCTAAAGCTTTACAGGCAGAAGAAGAAGAAAGCTCTGGATGCTCATCAGAAGAAGATGAATTATCTCTCCTGTCAAGAAGAGTTCAACAACTCTGGAAGCATCGTCAGAAGAAGTTCAGAAATACCAGAAGATCAAACAATTACTCTGAATCAACATCCAGTCACAAGAAACCCAGAAGCAAAGAAGTTGTGTGCTACGAATGCAAAGAACCAGGACACTATAAAAGTGAATGTCCAAAACTTCAGAAAGACAAACCCAGAAACAAATTCAGCAGAGAAAAGAAAAAGAGTCTCATGGCAACATGGGATGATTCTGAATCATCTGAAGCAGAGTCAGATTCTGAAGATGAACAAGCTAATATTGCATTAATGGCAAATATACCAGAAGATGATCACTCATCAGAATCAGAGTTAGAATCAGATTCAGAAGAGGTATTTTCTAAATTCTCTAGATCTCAGTTAGAAGCTAGTCTTTCAGAAATTCTTGAAAAATATCAGAAGCTTCAATTCAAATACAAAGACATTAAACAAAGTCTAGTATCTGAATTAGAAGATGTTAGAAAACTGAAAACAGAAAACTCTGAGCTGAAAGAAAATCTCTTTGAATGTAAAAACTCTTTTGAGAAGCTCAAAGCTCAGAAGAAATCTGAATTAGAAGATCTAATCAATTCTGATAATATCATAAAACAATATGATTATAGTTTTCAACAATTTCTTACTAAAAGCTTAGATAGAAGTAAGATTGCTTCTATGATCTATGGTGTTAGCAGAAATGAAAGAAGAGGCATAGGCTATGTGAAAAATAAAGAAACTCTGAAATTAAAAAATATTGATGACATTGTCATAAATACTAATACTCCTCTAAGTTCTCATTTCACCTACGGTCATAATCATGATCTTATATACACTAGTGAGTCATCTTGCTCTACAAGTTCTGATTTAAAACCTAAAATAAATCAGAAGTTTGTAAAACCTAACAAACAAGGACCCAGAAGAATATGGGTACCCAAGGATAAAATTGTGTATGTTGCAGATATCTTTAACAGCAAAACTGAAACACCAATCATGGTACCTGGACTCTGGATGCTCACGTCACATGACGGGAAGAAAGCATATGTTCCAAAGTCTTGAATTAAAAGATGGAGGCCACGTAGGTTTTGGAGGCAATCAAAAAGGAAGAATTATTGGCTCCGGAACTATTGGTAATGGAAATCTTCCTTCTATATCTAATGTTCTACTTGTAGAAGGATTAATGCATAATTTATTATCCATAAGTCAATTAAGTGATAATGGCTATGACATAATCTTTAATCAAAAGTTCTGTAAAGCTGTTAGTCAGAAAGATGGAACAATCCTCTTTAGTGGAAAGAGAAAGAACAACATTTATAAAATAAAGCTTTCAGAATTAAAAATTAAAAATGTAAAATGTCTAATGTCTGTGGAAACTGAGCAATGGGTCTGGCACAGAAGATTGGGACATGTTAATATGAGAAGATTATCTCAACTTAACAAACTCAATCTAGTCAGAGGACTTCCAAATTTGAAGTTCAACTCAGAAGCTCTATGTGAAGCATGTCAGAAAGGCAAATTTTCAAAAACTGGATTCAAAGCTAAAAATGTTGTATCTTCCTCTAGACCATTAGAACTTCTGCACATTGACTTATTTGGACCAGTGAAAACTGCTTCTGTCAGTGGCAAGAAGTATGGATTGGTGATCGTATATGACTTCAGCAGATGGACATGGGTAAAGTTTCTTAGACACAAGGATGAGTCAATTGCTGTATTTTCTAACTTCTGCAAACAAGTTCAAAATGAAAAAGAATCAAAGATCATAAAAGTCAGAAGTGATCATGGTGGAGAATTTGAAAATAAACAATTAGAATCATTTTTTAATGAAAATGGCATCTCTCATGATTTTTCTTGTCCTAGAACTCCACAACAAAATGGGGTTGTAGAACGTAAAAATAGAACTTTACAAGAGATGGCCAGAACCATGATCAATGAGACTAATATGGCTAAACATTTTTGGGCAGAAGCAGTAAATACAACATGTTACATTCAGAATAGAATCTCTATAAGACCTATTCTTGAAAAGACTCCTTATGAATTGTGGAAGAACAGAAAGCCCAACATTTCTTATTTTCATCCTTTTGGATGTATTTGTTTTATGTTAAACACTCTTGATACTCTGAATAAGTTTGATTCTAAGGCACAAAAGTATTATATGTTAGGATACTCTGAACGCTCTAAGGGATACAGAGTATACAATACAGAAACACGTATTGTGATAGAATCTATTCATGTCAGATTTGATGATAAGCTTGGTTCTGAAAAACCAAAGCAGAATGAATTTACTGCAGATATAGAAGTAGAAATCTCTACAAACAGAACTTCTAAAGATCAATCCTCTAAAGTTCAAAACAATACAACTGCGCCATCAACATCTGAAGAACCCATCCAGAAGAAGCTATCCAGAAGCAATATTAATCACCCAGAAGATAAAATCTTGGGAAAGAAAGATGAACCAATTAGAACAAGATCCTCATTCAAAAACTCTGAAGAGACGCTACTAGGACTTGTCTCTCTGATTGAACCATCTTCTGTGGAAGAAGCTCTATCAGAAAATGATTGGATTCTGGCTATGCAAGAAGAACTAAATCAATTCACCAGAAATGATGTGTGGGATCTAGTTCCTAGACCTGGAGAATTCAACATCATTGGCACCAAATGGGTATTCAGAAACAAACTCAATGAGCAAGGAGAAGTTGTCAGAAACAAAGCAAGACTGGTTGCACAAGGTTATAGTCAACAAGAAGGGATTGACTACACAGAAACCTATGCACCAGTCGCCAGGTTAGAATCAATAAGACTTCTAATATCATTTGCTGTAAATCATAATATCATTCTATATCAAATGGATGTCAAAAGTGCATTTTTAAATGGTTATATTGATGAAGAAGTGTATGTACACCAACCCCCTGGTTTTGAAAATACAAAATTTCCAGAACATGTTTACAAACTCAAAAAATCATTATATGGTTTAAAACAAGCTCCCAGAGCTTGGTATGAAAGATTAAGTAATTTTCTTCTGGAAAATAAATTCATCAGAGGGAAAGTGGATACAACTCTTTTCAGTAAAAACATTAAAAATGATCTTCTGATATGTCAAATTTATGTAGATGATATAATTTTTGGTTCTACTAAAAGTGCCCTGGGAAAGGAATTTGCAAAATCTATGCAGGCAGAATTTGAAATGAGCATGATGGGAGAATTAAAGTTCTTTCTGGGAATTCAAATAAATCAAACATCAGAAGGAACATATATCCATCAAAGCAAATATGTAAAAGAACTTCTGAAGAAATTTGATTTATCAGAAAGTTCAATATCCAAAACTCCCATGCATCCTACTTGTATCCTGGCGAAAGAAGAGGTAAGTAAGAAAGTAGATCAGAAGCTCTACAGAGGTATGATTGGATCTCTTCTCTATCTAACTGCTTCTAGACCAGACATTCTATACAGTGTATGTTTATGTGCTAGATTCCAATCAGATCCTAGAGAAACTCACTTAACAGCAGTTAAGAGAATCTTTAGATATCTGAAAGGTACTACTAATCTTGGTCTGTATTACAGAAGATCAGAAAAGTATAAACTTGTAGGATATTGTGACGCTGACTTTGCTGGAGATAGAACAGAAAGAAAAAGTACCTCTGGAAGTTGTCAATTTCTAGGAGACAATCTAATCGCTTGGTCTAGCAAAAGACAACCAACCATAGCATTATCAACTGCAGAAGCTGAATACATTGCAGCAGCTGGATGCAGTACTCAGATGCTCTGGATGAAAAATCAGCTTGAAGATTTCAATATCTATGAGAGTAACATTCCAATCCTCTGTGACAATACTTCTGCTATTTGTCTCTCTAAAAATCCAATTTTACATTCTAGAGCTAAACACATAGAAGTTAAACATCACTTCATTAGAGACTATACTCAGAAGGGAATTTTAATGTTAAAATTTATAGACACAAATCACCAATGGGCTGATATTTTTACTAAACCCCTTTCTGAAGATAGATTTAATTTCATTCTAACTAACCTTAGCATGAAGTTATGTCCAGAGTGAAAATGCTTTAATCATATGTTTTACCTCTAGAAGTTCTGATATTTATCTTCTATATGATTATCTCAGAAGATTCTATGCTCTAATTATTTTACTCTTAGAACTTCTGTTCAAAGGATTAACTTGCAGATATTCATATCAAACAACTGTCAACAAAGCACTAAGGACTTCCATCAGAATCAAAACACGTGTCCAAATTCTAAAGAGTGACAGAACGTGCCTTGGCAACTGTTCGCTCAGAAGGATCACTGTTGAGATTCTGGAATCTGATACGGCTAGGTTTGACACCAAAAAGGCAAGAAAATCTCTTGGGTAACTGTTCCAGAATCGTTTACGCTTTACCCCATGTCAGCACATTTAATGTTGTTAATCATTATGTTTTTCAAAATTAATTTTTTTTTCCCACTAATTTCTCAATTAATTAATTGCTTTAATTTTTTTTTCTATAAATGTCAAGTGTCTTTCTCAATTTCAAATTTTACCCGCATCTTACTCTCTCTAAATTTTCTCAGTCTCTTGTGCTCTCTCATTTTTTAAAAAACCCTAAACCCTAACAGTTCATCTTAGTAACTAAATGGCTTCATCATCTCAACGCAAAGATTTCTCTGATGATTACTATGTTGAACCCTCAAAGACTCTTTCCATTCCTTCTGAGAAACTGGAAGTACTGTGTGAGTTGTTCGTGGATTTCGCAAGCTTAAAGGAAAATGGTTTTGACCTCCTCCCACAGGTTGAAGCTCAGGGCTGGGAAAAGTACTTTGACAGGTTAATGGGACCAGTCTTCCCTAAACTGGTTAAAGAATTTTGGGTGTATGCTTATTCAAATGAAGCACAAGTTACCTCTTATGTGCTTGGTAAACAGATTATTATCTCTGAAGATCACATTGCCAAACTTTTTGAAACTGATGGCAATGGTATCAAATGTAGTGATATGGACAAAGTATCTGACGCTGCTGTGATTGCTAAAGAAATTTTCACCGCTGGAAAACCATCAAATAAGATCAAAGACCTAAAGACTCCTCTGCGTATTTGGGCAAAAATTATTCTTGGGACAATCTGTCACAGGAAACCTACCAATTCTCCAGACTACATCAATCTGGATCAACAATTCCTCCTTTACCTTATTTCCAAACGAAAGAAAATCAACCTTGCGCACACTCTCTTTCAGAATCTTAGAGTAGCTGTGAAAGAAACAAGGGATGGTGAGAAGACCAAAAGGGATTGGATTCCCTTTGGGCGATTAATTTCTGATATACTTTTCCAGAACAAGCTAGTGGACTTCCTAGCAGAACTAAAACAAACTGATCTGTTAGAAACAGATGTTGGAAAACCCTTGAATGCTAAAAACCTGAAAAAGATGAAGTTCATCACATCTATTCAGCAAGAACCCACTCTTCACTCTAGAGAAGTTATCAGCACCAGAAGGATCCCTTTGGAAGGCTTTCCTCTCTTTTCTTCTGATACCCCAGCAGACGTTGTCATCAACTATATGGATATTTGCAAACGTCAAGGTTCGGTCCCTGATTTCAATCCAATGGAACTCCAAAAAAAAGCTCCAGACGTTGCTTCTCTCAGACTAAAGAAAAGAAAGACGGCTGAAGACCCTTCTCATAAGATGCCAAAATCCTCTAGAAAAACAGGTAAGTCTTCTGCTTCTAATCCTGATTCCATTACTGTAGTAGAAGCTGTAAATGTAGAAGTGTCTGAACAACCTTCTAACACCTTACCTTCTAGCCAACCATCTTCTGCTGATATCCCTTCTGAACAAATTCCTGATTCTGAACCACCTCAAAATATTAGTCCCATTCAAACTGAAGTTCCTGCAACTTCTGCTGTTGCATCCATCCTATCCTCATTATATCCACCAGAAACAGAAACCCATCAACCTCAAAATATTGCTGACTTTGATATACCAATTGATGACACTCCTCTTTCTGATATTGATCGTTCCCCAACAAAAGAAACACAATCTGCTTTGAA
Source organism: Lathyrus aphaca (assembly GCA_963966055.1). Taxonomy (NCBI): domain Eukaryota; kingdom Viridiplantae; phylum Streptophyta; class Magnoliopsida; order Fabales; family Fabaceae; genus Lathyrus; species Lathyrus aphaca. The sequence continues at coordinate 389,661,792 of OZ014519.1, read as the reverse complement.
AGATGCCTTAGATCTTGATCTTGAACACTATAAAGATTCAGATGCTGCCCCACCTTCTTTCTCTGAACATCAACCCAAAATATCTCCCACTCAAGCAAACTCACTTTCCTCTCATACATCAACACCACACAACTCACCTACTATCATAAACATCCCTGATTCACCAAAAGAAACTGTGACTGAAAATGAAAATCCCCTTAGAACTACAATTGACTTTGAAGCACTCCAAAAACTTTCCTCTGTATCCAACAAAAGAGCAATACCCATCCCAAAACCTAAACCATCTAGATCAGACATTTCTACTTTACTTCTAGCTTTCGAAACAGTGTTGAAATTCAAATTAGAAGATCTGAAGACTGCTTGTGCAGAGCTTACTGATCCTGCTGCGTCTGATTTTCTATGGGCTGACCTCAGAAAATGGTTTAATGCTGAGTCCAGAAGACTCAAGGACATCTGCTATGATGTGGCTCATCAGAACTTCTGTGAGTACCTTCAAGCAGTAGTCTCAAATGTTAATCATGCTAAACCACTTCTGCTGGATAATAAGCCCTGGAAAGAATCAGAACCTTTGGATGAGCACTCAGCACTTCAGATGGTTTTGGTATCTTCTGTAGAAGAAAATGCTGATGGTCCTGATAATCAAGCTGCTCCACAAACTGAAGAACCTCTGGAAACAAATTTTGTTTTACAAACTCTGCAAGAATTGAAGAAGGAAAATCAACTAGTGAAAGAACGTCTAGACAAGCAAGAAGAAACAACTGCTGAAATGAAGACTCTACTCACCAAGCAAGTGGAATCTTCATCAGACATCAAATCTTTGCTGGAGACTTTAGTCACTAAGATGAACTCCTGATTTTCTTATCTTCTGCATTGGCTGTCCTGTTATTTTGCTATTTTGTTGTTTTATCTTCTAATTTTGCTTAACTGCTTGAACCTCTATGCTTGTTGCGTCTACTTTTAATCTCACTCTTTGTTTTAATGTTTTCTTGCTCTATATCTTTTTGATTATGACAAAAAGGGGGAGAAACGTAAATGATTCTGATTCATAGCAGTTTTACCAAAATCTGCCTCTTACATATTCTAACAAAATTATTTGAGTTGTCACTATGAAAAGAAACAGGTCAAGTAATCAACTCAGGGGGAGCTAAGAATCATAGAACATCTGAAAGAAGTTTTCTTCTAATCAAAGGGAGTTCACTTAAATTCATTAAACTTTATTCTCCTAAATTAAAATGTTTTGTCATCATCAAAAAGGGGGAGATTGTTAGAACAAATATGGTTCTGAACCTCTAAGTGTTTTGATGATAACAAAGCCTTTCATATTAGAAGTTCTAATGAATATACTTCTTCTTATGTAGAATTAAATCTTATCTAAGTAATCCGTACAAGCTAAGGAGAACCATTATAGAAGATACCTTTATAGAAGAATCCAGCATTAAATTACATATTTATTGGCTGCGCATATCTTATTTATTATCTCTGATTTCCGCTTAGAAGATGCTGGTATCCTTATTGAAAGACTTTAATTAAAGAATATTTCCTTTAATATACAAAGACAAGTATCTCCTCTTATGGAAAGAAATTAAGGTATTAAAGTATATCCTAATTTGATTCAAGATGTCTCCAACGGTTACTTTATCATAAACTATATAAAGGACATCATTTGAAGAAATCAAGAAGAACGCAACGCTATACAACGTACATCATATATTCAAGCAAATCATTTTATCTTGTACTTATCATTGTAACTATCACTTAGTGATACCTGCTTATCTAGAAGCATTCTAAGTTACGTCTTTATTATTGTAATAATTATCTTTTTCCTTGAGTGACTAAGTTTAGTCAGAAGACTCAAGAAGACATTGACTATAGGTCTTTGTGTGTATTCTTATTGAATAGTGGATTAAGACCTCAGTAGAGGCAAAATCACCTTGGCGGGTGGACTGGATGTAGTTTGAGTTCAAACGAACCAGGATAAATTAAACGTGTCATTAGAAGTTAATTTTATCTATTCCAGAAAACCCAATTCCAACCCCCCTTCCTTGTGTTTTGCGCACCTTCAATCTATCAATTTGATTTTAATTCATCCTCTAATTCCAACCAAAGACCTTTCTTGTTAATTCAACTTCAAAGAAAATATAAATCACAGTTTTTAGTCCACCTCGTATACAAAATAAGGCCCATTACATGTTTAGTTTTCATTACATAAATGATAAGCAATAAGGCCCAATTATAATCCTGCTACATATTTTGGAAAATGAAAAGAAAGAAAAGAAGGCAACAGGTTCGTTCCGCGTATAACGAGTCATAATGTATTCCATCTGAAAAAGGAATAACAGGAAAAGGGATCTTGATCGATGATAACTGGAAAATTCAATAACTCAAAAAAAAATACAGTTACAAAAAGAGAAAAACTCTCGATTCAATTATCAGGAAAAATTCAGTTAGAAAAAGCTAACTGAAACTAATAGAGTCAGAGAAAATCTATTAGATCATAACAAAAATGCAGAAAAAGAAATCAGTGACCAAAACTGATAAGTTGGAATTGGATAACGGAAACAGAAAAAAAAAGATACAGTTACACATGGGGATTCATCATCAACCTCTAAAAAACAACTAAAGACTCTTCCACAAAACTCTCTCAATCCTCTTCTCCAATCCAAAAACAATCATGCACCATATCTCTTCAATATTCATCATCAATTCTGCATTTTCTTTCATCCTCTCCAACACTTCAAAGACTTCTGAAATTCTCTTCTGCAATCACAACGGTCTTGATTCTTCTTCTTCAATCCGCACCGAAATCCAACCGAATCGGAATCAAAAAAACCTTCCTCAACCTCCATCATCATTGGCCTTCAACGTTTTCAGCGCCATATCCTTCGATCAAGAAGAACACATCCACAGATCTGCAATTAGAACAACACATCAACATCGACAATCTTTAATCTCGCCTCAAGTTTCAATCACCAATATATCTCTTCTCCAATCCAGGTCATTGATTGCTTTCGAATTCTCAAGCTCCCTACATTGATATGTGTTTCTTCATCTTCTTTGCGTCATCCTTGATCAACGATCTGCACGACCTTCGAAGGAGCCGAGCGGAGGCATTTCTTCACCTTGTCCGCCGCGAATTGCTTGACTAGCATCTCCATTGCGACCTCGGTGCTTCATTGATTAATAAGGTGTAAGTCCGGTTTTTGTTTTCAAGCTTGATTGTGTGATTGATGTGTTAAGGTTTTTGGTTTTCGGTTCAGTAGCAAGCATAAGTTAGGTTCAAGAAGAGGATTTAGGTTAGATTTGAGTTAAGATTGAAGAGTAGGATATGATTTCGTTTTCGGTTTGATGGTTAGAGATGTGTGGGCCGGGAGAAGAGGAAGCAGACGGTGGAAGCGTGAGCAAAGTGGAGAAGGAAATGATGAAGGTGACGGCGGAAAGAGGGGAAGAAGAAGAGTTTAGGGTTTTCACGAGGTCTTTCATTTTGTGGCCTTGTATTTTGTTGCTTTTGTTTTTTTAAATTATAAGAGCATTTGGTAAGATTAAGCAACAATTAGCATAAATTATTAGAAATTAAAAAGAATTAGAGAAGTTAATTCACATTAATATGCCTTTAATCCACTTAATCCACGATTTGAATTCCAAGTAAAAAAGGATAAGATCAGATTTTGGGAGATTCCCTAGCCACACCAGCGGTGACACTTGTCACCGTCCGGTAGGCTCTCTGTGCGGTCGTTCCGGTGGGTGGCAGTACACCATAGCGTCCATAAGCCTGCGTTTGTGATCCATCTGATTGGAATACCATTGGAAAAGCCTAGATCGCACGATCTGTATTGAGTCAAAGGAAGTTGACTAAAATCCACCATATACTCCTTCAGAAGCCTTCGCAGCTGGGCCTTTGAATCTACTATTCACATCCCTCGTTTCAAGCCCATTCGCAAATTAACTAGAAAAAACACTAAATGCACCCCTTTCCTTTTCATTTAGAATTTTAATTTTTTGTTTTAGTATTGTTTGAAATAAATCCATAAAAAATAGTGAAATGCTTGATAAAATTCTACAAAAATTCCAGTAGATTTATAATCCATTTTATAAATTTGTGACATTTTTACTTTTTGAATTTTGGCTTTTTTCGATTTAATTTCGATTTTTCCATTTAATTAGCTTTATATTGAATTCTTTTAGTTACACATAATTTTGTACATTTTATTTTTTCCACTTTTATTTAGTACTTTTAGCCCATTCTTTTCTATGATTAGAGGACTGATAATAGGACCTAGGATATTTTTTGGTAGATTTTTAGGACATTTTATCCACTGTTTTGGTAGCTTAATTCATGTAAAATTGTGATTAGTCCTTAGGTAGATTTAAGTGATTTTTAGGCATAGGTAGGTTCTGAATTTTTAGGATATTTTTAGCATAATACTATAGTCAGGTTAAGGACCTTAGAGAATTAATTTCATATTTTTTCCAGGAATTTTGCTATTTTTTTAGTTCATTGATTTTGGTTAAGTTTTACATGGCAATTCAACCTAGTTTAACTTAGGATATTATGGTTCATTAAGATTTAGCTTAATTAGGTTTAATCTTAGGATTTTAGAATGACATAGTATAGTTTAGTTACTGATTTTAGAATATCGATATTAAGTAAATCCCTTTAGTTTTAGGACTTAGGATTAGAATTTTCACTAAGTAGGTTTAGAGGAGGTTTAGGCTTATTTTAGTGTTATACTTTAACATGCAATTTTTGGAATTAATTTCTTCTTCCTATTTTAATGCTTTTGCCTCAATATTTGTATTTTCTACCTGTATAGGTTTCCCCATGTTTCTTAGAACCAACTTAACTTCCTTAGGAAGTAAGTTGAGTTCTAGTAGTTTTAGTTCCCTTTTCTTCATTAAGATTAGAAACTCCACAAACCATTAGGACCACTTTTGAATAATAACTAAAATTAGGGTTGAGTCTTAGTCCCCTTAGTTTTGCCTTTTGCAACTTGAGTCATTCTTTCTCTCCTCCTAAAGAAAATAATAAAAATACTTAATAAAAATCGAACGTTTTTATACGCCACGAGACTTTGTTGCGGAGTACTTATACGCATCCTGTTTTGGGGCGAGGTGTAATTATTTACCACGATGGATAGGTCTTAGTATGAGAATGTTCACAAACAAATTCAAAACATTTCTCATAAAAGACAAAAACAAACAATAAGCGACTATCCTGCGGGAACTTCTCTTCTCACCTCACTCATTCTGAACGCGAACTTGTGATGACTTGTCTCGCATGCAAGATGGTAATAGAACTCATACCAGACGAGCCTGCAACACCTGAGCATAGGCATACACAGTTCCATCCATAAAAAACATGAACAAATAGTTCTCGCCTTGTTAGGCGAACTACGTCGACTCTGATCCTCATTTTCCCGATGAGGTACATAGGCAGCGGGCTAGGGTCCGTTCGAGCACATTCTTTATTTTCCCTACATCTCCCCATTCTTTCTTTTTATTCTCTTTCTCCAGTTCCCTTTCTCATTTCATTCTAGTTCCAGTTAGTCGTTCTTATTCAGCAGCATCCTTTTTCTTACCCTTTGAAACAAACAAGCAAGCGTGGAGTCGTCGGGTACGGCGGACTGTCTGAGGTGCTAATACCTTCCCAGGTTGTAACCAACTCCCGAACCCAGATCTTTGGTTCGCAGGACCTTGTCCTTTCCTTTTTCCTCAGGTTTGTGCAGCATTACCTTTCCCATTCTTTTGGGATAAAAATGTCTGGCTGGCGACTCTACATTTTTCGCGCCACTTTCGCATTTGTACTAGGATGAAAATACCAGGAGCGACACCATCCTTCTTAGGCACGGGTATAATGTTAGCAACCCACGGTGGGTAACTAGTTACAGCGAGAAAATCGGCGTCCCACTGCTTTTGTACTTCTTCTTTAATTTTCATGGCCATATTTGGGCGAGTACGGCGTAACTTCTGTTCGACCGAAGGACAATCTTCTTTCAGTGGCAACTTGTGCATGACAATATCTGTATCCAGACCTGGCATATCATGATAGGACCAAGCAAAGACGTCAACATATTCCAGAAGCATGATGATGAGTTGTTCTTTCACTTGAGCTTGCAGACTAGCCCCGACCTTCACCTCTTTCACATCTTCCTCGGTACCAAGATTGATAGTCTCAACCTCCTCCTGATGAGGAGCAATCACTTTTTCCTCTTGTCTCAACAACCTAGCCAACTCTTTAGGCAAATCATAGTCTTCATCAACCCCTTCATCTTCTTGATTAATCGGATTGTCAAAGTCATACGAGGTCATAGCAGTGTTGTTGTCGGTGCAATCTGGAGGATTATCTCTGCAAGGATTGAGATTTGTTCATTTTAGTGATTGATTTTAATCTTGTTTAGAAAAAGTGTGAATGGAGTTATTTATTGAAAAAAACATTGACATTTATTGTTTTGTGCGAAAATAACAAAAATGAAAGACAGTGAGCGACAAAAAAAGATCGTTTGCAAAAGATGTCCATTTGTTCATTAATCATTCATTTGCACAAAATACAAATATGGACCTATTAAAAAATGAGTCCTGACACCTTGGGCAAGATGCAGGCCTTGATGCATGCTTAAACAGGAAATAATAATTACCCTGCAGAAGTAATCCTTATAATTTCCTGGGAAGACCAGTTGAGGACTTGCTGTCCTGGGACCCTTGGACGAATCCAGCTTTCCAGGTTGAAGTCGCTTTCAGCCTCGTCTTCCACATTGTTGATTGCATCCGGGGTCAGCATTCCCCCACTGATAAACTTGGGAGCTTCAATAGCCTCCTCTTGGACCTTTCAGGATGGTTTGTAACCCAACCCGAACTTGTCTTCCTTGACCTGAACTTGCAGTAGCTTGCCCCAGCCCTGGGCATTCCCGTCTTCAACAACCTTCTGAGCTTACTTGTAAGAAGAGATTGAAGTACCAAACACTTCAGTTGTTGCTTCATCAACATTGAGGGCCTCAAACCCTTGGCTCATTGTCTCATGGATCTCTCTGTCCATCTCAATATACTTGTAAGTAGCTAGATGACTAACGAAGATATCCTCCTCCCCACAGATTATGATAACTTGGCCCTCCCATTCGTATTTTAACTTCTAGTGAAGGGTCGACGTCACAACGCCAAAAGGCATGAATCCAAGGCCGACCCAACAAACAGCTATAGGCAGGCTGAATGTCCATCACGTAGAAGATAGTTTTGAAGATCTGTGGGCCAATCACCACAGACAACTCAATTTCCCCAAGAACCGATCTTTTAGAACCATCAAAGGCTCTCACTACCAAGTTACTTGGGCACAGTGCAAGACCATCATATTCCATCTTGACCAAGGCTTTCTTTGGAAGAACATTAAGTGAGGACCCAGTTTCAACCAAGACATGAGAGAGAACAACATCTTTTCACTCCAAGGTGATATGCAAAGCCTTATTATGGTTACGGCCCTCAGTAGTTATATCAGCATCGGTGAACCATAGTCCATGACTAGTATTGACATTAGAAACCACCGTCTCTAGATGATTAACTGTAATCTCTTCTGGCACGTAAGCTGCGTGCAGGACTTTGAGAAGTGCATTCATGTGGGCTTCGGAACACATTAGCAGTGATAGAATATAGATTTTGGAGGGTGTCTGATGGAGCTGGTCCACAACCTTATAGTCACCCTTCTTGATTATTCTCATGAACTCGTCTACATCCTGGTCAAAGGATGTCTTCTGAGCTTCCTTGGCAATAGGTTCTTCAGGAACCACACTCTTGACCTTAGCCTTGGCAGCAGCTTCTGCTTCAGCGTTAGTTCTCGGGAATTGTGAGGAAAAGAGACGCCCGCTTCGAGTGAAGCCTCCACCTCCCCCACATTATCAATCTGTGGTGTAGAAGTGTCAAGAGTGACTTTCTTTCCGTCGCAATATAAATCTGAGCCATAGTGCTAAGGCACGACACTGCTGCTGTCATATGGAACTAGTCCTGGCACCGTGATAGTAACCGGACTGATTGTTGCGGAAGAAGGAGTCGAGACAGTCTGAGGTTCATAATAAATTGTGACAGGAGGTCTGATCGGAGATGGTGTAGGTGATAAAGGTTATTGATGTTGATGTGAGTTGTTGAAAGAATCTGGAACGTGGATCGTTGTCGGATCATAGTAAATGGTAACTGTGGAAATGTCTTCATTGATGGCTATTGTTGTTGTAGAAGGATGTGTTAAACTAATTTTTGTTGAAGTTGAAGAAGGGATGGTTGTTGATGTTGTAGAAGAATCTGTTGGAATGATTGTTGTTGAAGCTGTAGGAGTGATACTTGTTACATCTGATGGAATGATGTGTGTTGGTGTTGTAGGAGGAATGGTTGTTAATGTTGTAGGAGCTAGAACTATTGAAGTGATCTATAAAGTGCCTTCTTTGATGAGATTGTTGATACCGGTCTTCAAGTTTGCACAACCATTGGTAGAAATATTGCAAGCCTCGCAATGGGCCTCACAACCTGGGAACACTTGGCACTTTAAAAGTTGGGCTTTAACCTCGGCCAGAGGTGTTTGAATACTTGCAACACTGTCAATTTGGTTCATCGGTTGATCCTCAACAATGGCATTTATCCTAGGCCCACCATGGCTAGGCATAGGATTCTTGGTAACACTTGGAGGGGGTGCAAAGTTTAGAGCTTTGGAATTACTAAGTCTTGAACTTTCATGTGTAAGGCTCTGCACTTCTCTGTTGTATGGCCAGGTGCATTGGAGTGGAAGGCACATCTGGAATTAACATCATAGTTTCTTGGAAGGTTTTGAGGATCTGGTGGAGCCAGAGTCCTTAATTCAATCAAATTGAGCTTTAATAATTGTGGAAGTAAGGCAGCATAGGTCATCGGAATGGGATCGACAACCCTGTTGATTTGTAAAGTCCTTTGTTGAAACAGACGTTGTTGCTGATTGTTATTGTTGTAAGATCTTTGTTGAGGAAATTGTTGTTGCTGTGAGAAGTGTTGTGGTTGTGGAGGATATTGTTGTTGAGGTGCTTGAGCTGGAATGGTGAAAGCAGCTACTTATCTTGGCATGTACTGAGGCCTACCTCTGCCCATGTGTACTGAGTTGGTCTCACCTGTCATGCGAGGTCCTGAGAAAGGTTTCCTTGTATTGTTGGAACTAGCACCATTGTCTAAATTTTGCGCATCTTCAACAGACTCTCAATTCTCTCACCAGCTATAACTACATCAGCAAAACTGGTGGATTACAAAGCAGCAAGTCTGTCAATGTAAGTCCCCTGTAGGGTGTTCATAAACATGTCAGTCATCTCTCTTTCTGACATAGGGGCTGGACAGCAGCAGCAAGCTGTCTCCATATTTGGGCATACTCCCTGAAACTTTCCCTTGAAGATTGAAACATACCCATCAGGAGGGTCCTGTAGGGAGCCATGTCCAAGTTATATTGATACTGGCATGTGAAAGCTTCGGCCAAATCCTTCCAGTTTTTGACAGTTGCTCTGGATAGGTGAGAATACCATTCACGGGATGCCCCGGTCAGACTGTCTTCGAAGTATAACATCCACAACTTTTCATCCATGGTATAAGCTTTCAGTCTCCCCAAAAAGGACTGCAAGTGAGTACGTGGACAAGAGGTACCATTATATTTCTCAAATCATAGAGACTTGAATTTGTGAGTGTCGCTCCCACCAAATGACACTCAGGTCAGAAGGGGTACAGACGCGAACGGTCGGCGAAAGGAGAGAGAACACACAAGGGTGAACTCCAAAAGACAAGAGTCGCCAGCTAGGCATTTTTATCCCGGAGGAAAGGTAATGCTGCATAAACCTGAGAAAAGATGGATAAGACGGTTGCGAACCAGAGAAACTGAGAAAGGGGGTTGGTTACAACCTGGGAAGGTGTTAGCACCCAGATTGTCCGTCGTACTCGACGGGATCCACGCTTAAAAGATTTGTGTTTTAAAGGGGTAGTGTCAGTGCAATTTGTGTATCAAAGCTGGAAAGAATGCAAGTGTCAGTGTAAAAGAAATGTGAAGTGTATAAGAGAAGTGTCAGTGTAAGAACAGGAGTGAATTGCTCAAGACTATGAGGCTTAAAGAATAATGCTGGAAGAGGGGGAATATACAGAGACTTTTTGTTCGATAATTGTTAAGTTATGCCTACGTATCCTCTCGTGCAATGAGGAAGTCAGAACACCGTAGTTCGACTCAAAGAGACTGAAAGATAAATTGACTGATGAACTGCTTGCTTATCTATGCTCAAGTGTATGACCTGTCTGGCTCAGGTGCTGACTATCTTGCATTAGACGGAAGAAGCGAGTTCTCGTTTGTGAGTGAATGAGATGAGAAAAGAATCCCGGAGGAGACGATTATTGTTTGTTTTTGCGTTTTCAGTCTTTTATTGCTTTTTGAGATTGTCATAAGTTAATGAGCTTAAGCCTAAACCAAAGGGGTAGTAAACTCATCACATCCTCCCTCTGATTGGGGGTAATGAGAATACCTTAAGCATGAAGTAAACACCCCACACTTAATCACCATGATGTAGATTTAAGATCATTAACCTATTTGCAATTATTTAGATGTGTTTGATGTTTTTGTTTAGTGTTAAGTAATGAGTTTAAGCCATAATCAAGGATTTAATGGACTCATTACACCATCCTAATAGAAGGATAATAGATGAGAACATTTAAGCTGAGGAAGGCTCCTCAACTTAATCCATGATTAGGGATTAACCTCATGACAAAACAAAGCCTTTATTAAAGTGGATTTTAGTTAATGGTAAGATTAAGAAGTGGATTTTATGGTTTGCAAGACAACTTGAGGGGGACTTATCCATTAACTCTAGGGTTAGTCCTTCTTAACCAATTAAGGAAGAATTAGAACCCTAATGCAAGGCCCAAGTTACAAGTTTGATGTCTTAGTGATTATTAGATGGATTGATTAAAGGATTTAAACACATTAAGGGTTTAACACTTAGGATTAAAGTTATACACTCCATCCTAATAGAAGGATGCAGGCATAAGCTTAATCACAAAGCCTTAAAACCTTTAGGGTTTAGTCCTTGATTATGAGATAAGAAGAGAAGACTCAAAGATGACACAAAGGCAAAACGAAACGGGGGACTAATCAAACCCTAATTATTATCATGCTTGGTTGTTCCTAGGGTTTATGAAGCTTGCAAGAGATCTTCAGGAGAGAAGCCACCAGGAAAGAAGCAGATGAAAGGGGGAGGAAGCAGAGAGGAGCAAAACAACTTGCTTCACTTAAGAAGACAAGTTGCTTGAAGGAAGAAGATGAAAGGGAGACATGAATGAGCAAGCTCACTCTAATACAAAATTAAAATGCAGCAATGAATGCATAAGAGAGATGAAGAGAGATTGTGAGAAGTGAAGGCAAATTCACTTCCCAAAACAACTTACCACCTGAAAAGTTAGCAAAAGAAATGAAATGCAATGCAAATGAGATGAAATGCAAAGATGGAAACCAAAATCAGAAGCATGAACATGATGTTAATGAGGCTAAGAGATGATGCAAACACATGGCATGAGTTGTAGATGATCATACAAGGATGAGGGTGCAAATGAAGCATGCTTTGAACCATAGAAGTTCATGAAAGTTTATGAAATGGAATGGACATATAACATGGCAAATGAAATATGCAATGATCAAACATGATTCTAATATGTCCTAAGATGTATTATGAATCATGTGGATGCACAAAATGTCATGGCAAGTTCTTAAATGCAAGCAAATGAGAGATGGATGCAAAGGAAGGCACAAATTAGGGTTTACATACAACATACAATGCAAAAAATCAAAACCAGAAGCAAATGATGTGATAAAAAATTGAAAATGGGAACAAGGGAACCCTAACCCTACAGAAGTTCACTGCCCAAAGGAGGGGACCTAACTCTTAAACTAGTGCAAGTTATGAATTTCTCAAGTCAATTAGGGTTTTGGGATACCTCACAATGAAAAATACAAAACAAATTGAAAATGAAATATGAATTCAAGCCAATTTTACCCTAGAAACTACATGATGTGAAGGATGCAATTCAAGAAGAACCATCATCAAACTCCTCATGGTTAGGCAGAATGAATTTTTCTAAGTTTGAACAAAAATATTGCCTTTAAATGAATTAAATTCCAATGAAAAAGGTCAAAATAGTTCAAGAACCAAAAAGAAATTTGTTTTGAGAGTTTGATAATGTTTCTAAATGTTTTAAAATGCAATATGAATTTTTTTGATGATTTTTAAATACCTAAATGCATTTTTAATTAATTAATTTTCATTAATTAATTAAAAATAAACATTTAAATGATTTAAAAATAATTTTTAATGCAAAAAATAAAAATAAAAATATTTTTGGGTTCTGGAAATTAATGAAATGTTTGACAAATATTTTAAGAATTTTTCAATGAATTTTCCTATTTTTAAAAATTCGTGTAGATAAAATAAAAAAAGAAAAGAAATAAAATTAAAATAAAAGAAAGTAAGCCAAAGGAGAGGTCAGGATTTGATCTGGGTTTGAAGGTGTTGACTTGGCGCCACATCCAATGGCCCAAGTTCAAACCTGACTAAACTTTATTTAATAATTAATTAATCTTAGGTTAAGTTAATTAATGTCTGATTAGGGCTTAATGAGCCATCTGGACCATCCAAGTGCGCGCGGGAAGCAGGATCCTAGGGTTAGAATTCAAAGTTACTAATTAAACACAATTAGGGCAAATGACTTTCAGATGACCGGAACAGTGGTTCCGGTCATCTTCTCCGGCGAGCCCAAACCCTAGATTCTTCTACAGGTTACCAAACACCCAATTTCTTCTACCAAAATGATCCTCTCATCAATCTAAACCTAAACCCTCATCTCAAATTCATTTATTTTCTCTCACAAGCCTGAATCGAAGCAAAATACAAAACACGGGCAAATGTTCAGAGATGTCATACATGCTGGTTTCTTCACCATTTCAAAAAATAAATACATATTCATGATCAGGAGAACATATAGCATCATAAAAGAACTCAAAAATTAACTTCTGGGAAAAATGTTCTTCATGTTACCTGAGATGAAGCCTCTCTGTTTTTTGAGCTTTCTGAACTTTTCCTTTGTGCAAGCTTGCTTTCCTGAACCTCCTGATGATGGAATGAAGCTTAGGAAACTTTGAGAGTAGCTGGTTATGGATGTTTTGTTCTGGTGTAGCAGAAATGGAGGTCCTTGTGTGTGATGATTCAAGCTGTTTCAGGGGGTGGATTTTGTTCTATGAGTGATTTGTGACTTGTTGGTGAAAGAAACATGAAGGTTTGATGGCTGAGGAAGGAGTTTCGAAGAGGAGAAGGTTCAGGCCAGTTTTTGTGAATCTGCTTGTGTGTGTGTTCTTGGCTCATGTCCAGCTTGCTTTATGTTCCATAACACATCCCTAGACTATTGGAAGAGGTCTGAGGAAGTGACATGTACTGTGGGAATGGTATGGGGTGATTGGCCAAAAAGTCAAGAATTATGTACTATAGGTATGGGCTGTGGCAGAGGAAATCTAAAGGGTGTGTCTGCCTCAGCTGAGTTTGAGGATGACCCTAGGATCAAAAGAAGGCAGTTGGGTGCATTGGATAGCAAGATGACATAGTTTTTGCATTTTGCCCTCTTTGAAGTTTCTTGTGATTCAAGGCATGAAACCTCATGATTTCTTGGGCAATTTGTGACAAAATGAGTTATGTGATGCTGTTATGGTGTTTTGATACCAACTAGAAGTCAAACCAATCCTTGGACATCATTCTTGCAAGAGTTCTTTTTTGGAGAATCTCATGGAAAATGGCTTATGAAAGTTTGTGATTTAGGGCATATACCTTGAAAACTCTTGGGCAATTCTGATTTTTCTAAGTTGTAACATGTTATAATGATGCAAAGAAGTCATTTAGAGGTCTTGGAAGTGCTTGGAATTTTAATTTGCAAAAATCCCTCTTTGGTGCCAAAAGTGGAAATTTCATGATTTTCCCCAACTTTGCAAAGCCATAACTTTTGATCCAAAATGAATTAGAAAAAGTTCTTGTACTTTTTGAAAAGGGAATGATCCAATCTACCACTTTCATGACCAAAGTTTTCTCATTTGAGGCATTTTTGAATCAACAAGATAAGGTTGAAAAACTTTCCCAAAATGGCAAGTTTTCATTACAAGTCACTTTCCCAAAAAGGCAACTTGGCAAACGGCTTGAAATTCTTCAATTTTGTGAACTTCTAACATCTTCTATGATCAAATAAAGATCATACATATTCAAAATGATGGAGAACACCCTTTGGTTGGGTCATTGGGGGCCTCAGATGCCCTGATTTTGCACTGACTTGCACAAGAAGTCATCTCTTGATCAGATGCCTTCCCCATGGAATTTCTTCATGAAAATTGATATGCATGATCCTCATAACATATAGAGACCAATAGAAACAAGAATGACCAAAAAATTTGGAGTTATGGCCTTTGAAACCAAAACCCTAATTTTTAGGTCATCTGTGCAGTTAAACCTGGCTCTGCTTCCATGCCTTGCCAGTTCTTGTGATTTTCTGACTTCCTTAATCTTGTGAGGATATAGTATGATGCTTGAACACACATGGACCCCTTTGAAGTGATTTAAGACCTTTGGAGTGGCTCAAATGGCTCAGGGATGGCTCAGATCACAAACCCTAGATGCAGATGACTTAGAAACAATGCAGTGAAGCAAAAGTGCAATATGAGATGCTATGATTGAACTTATGCACATGAAAAGATCACAAGACATGGTGTGAATGGGTGAGGGAAAATTTGGGGTGTTTACAGTGAGGAATCTAGACTCCCTCAACTAAACCCATGTCCATTACATCAAATCCCAAAGAGTTTTGGGATTCCAAAGATCTCAACTTCTCTGTTATTTCGTCCAGAAGATGATCATAGGCTTCATCCCTAGCACCAATTACTGTAAACTATTTGTCTTGAGTTCTTCTTGAAAGGAACGACCTCCAGTGTTTCCTTGGGTATTTCTGATAGCATTCACTTCAGGATTGAGGTGAGGCCCAAACTCTGGCGCATCTGTTCGTGGCTGGCCGTGATCATTGTTACTAGTACTCCTGTACCCAGATGATTCTCTTCTGGAGTTTTCCACTCGACTAAATCTCTTAATATTTCTTGTCTTTGGGCACACCCAGTCATCACTACCATGAACTGGTTCATTTGAGCCCTCATCTCAGTTCTCTCATTAGCCATCTGAGTTCTCACGTCAGTCAGATCTTGTTGAACTTGGTCCATCTGTAAGCTCAGAAGGTTGTTTCTGGTTGGATATCGGTGAAATCTGTTGATGGGGAAAACCCTACTACTAGCAATGTTTTCTGAAACCACAACAAAGTTAGAAAACAACAACAAAAACACATACAAAACAAAGAATGAAGTTAGTATGCAATGCAGTATATCTATTTGTCTTCCAAGGGTATCTGATTTTAGTTCTTTGGTTTTGTCCTTCCGGACCTCGAAGAATGAAGATGTTGAAGAGAAATGAAGTCCAAGAGAAAATCCAAGTAATACATAAACCATATATTACAAATGCAAAAGATACATAGTTTATGATTACAACAAGTTCCCATGGTGGGTCAAAATACAATTAAGTCAAGAAATACAACAGAATCACCATGAGAAAAAAGTACAACCAAAATAAAATACAAGTACAAAGAAATCAAACATCCAGCCCAAAGTCATCCTCCTTGACTTCCTTCAGGAGAGCATCAGTCACTGGTCCAACTGGATGCTCTGTGATGGTCCTGATAAGAAGGTTCCTGGTGGCAATGGCACTTATCAACTTCTGGTACTTGTTTTGGTCTTTTGATCTCTTCAACCCCGCCCGGAGTTTCAACTCGGAGATTTCCTTTTGTGCTGCTAACAAGGCTTCTTGACTCTTCTTATCATTAGTTTCCAACTGCTCAATCTTAGCCTGTGTCTTCTGATCCTCTTGCAAACGAGCCTTAGTGATCCTGATCCACCTAGCACGACTCTCTTCCTAGTAATGCTCAACTCTGGCCTTCTGAATCTTAGCTTCTTTGCAAGCATTCTTCAATACCAACTCCCCTGCTCGGGCTTTTCTGATGAAGTCCTCTATCTTTTCTATCTTGGTCATATGCTCGATCCGGAGCCTCTCTAACCTCTTAATATCCAGACGACCGTCATTCCTTTCCCAAAAGGTCTTCTTCAGAGCTTCAAAAAGCTGGGTATTCCTCTATTTTTTACTTCTCAAACTCCTCTAAACTGACTATAGCTACATGCTCTACTGCGGATGGCCCTGGCACATCTTCCAGGGTGAATGGCATGCGGGTGATTTGTCCTTTGATGCGAGACCAATCAATGTACTGAGCTGAAGCTATGTTGTTGCACTTGCCAAGAATAGCAGTCCCTTTTGTTTGTATGTTATCCTAAGCCCAGGCTGCTTGTCGGATGATGGCATGATTATTCTGAACATCACAGTAAAGGATCTCTGCTAAATCCTACTCTCTTGGTGGATGTACTAAGGCATACCCTAGCTGCCTTTTGAAGAGCAAAGGATTGTAGTTGATGCAACCCTTCACTCCAATAATAGGTACATTGGGATACTTCCCACAACTTGTAATTATGTCGCTGCCCTTGGTGCTCTGAGTGCACCACCTGATGTCTTCTGAAGTGAGAGCAATCATTCTCTTAGCCCAATTTCTTGACTGATGAGGATTCAGGAAGGTTTCAGTCTTCGGCGTGTGTCTCAATAACCAACAGTAGAAAAGAGGTGCACAACATCTGACTAGTCTCCCCCTATGTTTCTCATTTCTCTGATGCACTGAGTAGTAAAAATTCCCTAGCAAGGTAGGAACTGGATTCTTCAGCAGGAATATATGGATAGCACTCTTGCTTAAAAACTTAGGCTCGTCTGCAAACAAGATGATTCCATATATACTAAGAGCCAGAAGAGCACAAACATTTTCCCATTTCCCTATTACAGCATGACTGGTGGCTTGAGTGATCAAGAAGTCCAAATGTAGGCCTGGGATCCCATCCTTGGTTGTCATATGCTGATCAATGATGGTGCTTTCCAAATGTAAAGCTTTTGCTATGTCTTCATTCCTAGGAGCAGTCATCTCAGGGTTGAAAGGGATTCCCCTCCTGAAAGGGACACCCAACAACATGGAAAACTCTTCCAACAAAGGACCCATCTGAAAGGCTGGGAAAGTGAAACATCTGATAGGAGGGTCATAGAACTGAAGGCAAGTGTGAATCATGATCCTATGTGATGCATCCAAGTCCATGATCATGTACATGATACCATCATAATGTTCTCTGAATAAAGGAACATGATCAGGAGTGATAAGTGCCTGAATCTGTCTGATGCCTGCTAGAGAGGGCTCAAAGAAGTCATCTCATGATCAGATGCCTTCCCCATGGAATTTCTTCATGAAAATTGATATGCATGATCCACATAACATATAGAGACCAATAGAAACAAGAATGACCAAAAAATTTGGAGTTATGGCCTTTGAAACCAAAACCCTAATTTTTAGGTCATCTGTGCAGTTAAACCTGGCTCTGCTTCCATGCCTTGCCAGTTCTTGTGATTTTCTGACTTCCTTGATCTTGTGAGGATATAGTATGATGCTTGAACACACATGGAGCCCTTTTAAGTGATTGAATACCTTTGGAGTGGCTCAAATGGCTCAGGGATGGCTCAGATCACAAACCCTAGATGCAGATGACTTAGAAACAATGCAGTGAAGAAAAAGTGCAATATGAGATGCTATGATTGAACTTATGCACATGAAAAGATCATAAGCCATGGTGTGAATGGGTGAGGGAAAATTTGGGGTGTTTACAGCTGCCCCTATTCAAGCATGAGTTAGCTGTGCAGGATGTAAGCAACGACTTAACAGGAAAACAAGATAACTTGTGGTTGAATACCAAAGACAGTCCAAAATTTGCACTCACAGAATGAAGAAGAAAAGGGATATAGATTGTAAAAGAGAATAAAGTATAATTATAAAGTGCGGGCGACGTAGGACGACCGTCGAGCAGAGGACGACCGCTGGGGATGGAGCAATGACGGGGACGACCGACATGCTGGGGAAAATGCGGGAAATAAAGCAATGACGGGGACGACCGACAAGGTGGGGGTATAAGAGATTATGATGGGGACGGCCATCAAGTAAAGCTATAAAACTCTCTGGGGATTATAGGTAAATGATGGGGACGACCATCAAGCTCAAGGCATAAATGAAATAAATGATGAGGTACGGTCATATAAGGTGAAGGACGATCACCTAGCAGGGGACGGCTGCTCTGTTGGGGATAAGATGAGGGACGGTCATCTAAGGTGAAGGACGATCACCTGGAAGGGTACGGCTGCCGAAAGTATCACGACACAAGACGAATGTCGGATGAAAAGGTCGACGATGGGGACGGCCATCGGATAAGCATGATGAAGGACAATCATCAAGAGGTGAAGGACGATCACCTAGCAGGGTACGGCTGCTCTCGGGATTTATCATGACATAAGACGAATGTCAGATAACAAGATCAACGATGGGGACGACCATCGGATAAATTGATGAAGGACGATCATCAAGAGGTGAAGGACGATCACCTAGCAGGGGACGGCTGCTGAAAATATCACGACATAGGACGAATGTTGGATAGGAAGGGGTTCTAATGAATAGAGACTCCTCTGGGAGTGATGAAGGACGATCATCAAAAAGGTGAAGGACAATCACCTAGCAGGGTACGGCTGCCGAAAAGGTATCATGACATAGGACGAATGTCAGATAGAAAGAAATAGATCAACAAGATTTGTTGGGGACTCTCCTGGAGAAGGGTAGACACAGATGAGTGTCTAAATTTCAAGAGATGAAGGTGTAAGTGTTTGACACCGTGTATAGATTAAAGATGCAGACGAGCATCCTTAAGACTACAATACAGACGAGTATCGGTAGAAACAAACGCTTGACGCATGTTCAGAGATGATGATACGGACGAGTACCAACTGGTTAACAAAGAACACGGACGAGTGTCGGATCTGAGGGGATATAAGTGGTTTATACAAGATACGGACGAGTATCTGTATGAGTGAAAAGTGATGAGACATGGACGAGTGTTTAACTTGCTAGGGAGAGCATGACACGGACGAGTGCCGGAAAAAGTGTATTATAAACAAATATATGATTTACAAAGTGCTTAGGTAACTATGTTGGGGGGTGACATGGACGGGTGTCAAGGAAGTTGTATATGTATCTGTGTGTTAGGAGTGCAAAGGGGACGCTTTGGCTTTCTGCTGGGAATATGACACGGACGAGTGTCAAGAAGTATCTGTACTATATAAGCATATGTTTGCTCAGGCAATTTACTGGGGAATGATGACACGGACGAGTGCCAAAAGGAGTATGTATCTGTATTTGTGCGGGAAATGCTTTGGCTCTCTGGTGGGGAATAGGGAAATATTCTGTATATTGTTGATGGATCGTCAGTATTTACAAGTGTTTCGTTCGACACATAGCTTACGATTTATGCAATATGTTTAACTTTTGCCGTAATGCTCCGTATTAGACGGAATGCTACGCTCTATGGGGAAAATATGATGCGAATGCTATGATTATGCAAAGATACCGATCCGGGATTCAGATCCCGTTGCTGCGGAGATCTCTGGCCGATCTGCTTGAAGTGGATATCCCAGCTGGGGATGAGATCATTGGTAGATCTGACATATCTGACTCTGCATGGGGAGCTAGATCACTGATAGCCCTATCTCGGTAACAAGGGACCCAGCTGGGGTTTGTAGGAGCTTTCTTTACTTTGTCGTAAGATATTCATGCGTTGCTCTTCTGGATAGAGGCTGAAACTCTGTGGGGTGATGGTTCCCTGTATAGCACTTGGCTGGGGAAGAAGAAAGATCACTGAAAGATCTTCCTAGAGATTTTTGTGGGGATCCTGCTGAGGATGATACTTGACAACTCAGCTGGGGATATGGGCTCCTTCAAGCGCTGCTCCTTGAAGGAAATGTTGGAGAAGTGATGCCTGGCAACTCCGATGGGGAGAAAGCATTTCTGGTGATGTTTGGAAGGTGTGATGAGGAAACAATGATTTGGCAGCCTATTGGGGAGAAACCTTCATGCCCCATGTTGCGCTTTGAACTCCTGCAATCCTGTAAAGACAAAGAAACGCACAAATACCCCGAGGTATTCCTTACTGGATTCCATCATAGGAATTTAGACACTCCCGAGAGTAAGTATATTTCCTGTAAGCACGTATTTTTAAGAAAGATGCATCTATATTTATGCAATCAATATATTAATGACATCGGACATCTTGCAAATAAAAGAGTACGAGACGAAATATGACTGAAAATCTGATTTTATTAATTCGTGTGCCCTGAATTGGCAAGATACAGTCAAAGAAACGGATCCCCTGAGATGAGGGAATCGTTACAAATTGAGAAACAAAAAGGTGATGGAAATGCTGATGACGCTT
This sequence comes from Lathyrus aphaca, assembly GCA_963966055.1. Classification (NCBI taxonomy): domain Eukaryota; kingdom Viridiplantae; phylum Streptophyta; class Magnoliopsida; order Fabales; family Fabaceae; genus Lathyrus; species Lathyrus aphaca. The sequence continues at coordinate 389,641,316 of OZ014519.1, read as the reverse complement.
CAAGGAGCTTCCCTTTGCTATGACTCGTACGACTTTGATGTTCTTCTCATCTTGCTTTCTGAAGAAGGTTGATTCTGACCGAAGCTTGATCCTTTCGGAGTTTAACACGTTGTAAGTGATACAGACGAATTCAGAATGCAGTTGTTCGCTTATTCCCTTATTTTGCGTGGATCGCCCTTTCGGGTTTTCAATCCACCGGGATACCCATTTTTGCCTGAGCTGTCCAATGCGGATTTTCAACTCAGCGGGTGTACATTTTTTTATTTATTTTCCCTTATTTTTGCCCGAGTCTTTTATTCTGTTTTTTACTCGCCGGGATGCCCTATTTTTGCCTGGACTTACATTCTGTTTTTACGTCCAGCGGGTCATTTTTACGCGAAGTATTTTTTAACTGCGTCTGAATTCACAGGGGACAGGAAGTCTTCACCATCCATAGTACTGAGCATCAGTGCTCCACCAGAGAAAACTTTCTTTACTACGAATGGTCCTTCATAGTTCGGAGTCCACTTGCCCTTGTGGTCTGTATGAGGAGGGATGAGTCTTTTCAGCACAAGATCTCCTACATGGTACTCTCGGAGCCTGACTTTCTGATCGAAGGCTTTCTTCATTCTTTTCTGATATAGCTGCCCATGACAGATTGCAGCCAATCTCTTCTCTTCAATCAGATTCAGTTGTTCGTATCGGGACCGGACCCATTCTGCTTCGTTCAGCTTAACATCCATCAGTACCCGCAGGGAGGGTAATTCAACTTCAACAGGTAGGAATGCCTCCATACCATACACAAGCTGATACGGCGTTGCCCCAGTGGATGTTCTGATAGACGTACGGTACCCATGCAAGTCAAATGGTAGCATTTCATGCCAGTCTTTGTAGGTGACCACCATCTTTTGTACAATCTTCTTGATGTTCTTGTTAGCTGCCTCAACTGCGCCGTTCATCTTCGGCCTGTAAGGAGAAGAATTGTGGTGTTGGATCTTGAAGTCCCGGCACAGCTCTGCCATCATTTTGTTGTTTAAGTTGGAATCATTATCAGTAATGATTCGTTCGGGCACTCCATACCGACAGATGATGTCTCTCTTCAGAAATCGGGCTACCACTTGCCTTGTAACATTCGCGTATGAAGCTGCTTCAACCCACTTGGTAAAATAGTCAATGGCTACCAGGATGAATCTGTGGCCATTTGAAGCAGTCGGTTCAATCTTGCCAATCATATCAATGCCCCACATGGCAAAGGGCCAGGGTGAAGACATCACATTCAAAGGGTTGGGAGGCACATGCACTTTATCCGTATAAATCTGGCATTTATGGCATTTTCTGGCATAGGCACAACAGTCTGCATCCATTGTGATCCAGTAATAACCTGATCCTAGCAACTTTTTAGCCATTGCATGCCCTCCTGCATGGGTACCAAAGGATCCTTCGTGCACTTCGTGCATCAACAAGTCTGCTTCTGTCTTATCAACACATCTGAGAAGTACCATATCAAAGTTTCTTTTGTACAAGGAACCATCAGTATTTAGGAAGAAACTACCAGCTAGCCTTCTTAAAGTCTTCTTATCATTGGATGATGCCCCAGGTGGGTACGTTTGATCCTCCAAGAAGCATTTGATATCATGGAACCAAGGCTTATCATCTTTAATAACATCTGCTGAGAACACATATGCTGGTCTGTCAAGTCTGGACACTGAAATTCGAGGCACAAAGTTGGCAGCTTGAACTTTGATCATGGATGAAATGGTAGCCAGAGCATCTGCAAACTGATTTTCATCTCGAGGGATATACTCAAGCTTGACCGTTGTGAAGAAAGTCAACAACCTCCTTGTATAGTCCCGGTAAGGTATCAGATGATCTTTGTGGGTGTACCATTTGCCGTTGGTTTGATTAATTACCAGAGCTGAATCTCCGAACACAATCAAAGTCTTGATCCTGAGGTCAATGGCTTCCTCAAGACCCATAATGCAAGCTTCGTATTCAGCTTCGTTGTTAGTGCAGTTGAAGGTGAGATTTGCCGAGAAAGGTATGTGAACTCCCTTAGGTGTAATGAGTACTGCACCAACACCACGACCATTCATATTAACAGCCCCATCAAACATCATAGTCCATTCTTCTTCTGGGTCAGGCCCTTCAGTGTGAACAGGCTCTTCATGATCTTTTGCTTTTATGAACATGATGTCTTCATCAGGGAAGTCAAATCTCATAGGCTGGTAATCATCAATGGGTTGCTCAGCAAGATAATCAGACAATACACTGCCTTTGATGGCCTTTTGAGATGTGTACTGAATGTCATATTCTGTGAGGATCATTTGCCATCTTGCAACCCGTCCGGTAAGTGCTGGCTTCTCAAAAATGTACTTGACTGGATCCATCTTTGAGATCAATAAAGTAGTGTGGGTCAACATATACTGCCTCAGTCGGTGAGCAGCCCACGCTAAAGCACAGCAAGTTTTCTCGAGCAGTGAATAATGTTGTTCACAGTCGGTAAACTTTTTGCTTAGGTAGTATATTGCATACTCTTTTCGACCAGACTCGTCATGCTGGCCCAGCACACACCCCATTGATTCTTCTAATACTGTCAAGTACATTATTAGAGGTCTTCCTTCAACTGGAGGCATAAGGATTGGAGGCTCTTGTAAGTATTCCTTGATTTTGTCAAAAGCCCTCTAGCAGTCTTCGCTCCACCTGACCGTTTGTTCTTTTCTTAACAGTTTGAACAAGGGTTCACAGGTCGCAGTAAGGTGAGATATGAACCTTGAAATGTAGTTCAATCTACCTAGAAACCCTCGAACTTCTTTCTCAGTCTTCGGTGCAGGCATTTCTTGAATGGCTTTAACTTTATCAGGGTCAACTTCAATCCCTTTTTCACTTACAATAAATCCCAGCAGCTTACTGGATCGCACCCCGAATGTGCACTTGTTGGGGTTTAACTTCAATTGGTACTTCCTCAAACGCTTGAATAGCTTCAACAGATTTACCAGGTGGTCTTCTTCTGTGAGGGACTTGGCAATCATGTCATCCATATAACATTCAATTTCTTTATGGATCATGTCATGGAATAATGTTACCATAGCCCGTTGATAAGTGGCACCTGCATTCTTCAGTCCGAATGGCATCACCTTATAACAGAACGTGCCTCAGGGTGTGATGAAAGTTGTCTTCTCCATGTCTTCAGGTGACATCTTGATCTGATTGTATCCTGAAAATCCGTCCATGAAGGAGAACACCGAGAACTGAGCCGTATTATCAACCAATACATCGATGTGAGGTAATGGGAAGTCATCTTTCGGGCTGGCTCTGTTCAGATCCCGGTAGTCCACACACATCCTCACCTTGCCGTCTTTCTTAGGCACAGGTACAATATTAGCGACCCACGGCGGATAGCTAGTTACAGCAAGGAAACCAGCGTCCCACTGCTTTTGTACCTCTTCTTTAATCTTCATTGCCATATCTGGGCGAGTACGGTGCAACTTCTGTTTCACTGGTGGGCAATCTTCTTTCAGTGGTAGCTTATGCATGACAATGTCGGTGTCCAACCCTGGCATATCCTGATAATACCAAGCAAAAACATCCACATATTCACGAAGCATATCAATCAGTTGTTCTTTCACTGAATCTTGCAGGCAGGCCCCGATCTTAACTTCTTTCACTTCCTCATCCGTACCAAGATTAACCGTTTCAATCTCCTCCTGATGAGGAGTGATAACCTTCTCCTCTTGTCTTAACAACCTGGCTAGCTCTTCAGGTAGCTCATAATCTTCTTCAACCCCTTCATCGGCTTGATTGATTGGATTGTCAGAGTCATACGAAGTCATAGCAGTGTTGTTATCGGTGCAGTCTGAAAGGCACTTTTTGCAAGGGTTTAGATTGGTTTATTTTAGTGATCGATTTTATCTTATTTAAAAAAAGTGAAATGAAGTTATCATTTTGAAAACATTGCCATTTTATTTTTGTACAAAAAGAAAAATGAAAAATAGTGAGCGAAAAAGAGACTCGTTTGCAAAAGATGTCCGATATTCATTGATATATCCATTTGCACAAAATTACAAGATGGCCCGATTACAAAATGAGTCTTGACATCTTGGGCAAGATGCAAGACTTGATGCATGCTTTAAAATACAGGAAATAATAATTACTCTGCATGAGTAACCCTTATAATTTCCTGGGAAGACCAGTTAAGGACTTGGCTCCCCGGGATCCTTGGACGTATCCAGCTCTCCAGGTTGCGGTCGCTTTCTTCCTCGTCTTCCAAATTGTTTACAGCATCCGGGGTGAGCATTCCCCCGCTGACAAAATTGGGCTCTTTCGCAGCCTCAGATTGATCTTGTTGAGTTGGTCTGTAACCCAACCCAAATCTGTCTTCTTTCTTCTCCACGGGCAACAGCTTGCCCCATCCTTGGGCGGTACCTTCTTCAACAACCTTTCGGGCTTGCTTATATGATGTTATGGAGGTCCCCAGTACAGCAGATGCTTCATTAATGTTCAGGGCCTCAAACCCATGGCTCATGGTTTCATGGATTTCTCCATCCATATCAATGTACTTATACGTAGCCAGATGGCTAACAAAGATGTCTTCTTCCCCACAGATGGTGATGATCTAGCCTTCCCACTCGAATTTCAACTTCTGGTGAAGGGTAGACGTAACAGCGCCGGTGGCATGGATCCAGGGTCTACCCAACAAACAGTTGTAGGCCGGCTGAATGTCCATCACATAGAAGGTAGTTTTAAAAGTCTGCGGGCCAATCATCATAGGCAGATCAATCTCCCCAAGCACTGATCTTTTAGAGCCATCAAATGCTCTCACCACCAAATTACTTTGACGCAGTGCCAAGCCATCATACTCCAGCTTCACTAAGGCTTTCTTTGGCAGAACATTGAGTGATGACCCAGTGTCCACCAGTACATGAGATAGAACAACACCCTTGCATTCCAAGGTGATATGCAAAGCCTTGTTGTGGTTACGTCCCTCTGTTGTTAAGTCAGCATTGGTAAAGCCCAGTCCATGACTGGTATTGACATTTGCCACCACGGTTTCTAGCTGATTAACGGTAATCTCCTCTGGTACGTATGTTGTGTGCAGGACTTTCAATAATGCATTCCTGTGAGCTTCAGAACACATCAACAGTGATAATATGGAGATTTTTGAGGGAGTTTGGTAAAGCTGATCCACCACCTTGTAATCACTTCTCTTTATGATTCTCATGAACTCGTCTACGTCTTGTTCAAAAGATGTCTTTTGAGTTTCTTTGACAGCTGGCTCTTCAGGTACCACACTCTTTCCTTTTGCTTTAGCAGCAGCTTCTACTTCAGCATAAGGTCTTTGTGTTTGTGAGGCAAAAAGGCGTCCGCTTCTGGTGAAGCCTCCGCCTCCCCCAACATTATCAATTTGTGGAGAAGAGGTTGAAGAATCCAAAGTGATTTTCTCCCCGTTGCAGTAGAGATCAGAGCCATAATGCCAAGGTATGGCATTATTGCTTTCATAGGGAACCGGTCCAGGCACCGTGATAGTAACTAGACTGACTGCTGCAGAGGAGGGTACTGTAATGGTGTGCGGATCGTAGTAAATTGTGATTGGTGACCTGGCAGGAGGTGCCACTGCTTGTTGATGGGTCGTAGTAGATTGTGACTGCTGAGACGTCTTCATTAATTTCTGTTGGCGTTGTAGAAAATTCTATTAAAAAAGTGGATGCTGATGTTGTAGAAGAAATGGTTGTTGAAATCTGATTTGTTGAAGTGATGGACGGAGCCATTGCTGATGATATTGATGAATCGGTAGGAATGATTGTTGTTGCTGTTGTAGGAGAATCAGGAATTGTTGTCAAAGGAATTGCTGGATTTGTAGGTGCCGTTGTTGAGATCTGAAGGATACCATCCTTGATAAGACCATCTATGCCGCTTCTCAAATTATCACACCCGTTGACCGCGATATTGCAATACCCACAACCGAGCTCACACCCGGGGAAAACCTGGCACTCTAGAAGATGAGCTTTAATTTCGACCAGAGGTGTTCGAATTTGTGCAACACTGGTGATCAAAGTAGATGGTTTGTCTTCCTCAATGGCATTAATCATCGGCCCACCATGATTAGGCATAGGATTTCTGTTGACATTCGGAGGCGGTGCGAAGTTGAGGGCTTTAGAATCCACCAGATCTTGAACTTTCATTTGCAATGCTCTGCACTTCTCAGTATTGTGGCCAGGTGCATTGGAGTGGAAAGCACACCTGGCGTTGACATCGTAATTCTTAGGGAGATTGGAGGGATCTGGTGGTGCCAATGTCCTTAACTCAACCAAGTTAAGTTTCAGGAGTTGTGGCAATAAGGCAGCATAAGGCATAGGGATAGGGTCAATACCCTATTTGCCTATGATGGTCTTTGTTGGAAGGGTCGTTGTTGTTGACTGCTGTTATTGTTGTTGTAGGTTCTCTGTGGCGGATACTGAACTTGTTGTTGATAATGTGGTTGTTATGGTTGTTGATATGTTGATTGCTGAGGGATCGGAGCTGGAATAGTGACAGCTGCTACTGATCTGTGAACATACTGAGGTCTGCCCCTGCTGGGATGAATGGCATTTGTCTCACCGGTCCTTCGAGGTCCCACAAAAGGCTTCCTAGGATTACTGGACGAACTTGCACCATTATCAAAAATTTTGCCCATTTTTAGCAGACTTTCAATCCTTTCGCCGGCTATAACTACGTCTGCGAAGCTGGTAGAAGAAAAGGCAGCCAATCTATCAATGTATGTTCCTTGCAAAGTATTCATGAACATGTCGACCATTTCTCTTTCCGACATGGGTGGTTGGACAGCAGCAGCAAGCTATCTCCACCTATGGGCATATTCCCTGAAGCTTTCTCTGGAAGATTGAGACATTCCCATCAGAAGGGTCCTGTTAGGAGCCATGTCCAGGTTATATTGATATTGTCTGATGAAGGCTTCAGCTAAGTCCTTCCAGCATCTGATAGTAGCTCTGGTCAAGTGTGAATACCACTCTCTTGAAGCCCCAGTCAAATTGTCTTCAAAATAAAACATCCACAGCTTTTCATCCATTGTATATGCTTTAAGTCTCCCCAGAAAGGACTGCAAGTGAGTTCGTGGACAGGAGGTTCCATTGTATTTCTCGAAGCATGGAGGTTTGAACTTGTGGGGAATTCTTACCCCATCCACTAACCCCATATCCATTACATTGAAACCCAAAGAGTTTTGAGACTCCAAAGATCTCAACTTCTCAGCAATTTCATCAAACCTTCGGTCATAGACTTCATCTCCAGCTCCCATGACAGTAAATTGCTCCTCTTGGGGGTCTTCTTGTAAGATCCTTCCCCCAGTAGTATTTCCTTGCACATTACCCGGGATATTGACTTCCGGATCTAGATGAGGTCCAAATACAGGTGGATTAACATGAGGCTGTCCCCTCTCATTGTTACTTGTTCCTCCAGTCCCAGGATGAGGTTCCTCGGGGGTTTGTCTTTCTACCAATGCCCTTAGCCTTTCCTGACTCTGGGCTAAGCCAGTCATCACAGTCATGAATTGGGCCATTTGGTTTCTCATCTCCACTTTTTCATTAGCCATTTGGGTTCTGACCTCAGTCAGGTCTTGCTGTACTTGCTCCATTAGAATACCCGGAAGGTTGTTGCGAGTAGGATACCGGTGTGCACGGTTGACAGGGAACACTCTTCTGCGAGCAATATTTCCTGAAGTCATAGCAAAGTTAGAAACAAATAAAAACAAAACCTACAAAACAAAGTAAAAGTTAGTATGCAATGCAGTATGCTTATTTATTTTCCAAGGTATCCGGCTTGGTTCTTGGTTTTGACCTTTCCAGACCTCGAGGAAGATGCTTTGACGTTGTTTTGAGAAAAGAAACCCAATGAAAACAAACTAACAGATATATTACAAATGGTGAATCATACATAGTCTGTTTTTTACAACACATGTCCCTGAAGGGTCAAAATACAGTACAAAAGAAAAGTACATCAAAAGAAAACAACAACAATCAAAAAGTCAGACATCTAGTCCAAATTCATCCTCCTTAACCTCCTTCAAAAGTGCCTCAGTCACTGGACCAGCTGGGTGCTCTGTAATAGTCCTGATGAGGAGGTTTCTGGTGGCAATGGCAGTGGTCACCTTCTTGTGCCTGTCCTGATCCTTTGACCTCTTCAAACCATCCCTAAGCTTCAACTCTGAAATCTCCTTCTGGGCTGCCAGCAAAGCTTCCTGCTGCTTCTTTTCATTGGCCTCTAACTGTTCAATCCTGGCTTGAGTTCTCTTATCTTCTTGTGTCCGGGCTTCAGTGATCCTGACCCACCTAGCCTGACTTTCTTGTAGATAGAGTTCAGTCCTAGCCTTCTGAAGCTTGGCCTCTTTACAGGCATTCTCCAATATTTGCTCCCCAGCTCTTGACTTCTTGATGTAGTCCTCTATTTTCTCAATCTTGGCCAGATGTTCCACCCTAAGCTTCTCCAACCTCTCAATGTCCAGACGACCATCACTCCTCTCCCAGAGGGTCTTCTTCAGAGCTTGAGACAGATTCTCATTCCTCTCCTTCAGCTTCTCAAACTCTTCCAGGCTGACAGTGGCTGCTGGCTGTACTATAGAGGGTCCAGGTGTGTCCTCCAAAGTGAAGGGCATCCCAGTAATCTGAGCTCTAGCATGGGACCAATCATAGTACTGAGCTGAAGCAACATTATTGCACCTCCCAAGAATAGCCATCCCTTTTGTCTGGATGTTGTCCCAAGCCCAAGATGCTTGTCTGACAGCAGCTAGATTAGGCTTTACTTCACAATACAGGGTCTCAGCTAAATCTTGCACTCTAGGAGGGTAAACCAAAGCATAGCCCAGTTGTCTCTTAAACAGCAAAGGATTGTAGTTGATGCAACCCTTTACTCCTATCAGAGGTACATTTGGGTATTGCCCACAGCTAGTGATGATGTCCTTGCCTTTGGTGCTCTGGGTGCACCATCTGATGTCATCTGAAGTCAAAGCAATGAGCCTCTTAGCCCAATTCTTCTGTTGGTCAGGATTTAGGAAGGCATCTGACTTAGGCAGGTGTTTGAGCAGCCAAGTGTGAAACAAAGGAGCACAGCATCTCACCAACTTCCCTCTTTGTTTCTCATTCCTCTGGTGGATGGAGTAATAGAAATCTCCCAGCAATGTGGGCACTGGGTTCCTCAGAAGGAAAAGATGAATGGCATTCTTGCTGAAAAATTTGGGCTCATCTGCAAACAGTATAACCCCATATATGCTGAGGGCTAACAGTGCACAGACTGCCCTCCACTCTCCCAAAGAGGCCTTCAGGATGGCCTGAGAAATCAAGAAGTCTAAGTGCAAACCAGGGATCCCAGCTTTTGTTGTCATGCTTTGTTCAATCAAGGCAGGCTCCAGGTACAATGCTTTTGCTACTTCTCCATTGCTGGGAGAAGTCATCTCTGGGTTGAAGGGGACACCACCCCTGACAGGTACTCCAATCAATGATGAAAACTCCTCCAGCAGAGGTCCTAGCTGAAAGTTTGGGAATGTGAAGCATCTCAAAGGAGGGTCATAAAACTGTAAGCAAGTGTGGATCATACTCCTCTGAGAAGGGTCTAGGTCCATAACCATATCTAGGATGCCTCCATAATGCTCTCTGAATAAAGGGATGTGGTCAAGGGTGATAAGTGACTGGACCTGTCTAATACCAGTCAACACAGGCTCAAAGAAATGGTAAGATATGTTGCTTTTCCTGGGAGTAGCCATAAATGCTGAAGAGGAGCTGAAGGCAAGTGCTGATGAAGATCAAGGCCAATACTGGAGATGAGCCACTGATAGGCTGATGCTGGTGATGATGAAGATGACTGAAGCAGGCAACTGATGAAGATAGCTGAAGCAGAGGTCTATGCAGAAGAAGGGGTCAAAACCAAGCCAGATATAATGTGGATACCCTGAAAAACAAATAAACAAATGTTAAATGATGCAATGATGATGTATGCAAATGATATGCAAGGGTTTGTGATCAAGCTAGATCTGATTATCTGTCTTGATATAAAGTCCATGTATGTTCAAGAAGTCCAGATGGAGGTTCAGAAATCCAGTAACCAGGGTGGGGGACTCAAATAAAGAGTCACATATGCAGGGTTAAATCACAAGAACTGTCCAAAGTGAGGTACTCTTAATCAAACAAGTAACAGGGTATGATGTGGCCAAAGGTACCTGCAAACCTGTAAACAGCCCAACCCCCTCACAGGTGGTGTTCTAAAACAAGGATCCTCAGACTTGGATCAGTTATGAGAAGTGTAAACACTTCTAACCCGGAGGTACAGTGTTTACAATAACCATAAAAGATCCTCCTCTAATTCACCTCAGTTTCTGAAGGTCATAATAAAGGTCATCCAAACTTAGCAGGCTTCCCAGATAACCCTAGCACTACAGGAAATCTGTAGCACAGAGTTCTCAAGAAGAAACCCACATCTGAACCGTGTTTCATATTCCCGCACCAGACCGAAATGGAATGGGAAAGAACATGAACCACTCTAGCCTAGGTGTCACTCAGGTCCCAGGTATAGGACCTTAAACTCTCAATGAATCCCCACCCACCAGGACAGAAGAACAAATCCAGCAATGATAATGACAGTATGAAATATGAAAAACTGTAAAGAAAGCAATAAATAAGGTTGTACATAAAGCAATAAATAAATCAACTATATAAACACAATTAGCACATAACACCCCAGTAAACACAAAATCAAACAAGCGCTAGGAGGAACCCACAAAAAGAACCAAAAGCCCTGGTTACAGTATAAGGGTCCCCAGCAGAGTCGCCAAGCTGTCGCTCCCACCAAATGACACTCAGGTCAGAAGGGGTACAGACGCGAACGGTCAGCGAAAGGAGAGAGAACACACAAGGGTGAACTCCAAAAGACAAGAGTCGCCAGCTAGGCATTTTTATCCCAGAGGAAAGGTAATGCTGCATAAACCTGAGAAAAGATGGATAAGACGGTTGCGAACCAGAGAAACTGAGAAAGGGGGTTGGTTACAACCTGGGAAGGTATTAGCACCCAGATTGTCCATTGTACTCGACGGGATCCACGCTTAAAAGATTTGTGTTTTAAAGGGGTAGTGTCAGTGCAATTTGTGTATCAAAGCTGGAAAGAATGCAAGTGTCGGTGTAAAAGAAATGTGAAATGTATAAGAGAAGTGTCAGTGTAAGAACAGGAGTGAAATGCTCAAGACTATGAGGCTTAAATAATAATGCTGGAAGAGGGGGAATATACAGAGACTTTTTGTTCAATAACTGTTAAGTTATGCCTACGTATCCTCTCGTGCAATGAGGAAGTCAGAACACCGTAGTTCGACTCAAAGAGACTGAAAGATAAATAGACTGATGAACTGCATGCTTATCTATGCTCAAGTGTATGACCTGTCTGGCTCAGGTGCTAACTGTCTTGCATTAGACGGAAGAAGCGAGTTCTCGTTTGTGAGTGAATGAGATGAGAAAAGAATCCCGGAGGAGACGATTATTGTTTGTTTTTGCGTTTTCAGTCTTTTATTGCTTTTTGAGATTGTCATAAGTTAATGAGCTTAAGCCTAAACCAAAGGGGTAGTAAACTCATCACATCCTCCCTCTGATTGGGGGTAATGAGAATACCTTAAGCATGAAGTAAACACCCCACACTTAATCACCATGATGTAGATTTAAGATCATTAACCTATTTGCAATTATTTAGATGTGTTTGATGTTTTTGTTTAGTGTTAAGTAATGAGTTTAAGCCATAATCAAGGATTTAATGGACTCATTACACCATCCTAATAGAAGGATAATAGATGAGAACATTTAAGCTGAGGAAGGCTCCTCAACTTAATCCATGATTAGGGATTAACCTCATGACAAAACAAAGCCTTTATTAAAGTGGATTTTAGTTAATGGTAAGATTAAGAAGTGGATTTTATGGTTTGTAAGACAACTTGAGGGGGACTTGTCCATTAACTCTAGGGTTAGTCCTTCTTAACCAATTAAGGAAGAATTAGAACCCTAATGCAAGGCCCAAGTTACAAGCTTGATGTCTTAGTGATTATTAGATGGATTGATTAAAGGATTTAAACACATTAAGGGTTTAACACTTAGGATTAAAGTTATACACTCCATCCTAATAGAAGGATGCAGGCATAAGCTTAATCACAAAGCCTTAAAACCTTTAGGGTTTAGTCCTTGATTATGAGATGAGAAGAGAAGACTCAAAGATGACACAAAGGCAAAACTAAATGGGGGACTAATCAAACCCTAATTATTATCATGCTTGGTTGTTCCTAGGGTTTATGAAGCTTGCAAGAGATCTTCAGGAGAGAAGCCACCAGGAAAGAAGCAGATGAAAGGGGGAGGAAGCAGAGAGGAGCAAAACAACTTGCTTCACTTAAGAAGACAAGTTGCTTGAAGGAATAAGATGAAAGGGAGACATGAATGAGCAATCTCACTCTAATAAAAAAGTAAAATGCAGAAATGAATGCATAAGAGAGATGAAGAGAGATTGTGAGAAGTGAAGGTAAATTCACTTCCCAAAACAACTTACCACCTGAAAAGTTAGCAAAAGAAATGAAATGCAATGCAAATGAGATGAAATGCAAAGATGGAAACCAAAATCAGAAGCATGAACATGATGTTAATGAGGCTAAGAGATGATGCAAACACATGGCATGAGTTGTAGATGATCATACAAGGATGAGGATGCAAATTAAGCATGCTTTGAACCATAGAAGTTCATGAAAGTTTATGAAATGGAATGGACATATAACATGGAAAATGAAAGATGCAATGATCAAACATGATTCTAATATGTCCTAAGATGTATTATGAATCATGTGGATGCACAAAATGTCATGGAAAGTTCTTAAATACAAGCAAATGAGAGATGGATGCAAAGGAAGGCACAAATTAGGGTTTACATACAACATACAATGCAAAAATTCAAAACCAGAAGCAAATGATGTGATAAAAAATTGAAAATGGGAACAAGGGAACCCTAACCCTACACAAGTTCACTGCCCAAAGGAGGGGACCTAACTCTTAAAATAGTGCAAGTTATGAATTTCTCAAGTCAATTAGGGTTTTGGGATACCTCACAATGAAAAATACAATACAAATTGAAAATGAAATATGAATTCAAGCCAATTTTACCCTACAAACTAAATGATGTGAAGGATGCAATGCAAGAAGAACCATCATCAAACTCCTCATGGTTAGGCAGAATGAATTTTTCTAAGTTTGAACAAAAATATTGCCTTTAAATGAATTAAATTCCAATGAAAAAGGTCAAAATAGTTCAAGAACCAAAATGAAATTTTTTTTGAGAGTTTGATAATGTTTCTAAATGTTTTAAAATGCAATATGAATTTTTTTGGTGATTTTTAAATACCTAAATGCATTTTTAATTAATTAATTTTCATTAATTAATTAAAATTTAACATTTAAATGATTTAAAAATAATTTTTAATGCAAAAAATAAATATAAAAATATTTTTGGGTTCTGGAAATTAATGAAATGTTTGAGAAAAATTTTCAGAATTTTTCAATGTATTTTCCTATTTTTAAAAATTCGTGTAGATAAAATGAAAAAAGAAAAGAAATAAAATTAAAATAAAAGAAAGTAAGCCAAAGGAGAGGTCAGGATTTGATCTGGGTTTGAAGGTGTTGACTTGGCGCCACATCCAATGGCCCAAGTTCAAACCTGACTAAACTTTATTTAATAATTAATTAATCTTAGGTTAAGTTAATTAATGTCTGATTAGGGCTTAATGAGCCATCTGGACAATCCAAGTGCGCGCGGGAAGCAGGATCCTAGGGTTAGAATTCAAAGTTACTAATTAAACACAATTAGGGCAAATGACTTTCAGATGACCGGAACAGTGGTTCCGGTCATCTTCTCCGGTGAGCCCAAACCCTAGATTCTTCTACAGATTACCAAACACCCAATTTCTTCTACCAAAATGATCCTCTCATCAATCTAAACCTAAACCCTCATCTCAAATTCATTTATTTTCTCTCACAAGCCTGAATCGAAGCAAAATAAAAAACACGGGCAAATGTTCAGAGATGTCATACATGCTGGTTTCTTCACCATTTCAAAAAATAAATACATATTCATGATCAGGAGAACATATAGCATCATAAAAGAACTCAAAAATTAACTTCTGGGAAAAATGTTCTTCATGTTACCTGAGATGAAGCCTCTCTGTTTTTTGAGCTTTCTGAACTTTTCCTTTGTGCAAGCCTGCTTCCCTGAACCTCCTGATGATGGAATGAAGCTTAGGAAACTTTGAGAGTAGCTGGTTATGGCTGTTTTGTTCTGGTGTAGCAGAAATGGAGGTCCTTGTGTGTGATGATTCAAGCTGTTTCAGGGGGTGGATTTTGTTCTATGAGTGATTTGTGACTTTTTGGTGAAAGAAAAATGAAGGTTTGATGGCTGAGGAAGGAGTTTCGAAGAGGAGAAGGTTCAGGCCAGTTTTTGTGAATCTGCTTGTGTGTGTGTTCTTGGCTCATGTCCAGCTTGCTTTATGTTCCATAACACATCCCTAGACTATTGGAAGAGGTCTGAGGAAGTGACATGTACTGTGGGAATGGTATGGGGTGATTGGCCAAAAAGTCAAGAATTGTGTACTATAGGTATGGGCTGTGGCAAAGGAAATCTAAAGGGTGTATCTGCCTCAGCTGAGTTTGAGGATGACCCTAGGATCAAAAGAAGGCAGCTGGGTGCATTGGATAGCAAGATGACATAGTTTTTGCATTTTGCCCTCTTTGAAGTTTCTTGTGATTCAAGGCATGAAACCTCATGATTTCTTGGGCAATTTGTGACAAAATGAGTTATGTGATGCTGTTATGGTGTTTTGATACCAACTAGAAGTCAAACCAATCTTTGGACATCATTCTTGGAAGAGTTCTTTTTTGGAGAATCTCATGGAAAATGGCTTATGAAAGTTTGTGATTTAGGGCATGAACCTTGAAACCTCTTGGGCAATTCTAATTTTTATAAGTTTTAACATGTTATAATGATGCAAAGAAGTCATTTAGAGGTCTTGGAAGTGCTTGTAATTTGAATTTGCAAAAATCCCTCTTTGGTGCCAAAAGTGGAAATTTCATGATTTTTCCCAACTTTGCAAAGCCATAACTTTTGATCCAAAATGAATTAGAAAAAGTTCTTGTACTTTTTGAAAAGGGAATGATCCAATCTACCACTTTCGTGACCAAAGTTTTCTCATTTGAGGCATTTTTGAATCAACAAGATAAGGTTGAAAAACTTTCCCAAAATGGCAAGTTTTCATTACAAGTCACTTTCCCAAAAAGGCAACTTTGCAAATGGCTTGAAATTATTCAATTTTGTGAACTTCTAACATCTTCTATGATAAAATAAAGATCATACATATTCAAAATGATGGAGAACACCCTTTGGTTGGGTCATTGGGGGCCTCAGATGCCCTGATTTTGCACTGACTTGCACAAGAAGTCATCTCTTGATCAGATGCCTTCCCCATGGAATTTCTTCATGAAAATTGATATGCATGATCCTCATAACATATAGAGACTAATATAAACAAGAATGACCAAAAACTTTGGAGTTATGGCCTTTGAAACCAAAACCCTAATTTTTAGGTCATCTGTGCAGTTAAACCTGGCTCTGCTTCCATGCCTTGCCAGTTCTTGTGATTTTCTGACTTCCTTAATCTTGTGAGGATATAGTATGATGCTTGAACACACATGGACCCCTTTGAAGTGATTTAAGACCTTTGGAGTGGTTCAAATGGCTCAGGGATGGCTCAGATCACAAACCCTAGATGCAGATGACTTAGAAACAATGCAGTGAAGAAAAAATGCAATATGAGATGCTATGATTGAACTTATGCACATGAAAAGATCACAAGCCATGGTGTGAATGGGTGAGGGCAAATTTGGGGTGTTTACAGTGAGGAATCTAGACTCCCTCAACTAAACCCATGTCCATTACATCAAATCCCAAAGAGTTTTGGGATTCCAAAGATCTCAACTTCTCTGCTATTTCGTCCAGAAGATGATCATAGGCTTCATCCCTAGCACAAATTACTGTAAACTATTTCTCTTGAGGGTCTTCTTGCAAGGAACGACCTCCAGTGTTTCCTTGGGTATTTCTGATAGCATTCACTTCAGGATTGAGGTGAGGCCCAAACTCTGGCGCATCTGTTCGTGGCTGGCCGTGATCATTGTTACTAGTACTCCTATACCCAAATGATTCTCTTCTGTAGTTTTCCGCTCGACTAACTCTCTTAATATTTCTTGTCTTTGGGCCAACCCAGTCATCACTACCATGAACTGGTTCATTTGAGCCCTCATCTCAGTTCTCTCATTAGCCATCTGAGTTCTCACGTCAGTCAGATCTTGTTGAACTTGGTCCATCTGTAAGCTCAGAAGGTTGTTTCTGGTTGGATATCGGTGAAATCTGTTGATGGGGAAAACCCTACTACGAGCAATGTTTTCTGAAACCACAACAAAGTTAGAAAACAACAACAAAAACACATACAAAACAAAGAATGAAGTTAGTATGCAATGCAGTATGTCTATTTGTCTTCCAAGGGTATCTGATTTTAGTTCTTTGGTTTTGACCTTCCGGACCTCGGAGAATGAAGATGTTGAAGAGAAATGAAGTCCAAGAGAAAATCCAAGTAATACATAAACCATATATTACAAATGCAAAAGATACATAGTTTATGATTACAACAAGTTCCCATGGTGGGTCAAAATACAATTAAGTCAAGAAATACAACAGAATCACCATGAGAAAAAAGTACACCCAAAATAAAATACAAGTACAAAGAAATCAAACATCCAGACCAAAGTCATCCTCCTTGACTTCCTTCAGGAGAGCATCAGTCACTGGTCCAACTGGATGCTCTGTGATGGTCATGATAAGAAGGTTCCTGGTGGCAATGGCACTTATCAACTTCTGGTACTTGTCTTGGTCTTTTGATCTCTTCAACCCCGCCCGGAGTTTCAACTCGGAGATTTCCTTTTGTGCTGCTAACAAGGCTTCTTGACTCTTCTTATCATTAGTTTCCAACTGCTCAATCTTAGCCTGTGTCTTCTGATCCTCTTGCAAACGAGCCTTAGTGATCCTGATCCACCTAGCATGACTCTCTTCCTAGTAATGCTCAACTCTGGCCTTCTGAATCTTAGCTTCTTTGCAAGCATTCTTCAATACCAACTCCCCTGCTCGGGCTTTTCTGATGAAGTCCTCTATCTTTTCTATCTTGGTCATATGCTCGATCCGGAGCCTCTCTAACCTCTTAATATCCAGACGACCGTCATTCCTTTCCCAAAAGGTCTTCTTCAGAGCTTCAGAAAGCTGGGTATTCCTCTATTTTTTACTTCTCAAACTCCTCTAAACTGACTATAGCTACATGCTCTACTGCGGATGGCCCTGGCACATCTTCCAGAGTGAATGGCATGCGGGTGATTTGTCCTTTGATGCGAGACCAATCAATGTACTGAGCTGAAGCTATGTTGTTGCACTTGCCAAGAATAGCAGTCCCTTTTGTTTGTATGTTATCCTAAGCCCAGGCTGCTTATCGGATGATGGCATGATTATTCTGAACATCACAGTAAAGGATCTCTGCTAAATCCTACTCTCTTGGTGGATGTATTAAGGCATACCCTAGCTGCCTTTTGAAGAGCAAAGGATTGTAGTTGATGCAACCCTTCACTCCAATAATAGGTACATTGGGATACTTCCCACAACTTGTAATTATGTCGTTGCCCTTGGTGCTCTGAGTGCACCACCTGATGTCTTCTGAAGTGAGAGCAATCATTCTCTTAGCCCAATTTCTTGACTGATGAGGATTCAGGAAGATTTCAGTCTTCGGCATGTGTCTCAATAACCAACAGTAGAAAAGAGGTGCACAACATCTGACTAGTCTCCCCCTATGTTTCTCATTTCTCTGATGCACTGAGTAGTAAAAATTCCTTAGCAAGGTAGGAACTGGATTCTTCAGCAGGAATATATGGATAGCACTCTTGCTTAAAAACTTAGGCTCGTCTGCAAACAAGATGATTCCATATATACTAAGAGCCAGAAGAGCACAAACAGTTTCCCATTTCCCTATTGCAGCATGACTGGTGGCTTGAGTGATCAAGAAGTCCAAATGTAGGCCTGGGATCCCATCCTTGGTTGTCATATGCTGATCAATGATGGTGCTTTCCAAATGTAAAGCTTTTGCTATGTCTTCATTCCTAGGAGCAGTCATCTCAGGGTTGAAAGGGATTCCCCTCCTGAAAGGGACACACAACAACATGGAAAACTCTTCCAACAAAGGACCCATCTGAAAGCCTGGGAAAGTGAAACATCTGATAGGAGGGTCATAGAACTGAAGGCAAGTGTGAATCATGCTCCTCTGTGATGCATCCAAGTCCATGATCATGTACATGATACCATCATAATGTTCTCTGAATAAAGGAACATGATCATGAGTGATAAGGGCCTGAATCTGTCTGATGCCTGCTAGAGAGGGCTCAAAGAAATAGTAAGTGATGTTGCTCTTCCTGGATGAGTCCATACTGATAATGGATGCTGATGAAGATAACTGAGGAGAAATACTGATGAAGACAACTGGAGAAGATATCAGCTGAAGAAGATCCCTGAGGAAGATAACCGATGAAGATGGCTGAGCAGAAGAACAGTCAAAACCAAACCAAAGATGATGTGGATACCCTGTAAAACAAATAGACAAATGTTAAAATGATGCAAACTGATGTATGCAGAATGATATGCAAGGGTTTGTGATCAGGTGTTGGATTTGTCATTTGCTTTGATAGGGTCCATGAGTCTTCATAAGTCTGGATGAAGGTCTGAGAACCAGTGACCAGGTGGGGAACTCAAATAAAGAGTCACAAGTCTAGGGTTTCATAGAATCAGTCCAAAATAGTGTAACCTTAAAACAATATCCAGTAATAGGGTATGTTGAGGCCAAGGGTTCCTCCAAACCTGTAAACATCCCAACCCACTCACAGGTATTGTTCTAGAAGAAGGATCCTCAGACTTGGATCTATTATGAGAAGTGTAAACACTTCTAACCCGGAGGTACAGTGTTTACCCTAATCATAAAGAATCCTCCTGTAATTCACCTCAAATGCTGAAGGTCATCTAAAAGGTCATCTAGACTTAGCAGGCTTCCCAAATAGCCCTAGCACTACAGGAAATCCGTAGCACAGAGTTCTCAAGAAGAAACCCATGTTTTAACCGTGTTTCATATTCCCGCACCAGACCGAAATGGAATGGGAAAGAATATGAAGCCACTCTAATCCTATGTGTCACTCAGGCTCCCGGTGTGGAACCTTGCTCACTGAGATACCCCTCCCACCAAGGTAAACCAACAAATCCAGCATATGATATGATGATAATAATATGAAATGCATAAACAGTAAATGAAAGCGATAAATAAAGTTGTACATAAAGCAATAAATAAAGCAATAAACAAAAAGCACACATAGCACATAACACCCCCATAAACACAAATCAAACAAGCCTTAGGAGAAACCTACAAAAAGAACCAGAAGCTCTGGTTGCAAAGATAGATCCCCAGCAGAGTCGCCAAGCTGTCGCTCCCCGGACCTGCGTCCCGGTGCAAACGCGAACCGTTGGCGAAAGAGAAAGAGGTTGAATAGAGTAGAGTCGCCAGCTAGGCATTTTTATCCCGAAGGAAAGGTAATGCTGCATAAACCTGGAAGGGTATGGATAAGACGGTTGCGAACCAGAGAAACTGAGAAAGGGGGTTGGTTACGACCTGGGAAGGTATTAGCACCCAAATCGTCCGTCGTACTCGAAGGGATCCACGCTTATAAATTGTGTTTAGAAGGGGTAGTGTATGTGTTGTCTGTGTGCAAAAGCTAAGGAAAGAAAGTATAAGTGTCAGTGCAAAAAGGGTGTGAATTTTCTCAGGAACTGAGGCTTAGAAAAGAATGCTGAAAGAGGGGGATGACAAAGAGACTTTTGTTCGATAACTGTTAAGTTATGCCTACGTATCCTCTCGTGCAATGAGGAAGTCAGAACACCATAGTTCGACTCAAAGAGACTGAAAAAAAGATTGACTGTGAACTGCTTGCTTGTCTATGCTCAAGTGTATGACTCGTCTGGCTCGAGTGCTAACTGTCTTGCATTAGACGGAAGAAGTGAGTTCTCGTTTGTAGAATGAGTGTGATGAGAAAAGAATCCCGGAGGAGACGATTATTGTTTGTTTTTGTGTTTTCAGTTTTTTATTGTTTTTGGTGTTTTGCATAAGTTAATGAGCTTAATCTTAAATCAAGGGCTTGTAAACTCATTATATCCTCCCTAATTAGGGATAATGAGCCTACTTAAGTATGAGATAAGCATCTCAACTTAATTGCCATGATGATGTAGGATTAAGATCATTAACCTACTTGTAATTATTAAGATGTTTTTGGTTTTTGTTTAGTGTTAAGTAATGAGTTTAATATCTAATCACAGATTAGTGAACTCATTACACCATCCTAATAGAAGGATGATAGATGAGAACACTTAAGCTGAGGAAGATACCTCAAATTAATCCATGGTTAGGGACTAAATTCATTAGATAACAAGCCTTTATTAAATGGATTTTAATTAAGGGATGAAATTAAGAAGTGGATTTTATGGTTTGTAAGACAAACTTGAGGGGTACTTGTCCATTAAACACTAGGGTTAGTCCCTCTTAACCATAAGGAAGAGATAGAACCCTAATGTAAGGCCCAAATTACAATATAAAGTCTTAGTGATTATTAATGTGTTTTTATTAGGAGGTGTAAACAAATTAAAGGTTTAACACTAAGGATTAAAGTTATACACTCCATCTTAAGATAAGGATGCAGGCATGACCCTAATTCCAAAGTCCTAAAGCTTTAAGAGTTTAGTCTCTGATTATGAGATGAGAAGAGAGACTCAAGGAAACTCAAAGGTAAAAAGCTAGGGGGGACTATATAAAACCCTAAAAATTATCATTCTTGGATATCATATGGTTTGTGAGTCTTAGAAGAAAAGATCTTCAAGAAAGCCACCATGGAAGAAGCAGATGAAAAGAGAAGGAGAGAAAGAATAAGTTACTTACTGCCTGAAGAAGATAAGTAACTTAAAAGAAAGAAAATAAGAAGGATAGAGCATAAGTGAAGCAATTTCACTTCAAATACAAGTAAAGGATGCAAATTCAAAATAAAGAAGAGGTGGGAGGTGAAGGCAAATCCACCTCCCAGATAACTTACCAAAAGGTTCCTGAAATGTTAGTATGAATGCATAAGACATGAAATAAAAAGAAATAAGACAAATGTATGTGCAAAGACCAAAGTCAGAAGTGATTATGCAATGTAAATTTGTTATGAGATGATGCAAAATCATACAAGATGCATATGAATGATCATACAAAGATGAGATGCAATGGAAGCAGGTTTAGAAGCATGAAAACACATGGATGTTCATGAAATGTAATGGATACAAAACATACCAAAGTGATGCAACAATGATCAAGAAATGTTTCAAACATGTCCTAAGATGTGTAAGATGACATGCAAGAGAATGGAATGGCATGACAAGTTCATAAGTTCATGATATGCAAAGAAGAATGCAAATGAAGATGCAAAATTAGGGTTTTAAGGCAACATGAGATGCATATGACCAAAATAGAAGCAAGCACCATGATAAAAAAATTTAAATTGATCTCAAACAAACCCTAAACCTATATAAGATAACACCCCAAAGGAGAAGGTCAGAAGCCTTCATGAATTTTTTGGTGATTTTTAGAAACCTAAATGCATATTTAATTAATTAAAATCAATTAATTAATTAAATAAAACATTTAAATATTTTAAAAATACTTTTTTAATGCAAAAAATAAAATAAAAATTGTTTTTAGGTTAAGCAAAATATTTGAAACAGAAATGCAAATTTTGAGATTTGTTTAATGATTTTTGCTATTTTTAAAATTATATGAAAGAAATGCAATAAAAATGAATTAAATGAAAAGTATGAAGATCCAGTGGTCCAGATTTAAACTGAGGGGGGAGGGGTTGACTACTCGCGTGATCCTAAGGCCCATATTGAATCTGGCTAATTAAACTGATTAATTTAATTAAATAGAATTAGGGCTTAAGTGAAATGATCTGAACCACTCAAACGCGCGCGAAGCAAAATCCAATGGCCTACATTTAAATTGAGTTGATTAACCCTAATCCTAACCCTAAAGACTTTCAGGTGACCGGAGCAAGCTCCGGTCATCTTCTCCGGTCACTCTTCCACCCCAACTCCCTCAAAACCCCATAAAAATGCCTCAAACTCTCCAGAAATGATCAATGAACAACATTAAACATGAATCCAGTAACAAACAACATTTATATTCCATCAAATTCATGAATCGAAGCAAAATGGAAAATTGCACAAAACTTTCAGAAGCTAAATACATGCTTGTTTTCAACTCATTTTCAAAACCAAACACATCAGAATGATCAGTGAAACATGTAGATTGATATTGTAACTTAAAAGGCAAGTTCTGGAAAATTTGTTCTTGATGATACCTGAGATGAAGCTTTCTTAATCTGAGCTTTCTGGACCTTTCCTTGATGCAAAACCAACCCACTTGGTCCACTTGTGCTTCTAAAAGACTTGAATGAAGCTTGTATGGCTTGGTTTGTGAGTTTCAATTATGAATGTGCAGAAATCGTGTTTTGGTTTGAGAAGCTTTCAGGCCATTGTAAGGGTTGCTTTGTGATCCTTATGATGTGTATGATTGAATGGTGCAAAGAGTTTTGAGGTTTGATGGTTGTGCTGAGAGATTCGAAGAGATGAAAGTTTTGGGGATTTTTGTGAAACTCGGCTTGTGTGATGTTTCAGGCTTGTGTGTGTTATGAAATGGCTTGCATAATGTTAGTATAGGCCAATGAATGTGATCAGAAAGTGGGTGATGGCATAGTGTGATTGGTATGGGCCAAGTTGCAAAAATGTCAACATTGTGTACTTGAGGTATGGGCATGGTTCAGAGCTGGCTTTAGGGGTGACTTGGCCTCAGCTGAGTTTGTGGAGAGCCTTAGGATTGAATTTGTGCAGGTGGATCACTTGGATGAAGAGATATCATGTGTTTTGCAAATTTCCAACTTTGAAGATTTTGTGAAAATTGCTTAATGAAACTTGCAATCCAAGGCATAATTCTGATCAAGGTAAGTCATGTGATGTTGTCATGATGCTTATAGGTCAATTAGAGGTCATGAAATGGCTTGGCAAGTGAATTTGCAAAATTCCCTCTTTGGTGCACACTTGAAAATTACAGGATTTTTGCCAACTTTGAAAGGCCATATCTTGAGTTCTAGGATGAATCAAGACATGTTCTTATACTTTTTGAAAATGGTAAGACATAATCTACAACTTTCATGCCCAAGAATTTTTCATTTGAAGCCTTTTTGGTCATGAAAGAATAGGTTGAATGTCTTTCCCAAAATGGAAAGTTTCCATTACAAGTCCTTTCCAAAAATAGCAAGTTTGCATTTGGCTCAAAATTATTCAATCTTGTGAACTTCAAACCACTTCTAAGATCAAATAAAGATCATAGAGACTCAAAATGATGATGATGACCCTTTGGTACCCTTGAGGGAGGCCTCAGATGCCCTGATTTTGACTTTACTTACTCAAGAAGTTACCCAATGATCAGATGACTTCCATAGTGAATTTCTTCATCAAACTTGGTACACGTGATCCTTATAACATATTAAGACCATTAGAAACAAGAATGACCAAAAAAATTGGGATTAAGGCCTCTGAAGCCAAAAGCCTAATTTTAGGTCATTGTGTAGGAAATCTTCAGTCTGCCTCTATGCCTTTGACATTCTTTGTGATCCCTTGACTTTTATGAACTTTGGGGAGAATATTATGATCATGGAACACACATGGACCCTCTTTTCAAGCATAAAGACCATTGGGATGGCTCAGATCACTTCTTGGATTGCTCAGATCACAAACCCTAGATGCAGATGAAATGAGCTATGCAGTGGGATATGATATGCTTATGCTAATGCAAAAAAAGGAAGATCACAAGCCATAGTGTGAGAAAAGAGTGAGGGCAAATTTAGGGTGTTTACATGTATGTCAGCTTCAGAGTTGGTAGAATTGAATAAATAGTTGAATGACTTGTTGGATAAGAGGTTTGATAGGCCGAGTGTTTCTCCTTGGGGTGCGCCGGTATTGTTGGTAAAGAAGAAGGATGGAAGTATGCGGTTATTTATTGATTATCGACAATTGAACAAGGTGACAATTAAGAACAAGTATCCGCTTCCGAGGATCGATGATTTGATGGACCAATTGGTTGGCGCGCGTGTTTTTAGTAAGATTGATTTGAGATCAGGATATCACCAGATTCGTGTGAAAAGGGAGGATATTCAAAAGACGGCTTTTAGGACACGGTATGGGCATTACGAGTATTCTGTGATGCCATTTGGAGTTTCTAATGCGCCGGGTGTGTTTATGGAATACATGAATCGTATTTTTCATGAACAGCTGGATCGTTTTGTGGTTGTGTTCATCGACAACATTTTGATTTATTCTAAGTCTCAAGAAGAGAATGAAGAGCATTTAAGGATTGTGTTACAGATTTTGAATTAGAAGCAATTGTATGCTAAGTTGTCAAAGTGAGAGTTTTAGTTGTCGAAAGTAAGTTTTCTTGGGCATGTTATTTCCGATGGTGGTATTAGCGTTGATCCATCAAAGATTGACGCGGTGATGCAATGGGAAGTTCCTAGATCGGTTACGGAGATTCGAAGCTTTTTAGGCTTGGCGGGTTATTATCGGAGGTTTATTTAAGGATTTTCAAAGTTGACACTTCCGTTAACGCAGTTGACTTGTAAAGGAAAGGCTTTCATTTGGGATATTCAGTGTGAAGAGAGTTTCATGGAACTTAAGAGAAGGTTAACAACGGCTCCGATCTTGATTTTTCCGAATTCGGCGGAACCATTTGTGGTGTTTTGTGATGCTTCATTGTTTGGGTTAGGTGGTGTTTTGATGCAAGATGGAAAAGTTGTAGCTTATGCTTCAAGACAATTGAGGGTGCATGAAAAGAATTATCCTACGCATGATTTGGAATTGGCGGCCGAGGTTTTTGCTCTAAAAATTTGGAGGCATTATCTTTATGGTGCAAGGTTCGAAGTTTTTAGTGATCACAAAAGTTTGAAGTATTTATTCGATCAAAAGGAATTGAACATGAGACAAAGGAGATGGTTAGAACTTTTGAAGGATTATGATTTTGGTCTGAATTACCATCCGGGTAAGGCGAATATGGTGGCCGATGCCTTGAGTCGTAAGTTGTTACATATGTCCGCATTGATGATAAGGGAATG
Source organism: Lathyrus aphaca (assembly GCA_963966055.1). Lineage (NCBI taxonomy): Eukaryota > Viridiplantae > Streptophyta > Magnoliopsida > Fabales > Fabaceae > Lathyrus > Lathyrus aphaca. Next base: position 389,615,976 of record OZ014519.1, on the reverse strand, counting down.
GGAACTTTTGGAGAATTTTATAGACTTGAGTTTGGTTTGCGAAATGATGCCGAGAAGCGTGAGACTTGGTATGCAACGTGTTACGAATGATTTTCTTGCAACCGTTTGTGAAAAGAAAAAGTTGGATTTGAAATTTGTTGATTTGATGATGAATGAGAATGAGGATTTCAAGGTTGATAATTTTGGAGTTTTGAGATTCCGTAGCCGTATTTGTATTCCCGATGATGAGGAGTTGAAAAAGATGATATTGGACGAGGGACACCGTGTCGCTCCCACCAAATGACACCTAGGTCAGAAGGGGTACAGACGCGAACGGTCGGCGAAAGGGGAGAGAGAACACACAAGGGGGAACTCAAAAAGAAAAGAGTCGCCAGCTAGGCATTTTTATCCCGGAGGAAAGGTAATGCTGCATAGACCTAGAAAGATATGGATAAGACGGTTGCGAACCAGAGAGACTGAGAAAGGGGGTTGGTTACAACCTGGGAAGGTATTAGCACCCGGATTGTTCGTCGTACTCGACGGGATCCACACTTAAAAGATTTGTGTTTTAAAGGGGTAGTGTCAGTGCAATTTGTGTATCAAAGCTGGAAAAGAATGCAAGCGTCAGTGTAAAGGAAATGTGAAATGTACAAGAGAAGTGTCAGTGTAAGAACAAGAGGGAAATGCTCAAGATCATGAGGCTAAAAGAATGATGCTGGAAAGAGGGGGAATATACAAAGACTTTTGTTCGATAACTGTTAAGTTATGCCTACGTATCCTTTCGTGCAATGAGGAAGTCAGAACACCGTAGTTCGACCCAAAGAGACTGAAAGATAAATTGACTTGTGAACTGCTTACTTGTCTATGCTCAAGTGTATGACCTATCTGGCTCAGGTGCAAACTGTCTTGCATTAGACGGAAGAAGCGAGCTCTCGTTTGTGAGTGAAGATGATGAGAAAAGAATCCCGAAGGAGACGATTATTGTTTGTTTTTTTTGTTTTCAGTCATTTATTGCTTTTTGAGGTTTGTCATAGGAAAATGAGCTTAAGCCTAAACCAAAGGGTTAGTAAACTCATCACATCCTCCCTCTGATTAGGGGTAATGAGAATACCTTAAGTGTGAAGTAAGCACCTCACACTTAATCACCATGATGTAGGATTAAGATCATTAACCTACTTATGATTATTTAGATGTTTTTGTTGTTTTTGTTTAGTGTTGAGTAATGAGATTAAGCCATAATCAAGGATTTAATGGACTCATTACACCATCCTAATAGAAGGATAATAGATGAGAACATTTAAGCTGAGGAAGGCTCCTCAACTTAATCCATGATTAGGGATTAACCTCATGACAAAACAAAGCCTTTCTTAAATGGATTTTAGTTAATGATAAGATGAAGAAGTGGATTTTATGGTTAATAAGACAACTTGAGGGGGACTTGTCCATTAACACTAGGGTTAGTCCTTCTTAACCAATTAAGGAAGAATTGGAACCCTAATGCAAGGCCCAAGTTACAAGTTTGATGTCTTGATGATTATTAGATGGATTAATTAAAGGAAATAAACACATTAAGGGTTTAACACTTAGGATTAAAGTTATACAATCCACCCTAATAGAAGGATGCAGGCATAAGCTTAATCACAAAGCCTTAAAACCTTTAGGGTTTAGTCCTTGATTATGAGATTAGAGGAGAAGACTCAAAGATGACACAAAGGCAAAACTAAATGGGGGACTAATCAAACCCTAATAATTGTCATGCTTGGTTGTTCCTAGGGTTTGTGAAGCTTGCAAGAGATCTTCAAGATAAAAGCCACCAGGAAAAGAAGCAGATGAAAGGAGAAAAAAAGCAGAGAGAAGCAAGACAACTTGCTTCACTTAAGAAGACAAGTTGCTTGAAGAAAGAAAGTAGGAAAGAGCATGAATGAGCAAGCTCACTCTAATACACAAGATAAAATGCAGCAATGATGCATAAAAGAGATGAGAAGAGATTGTGAGAAGTGAAGGCAAATTCACTTCTCAAAACAACTTACCACCTGAAAAGTTAGCAAAAGAAATGAAATGCAATGCAAATGAGATGAAATTTCATGATACAAACCAAAGTCAGAAGCATAAACATGATGTTAATGATGCTAAGAGAAGATGCAAACACAAGGCAAGACATGAGAATGATCATACAAGGATATGGATGCAGATGAAGCATGCCTGGAACCATGGAAGTTCATGAAAGTTTATGAAATGCAATGGACATATAACATGGCAAATGAAAGATGCAATGATCAAACATGATTCTAATATGTCCTAAGATGTCTTATATGTCATATGGATGCACAAAATGTCATGACAAGTTCATAAATGCAAGCAAATGGAAGATGGATGCAAAGGAAGGCAAGAATTAGGGTTTATACACAACACATAAAGCAAAATTCAAAATCAGAAGCAAATGACATGATAAAAAATTGAAAATGCAATCAAAGATACCCTAAACCTATAAAAGTTCACTGCCCAAAGGAGGGAACCTAATTCTTAACCTAGTGAAAGTTATGAATTTCTTAAGTTAATGAGGGTTTTAAGGTACCTCATCATGAAAAATGCTAAACAAATTGAAAATGGAAGATCAATTCAAACCAATTTTATCCTATGAACTACATGCTATGAAGGATGCAATGCAAGAAGAACCATCATCAAACTCTCAATGGTTAGGCAGAATGGATTTTTCAAAATTTGCACAAAAATATTGCCTTAAAATGAATTTAATTCCATGGAAAATTGTCAAAATGCATCAAGAACTAAAAAGAAATTTGCTTTGAGAGTTGGATAATGTTTCTAAATGTTTTAAAATGCAATGTGAATTTTTTGTGATTTTTAAATACCTAAATGCATTTTTAATTAATTAATTTCCACTAACTAATTAAAAATAAACATTTAAATGATTTAAAAATGATTTTTAATGCAAAAAATAAAAATAAAAATATTTTTGGGCTCTGAAAAGTATGAAGATCCTGAGGCTGAGATTCAAAAATATTTTATCCTATAAAAATATTTTTGGGCTCTGAAATGATTTTTAAATGTTTTTTACTATTTTAAATAATTCGTAGAAATTAAATGAAAAGAAAATGAAATAAAATTAAATAAAATGAAAAGTATGAAGATCCTGAGGCTGAGATTCAAAGTCAGAGGGCGGGAGTTGACTGGCGCGCGTTTTAGTGGCTAGGATTGATTCTGGCAAATTCAAATTTTAATCCTAATTAATTAATTTTAATGACTGGATTAGGGCTAAATCAAAGGATTTGGGCCGTTCACAGCGCGCGGGAAGCTGGATCCAAAGGCCTGCGTTCAAACTCAGCTAAACCCTAACCTTAATTTAATCACCTTCAGATGACGGGAACGGTGGTTCTGGTCATTTTCTCCGGCGAGGCCAACAGGCTAACTTCTCCTATAAGCAAAATCAAGAGCTCTAAAGCTCCAGATCGTACCTCCTAACCACCTTAAAGATGAATCAAGCATCAAAACAAATTTCTACAACCTACATCTCAAGATATGGATCAAAACAGAAAAATTGGAAAAATTTCAGAGCTTTGATACAAGCTTATTTCTTCACAATTTCAAAAAGTAAAAACACCAGAGTGATCAGCAAAGCATAAGCAACAATTCTATAGCATAAAAAGCAATTTCTGGAAAAAAAGTTCTTGAGGTACCTGAGCTTGAGCTTCCTCAGTTTGCAACTTTCTGGGCAAGTCTTTGCTTCAAATCACCCCCAACGATCCCCCCCAAGTGTTTGTGATGCTTAGCTGGAGTTTAAATGGCCTCTAGAGAGAGTTTGCAGAATCTCAGTTCATGAAATGTTGAAATCGTGTTTTTGATTATGGAGGTTTTAGGGCAAAATGGAGGGTGGGAAATGATCAGTGAGGTTTATGGAGTTGAATGGTGGAAAAAGTTTGAAGGTTTGATGGCTGAATCAAGAGATTCGAAAGCTTTTGCAAATTTGGGGATTTTTGAGTGTGTTGTGTTCTTGGAGCTTCAGGCTGTGTTGTTATGTGCTTTTGCTTGGTTTTGATCCACATATAGAAGTGTGATAGGTCAGAGAGTGGGTGCTGGCCTATGCTGATTGGTATGGGCAAGTTGCCAAAATGTCAAAAGTTGGTGTACTTGAGGTATGGGCCATGGCAGGCTGGTTTAGGGGCATGGCTTGGTTCAGCTGAGATCATGGAATGCTTGTGGATCAGATTTTGTGAACTGAGCCAAGTGGGTGAGAAGCTTTGATCCATTTTGCAAATTGGCACAACTTTGCCCCTTTTGGAAATTCTTCAAGTTCAAAGCACCAAAATGCAATATTCTTGGGCCAATTCTGATCTTTAGAAGTCATATGAGCATGTTGTAAAGTGTTTGTACACATTTGAAGCCTTTAGAATGCCTTATCATACCATTTTGCAAATTGCCTCTTTGGTGTAAAACATGAAATTATGTGATTTTGTCCAACTTTGCCAAGCCATAACTTTTGATCCAAAATGAATTAGAAAGAGTTCTTGTACTTTTTGAAAATGGGAGGATCCATTCTACAACTTTCATGACCAAAGTTTTCTCATTTGAAGCAATTTTGAATCAAAAAGAGAAGGTTGAAAAACTTTCCCAAAATGGCAAGTTTTCATTACAAGTCATTTTTCCAAAAAGGCAACTTTGCAAATGGCTTGAAATTATTCAACTTTGTGAACTTCTAACACCTTCTATGATCAAATAAAGATCATACACATTCAAAATGATGGAGAATTCCCTTTGGTTGGGTCATTGGGGGCCTCAGATGCCCTGATTTTGCACTGACTTGCTCAAGAAGTCAACTCTTGATTAGATGCCTTCCCCATGGAATTTCTTCATGAAAATTGATATGCATGATCCTTATAACATATAGAGACCGATAGAAACAAGAATGACCAAAAAATTTGGAGTTATGGCCTTTGGAACCAAAACCCTAATTCTAGGTCATCTGTGCAGTTAAACCTGGCTCTGCTTCCATGCCTTGCTCAGTTCTTGTGATTCTTTGCCTTCCTTGATCTTAAGAGGATATAATATGATGCTTGAACATACATGGACCCCTTTGAAGTGATTTAAGACCCTTGGAGTGGCTCAAATGACTCAGGGATTGCTCAGATTACAAACCCTAGATGCAGATGGCTTTGAATCAATGCAGTGAAGCAAAAATGCAATATGAGGTGCTATGATTGAACTTATGCATATGAAAAGATCACAAGCCATGATGTGAATGGGTGAGGGAAAATTTGGGGTGTTTACAACTGCCTCTATTCAAGCATGAGTTAGCTGTGCAGGATGTAAGCAACGGCTTAACAAGCAAGCAAGATAACTTGTGGTTGAATACCAAAGACAGTCCAAAATTTGCACTCACTGAATGAAGAAAAGGGATATAGATTGTAAAAGAAAATAAAGTATAATTATAAAGTGCGGGCGACGGAGGACGACCGCCGAGCAGAGGACGACTGCTGGGGATGAAGTAATGACGGGGACGACCGACATGCTGGGGGAGATGCGGGAAGTAAAGCAATGACGGGGACGACCGACAAGCTGGGGATATGAGAGATTGTGATGGGGACGGCCATCAAGTAAAGCGATAAGACTCTCTGGGGATTATAGGTAAATGAAATAAATGATGAGGTACGTTCATCGAAGGTGAAGGACGATCACCTAGCAGGGGACGGCTGCTCTGTTGAGGATAAGATGAGGGATGGTCATCTAAGGTGAAGGACGATCACCTGGCAGGGTACGGCTGCCGAAAGTATCACGACATAGGACGAATGTCGGATAAAAAAGGTCGACGATGGGGACGACCATCGGATAAGCATGATGAAGGACGATCATCAAGAGGTGAAGGACGATCACCTAGCAGGGTACGGCTGCTCTCAGGGTTTATCATGACATAGGACGAATGTCAGATAACAAGATCAACGATGGGGACGGCCATCGGATAAAATGATGAAGGACGATCATCAGGAGGTGAAGGACGATCACCTAGCAGGAGACGGCTGCTGAAAATATCACGACATAGGACGAATGTCGGATAGGAAGGGGTTCTAATGAATAGAGACTCCACTGGGGGTGATAAAGGACGATCATCAAAAAGGTGAAGGACGATCACCTGGCAGGGGACGGCTGCCGAAAGGTATCATGACATAGGACGAATGTCAGATGGAAAGAAAATAGTTTAACAAGTTTTGTTGGGAGTTCTTCTGGGGAAGGGTAGACACAGACGAGTGTCTATATTCAAGAAGACATAAGTGTTTGACATGGTGTATAGATTAAAGATGCGGACGGGCATCCTTAAGACTATGATGACGAGTATCAGCGGAAACAAACGCTTGACGCATGTTCAGAGATGATGGTACGAACGAGTACCAACTGGTTAACAAAGAACACGGACGAGTGTTGTCTCTGAGGGGACAAGTGGTGTATACAAGATACGAACGAGTATCTGAAATAAGTAAACAAGAGTGAGACACATACGAGTGTTCAACTTGCTGGGGAGAGCACGACACGGGTGTCGGAAGAAATGTATCATAAACAAGTATTTGATTTACAAAGTGTTTAGGTAACCATGTTGGGGAAGGTGACACGGACGGGTGTCAAAGAATTGTGTATATATGTATCTGTGAGTGCAAAGGGGGCGCTTTGGCTTTCTACTGGGGATATGACACGGACGGGTGTCAAGAAGTATCTGTATTGTATATGCATCTGTTTGCTTCGGGCAATTTACTGGGGAATGATGACACAGACGAGTGCCAAAGGGTGCATGTATCTGTATCTTTAAGGAAAATGCTTTGGCTCTCTGGTGATGAATTGGGGAACGTTCTGTATATTGTTGATGGATTGTCAGTATTTACAAGTGTTTGATTCAGAACATGGCTTATGATTATGCAATATGTTTGATTTTTGCCGCAATGCTCCGTATAAGACGGAATGCTACGCTCTGTGGGGAAAATATGATGCGAATGCTATGATTATGCAAAGATAACGATCCGGGACTCGGATCCCATTGCTGTGAAGATCTCTGACTGATTTGCTTGAAGTAGACATCCCAGCTGGGGATAAGATCATTGGTAGATCTGATAAGATGTATCTGCATGGGGAAACAGATCACTGATAGACCTATCTCAGCAATGGGGGACCCAGCTGGGGTTTGTAGAAGCTTTCTTCACTCTGTTGTGAGTTCTTCATGCGTTGCTCTTCTAGATAGAGGTTGAAACTCTGCGGGGAGATGGTTCTCTGTCTAGAACTTGGTTGGGGAAGAAAAATCATTGAAAGATCTTCCTTGAGATTTCTGTCGGGATCTTGCTAAGGATGATACTTGACAACTCAGCTGGGGGATATGAACACCTTCAGGTGCTGCCCTTTGAAGGAAATGTTGGAGAAGTGATGCCTGACAATTATGATGGGGAGAAAGCATCTATGGTGCTGTTTGGAAGGTGTGATAAGGAAACAATGATTTGGCAGCCTACTGGGGAGAAGCTTTCATGCCCCATGTTGCGCTTTGGATACCTGCAATCCTGTAAAGACAAAGAAACGCACAAGTATTCCGAGGTATCCCTTATTGGATCACATCATAGGAGTTTAGACACTCCTGGGAGTAAGTATATTTTCTGTAAGCACGTATTTTTAGAAGGGAAGCATCTGTATTTATGCAATCAATATCTTAAAGACATCGGACATTTTTTGCAAACGAAAATAAAATGTACGAGACGAAACATGACTGAAAATCTGATTTTATTAATTCGTGTGCCCTGAATTGGCAAGATACAGTCAAAGAAAAGGATCCCCTGAAATGAGAAATCGTTACAAATTGAGAAACAAAAAGGTGCTGGCAATGTTGGCGACGCTTCGAGGAGCTTCCCTTTTACTATGACTCGTATGACTTTTGACGTTCTTCTCACTTTGCTTTCTGAAGAAGGCTGATTCTGAGCGAAGCTTGAACCTTTCAAAGCTTACCATATTGCAAGTGATACAAATGAATCCAGAATGCCATTGTTCGCTTATTCCATTATTTTGCGTGGATCTCCCTTTCAGGTTTTCAATCCACCGGGATACCCATTTTTGCCTGAGTTGTCCAATGCGGATTTTCAACTCAGCAGGTGTACATTTTTATTTATTTTCCCTTATTTTTGCCCGAGTCTTTTATTCTGTTTTTGACTCGCCGGGATGCCCTATTTTTGCCTGGACTTACATTCTGTTTTTATGTCCAGCGGGTCATTTTATGCGAAGTATTTTTTAACTGCATCTGAATTTACAGGGGACAGGAAATCTTCGCCATCCATAGTGCTGAGCATCAGTGCTCCACCAGAGAAAACTTTCTTTACTACGAATGGCCCTTCATAGCTCGAAGTCCACTTGCCCCTGTGGTCTGTATGAGGAGGGAGGAGTTTCTTCAGCACAAGATCTCCTACTTGGTACTCTCGGAGCCTGACTTTCTGATCGAAGGCTTTCTTCATTCTCTTCTGATACAGCTGCCCATGACAAATTGCAGCCAATCTCTTCTCTTCAATCAGATTCAGTTGTTCGTATCGGGATCGGACCCATTCTGCTTCGTTCAGCTTAACATCCATCAGTACCCGCAGGGAGGGTAATTCAACTTCAACAGGTAGGACTGCCTCCATACCATACACAAGCTGATACGGTGTTGCTCCAGTGGATGTTCTGATTGATGTACGGTACCCATGCAAGGCAAGCGGTAGCATTTCATGTCAATCTTTGTAGGTGACCACCATCTTTTGCACAATCTTCTTGATATTCTTGTTAGCCGCTTCTACAGCGCCATTCATCTTTGGTCTGTAAGGAGAAGAATTGTGGTGTTGGATCTTGAAGTCCCGGCATAGTTCTGCCATCATTTTGTTATTCAAGTTGGAACCATTATCAGTAATGATTCGCTCGGGAACTCCATACCGACAGATGATGTCTCTCTTCAGAAATCGGGCTACCACCTGCCTGGTAACATTTGCATAAGAAGCTGCTTCGACCCACTTGGTAAAATAGTCAATGGCAACCAGGATGAATCTGTGGCCATTTGAAGCAGTCGGTTCAATCTTGCCAATCCTATCAATGCCCCACATGGCAAAGGGCCAGGGTGACGACATCACATTCAGAGGATTGGGAGGCACATGCACTTTGTCCGCATAAATCTGGCATTTATGGCATTTTCTGGCATAGGCACAACAGTCTGCATCCATCGTGATCCAGTAATAACCTGATCTTAGCAAATTTTTAGCCATTGCATGCCCTCCTGCATGGGTACCAAAGGATCCTCCGTGCACTTCGTGCATCAACAAGTCTGCTTTTGTCTTATCAACGCATCTGAGGAGTACCATATCAAAGTTTCTCTTGTACAGGGAACCGTCAGTATTCAGGAAGAATCTACCAGCTAGCCTTCTTAATGTCTTCTTGTCATTGGAAGAGGCCCCAGGTGGGTATGTTTGATCCTCCAAGAAGCACTTAATGTCATGGAACCAAGGCTTATCATCTTTAACAACATCTGCTGAGAACACGTATGATGGTCTGTCAAGTCTGGATACTGAGATCCGAGGTACAAAGTTGGCATCTTGAACTTTGATCATGGATGAAATGGTAGCCAGAGCATCTGCAAACTGATTTTCATTTCGGGGGATATACTCAAGCTTGACTGTTGTGAAGAAAGTCAATAACCTCCTTGTATAATCCCGGTAAGGTATCAGATGATCTTGGTGGGTGTACCATTTGCCGTTGGTTTGATTAACTACCAGAGCTGAATCTCTGAACACAATCAAAGTCTTGATCCTGAGGTCAATGGCTTCCTCAAGACCCATAATACAAGCTTCGTATTCAGCTTCTTTGTTAGTACAATTGAAGGTGAGCTTTGCCGAGAAAGGCATGTGAACTCCCTTAGGTGTAATGAGTATTGCACCAACACCACGACCATTCATGTTAACAGCCCCGTCAAACATCATAGTCCATTCTTCTTCCGGGTCAGGCCCTTCAGTGTGAACAGGCTCTTCATGATCTTTCGCTTTTATGAACATGATGTCTTCATCAGGGAAGTCAAATCTCATAGGCTGGTAATCATCAATGGGCTTCTCAGCAAGATAATCAGACAATACACTGCCCTTGATGGCTTTCTGAGAGGTGTACTGGATGTCATATTCTGTGAGGATCATTTGCCATCTTGCAACCCGTCCGGTAAGCGCTGGCTTCTCAAAAATGTACTTAACTGGGTCCATCTTTGATATCAATAAAGTAGTGTGGGTCAACATATACTGCCTTAGTCGGCGAGCAGCCCACGCTAAAGCACAACAAGTTTTCTCGAGCAGTGAATAACGTTGTTCACAGTCGGTAAACTTTTTTCTTAGGTAGTATATTGCATACTCTTTTCGACCAGACTCGTCATGCTGGCCCAGCACACACCCCATTGACTCTTCTAATACTGTCAAGTACATTATTAGAGGTCTTCCTTCAACTGGAGGCATAAGGATCGGAGGCTCTTGTAAGTATTCCTTGATTTTGTCGAAAGCCCTCTGGCAATCTTCATTCCACCTGGCCGTTTGTTCTTTTCTTAACAGCTTGAACAAAGGCTCACAGGTTGCTGTAAGGTGGGATATGAACCTTGAAATGTAGTTCAATCTACCTAGAAACCCCCGAACTTCTTTCTCAGTTTTCGGTGCAGGCATTTCTTGAATGGATTTAACTTTATTAGGGTCAACTTCAATCCCTTTTTCACTTACAATAAATCCCAGCAGCTTACCAGATCGCACCCCAAATGTGCACCTTTTGGGGTTTAACTTCAGTTGGTACTTCCTCAGACGCTTGAATAGCTTCAACAGATTTACCAGGTGGTCTTCTTCTGTGAGGGACTTGGCAATCATGTCATCCACATAACACTCAATTTCTTTGTGGATCATGTCGTGGAATAATGTTACCATAGCCCATTGATAAGTTGCACCAGCATTCTTCAGTCCGAATGGAATTACCTTATAACAGAGCGTGCCCCAGGGTGTGATGAAAGTTGTCTTCTCCATGTCTTCAGGTGACATCTTGATCTGATTGTATCCTGAGAATCCGTCTATGAAGGAGAATACCGAGAACTGAGCCGTATTATCAACCAATACATCAATGTGAGGTAAAGGGAAATCATCTTTTGGGCTGGCTCTGTTCAGATCCCGGTAGTCCACACACATCCTCACCTTGTCGTCTTTCTTAGGTACAGGTACAATGTTAGCAACCCACGGCAGATAGCTACTCACAGCAAGGAACCCGACATCCCACTGTTTCTGTACCTCTTCCTTTATCTTCATTGCCATATCTGGGCGAGTACGACGCAACTTCTGTTTTACCGGCGGGCAGTCTTCTTTCAAAGGCAGCTTGTGCGTGACAATATCGGTGTCCAACCCTGGCATATCCTGATAAGACCAAGCAAAAACATCCATGTACTCATGAAGCATATCAATCAGTTGTTCTTTTACTGATTCTTGTAGGCAGGCCCCGATCCTAACTTCTTTAACATCTTCTTCCGTACCAAGATTAACCGTTTCAATCTCCTCCTGATGAGGATTGATAACCTTCTCCTCTTGCCTTAACAACCTGGCTAGCTCTTCAGGAAGCTCATAATCTTCTTCAACCCCTTCATCAGCTTGATTGATTGGATTGTCAAAGTCATACGGAGTCATAACAGTGTTGTAGTCGGTGCAATCTGAAAGGCATTGTCTGCAAGGGTTTAGATTGTTCATTTTAGTGATCAATTTTAATCTTGTTTTAGAAAAAGTGAAATGAAGTTATCATTTTGGAAAACATTGCCATTTTATTTTTGTACAAAAAGAAAAATGAAAAATAGTGAGCGGAAAAGAAAAAGACTCATTTGCAAAAGATGTCTGATATTCATTGATTAATCCATTTGCACAAAATTACAAGATGGCCCGATTACAAAATGAGTCTTGACATCTTGGGCAAGATACAAGACTTGATGCATGCTTTAAAATACAGGAAATAATAATTACTCTGCAGGAGTAACCCTTATAATTTCCTGGGAAGACCAGTTAAGGACTTGGCTCCCCGGGATCCTTGGACGTATCCAGCTCTCCAGGTTACGGTCGCTTTCCTCCTCGTCTTCCAAGTTGTTTACAGCATCCGGGGTGAGCATCCCCCCGCTGACAAAATTGGGCTTCTTAGCAGCCTCTGATTGATCTTGTTGAGTTGGTCTGTAACCCAACCCAAATTTGTCTTCTTTCTTTTCCACGGGCAACAGCTTGCCCCAGCCTTGGGCAGTACCCTCTTCAACAACCTTCCGGGCTTGCTGATACGACGTTATGGAGGTTCCCAGTATAGCAGATGCTTCATTAATGTTCAGGGCCTCAAACCCTTGGATCATGGTTTCATGGATTTCTCCATCCATTTCAATATACTTATACGTAGCCAGATGGCTAACAAAGATGTCTTCTTCCCCACAGATGGTGATGATCTGGCCTTCCCACTCGAATTTCAGCTTCTGGTGAATGGTAGACGTAACAGCGCCAGCGGCATGGATACAGGGTCTACCCAACAAACAGCTGTAGGTCGGCTGAATGTCCATCACATAGAAGGTAGTTTTAAAAGTCTGCGGGCCAATCATCACAGGAAGATCAATCTCTCCAAGCACTGATCTTTTAGAGCCATCAAATGCTCTCACCACCAAATTACTTGGACGCAGTGCCAAACCATCATACTCCAGCTTCACTAAGGCTTTCTTTGGTAGGACGTTGAGTGATGACCCAGTGTCCACCAGTACATGAGATAGAACAGCACCCTTGCATTCCAAGGTGATATGTAAAGCCTTGTTGTGGTTACATCCCTCTGTTGTTAAGTCAGCATTGGTGAAGCCCAGCCCATGGCTGTTATTGACATTTGCCACCACAGTTTCTAGCTGATTAACGGTAATCTCCTCTGACACGTATGATGCGTGCAATACCTTCAATAATGCGTTCCTGTGAGCTTCAGAACACATCAACAGGGATAATATGGAGATTTTTGAGGGAGTTTGGTGAAGCTGATCCACCACTTTGTAATCACTTCTTTTGATGATTCTCATAAACTCGTCTACATCTTGCTCAAAAGACGTCTTCTGAGTTTCTCTGACCATTGGCTCTTCAGGTACCACACTCTTTCCTTTTTCTTTGGTAGCAGCTTCTGCTTCGGCATTAGGTCTTTGCACTTGTGAGGCAAAAAGGCGTCCGCTTCTGGTGAAGCCTCCGCCTCCCCCAACATTATCAATTTGTGGAGAAGAGGTTGAAGAATCCAAAGTTATTTTCTCCCTGTTGCAGTAGAGATCAGAGCCATAATGCCAAGGTATGGCATTACTGCTTTCATATGGAACCGGTCCAGGCACCGTGATGGTAACTGGACTGACTGCTGCAGAGGAGGGTACTGTAATGGTGTGCGGATCGTAGTAAATTGTAACTGGTGATCTGGTAGGAGGTGCCACTGCTTGTTGTTGGAAATTGTTGTTTGGAGGAACATTTGAGGGATCATAGTAAATGGTGACTGCTGAGACATCTTCATTAATTTCTGTTGGCGTTGTAGAAGATTCTGCTGGTAAAAAGGATGCTGATGTTGTAGAAGAAATGGTTGTCGACATTTGATTTGTTGAAGTGATGGATGAAGCCATTGTTGATGATATTGATGAATCGGTAGGAATGATTGTTGCTGCTGTTGTAGAAGGATCAGGGATTGTTGTTAAAGGAATTGCTGGATTTGTAGGCGCCGTTGCTGAGATCTGAAGGATACCATCCCTGATAAGACTATCTATGTCGCTTCTCAAATTATCACACCCATTGACTGCAATGTTGCAATACCCACAACCGAGCTCACACCCGGGAAACACCTGGCACTCTAGAAGCTGAGCTTTAATTTCGACCAGAGGTGTTCGAATTTGTGCAACACTGGTGATCAAAGTAGATGGTCTGTCTTCCTCGATGGCATTAATCCTCGGCCCACCATGGTTAGGCATGGTATTTCTGTTGACATTTGGAGGAGGTGCGAAGTTGAGGGCTTTAGAATCCACCAGATCTTGAACTTTCATTTGCAGGGCCCTGCACTTCTCGGTATTGTGGCCAGGTGCATTGGAATGGAAAGCACACCTGGCATTGACATCATAATTCTTTGGGAGATTTGAGGGATCTGGTGGTGCCAATGTCCTTAACTCAACCAAGTTAAGCTTCAGGAGTTGTGGCAACAAGGCAGCATAAGGCATAGGGATAGGGTCAATCACCCTATTTGCCTGTGATGGTCTTTGTTGAAAGGGTCTTTGTTGTTGATTGCTATTGTTGTTGTTGTAGGTTCTTTGTGGCGGGTACTGAACTTGCTGTTGATAATGTGGTTGTTGTGGTTGTTGATATGCTGGTTGCTGAGGAATCGGAGCTGGAATAGTGACAACTGCTACTGATCTGTGGACATACTGAGGTCTGCCCCTGCTGGCATGAATGGCATTTGTCTCACCGGTCCTTCGAGGTCCCACAAAAGGCTTCCTGGGATTACTGGACGAACTTGCACCATTATCAGAAATTTATCCCATTTTTAGCAGACTTTCAATTCTTTCACCGGCTATAACTACGTCTGCGAAGCTGGTGGAAGAAAAGGCAGCAAGTCTATCAATGTATGTTCCCTGCAAAGTATTCATGAACATGTCGGCCATTTCTCTTTCCGACATGGGTGGCTGGACAGCAGCAGCAAGCTGTCTCCACCTTTGGGCATATTCCCTGAAGCTTTCTCTGGAGGATTGAGACATTCCCATCAGAAGGATCCTGTTAGGAGCCATGTCCATGTTATATTGATATTGTCTGATGAAGGCCTCAGCTAGGTCCTTCCAGCATCTGATAGTAGCTCTGGTCAGGTGTGAGTACCACTCTCTTGAAGCCCCGGTCAAACTGTCTTCAAAATAGAACATCCACAGCTTTTCATCCACGGTGTATGCCTTAAGTCTCCCTAGAAAAGACTGCAGGTGAGTTTGTGGACAAGAGGTTCCATTGTATTTCTCAAAGCACGGGGGTTTGAACTTGTGGGGAATTCTCACCCCATCCACTAACCCCATATCCATTACATCGAAGCCCAAGGAGTTTTGAGACTCCAGAGATTTAAATTCTCAGCAATTTCATCAAACCTCCTATCATAGACTTCATCTCCAGCTCCCATGACAGTAAATTGCTCCTCTTGGGGGTCTTCTTGTAAGATCCTCCCCCCGGTAGTATTTCCTTGCACATTACCCGGGACATTGACTTCCAGATCTAGATGAGGTCCAAATACAGGTGGATTAGCATGAGGTTGTCCCCTCTCATTGTTACTTGTTCCTCCAGTCCCAGGATGAGGTTCCTCGGGGGTTTGCCTTTCTACCAATGCCCTTAGCCTTTCTTGAGTCTGAGCCAAACCAGTCATCACAGTCATGAATTGGGCCATTTGGTTCCTCATCTCCACTCTTTCATTAGCCATCTGGGTTCTGACCTCGGTCAGGTCTTGCTGTACTTGCTCCATTATAATACCCGGAAGTTTGTTGCGAGTAGGATACCGGTGTGCACGGTTGACAAGGAACACTCTTCTGCGAGCAATATTTCCTGAAGTCATAGCAAAGTTAGAAACAAATAAAAACAAAACCTACAAAACAAAGTAAAAGTTAGTATGCAATGCAGTATGCTTATTTGTTTTCCAAGGTATCCGGCTTGGTTCTTGGTTTTGACCTTTCCAGACCTCGAGGAAGATGCTTTGATGTTGCTTGAGAAAAGAAAACTCGAATGGAAACAAACTAACAGATATATTACAAATGGTAATTCATACATAGTTTTTTTTTTACAACACATGCCCCTGGGGGGTCAAAATACATCAAAAGAAAAATACATAAGATGGAAATGAACAACAAGCAAAAGAGTCAAACATCTAATCCAAACTCATCCTCCTTAACCTCCTTCAGAAGTTCCTCAGTCACCGGACCAGCTGGATGCTCTGTAATGGTCCTGATGAGGAGATTCCTGGTGGCAATGGCAGTGGTCAACTTCTTGTGCCTGTCCTGATCCTTTGACCTTTTCAAACCAGCCCTAAGCTTCAACTCTGAAATCTCCTTCTGGGCTGCCAGCAAAGCTTCCTGTTGCTTCTTTTCATTGGCCTCTAACTGCTCAATCCTGGCTTGAGTTCTCTTATCTTCTTGAGTTCGGGCTTCAGTGATCCTGAACCACCTAGCCTGACTCTCTTGCAGATAGAGTTCAGTCCTAGCCTTCTGAAGCTTGGCCTCCTTACAGGAATTCTTCAATATTTTCTCCCCAGCTTTTGATTTCTTGATGTAGTCCTTTGTTTTCTCAATCTTGGCCAGATGCTCCACCCTAAGCTTCTCCAACCTCTCAATGTCTAGACGACCATCACTCCTCTCCCAGAGAGTCTTCTTCAGAGCTTGAAACAGATTCTCATTCCTTTCCTTCAGTTTCTCAAATTCCTCCAGACTAACAGTGGCTGCTGGCTGTACTGTAGAAGGTCCAGGTGTGCCCTCAATGGTAAAGGGCATTCCAGTAATCTGAGCTCTAGCATGGGACCATTCATAGTACTGGTCTGAAGCAACATTATTACACTTTCCAAGAATAGCCACCCCCTTTGTCTGGATGTTGTCCCAAGCCCAGGATGCTTGTCTGACAACAGCTAGATTAGGCTTTATCTCACAATACAGGGTCTCAGCTAAATCTTGCACTCTAGGAGGGTGGACCAAAGCATAGCCCAGTTGTCTCTTAAACAGCAAAGGTTTGTAGTTGATGCAACCCTTTACTCCTATCAGAGGTACATTTGGGTATTGCCCACAGCTAGTGATGATGTCCTTGCCTTTGGTGCTCTGGGTGCACCATCTGATGTCATCTAAAGTCAAAGCAATAAGTCTCTTAGCCCAATTCTTCTGTTGGTGAGGGTTCAGGAAGGCATCTGTCTTAGGTAAGTGTTTAAGCAACCAAGTGTGAAACAAAGGAGCACAGCATCTCACCAACTTTCCTCTTTGTTTCTCATTCCTCTGATGAATGGAATAATAGAAATCTCCCAGCAATGTGGGTACTGGGTTCCTCAGAAGGAAAAGATGAATGGCATTCTTGCTGATAAACTTGGGCTCATCTGCAAACAGTATAACCCCATATATGCTGAGGGCTAATAATGCACAAACTGCCCTCCATTCTCCCAAGGAGGCCTTCAGGGAAATCAAGAAATCTAAGTGTAAGCCAGGGATCCCAGCTTTTGTTGTCATGTTTTGCTCAATCAAAGCAGGCTCCAGGTACAGTGCTTTTGCCACCTCTCCATTTCTGGGAGAGGTCATCTCTGGGTTGAAGGGGACACCACCCCTGACAGGTACTCCAATCAATGAGGAAAACTCCTCCAGCAGAGGTCCTAGCTGAAAGTTTGGGAATGTGAAGCATCTCAAAGGAGGGTCATAGAACTGTAAGCAGGTGTAGATCATACTCCTCTGAGAAGGGTCTAGGTCCATAACCATATCAAGGATGCCTCCATAATGCTCTCTGAATAATGGGATGTGGTCAGGAGTAATAAGTACCTGGACCTGCCTGATACCAGTCAACACAGGCTCAAAGAAATGATATGATATGTTGCTCTTCCTAGGTGTAGACATGAGTGCTGATGAAGAGCTGAAGACAAGTGCTGATAGGGATCAAGACTGATACTGGAGATGAGCCACTAATAGGCTGGTGCTGGTGATGATGAAGGTAGCTGAAGCAGATAACTGATGAAACAGAGGCCTATGCAGATGAAGGGGTCAAAACCAAGCTAGATAAAATGTGGATACCCTGAAAAACAAATAAACAAATGTTAAATGATGCAATGATGATGTATACAAATGATATGCAAGGGTTTGTGATCAAGCTGGATCTGATTATCTGTCTTGATATATAAGGTCCATGTATGTTCAAGAAGTCTAGATGGAGGTTCAGAAATCCAGTACCCAAGGTGGGGGACTCAAATAAAGAGTCACATATCCAGGGTTAAATCACAAGAACTGTCTAAAGTGAGGTACTCTTAATCAAACAAGTAACAGGGTATGATGTGGCCAAGGGTACCTGCAAACCTGTAAACAGCCCAACCCCCTCACAGGTGATGTTCTAAAACAAGGATCCTCAGACTTGGATCAGTTATGATAAGTGTAAACACTTCTAACCCGGAGGTACAGTGTTTACAATAACCATAAAAGATCCTCCTCTAATTCACCTTAGTTTCTGAAGGTCATAATAAAGGTCATCCAGACTTAGCAGGCTTCCCAGATAGCCCTAGCACTACAGGAAATCTGTAGCACAGAGTTCTCAAGAAGAAACCCATATCTGAACCGTGTTTCATATTCCCGCACCAGACCGAAATGGAATGGGAAAGAACATGAACCACTCTAGCCTAGGTGTCACTCAGGTCCCAGGTATAGGACCTTTAAACTCTCAATAGAAACCCCACCCACCAAGACAGAAGAACAGATCCAGCAATGATAATGACAGTATGAAATATGAAAAACTGTAAAGAAAGCAATAAATAAAGTTGTACATAAAGCAATAAATAAAGCAACTATACAAACACAATTAGCACATAACACCCCAGTAAACACAAATCAAACAAGCGCTAGGAGGAACCCACAAACAGAACCAGAAGCCCTGGTTACAGAAGAAGAGTCCCCAGCAGAGTCGCCAAGCTGTCGCTCCCACCAAATGACACCTAGGTTAGAAGGGGTACAGACGCGAACGGTCGGCGAAAGGGGAGAGAGAACACACAAGGGTGAACTCAAAAAGAAAAGAGTCGCCAGCTAGGCATTTTTATCCTGGAGGAAAGGTAATGTTGCATAGACCTAGAAAGATATGGATAAGACGGTTGCGAACCAGAGAGACTGAGAAAGGGAGTTGGTTACAACCTGGGAAGGTATTAGCACCCAGATTTTCCATCGTACTCGACGGGATCCACGCTTAAAAGATTTGTGTTTTAAAGGGGTAGTGTCATTGCAATTTGTGTATCAAAGCTGGAAAAGAATGCAAGTGTCAGTGTAAAGGAAATGTGAAATGTACAAGAGAAGTGTCAGTGTAAGAACAAGAGGGAAATGCTCAAGATCATGAGGCTAAAAGAATGAGGCTGGAAAGAGGGGGAATATACATAGACTTTTGTTCGATAACTGTTAAGTTATGCCTACGTATCCTCTCGTGCAATGAGGAAGTCAGAACACCGTAGTTCGACCCAAAGAGACTGAAAGATAAATTGACTTGTGAACTGCTTACTTGTCTATGCACAAGTGTATGACCTGTCTGGCTCAGGTGCAAACTGTCTTGCATTAGACGGAAGAAGCGAGCTCTCGTTTGTGAGTGAAGATGATGAGAAAAGAATCCCGAAGGAGACGATTATTGTTTTTTTTTTGTGTTTTCAGTCATTTATTGCTTTTTGAGGTTTGTCATAGGAAAATGAGCTTAAGCCTAAGCCAAAGGGTTAGTAAACTCATCACATCCTCCCTCTGATTAGGGGTAATGAGAATACCTTAAGTGTGAAGTAAGCACCTCACACTTAATCACCATGATGTAGGATTAAGATCATTAACCTACTTGTGATTATTTAGATGTTTTTGTTGTTTTTGTTTAGTGTTGAGTAATGAGTTTAAGCCATAATCAAGGATTTAATGGACTCATTACACCATCCTAATAGAAGGATAATAGATGAGAACATTTAAGCTGAGGAAGGCTCCTCAACTTAATCCATGATTAGGGATTAACCTCATGACAAAACAAAGCCTTTATTAAATGGATTTTAGTTAATGATAAGATGAAGAAGTGGATTTTATGGTTTATAAAACAACTTGAGGGGGACTTGTCCATTAACACTAGGGTTAGTCCTTCTTAACCAATTAAGGAAGAATTAGAAGCCTAATGCAAGGCCCAAGTTACAAGTTTGATGTCTTGATGATTATTAGATGGATTAATTAAAGGAAATAAACACATTAAGGGTTTAACACTTAGGATTAAAGTTATACACTCCACCCTAATAGAAGGATGCAGGCATAAGCTTAATCACAAAGCCTTAAAACCTTTAGGGTTTAGTCCTTGATTATGAGATGAGAGGAGAAGACTCAAAGATGACACAAAGGAAAAACTAAATGGGGGACTAATCAAACCCTAATAATTGTCATGCTTGGTTGTTCCTAGGGTTTGTGAAGCTTGCAAGATATCTTCAAGATAAAAGCCACCAGGAAAAGAAGCAGATGAAAGGAGAAAAAAAGCAGAGAGAAGCAAGACAACTTGCTTCACTTAAGAAGACAAGTTGCTTGAAGAGAGAAAGTAGGAAAGAGCATGAATGAGCAAGCTCACTCTAATACACAAGATAAAATGCAGCAATGATGCATAAAAGAGATGAGAAGAGATTGTGAGAAGTGAAGGCAAATTCACTTCTCAAAACAACTTACCACCTGAAAAGTTAGCAAAAGAAATGAAATGCAATGCAAATGAGATGAAATGTCATGATACAAACCAAAGTCAGAAGCATAAACATGATGTTAATGATGCTAAGAGAAGATGCAAACACAAGGCAAGACATGAGAATGATCATACAAGGATATGGATGCAGATGAAGCATGCCTGGAACCATGGAAGTTCATGAAAGTTTATGAAATGCAATGGACATATAACATGGAAAATGAAAGATGCAATGATAAAACATGATTCTAATATGTCCTAAGATGTCTTATATGTCATATGGATGCAAAAAATGTCATGACAAGTTCATAAATGCAAGCAAATGGAAGATGGATGCAAAGGAAGGCAAGAATTAGGGTTTATACACAACACATAAAGCAAAATTCAAAATCAGAAGCAAATGACATGATAAAAAATTGAAAATGCAAACAAAGATACCCTAAACCTATACAAGTTCACTGCCCAAAGGAGGGGACCTAATTCTTAACCTAGTGAAAGTTATGAATTTCTTAAGTTAATTAGGGTTTTAAGGTACCTCATCATGAAAAATGCTAAACAAATTGAAAATGGAAGATCAATTCAAACCAATTTTATCCTATAAACTACATGCTATGAAGGATGCAATGCAAGAAGAACCATCATCAAACTCTCAATGGTTAGGCGGAATGGATTTTTCAAAGTTTGCACAAAAATATTGCCTTAAAATGAATTTAATTCCATGGAAAATTGTCAAAATGCATCAAGAACTAAAAAGAAATTTGCTTTGAGAGTTGGATAATGTTTCTAAATGTTTTAAAATGCAATGTGAATTTTTTTGTGATTTTTAAATACCTAAATGAATTTTTAATTAATTAATTCAATTAACTAATTAAAAATAAACATTTAAATGATTTAAAAATTATTTTTAATGCAAAAAATAAAAATAAAAATATTTTTTTGTTCTGAAAATTAATGAAATGTTTGACAAAGATTTTCAGAATTTTTAAATGTTTTTTACTATTTTAAATAATTCGTAGAAATTAAATGAAAAGAAAATGAAATAAAATTAAATAAAATGAAAAGTATGAAGATCCTGAGGCTGAGATTCAAAGTCAGAGGCGCGGGAGTTGACTGGCGCGCGTTTCAGTGGCTAGGATTGATTCTGCCAAATTCAAATTTTAATCCTAATTAATTAATGTTAATGACTGGATTAGGGCTAAATCAAAGGATCTGGGCCGTTCACAGCGCGCGGGAAGCTGGATCCAAAGGCCTGCGTTCAAACTCAGCTAAACCCTAACCCTAATTTAATCACCTTCAGATGACCGGAACAGTGGTTCCGGTCATCTTCTCCGGCGAGGCCAACAGGCTAACTTTTCCTATAAGAAAAATCAAGAGCTCTAAAGCTCCAGATCGTACCTCCTAACCACCCTAAAGATGAATCAAGCATCAAAACAAATTTCTACAACCTACATCTCAAGATATGGATCAAAACAGGAAAACTGGAAAAATTTCAGAGCTTCGATACAAGCTTATTTCTTCACCATTTCAAAAAGTAAAAACACCAGAGTGATCAGCAAAGCATAAGCAACAATTCTATAGCATAAAAAGCAATTTCTGGAAAAAAAGTTCTTGAGGTACCTGAGCTTGAGCTTCCTCAGTTTGCAACTTTCTGGGCAAGTCTTTGCTTCAAATCACCCCCAATGATCCCCCCCAAGTGTTTGTGATGCTTAGCTGGAGTTTAAATGGCCTCTAGAGAGAGTTTGCAGAATCTCAGTTCATGAAATGTTGAAATCGTGTTTTTGATTATGGAGGTTTTAGGGCAAAATGGAGGGTGGGAAATGATCAGTGAGGTTTATGGAGTTGAATGGTGGAAAAAGTTTGAAGGTTTGATGGCTGAATCAAGAGATTCGAAAGCTTTTGCAAATTTGGGGATTTTTGAGTGTGTTGTGTTCTTGGAGCTTCAGGTTGTGTTGTTATGTGCTTTTGCTTAGTTTTGATCCACATAAAGAAGTGTGATAGGTCATAGAGTGGGTGCTGGCCTATGCTGATTGGTATGGGCAAGTTGCCAAAATGTCAAAAGTTGGTGTACTTGAGGTATGGGTCATGGAAGGCTGGTTTAGGGGCATGGCTTGGTTCAGCTGAGATCATGGAATGCTTGTGGATCAGATTTTGTGAACTGAGGCAAGTGGGTGAGAAGCTTTGATCCATTTTGCAAATTGGCACAACTTTGCCCCTTTTGGAAATTCTTCAAGTTCAAAGCACCAAAATGCAATATTCTTGGGCCAATTCTGATCTTTAGAAGTCATATGAGCATGTTGTAAAGTGTTTGTACACATTTGAAGCCTTTAGAATGCCTTATCATACCATTTTGCAAATTGCCTCTTTGGTGTAAAACATGAAATTATGTGATTTTGTCCAACTTTTCCAAGCCATAACTTTTGATCCAAAATGAATTAGAAAGAGTTCTTGTACTTTTTGAAAATGGGAGGACCCATTCTACAACTTTCATGACCAAAGTTTTCTCATTTGAAGCAATTTTGAATCAAAAAGAGAAGGTTGAAAAACTTTCCCAAAATGGCAAGTTTTCATTACAAGTCATTTTTCCAAAAAGGCAACTTTGCAAATGGCTTGAAATTCTTCAACTTTGTGAAATTCTAACACCTTCTATGATCAAATAAAGATCATACACATTCAAAATGATGGAGAATACCCTTTGGTTGGGTCATTGGGGGCCTCAGATGCCCTGATTTTGCACTAACTTGCTCAAGAAGTCAACTCTTGATTAGATGTCTTCCCCATGGAATTTCTTCATGAAAATTGATATGCATGATCCTTATAACATATAAAGACCAATAGAAACAAGAATGACCAAAAAATTTGGAGTTATGGCCTTTGGAACCAAAACCCTAATTCTAGGTCATCTCTGCAGTTAAACCTGGCTCTGCTTCCATGCCTTGCTCAGTTCTTGTGATTCTTTGCCTTCCTTGATCTTAAGAGGATATAATATGATGCTTGAACATACATGGACCCCTTTGAAGTGATTGAAGACCCTTGGAGTGGCTCAAATGACTCAGGGATTGCTCAGATCACAAACCCTAGATGCAGATGCCTTTGAATCAATGCAGTGAAGCAAAAATGCAATATGAGGTGCTATGATTGAACTTATGCATATGAAAAGATCACAAGCCATGATGTGAATGGGTGAGGGCAAATTTGGGGTGTTTACACACCGGAGTAATTTAAGTATACATCCGGGAGCGAATAAGATGTATCAAGATTTGAAGAAGATCTTTTGGTGGTCCGGATTGAAGAGAGATGTAGCTCATTTTATTTATGCGTTGTCGCTCCCACCAAATGAGGATGGGTCAAATGGGGTACAGACGCAAACGGTCGGCGAAAGAGGATGAATGGATAGAGTCGCCAGCTAGGCATTTTTATCCCGAAGGAAAGGTGATGCTGCATAAACCTAAGAGAAGATGGATAAGACGGTTGTGAACCAGAGAAACTGAGAAAGGGGGTTGGTTACAACCTGGGAAGGTATTAGCACCCAGATTGTCCGTCGTACACGACGGGATCCACGCTTGAAAGATTTGTGCTTTAAAGGGGTAGTGTCAGTGCAACCTGTGTATCAAAGCTGGAAAGTATGCAAGTGTCAGTGCTATAAGAAAGTGAGGTGAAATATGATAAGTATCAGTGTAAGAAATGAATGAAGCTCATGACTATGAGGCTTAAAGAATGATGCTGGAAGGAAGGGGAATATACATAGAGTTTTGTTCGATAATTGTTAAGTTATGCATACGTATCCTCTCGTGCAATGAGGAAGTCAGAACACCGTAGTTCGACTCAAAGAGACTGAAAGATAGATTGACTTCTGAACTGCTTACTTGCCTATGCTCAAGTGTATGGCCTGTCTGGCTCAGGTGCTAACTGTCTTGCATTAGACGGAAGAAGCAAGTTCTCGTTTATGAGTGAATGAGATGAGAAATGAATCCCGGAGGAGACGATTATTGTTTGTTTTTTGTGTTTTCAATATTTTATTGCTTTTGGAATTTGTCATAGGAAAATGAGCTTAATCCTAAACCAAGGGTTAATAAACTCATCATATCCTCCCTCTGATTAGGGATAATGAGAATACCTTAAGTATGAAGTAAGCACCTCACCCTTAATCACCATAGTGTAGGATTAAGATCATTAACCTACTTGTGATTATTTAGATGTTTTTGTTGTTTTTGATTAGTGTTAAGTAATGAGTTTAAGCCATAATCAAGGATTTAATGGACTCATTACACCACCCTAATAGAAGGATGATAGATGAGAACATTTAAGCTGAAGAAGGCTCCTCAAATTAATCCATGATTAGGGATTAACCTCATGACAAAACAAAGCCTTTATTAAATGGATTTTAAGTTAATGATAGGATTAAGAAATGGATTTTATGGTTTGTAAGACAACTTGAGGGGGACTTGTCCATTAACACTAGGGTTAGTCCTTCTCAACCAATTAAGGAAGAATTAGAACCCTAATGCAAGGCCCAAGTTACAAGCTTGATGTCTTGATGATTATTAGATGGATTGATTAAAGGATTTAAACACATTAAGGGTTTAACACTTAGGATTAAAGTTATTCACTCCATCCTAATAGAAGGATGCAGGCATAAGCTTAATCGCAAAGCCTTAAAACCTTTAAGGTTTAGTCCTTGATTATGAGATGAGAAGAGAAGACTCAAAGATGACACAAAGGTGAAACTAAATGGGGAACTAATCAAACCCTAATTGTTATCATACTTGGAGATCCTAAGGTTTGTGAGGCTTAAGAGAGAAAGATCTTCAAAGAGCCACCAAGGAGGAACAAGATGAAAGGAGAAGGAGAAAGAGAAACAAGCTAACTTACTTCACTTAAGAAGATAAGTTACTTGAAGAAAGAAAGTAAGAGATGAACATGAATGAGCAAGCTCACTCTAATACACAAGTAAAATGCATAAATGAATGCATAAGAGGGATAAGAAGAGATTATGAGAAGTGAAGGCAAATTCACTTCTCAAAGGACTTACCACCTGAAAAGTTAGTAAAGAGAAATGAAATGGAGTGAAAATGAGATGAATGCAATGATGAAAACCAAAGTCAGAAGCATAAACATGATGTTAATGATGCTAAGAGATGATACAAACACATGTCAAGAGTTGTGAATGATCATACAAGGATGTGGATGCAAATGAAACATGCTTTGAACCATGAAAGCTCATGAAAGTATATGAAATGGTATGAATGCATAACATGGCAAAGGAATGATGCAATGATCACACATGATTCTAATATGTCCTAAGATGTCTTATATGTCATGAGGATGCACAAAATGTCATGGCAAGTTCATGAATGCAAGCATATGGAAGATGGATGCAAATGAAGGCAAATATTAGGGTTTTATGCACAAGACACAAAGAAAAATCCAAAATCAGAAGCAAGTGACAAGATAAAAAATTGAAAATGGGATCAAAGGAAACCTAACCCTACACAAGTTCACTGCCCAAAGGAGGAGACCTAAATCTTAACCTAATGGAAGTTATGATTTTCTCAAGTCAACTAGGGTTTCAAGGCACTTCAAAAGGAAAAATGCACATCAAATTGAAAATGAAAGATAAATTCAAACCAATTTCACCCTAGAAACTACATGACATGAGGAATGCAATGCAAGAAGAACCATCATCAAACTTTTCATGGTTAGGCAGAATGAATTTTTCTAAGTTAGAACAAAAATATTGCCTTTTAACAATTTTAATTCCAATGAAAAATGTCAAAACAGGCCAAGAACCAAAAAATAAATTTGTTTGAAGAGTTTGATAATGTTTCTAAATGTATTAAGATGCAATGTGAATTTTTTGGTGATTTTTAAATACCTAAATGCATTTTTAATTAATTAATCTTCATTAACTAATTAAAAATAAACATTTAAATGATTTAAAAATAATTTTTAATGCAAAAAATAAAAATAAAAATATTTTTAGGTTCTGAAAATTAATAAAAGATTTGATAAAAATTTTCAAAATTTTTTAATGTATTTTGCTATTTTTAAAAATTCGTGGAAATTAAATACAAAACAAATGAAATAAAAATGAAATTAAAGAGTAGATGAGAAAGTCAGCTGATCTAAAGGCCCAGATTCAAACCTAGGGGGGCGGGAGTTGACTACGTGCGCTAACGGACGGCTGAAATTCAAATCTCACTAATTATGACTAAACCCTAATTACTTTCAGATGACCGGAACAGTGTTCCGGTCATCTTCTCCGGCCATCCCATCCTTCAATCTCACTCAAAACGCAATCTTAAGCTCTCTAACTCTCCAGAATCATTCATCTAACAACCCTAAGCATGAATCCAGCCCTAAAACTCATTTATTTTCACTCAAGAACAAGGATCAAAGCAAAACGGAAAAGAACGCAGAAAATTTCAAAGGTTCAATACATGCTTAATACTTGACTATTTTCAAAACTAAACACATCAGAATCATCAGTGAATTATGGAGAATCAATTAGTAACTTGAAAACTCGTTTCTGGAAAAATTGTTCTTGATGATACCTGAACTGAAGCTTTCGAAAATGGTGCTTTTTGGCCAGTTCTTTGCTTCAAACAAGCTCCAATGATCCTCCCCAAACGTTTGTGATGCTTAGCTGGAGTTTATATGGCCCCAAAATGGAAATGGCAGAAACTCAGTTCATGAAGTGTGGAAATCGTGTTTTTGATTCTGGGCTTTTTAGGGCAAAGTGATGGTTGGGAAATGATCAGTGGATCATGGTGAGTTGTTCTGTGAAGTTTGTTTTGAGGTTTGAGGCTTGTGTGTTGAGATTCGAATAAAAATGCAAAGAGGGAGGTTTTTGTGAACTATGGTGATGCTCTGGTTTCAGGCTCCAAGATTGTGTGAAATGTGATCCTTGAGGCATGTATGTGAAGCTGTGATTGGTCAGAGTAGTTGGTGTGGCTCAGTTTGATTGGTATGGCTCAAGTTGCATAAAGTCAACATTTGTGTAAGTGAAGGTATGGGCTGGTTCAGTCATGGTACAAGGGCATGGTTCGAATTAGCTTGCTTCAAGGAGGTCCATGGAAGTCATATTTGGCACCTGGCACAAGTGGATGATGGGTTATGGAGCATTTTGCAATTTTGTCCAACTTTGGCCCCTTTTGAAATTCTTGAAGTTTAAGGCATGGAACTTAAGAAATTTTTGGGCCAATCTGAAGTTTAGGTCATATATGATGTTTATGTAATGCTTAGACAACAATTAGAGGTCACATTTTGCCTTGGTACAAGAATTTTCAAGTTTCCTTCTTTGGCACATAAGTGAATTTTTAGTGATTTTGTCCAACTTTGCAAGGCCATAACTTTTGATCTAAAATGAATTAGAATGAGTTCTTGTACTTTTTGAAAATGGGAGGATATAATCTACAACTTTCATGACCAAAGATTTTTCATTTGAAGCATTTTTTAATCAAAAAGAGGGGATTGAAAAACTTTCCCAAAATGGCAAGTTTTCATTACAAGTCACTTTCCCAAAATGGCAACTTTGCAAATGGCTTGAAATTCTTCAATTTTGTGAACTTCTAACATCTTCTAAGATCAAATAAAGATCATACACCTTCAAAATGATGGAGAACAACCTTTGGTTGGGTGATTGGGGGCTTCAGATGCCCTGATTTTGCACTGACTTGCTCAAGAAGTCACCTTTTGATCAGATGCCTTCCTCATTGAATTTCTTCATGAAAATTGATATGCATGATCCTCATAACATATAGAGACCAATAGAAACAAGAATGACCAAAATATTTGGAGTTATGGCCTCTGAAACCAAAACCCTAATTTTAGGTCATCTGTGTAGTTAAACTTGGCTCTACTTCCATGCCTTTCTCAGTTCTTGTGATTCTTTGACTTCCTTGACCTTGTGAGGATATAATATGATGCTTGAACATATATGGGCCCTCTTGAGATGATTGATGACCTTGGGAGTGGCTCAGATAGCCCTTGGATTGCTCAGATCACAAACCCTAGATGCAGATGGCTTTGAACCAATGCAGTGAAGCAAAAATGCAATATGAGATGACATGATTGAACTTATGCAAATGAAAAGAATCACAAGCCATGGTGAAATGAGTGAGGGAAAATTTGGGGTGTTTACATGCGTGTTTGACTTGTCAGAAGTCTAAGGTGGAACATCAGAAGCCTAGTGGTTTGATGCAACCGTTGGATATTCTAGAATGGAAATGGGATAATATATCGATGGATTTTGTTACGGGATTTCCGAATACGCAAAGAGGTCATATTGCTATTTGGGTGATTTTCGATAGACTTACTAAATCTGCTCATTTTATTCCAATTGATATTAGTTATTCTTTGGAGAAGCTAACCGAGATTTATGTTTTTGTGATTGTGAAGTTACATGGAATTCCTAAGAGTATTGTATCGGATAGAGATCCTAGATTTACATCGAGGTTTTGGGAAAGTTTGCAAAAGGCTTTGGGTTCTAAGCTAAGATTGAGTTCGGCTTACCATCCGCAAACGGACGGTTAAACCGAGAGGACAATCCAATCGTTAGAGGATTTGTTGCGTGCTTGTGTGCTAGAGCAAGGTGGTGTTTGGGATAGTTATTTAGCGTTGATTGAGTTTACCTACAATAACAGTTTTCATTCGAGTATTGGTATGGCACCATTTGAGGCTTTGTATGGTCGGAGATGTCGAACACCTTTGTGTTGGCATGAAATCGGAGAGAGAACGGTAGTTGGACCGGAAATGGTACAACAAACGACGGAAAAAGTAAAGTTTATTCAGGAGAAGATGAGAGCTTCTCAGAGTAGACAAAAGAGTTATCATGACAAGAGAAGGAAGAATCTTGAATTTCAGGAAGGCGACCATGTGTTCTTGAGAGTTACACCGGTTACGGGTGTGGGTCGTGCTTTGAAGTCGAAGAAGTTGACTTCTCGTTTTATTGGACCGTATCAGATTACTGCACAAGTGGGTGCCGTGGCTTATCGTGTGGCGTTGCCTCCGAATCTTTCGAATTTGCATGATGTGTTCCATGTTTCGCAACTTCAGAAGTATGTTCCGGATCCGTCGCATGTTATCCCCATGGACGAGGTTGAAGTGAGAGATAACCTTACGGTGGAAGCTTTGCCGGTTAGGATTTTGGATCGTGAAATCAAGAAGCTAAGAGGCAAGTATATTGCGCTTGTGAAAGTGGTGTGGGGAGGCGTTGCGGAAGGCAATATGACTTAGGAATTGGAGATTAGGATGCGCAAGTCGTATCCGGAGTTGTTGGGATCAGGTAATATTTTCGAGGACGAAAATTTCTAAAGTGGGGGGAGAGTTGTAACGCCCCGATTCTATTTTCCCAAATTTTTTTGGAGTCTTTTATTTTATTCGTATGATAATAGTTTTATTCGTGAAATTATCATGATGATATGATGTGTTGTGTGATTTTACCGTTTTGGGAATTTTCGGGTAAAATTGGATTGGAGGGTATTTTAGATATTTGTTAATTAGTGATAAGTTAGAAATTAGTAGAATTGGTAATTTTGAGAGAAAATGATATTTGGGTGGAAAGAATAGAAAATAGAAATAGAAATAGAAAGTTATAAGTTGTGAGAAAGAGAAAGAAAAGAAAAGATAGAAAGAAAATAGAAGAGAAAGAAAAGGAAAAGAAGAGAAAAGAAGAGAAAAGAGGGAAAGTTGGAAAAGCTTCAAGATTGCTCCTAGGAGTCGGTATAATCGGGTAAGGGTGATTAGTATTGTTATCTTAATAATGTGTATGATTATGTATGTGTTTGATTGGTTGAGTTTTGGTTTTGATGGAAGTTTAGAGAAGATGAATAGTTAGGGTTTTAGAGAAAATGTGAGAAATTGGTAGATTAATTGGTTAGAAATTATTATAATTGAAGTATGATAGCTAGTACATGTTATTGATCATGTTTAGTGGAGTTTTGGAGTGAAAGAGTTTACTGTTACGCAGCTGGAAATTCTAGAAATCGTTGTTGTCGTTCAGCGAGCCTGTAGGTTTTTGAGGAAATGGTGTTTTAATCCGTAGCTTTAGTTTCGGGTATCCGTTTTGAGTGTTCCTTATATCGATTCGAAACTAGAAACGTGTAGAAAATAATGATGCTAAGAAATGAAATGTTTAGCCGACTTTCACCGACTTTTCCGATAAAACATAAATAAGTTAATTATGGAAATTGTGAGCTTGATGTGATGTTGTGGCCGTTTGGCAAATGAATACATTGTTTGAATTGAATGTCAATGTATGTTAATTGAATGAGATGAATGCATAATTATGTTGTGAATAACGTATGCATTTTCAAGAATGTTGTGTGTCATTTTGCATGTAAAGCATAATGTATGCATTGTTGTGCCGTGGGGTTCCTTGTGAATCCGTTGTAGCATCGTGTTCTCATGTGGAGTGTGAGCGATGACTACAACAAGATCGTGTGCCCATGTGGGGTGTGAGCGATCGGATTGTGTGCCCATGTGGGGTGTGAGCAATCCAGAAACATCATGTGCCCGTGTGGGGTGTGAGCGATGGGTGATTTATTTACATTGATTGTGTGCCCGTGTGGGGTGTGAGCAATCGGATTGTGTGCCCGTGTGGGGTGTGAGCAATCCATAAACATTGTGTGCCCATGTGGGGTGTGAGCAATGGGGAATACCGTGTGCCCGACGGGGAGTTACTTTTGGTAACAAGTGATGATTCCATTTGGTTGCTGAGTGAACTTGCTGAAATGTTGAGTCGGTACCGCATTGCATCTGCATAGAGTCGTGTGTCAGTCTCTATGAGTTGCATTATATCACTTTAATTATGATATGCAGAAATAAACATGAATGTGCATATGTTTATTTGGAGTATTATGGAGATGATAGTATGTGTGATGAAACATACTTGATTGTATATATGCATGTTTGATATATGTATATGTATGTGATTTATACATTTGTAATGTATATGTGTGATTAAACATAGCTAGACGTATGTTTATGCGGAATGAATAGAATTCGTCATGTTGCCCCAACACACACCCCATTGAGTTGTCTAATACTGTCAGGTACATAATCAAGGGTCTTCCTTCAACTGGTGGCATCAATATTGGAGGTTCTTGGAGGTACTTCTTGATCTCATCAAAAGCTACCTGGAATTCGTCGTTCCATTCCATTACTTAATATTTCTTCAACAACTTGAAGATTGGCTCACAAGTAGCGGTCAATTGGAAAATAAATCTTGCAATATAATTCAGTCGTCCCAGGAAACCTCTGACTTCTTTCTCAGTACGGGGAGCGGGCATTTCTTGTATAGCTTTTACCTTTGCAGGGTCAACTTTAATACCTTTACCACTAACAACGAAACCCAAAAGTTTACTAGATCTAACTCCAAATGTAAATTTGTTTGGACTCAATCTCAACTTGTACTTCTTCAATATCTCAAACAACTTGTGCAAATGATCAAGATGTTCTTCTTCAGTCTGGGATCTGGCTATCATATCATCAACATATACCTCTATCTCATGGTGAATCATATCATGGAACAAAGCTACCATAACACGCTGATATGTTTCCCCAGCTTTCTTCAAACCAAACGGTATTACCTTATAACAGAAGGTGCCCCACTGTGTAACAAACATAGTCTTATCCATATCTTCAGGTGCCATCTTAATCTAATTGTAACTAGAGAAACCATCCATTAAAGAGAATACCTTATGTTGAGCAGTGTTGTCTACCAGAACATCAATATGTGGAAGTGGAAAATCATTTTGGGGCTGGCTTTGTTTAAATCCCTGTAATCTACACACATGCATACTTTAACATCTTTCTTAGGCACCAGTACCACATTTGCAACCCATTGAGGATAAGAAGTAACAGCTAGGAACCCTATATTAAACTGTTTCATTACTTATGCTTTAATCTTTTCTGACATCTCAGGACACATACGACGAAATTTCTACTTTATTGGACGACAACCCTCCTTCATTGGCAGACGGTGAACCACAATATCAATATCAAGTCCTGGCATATCCTCATAAGACCAAGAAAAGATCTCCACATAGTCATCTAACATCTGAATCAATTTGTTCTTAACATTGTCTTCTAATTCAGCTCCTATCTTGACCTCTTTCATATCTTTCTCAATTCCTAGATTCACAACTTTAATTGGTTCTTCATGTGGCTGTATAACTTTCTCTTCTTGTTGTAACAACCTAGTAAGCTCTACAGGCACTTCACAATCTTCCTCCTTTCCATCCTCGGCTTGATAGATCGGATTCTCAAATTTATAATTGGCAATAGAAGAATTGTTATCAACAGAATCCAGAGTGGATGAGGATCTGCATTTTAGTGACATGGGTGTGTGTAAGAAAAAATAGCTTTTGTTATAGGAAAAATAAAATAAAGATAAAGAGCACAATATTTATGAAAGAAAAAACGTCCATTGATTTTATTGAATGAAAATATGCAAATGAAATGACATCCCTAAAAAGCATACCATTGTGCCCCGGGTAAGGCACAAGGCTTAAAAGTTTAATTGTTCGAAATTACAAACTTAAAAATAAGCAACACGGTAATAGTATTTACTCCTGACTAAAGGAGATAGATATAACACCTTCAGTCTTCCAATTATTGAGCCCACTGCCAATGGTAAGAAAGATCCAGCTATCCAAGTTGTAGTCTTCATTAGAATCCTCCACAACATTGACTTGATCCTTCTGAATTCCCTTATTGGTGATACGAATAGCACGAGCACAAAGAACAACCTTCTGGGATTTTGCAGTAAAACCCAAACCAAACTTGTCAGAATTGTAAGGAATGTCAGGAAGCTGACCCCAAATAGTACAACCACCTTCTTCAACTACAACTTTTTCATCCTTCAGAGAAGCCATTGCAGGAGGTACTCTAGTAACAACAAGAACTGATTTAGCAGTAGGAATGGATTCAGCAGCAGGACCAACTTGAGGAACCACCTCAAATGTTTGGCAATGAGTCTCAATAAATTCACCATCCATCTCAACATACTTGAAATTGTTTACACGATTTACCATATACTCTTCCTCACCATAAACAATGACGATCTTGCTCTTCACTGGATATTTTAGCTTCTGGTGTAAAGTGGAAGTCACAACACCTGCCCCATGTATCCAGGGACGCCCAAGCAGACAGGAATAGGAAGGACAAATATCCATCACATAAAATGTAGAATCAAAGACCTGAGAACCCACTTTGATTGGGAGGTCAACTTCTATGTGCACCATTCTTCTTGATCCATCAAAGGCTTTCACCACCACGTTACTAGGTATTAACACTATATCTTCAAAGTTGAGTTTGTCCACAACATCCTTCGGCAACAGATTCAAAGAGGAATCATTATCCACCAAAACATGAGACATAGTAGTGCCCATACACTCAATGGAGACGTGCAGAGCTCTATTGTGTTTTCTTTTGGCAGGGGTTAGATCAGCATTAGAAAAGCCCAAGCTATTATCAGTATTCAGGTTGGCAACACAATTCTCGAACTGGTCCACAGAGATTTCATGTGGTACATGAGCAGCCTTCAGGAACTTCACTAAAGCCTTGGCATGGGCTTCAAAACATAGCAACAAAGTCAACATAGAGATCTTAGAGGGAGTATGCCCCAACTGTTCAACAATATTATAATCACTTTTACGGATGATCTTCAATACTTCATCCATCTGCTTAGAGAGGTCTTCAGTAACTGGTGTTTCAACCTGAACAGGCTCAATCAATGGTCCTTTGCCCCGAGCTTCAGTACTTGGCCCAGGGTTGGAGGTATGAACTAGAGCAGCAGCAGTCTTTGAAGTGTCTCTTGGAGAGAAAATTCTTCCACTCCTAGTAACTTTACTAGTCCCAACAATATTGTCAATATCAGGATTAGTATCTGCAACAGGTATATCAGTTAGAGGCTCTTGCTTGATACCATGGAAATAAACATCAGACCCATAATTCCAAGGGATACCCTTGTCAGAAAAATATGGAAGCGGACCAGGAGTAGTAATAATCAGGGGAGCCACCTTTGGCTCAACAGTAATCTTCACAAGACCTTTAGAGGTAATCCTCACAGGACCCTTAGAAGTGATCTTCACAGGAATACTAGTAACCACGGATGCATCTTCAATCTTCAGATCTTGGGATAGGCCTTCACATAAGCTCTCCACAGAAGGGATCTTCTAAATAAATATAGTATGGTTGTCCATTAAACGCTGAATACATTCTTTCAGTTTCCAACAGTCATTGGGTTGAGAGGCACAGTAAACACAGTCTTCATTGCATCCCAAAAATAAACCGGCTTGCTGCAGCTTCTTCTTAATAATGGATAGAGGAGTAGTCAAATCAGTCACCGTAGAAACATAAGAAACATCATCAACAACATTCACAGTCTTCTCATGCTTGCGCATAGGAGCAGTAATCACATTAGGAGTCTCAGGAGGATCAAACTTAATTTCTCTAGCACCAATCATATCCTGAATCTTATTCTTCAATGCCTGACAGTTATTAGTATCATGGCCTGGGCAATTGGAGTGATATGCACATCTTGCATTGGGATTGAAATGAGGAGAGGTAGTATTGAGTGTTGGATTTATTAATTCAGCGTCACCCTTAGGGATTCGATGGGCTTAACATCCCAACCCATGGCGCTTAATAGGCGCAGCCCCTTGAAAGACTCTATACTATAAGGAAATAAAGTTGCGCCTTCACTAACAGCAATTGCTTTTAGTGCAGTGGTAAGCGCTTGATCCTACAAGTGGTATCAGAGCCAGGTCATGGGTTCGAATCCCCCCGGCTGACACTGGGGGGGAGATTGTTGGATTTATTAATTCAGCGTCACCCTTAGGGATTCGATGGGCTAAACATACCAACCCATGGCGCTTAATAGGCGCAGCCCCTTGAAAGACTCTATACTATAAGGAAATAAAGTTGCGCCTTCACTAACAGCAATTGCTTTTAGTGCAGTGGTAAGCGCTTGATCCTACATTGAGGTTCTGAGGAGGATCCTTAAAGTAATCAATTCTCCTTTCAACATGTGTTGCAGAGCCTGAGCCAACGACATATTGATCTTTGTAAATTTCCTCCTAGGCTTAGGCTGACTATTCTTCTGTTGATCTTGTGGTGTAGGTGCAGGATTAGAGATGAGGATTGCTCCCACAGATTGATTATTCCTGTTACGACCCTGTTGGCCATATACAACATTAGACTCTTTCTTCCCATTAGAAGGCTTCTTGGTAGTACTTGAAGAGGCAACCACTTGTATCTTACCACTTCGTATTCCACTCTACACACGTTCTCCAGTCATTATCAGCTCAGTGAAACCAGATGATGAACTTTTAATGAGATAACTGTAGAAAGGACAAGTCAATGTACTCATAAACATATCAACCAATTCCCTGTCAGTCAAAGGAGGTTGAACGATGGTTGCAAGATCTCTCCACTTCTGGGCATACTCCTTGAAACTTTATGTAGAACCCATAGACATGCTTTGGAGTTGCATGCGAGTTGGTGCTAAATCAGAGTTATATTGATATTGCCTATAGAAGGCCTCAACAAGATCACTCTAAGTACGAATATTGATACTCTCCAGTTGATAGCACCATTCCAATTGAGCTCCTGATAAACTCTCTTGAAAGAAATGAATCCACAACTTCCTGTCAGCAGTATGTGGCTGGATTCTCCGGACATAAGACCTCAGACGCAGCTTAGGACATGACACACCATCATACACCATAAAAGTAGGAACCTTGAAACCAACAGGGATGACAACTCCAGAAATTAAACTCATATCTTCAAAATCCAACCTAAGAGTCTTCTGTAATTCCATAGCATTCACATGATCTTCCAGCAACTTATATTTCTCATCACCAGTTGAATCATGATAATAATTCTCCTTGTAATCAGAATTCACAGCAGTACCATGGGGACTACCTTCCTCTTTTGTAGAATCTTTATCTCCAGGGTTTTCAACCTCATCATCTGTCTTGATTGGAGCTCTGAATCTTCTTCCCAAATTGATGAAGCCAAATGGTTTTTTGTTCTTCTTCTTCTTCTTGGTCAGGAGTGCTTTCATCTCTTCTTGTCCCTTGGACAAGTTCAGGATCATCTCTTGAAACTGGGCATTCTGAATCTGAAGATCTTTGACAGATTGTTCGAGAGTCGTTTCTGCTGAAATAAACAGCGAGAAGATGAGAAACCTGTTGTGAAAACCTGTTATGTAATGATATGGTATGTAGATGCATATGTAATGTATTCAAGGACCGCAGGATTTAAATTTGTCAAAACAAACAAAAACAAAACTTTTATTAGTAGTCTTGAAATATTATTTCCCCTTGGGCTTACAAATTAAAATAAACAAAATTTATAAAGAAAATAAAACATCTGAGAATTAAGTCTCCCATGGTCGCTTCCTCTTGGTGTTAAGATATGTGTTGAGATTCCTCTCCTCATGAAGTTGCTTTGTCAGCTCATTCTTTCTTGGCTAATCCTGAATTGGGCTTTAAAGGTATCTCTTTGATCCTTCAATTGGATCCAAGACTTTTGCAACTCTTCCAAATCATTGGGCATATCTGGATGAAGGATGGTATAAGGAACATCTCCTTCAGCAACAGGCTCCATAGTAACCGGTAGAACAACAGGATATGGCATCATAAGAGTCTGAGCACGAGACCGCACCCATCTGAGGTAAGGTTCCATAGGAATGGAGTATTTTGGTTCCAGAGTCTTACTATCAACTTTGTTCACTTTATTCCAAGCTCGTATAAACCTTTGACGGTAACCTTGAAGATCGTGGTCATAATCAAATACAATACCCTGAATAAGCATGTCATGAGGATCATTACTCCGAGCATAACCAAAC
This sequence comes from Lathyrus aphaca, assembly GCA_963966055.1. Classification (NCBI taxonomy): domain Eukaryota; kingdom Viridiplantae; phylum Streptophyta; class Magnoliopsida; order Fabales; family Fabaceae; genus Lathyrus; species Lathyrus aphaca. The sequence continues at coordinate 389,578,698 of OZ014519.1, read as the reverse complement.
GGACGTAGAGATAAAGAAGGGTTGTAAGTAATGCCCCCTCTTATGCCAAGGAGTGGAACATTAGGGAACTCTCCATAATGGTCAATGATAGTGACATTTTCCATAGATCGGGAACACCAGTGAATATCTGAATGAGAGAGTGACATCATCCTTTTAGACCACCTCAACCCCTATTCATTCTTTATCACAGATCGAGGAAGGTGAGTAATAACCACCTAGATAGTAGAGGTATGCAACACATTAGATTTCCTCTCTCTTTCGTAGTACGAGTGTGAAGAGAGTGTAAGATATCTCCAAGTAAGGTAGGCATTGGATTGTGAGTCAGAAATATGTTGATGGCGTGTACATCTATGAACTGGTCTGGATTAGGGAATAACATTAAACCATAAATCAGCAAGTCTAAGATTTCCTCAAAAGCATCGTAACTCATAGCATCCAAGAACACATGAGCTTTATCTATCAATACTCTTCCAAGAATACCTTTAACTCTGCTTCTTGTTTCTAGGACAATGCATGATTTCTTCAAATGTAGATTTGCAAAAATGACTTCATGTTTAAGCTCCTTCTCTAAGCCTGTGAATGGTTTCTGATCAAGGATAGGTACCCCAAGTAACTTGGAGAATTCTTCTATTGTAGGTACCAACTGTTAATCGGGAAATGTAAAGCAATGATGTTTAGGATCAAAGAACTGGAATAGGAAACTCATCATATCTTTATCAAACCCTGAGGTAACCAAGTCAAGTAGATAACCATGCTTTTTGATGAATTGAGAGATTTCGGGAAGTTTTGAGACCAAATCCTTAAGCTTGGAAGGTATCCCTACAAAGTTGATCTGAATAGTGTTCCTACGAGTAGAAGCCATAACTTGCAACAAAGATAAATCCTTTAGTCCTTGAAATGGTTAGTGAAAATAATATGCTTATGATGTCATGATGTTATGATGTTATGTTCAATCACAAACATGTAGCACACAAAAAGAAGTCACACCATAGCCCTAGGTTTAAAGGCTTGCATGAAGTTTAAAGGAAAGTACCCTCCCTCTAAAGTTTAGTTGGTTCATCCTGTCCTACAAAAGTAACCGAGTTCTAAGGGATCTCAATATCACTAATCCTTTTCAAGGGTTGTTGTTCAGTAGGAAACTGACTTGCCAACCAAAACCCCCCAAGATTAGGATCTCAATGAGCGTAGCATCGAGTATCAACCAACTTTAGTCTTCTCCAAAGCCGACTATCTTACTACTTTCTAAAGGCCAAGATGGGTCAATTAAGGTTCTAAAGGGTAGTTAATGTTAATGACAACGTATGTCAGCCCCATATTATCCTCAACTTACTTAAGGAACATAAGCACCGACCAAGAAGTCACACTAACTGTAGCCACCAGATCAACCATATTGGTATACGCCGTACAATTTCCTTGGTTTATTTCCACTTACCTAAGGTACACTAGATCTGGGTTAGGATCTTTCACACAATAACCCCAAAATAATCCCTTAAATATAAAGCAAACAAATAAAACAAGTAAGTGATCCTAATTCCTAAGGTAACCCCTCTTTTACTAAGTAATCCCTAGCAGAGTCGTCAGTTCTGTAACACGGTGGGAGAACTGACTTTTTATTTATGTTGCGGATAGCAAGAGTCGCCACCGACTTTTATTTTATCCAATAGGAAAGGGTATAAAAGAACATGAAATACCTTTGTAATGATCCTCGTATGGATGTATACAAAGCTTTAAGTGTTTGAAAATTGTTTGAAAAAGTGGGGTGTGAGTAAGAATTTTGAAAATTGAGCAAGTAATTAAGAACTACCTACCCTAGACTGGTCTTTCGTATTCTTTTATTTCCTTTCAAGGGTAAGATTGTCCCTACTATTAAGGAGTAGGTAGTCATTACCTTGGATTTATTAAGGGACGGGCGTAGGGTCATCATATGGTCAATGAAGGCAACTTGTAGGGGTATCTTTAGCAATTCGTAGGGACTATCATCATTTTTACCAAAGGGACAAGATCATTATATCGTAGGCAACCTCAGAGGGACTATGATCTTTTAATTTGGAAGGGACTATGATGATTTATTTTTTAAGGGACTTTGCTTTTAAAGACACCCCTTTATTCGAGGGACTTGACCATTTGTTGTAAGGCAACTGAGAGGGGTAACCCTAGGAAGTGTAGATGGCGACCATAGAACGATCAACTTACGTGTGTGAATTATTGTTTTCAGATATTTATCTTGAATTTAATTTTCTAAGTCCTTTTATTTCAATTATTTCTTTTCACACCCTAGGTTTACTAACCACACAATTATAGAAATTTAAAATCAGAAAGAAAGATCCTACGCTATTACATTAGGGGAGGGGTACATTAGTCCTTTTTAGGGGATTGCAGAAAAATTAAAATACGAAAAATTAAACCTAATTAACTATTACATAGGAGGAACATTTACATAATCGAAAATAAAAACAAAAATATAAATTATTAATACAATAAAAAAATAACTAAATAAAATCAAACTTAATAAAAATAATTAATGGTTTTTTAGAAAAAAATTAGGGTTCATTTAGAAAAATAGGGTTTTTGTTAGAAAACTTAGGATTTTTAAGAGAATTAGGGTTTATTTAGCAAAATCTTAACCTAATTACTAATTAATTTACAAATTACTAAAAACTAATTTATATAAGAAAACAATTATTATTATTATTATTTATTAAAAATCAAATAATTCACATAATAAAAAAAAGGATAATTAGTGAAATTGTATTTTTAAGAAAACATTTGTGGAGAATTAATCTAATAGTTAATTATTAATTGATTTTAATTAATTATTGTTTTAAGAAATTAATTAAAGAAATAATAAACAAAGAAAATAAGAAAAAGAAAGCAAACACTCAAAACAAAGGGACCTGGGAATTGAACCCAGGCCCTGAAGGCCCAAGGCATTAGCGCTCAACCAGCTGAGCTATGCCACACACGTGTTCATCCTGTGAAACAAAAACAACATAAGCGGTATTAAATATTTGAAATCCTGAACACGCCAAACATCTCCTTCAACCTTCAGCCGTCTATTTAGCTTTTAGTGACAGGCGTTCGTCACTAAAGCTTAGTGACGGATTTTGTCCGTCACTACAAGTCCTGCGAAATCAAACATGAAAAATATAAAGGATAAATAAATTTCAATGGTTCAAATCAATTAATATGAGGTTCCTAAGTCCCAAATGGTCATCAATTTCATACGAAATAACCTCCATCTTGAATTCCCGAATTTGAATTCGCAAACCCTAAACATGGTGAATCGTCATTCCTGCACAAGAAACCTAATTAACCAGCCCAGAAACATTATATACATCATCATAGTCAATATTATACAATCAAAACGGATTTTAAAAGCATGAATAATCTAAACCAAATTTCAAGGAAAAAAAGCAAGAAAAGGCAATCAGTTTATGCATTTTAAGGCATTAGAATGATGGTGATGATGGCAATATACTCAAAATCCCTCAAGGATGCGAATGCAACCTTTGGAAAGCTTTGAAAGGGGCTGGAATGCCAAAACCAAATCTTGAATTTTCTTGGAAAATTTTGAATGTGATAATGGATTTTTTGGTTCTGAATTTCGTGTGCTCTGCTTGTGTTCTGATCAAGACTTTATAGTGAAGCATTCTAGGTCAAAACATTGGGCTTTTTACAATGGATTTGTATTACTTGATGATGAAGAAATCTCCTTACTATTTTTGTCCAAAAATAAAATATCCTCCTTCTATATTGATCTTGCATGAATTTGGATGATTGCAATCATCTTAAATATCATATATTTGATCCCAAAATAAGTTATGAGTTCAAATATTTGATTTTCATATTTTATTTCTATTAAAATTGAATTTTAATAATTAAAATCCAAAATAATATAAAGTAAATTATAAAAATCAAAATGAATGGTCATTGGGTCGTGCATGACTTCATCTTTAAGTTTGGGTTGCAACTTTATGGGCCCATTTGGAAAAAATTGAAGTTATGGCCTTTTTTGCTTCATACACCCCCCTTAAAAATCATCCAACTTTGACAATGCATAACTTCCTCAATTTTGATGCTACGAAGGTGTTCTAGGACTTTTTAGAAAGTTGAGTGTTCTCTAACCAACCCCTTTTGTCCCATGTCCATATTATTTACCATTTTTAAATTATGAGCTTTGGAAAAAGTTGACATTTTGTTGACTTTCAAAAGGACCTATAATGTTTTAACTCATACCTTCCAAATGAAGCATTTTTAGGCTTGGCTTGTCAGACACAAAGTTGTAAAGAATTAAATTTCCTTAAAAATGAGATTTGGATGGGAAATATTTTATGAAGTATGTGAAAGTTATGGTTGGTCAAACTTCAATTGACTTTTCCTGTACAAAACCCTAATTTAGAAACTTCTTGATTCTTGATGATCAGAGGTTTCCTTGATGAAACATGATCAACCCTTGATCAAATGATGAATTTAACTTCATAATCTTGATGTTGACCAAAAATATTGAAGTTTGATTTTATGTTGACCACAGTTGACCTCAGTTGACTTTCTGACCAAGTTAATTGATTTTTAAGTATCTGAGCATCTGACTGACCAAACTTGTTGGGAAAGCTTTGAAACTTGATATGAGGATTCTTTAAGGTATATGGGATGTTATGAAGTCCACTCGAGGCTTTGGAAGTCCATTTTACTTGGGGAAACTCAAAACCCTTGTTCTAAGATCCATTGTTCAGGAGGAGGCTTTGTTTGGTGAAACCTTTAATCCTTTTGACCAATTGAAAATCTTGTGAATATTAAGAAACCTCTTAAGACACATGGTCTTGAATGTGGGAGGGAAAATTTTGGGGTACAACACCAAGCAGCAATAATACATTCACCATCTCCGAGAAATGGCTCATGACCAAACTAGGGAATCGATTAAGTATTATGTATTACTCAGGGAGGCCTCAACGTGAGTCAGAGAAAAACAAGCATCCCCATAAGTCCCTAGCTTCAAGCACTGAAATCGAGAAACAATAGTACATTCAGCCCGTGCGATACAGTACTATCGTCATACGACCAGATGTTTTAACTAAGTTCCTATAAGAGAACCAGACTATCCTATGCGAGTTCCCAGTGGGCCCTCGGGTGCGAATGGGTTATCCACAGAATGTGGTCTGCCATTGTAACCACTAAAGAGGGATATTTCCACAAAGGTTCTAAATGATCGGTCCCCAACTGCACATAGTTATCGAGGTCGTGTAATGAAGTAGAGAAGACCCCTATATCAAGACACTTCCAAGACAGTCGCAAATCTGGGTGTGAACGCATTACTACCCGCATGACAAGATATCATGAGGCCAAAGTGATTGTTCACGCTAAGTCCTAGGGTACACTTGAGCATTTGTATTGGGCTCATCTCACAGTAAGAGTATCCCCAATCCCACCAAACAGAAAATCCAGTCCAAACAGTGCAGTAATAATATGATGCATGCAAATAAATATTGAAACTGTAAATAAAACTGTAAATAAAATAATAAAATAAACATACAACATCAAACATAAAACACCCAAAACAGAAACAAGCAAGCGCTAGGAGAGACTCTCAAGGGGAAACAAGAGATTCTGGGTTCAATCCCCAGCAGAGTCGCCAGCTCTCGCTCCCTGGATTTCTATCCTGGTACAAATGCGAAAGTGGCACGAAAAAGGTAGAGTCGCCATTCAGGCATTTTTTTCCCAAAGGAACGGGAATGGAAATGCTGCACAAACCAGGGAATGAAAGGAAGAACAAAGGTCCTACGAACCAAAGAAACTAGGTTCGGGAGTCGGTTACGACCTGGGAAGGTATTAGCACCCCAGATCATCTTCCGTACTCGACGGGATCCACACTTGCAAAGAAAATGTTTCAAAGGGTAAAGAAAGGAAAGCTACTGCAAAACTGAGACTGAAATTGGATAAGAAAAGAAAAGAAGGGGAAAATGTAGGGAAAATAAAATAATGCTCGAACGGGCCCTACCCCGCTGCCTACGTACCTCATTTGGACATGAGGATCAGAGACGACGTAGTTCCCCTAACTAGGGAGGAAAATGGCTTGTGTTTTAATCTTTAACTGCTTATGTCAATGCTCAGATGTTGCAGGCTCAGACGACAAGTGTGTAACCGTCTTGCAAAGTGACAAGCTTGAACTGCTTATGTCAATGCTCAGGTGTTGCAGGCTCGGACAATGAGTGCGTAACTAGCTTGCAAAGTGACAAGTAGGATCAAGTTCTTACGTTATGAGTGAAGGTGATGAGAAAAGAAGTCCCGAAGGAGAGACGTTTGTTCTTTGTTTGAGTTTTTTAAAGAAGTGTTTTTGTTGTTTTCGTTTATGAAAATAGTCTCATGATTAGACTCGTACATCATGCTAGACAAGCTTGTACCACCACCTAGATGGGGTGAATACAAGTGTCCCATGGAATAAGTCCATACACACAAGACTGATTCACTCATTATTTAGTGTTTTTAGGTTTTTGTTTGAAGATGAAAAAGAGAAAGAACCAAAGGATCTTAAAGGTAAAAGAACTAGAGGGGGACTAACAAATCCTAATGTTATTATGCACAGGAGTCCTAGGTTTGTGTGTTATGAAGTATATCCTAATGAAGAAGAAGGAAAGAAGAAAACAAGAGAAGAAGAAGAAGAAAGGAGGTAGAAAGCAACTTACTTCTCTTAAAGAAGTTAAGTTGTTTCTAAAAGGGATGAAAAGAAGTTGAACAAATTATGGCATAAGCTCATCTCAAGAAAAAGTATAAAGCATAAAAGAAATAGGAGAAAGAAGTTGGAGATGTAAAAATCTCATCCACACCTCTTACTTACCATAGCCCCTGAAAGTGTTAGAAATATTCACAAATGACAAGAGAAAATCAAATAGGTTCAAACAATGAAAGAACAAATATTTAACCATCACAAACCAATAAAACCAGAACCTAATGATCATGTAAGAGTTCTAAAGTTAGTCATGCAAACTCACACCAAAATGAATGAAAGAAGTCTCACAAACCACAAGCAAAGCACACGTGAAGAAGTGAGATAAGAACATGTAATTAAGAGAAACAAACAAGTCAAAACTCACCAAGTAGCACCAAAGTCAGAAGCTAAACATGTTGATTAAGTACCTAATAAGGAAATACAATCATCACACAAAGGCATACAAGCATGTTAGGGCAAAGGGAGGAGACATGAGAAGTGTGAAGTGAAGTGAAACATGCTTGTGAAAGTGTTACTTAGTGCACAAGTAAACATCAAACAAGGAAGGCAAGGCTCATATATTGAAACCAAAGATCACATAACATGTTATCAATCACCAAACAATATCATAAGAGATGGCACAAGTGCCTTGCTAATCAAGCAAACAAACATGGTTCAAAACACCTTCAAATAAAGAAATTTAAAATCAATCCTCAAACAAATAGTGATCATGCTTCAAAAATTAAACCAACAAGCAACAAAGAATCTCAAACCTATACAAGCAACATGGAAAAGTCACATGACCAAAATAAGAAGCAAAGTCAATCAATTAAGTGGTCAAAGTGGAGCTAGGGTTTCATTTTCTTACACAAGAAGCAACAAGTCAATAACCAGCCAAATAGAGCCTAAATATAATGAGAAAAATCAACAAAAGGCATCAACATGTTAGAGAATCATAGCAAAAAGAATCAACCTCCTACCTATTTTAGAATTCAAGTTAGAAATTAAACAAGGTAGGGTATGCAAGTTATAAAACAAGATAAAAGAAATTAAATACAAAATTAATTCAGGCTATTAAAATAAAAGAAAAAAGAAAAATAAAATTTGGATAAATTTCATAAAACCCTAAATGTCACTCATGAATGTTTTTAGAATTTTTTAATACCTATAACTATTTTTAAAAATTAAGAAAGGAACAAAAAGAAATAATAAAAATAAATGAAAATAAAAGCCAGGGAAGTTCAGATAGCAAGCATATCACGTTTAAAAACAAAATTGGGACTAAGTAGGGGGTTGGAATAGCAACAAGAGGTCCAGGTCCACATACGCAGTCAAGAGAATTATCATACAACCTAGTCAAAAGTTGAATCCAATCTGAACCATGAGATGCATCACACACGCATAAGCAAGTCAACCAATAGCAAGAGTAAGCCAAATGAACGCCTAGGATTAAACGCACACCATAAGAACCATGGAAAGCCACATAAACTGATTAGTTGTGAAAAAAGAAACACGCGCTAGGGAGCCTCCCATTTTAATGCATTGGCAAGATTATATGCATCAGATCAAACAAACACACGGTCACGATTTCATCTTCCACCTTGAATCATCTCCTTCCCTAAAACAAATTCGGTGACAGAGCCCTAGCTCCGGTCACCGGAAAATGCATAGCCAAGAAGTAAAACATCCAGAAATCTACCAAAATCTCCAGATTAACACTATTCAACATCAAGAATCATAATCCATGCTTAAAATCAACAAACAAACAACATAACTCACGGATCAAAGAGAATAAAGTTGAACATCAAACTTTCAAATCAACAATGCAGTCAAGATACACACTCATTTCATAAAAAAATTACATCAACATTCTCAGCACAACAAGCAAAAGCTAATGAACACTTCAAAATCAAGATCTAGAGTGGTGAATTTTGAAGCTAATATGAAATGAAGCTAAGCCAAATACGCAAGAAATCCACTGAAATGTTGCAGATCCACTCCTTAGAACTTCTATTTGCAAAACAAATGCAAATAGATCTTCAAATCAGCCTGGATCTTGAGTTTCGAATGCTCTTGCTTATGAATTGCACTATGAGGAAACCTTGCTTAAAGCTCAAACCAATGGTGGATTCACACTCCTTAGAACTCACTGATTATGAATGTGTAAAGAAATGGAGCAAAGTGTGGAGGATTTGTGAGATTCGAAGGGAATTGTAAATGGAGCAAAAAGTGTGAAACTGAGAAATGAATGTGCATGAGGCTTAATTAAGGGCAAAGTTAGCTTATATATGATGAGTGTTTACACGTGTGTAGGGTTTTAGAAGCAATGGCTACATGGAAAGTGTGATGAGGAGTGAAATGCAATTTTGCATGAATGTTGTGATGAGGTGATTTATGCATGAAAACTTGCATCCATATGCACAATCAGATTCCATTTGATCTCATGAACACCCTTGGATTAATCTCATGGCTTGGGATGACTTGAATTTTGAGTTGTGGATGATTTTGCAAAATTGCACATTATGGAAATACTTGTGTGCAAGCCACGAATTCACTTGATTCTTTAGGCAAAATTGGTTGTTGTGATATTTACTTGGATGTGGAAATTAGAATTGATGAATTAGAGGTCATGAAAATGCAAAATGAACCTTTTGCAAATGGTGTAAACTTGAATACTTTGAAAAACCCTAAAAATCAACCAAATTCAATTGATCATAACTTTCAATCCACAAATGTTATGGAGGAGTTCTAGGAATTTTTGGAAAGGGGAGAACAAACCCTACAACTTTAATTTTTGAGGAAAATTCATTTGGATCCATCTTGATCATGAAAGAATTAGTTGAAGTTAGGGCAAAAATTGCCAAAAATAGAAAGTTTTATTATAGGTCACTTTCCATATTTGGTAACTTTCTTCCAAAATCTTGATTCTTGATTCTTGAGATCACCCAAGATATTTTTTCCCTCATGAAGTTCCATAGGCTTGAAAATCATGATTGGAACCCTTGAAATCCCATGGTTGACTTTTCTTCTACACAATTGACCTCTTTCTTCAAGTATAAGTAACTGAACCAAAATCTGACTTCCTTGATGAATTTTTGCACCAAATTTCATCCTTAGGCCTTGTATACCATATGAAAACCTTTGACCACAAGAATTGGTCAAATCTATGAGGGTAGCTTGCTCTGAGGCAAAACCCTAATTAGGGTTTCCTTGTGTAAAAGCAAATTGCACTGCTGAGCTTCTGATGAATCACACCCCTTCTTGGGCTTTGAGGATGAATTTTAACTTGTATAAGATATGAGGATCATTGGTAAGCTTCTTTCAATACCACTTGGCTCTTATCTTGACTTTGAAGAATCATAACTTGCTAGATGACTGGTCACATGCCCTATGCTTGTAACGATGGATGTCATGCCTCATTTTTCTATGTAAAATGCTAAGATAAGTATGCTTTATGCTATGCTATATGGTATGAAAAGAGAGGGAAAATTTTGGGGTGTTACACCAATCAATTTTCTTTTGATGATTGTTTTGGACTAGGTGTGCATTTGTATTTTGTCCACTCGAAGCTTTTAAGCAAGAGTGTTTGTATTTGACTGAAGCTTTTAATCAGGTCAAAGATTGTTTTGAAGAGTGTCTTCGTTTTCTTTATGTTGTTATTTAAGATCACTGACTGTGATTGTGTAGGGAGTGAGAGGGGTCTCATATCTAGGAGTTCCTAGGTAGAACTGTCATAGGGTAGGGATTAAGTAAAAAGATTGCAAATTGTAGGCGTTTGTTGTGGATCTTTGAATTGATACTACTGATAGTGAAGTTCCTTCCTAGCTTGGTAGCCCCCATAGTAGGTGTGATTGCACTGAACTGGGTTAACAACTTTCTGTGTCTTTTATATTTTGTCTTTATCATTTACAGTTTTATTGATATTAAGTGTCGTGACATCGTGTTCGACATTGTGTGGTTGTTTCCAGAATTTCACATATATATACACACACACACACACACACACACACACACACACACACACACATATATATATATATATATATATATATATATATATATATATATATATATATATATATATATATATATATATATATATATATATATATAGATACACACACATATGGCTCACACCCATTTAGATATTTGTGACTCTTACTAGCTCCTCGACGATATAATTATCAGCTAGTGTATCCATTATGTATATTTTTTTATATTATGGGGCTCAATAAAACTATCATGGGCCATAAAACAATATCCAAACATGAACCACATATCATCCCTCAACCGAAAGGGTGACTTTTGTCATCAGTCATCGTTATGGATGTGTGTTGCACCCCAAAATTTGCCCTCTATTTTTTAACTCTAACCAATTTTTTTGTTTCACATTCATTTGCATCATCTTCATAGCATAACATTTTTTTTCCGTCTTAATATTAGCCGGAATAATTTCTCGGAATTTACAAACAGACTGGTCAAATTAACTTTTTAACTGTGCCTAAAATTAGTCAACGAAAAAATGCCAAGTTTAAGTTTGCAAATGTCGGTAACATTAATCTGCGGTTCACGTGGTTTAATTTGACATGCTAAAAATATTTTTACGACTATTTTTGGTCATAAGTTGATCAGTATGAGCAGTTTAAACGGTCATAATTTTTATTTCAAAATCCGACCAAACACTGTATTTTTCCGAGTCATTTATTTCGCGCTGATTATTTTGACGTGTTCATTTTATTTTTTCGAGCATTTTGGTGCCCGACTTTTATTTTTTGAGTCTATTTATAAATAGGATTATTAGTTATTATTTTTATTTTAACTATTTTAATTATTAGACTTTATTTAGTTTTAAATTACAATTTTATAGGGTCTAGAATAAATAAATAAAATTGTTAGTTTTTATTTTAATTTTAACTATTTTTATTAAACTTTATTTAATTATTTATATTAATATTTTATTGGGTTCCAAAATAAATATTTAGGCCCATTTACATTAACCCTAATTGGTCCCTATATATACCTAATGTGTTGTTATTGTTAAAGGAGACCGAAGAAAAAAGGTAAAAGAAAAACAGGCTGCGGCATTTGAGTTTTCTACATGTGCTTTGTATCTACTTGTTTCTACTGTTTCAATACCAATTTGAGGTCATTCAGCGAGAATTCCAACATGCACGTTTACTTTCTTTTAACTTTATATAATACATAACATGATGATAGTATATATATATATATATATATATATATATATATATATATATATATATATATATATATATATATATATATATATATATATATATATTTAACTTTTTGTTAGCTATATTTTTTTTAATTATTAAATTATTCGGATTGGATCGTGTCGATACGCTATTTGCACATTTGCGTGTATTAGGCGTGACACTTGTGTTGATCTGATCTAATTGCGATGATCGCATTTTTGCGTTGGCAGTGTCGTTATTTTTTATTTTTTCTCATATTATTTTTTTATGCTATATATTTAGATCTGTACAGATAACTAACTACCTTGATTTTTTCCTAAACCTTGACAATTCCGCCACAAACTCTAAATTTCAAACCTAAAACTTTAACCGTGTTTAACCGTATTATTTCCTTTAAACCATAAACATTTTCACAAACCTTAACAACCCTGTTATTATTTCTTATTTTTGCTCATGTTTATGTTATTCATACACTGTAATTGCTTCGCCCTTGTAATATTTTCAGTTTTACTTTTCGCCATATAATTATGTAACTGCCTCAGCCATGTAATAGTGTAGGAATTTTTATTTTCTGCCATTTAAATTCCTGCCATTTATCCTATATTAACTGCGTGGTTTAGTAATGTAGGGCGTGAAAACCTACTAAATTAATTATTTAATATTTTTCTATAACCTTTATATTTTTTGTAAATAAATAATAAATACTAATTATTTTAATAACTTTTTTTTATTACTTACTTATAATAATAAATCCTTATATATTTTTTAAATAAAATCTAATTGACCATTTTTATAATTGAATAATAATAATAAACCTATTAATCTAATAATTTGATATTTTCTATAATCTTTATTTATTTTGTAAATAATTAACTTAATATTTTTCATATAACTCTTTTATTTTATAATTTATACATTAATATTTTTTAATTTCTTTTATTATTTCTAATTTATTTTAAACTCATATTTTTCTAATAACTTCTAAAAAAATCTAACTTGTTTAACCTAAAATAAATTCTTTTAAAATTCTAACCTTTTTATTATCACTTTATTATTATTATTATTATTATTATTATTGCTTTATTGTTATTATTGCTTTATTATTTTTGCTTCATTATTATTATTATTGTTTATTTATTATTTTATTATTATCTATTATTCTTGCTTTAAAATTTATTTTTATCCTACTATTATGTATCTGCCAAAGCCTTGTAATAGCTTATAGATTTATTTTTCCGTCTTTATTTTCTTTGTAAATATTTTATTATATGGTTAGTAACCTTAGGGTGTGTATAACTTATATGTAATTAAATTGAACTTAGATAATTAAAATAAGATAAATACCTGAATATAAACACTCACACACGTAAGTCGATCTTTGATCGCCATCTTGCACTTCCTAAGTTACCCCTCTCAGTTGCCTTAAACATGGTCAAGTCCCTCGAATATAGGGATGTCTTAAGCAAAGTCCCTTCATAAAAATCATCAAGTCCCTACAGTTTAAAAGATCAAGTCCCTTCGAGGTTGCCTACAGAATAATGATCTTGTCCCTTCGAATAAATGATGATAGTCCCTACGAATTGCTAAAGACACCCCTCAAAGTTGCTTTCTATGACCATACGATGACCCTACGTTTGTCCCTCACACATCCAAGGTAATGACTACCTATTCCTTAATAATAGGGATAGTCTTACCATTTAAAGGATTCAAGAACAGAAAGACTTAAACTTTAGGGTAGGTTCCTCATAGTTACTTGCTCACTATTCAAAAAAAACATTTCAAACATTTCACAATTTCAAACAATTTTCAAACACAAGTTTTTTACGCATCCGTACATGGATCATTATCAAACTCTTATGAAAATTTCTATTCACACACTTCACATTTTCAAAAACAACTTTGAGGGGATCTATTTTATGAGGGGTACCCTTAGGAATTAAGATCACTTTGAATTGCTTGCCTTGTTTGATTTATGTTATCTTGTTGGGGTGCTCTTATGTGTGAAAGGTCCTAACCCGGATCTAGTGTACCTTAGGTAAATGGCAATAGACCAAGGAAACTGTACGACGTATATCGATACGGTTGATCTGGTGGCCATAGTTAGTGTGACTTCTTGGTTGGTGCTTATGTTCCTTAAGTCAAGTTGAGGATAATATGAGGCTGCCATATGTTGTCAATGCACTAACTAACTTTTAGAACCCTAGTTAACTCATCTTGGCCTTTAGAAAGTAGTGAGGTAACTGGCTTTGGTGCAGACTGAAGTTGGTTGACACTCGATACTACGCTCATTGAGATTCTAAACTCGGAGGGTTTTGGTTGGCAAGTAAGTTGCCTTCTGAACAACCACCCTTGTGAAGGATCAATGATATTGAGATCCCTTAGAACCTGGTTACTTTGTAGGACAGGATGAACCATCTAACTTCAGGGGAGGGTACTTACCTTTGAACCTCATGCAAGCCTTTAAACCTAGGGCTATTGTGTGACTTGTTTGTGTGTGCCACATGTTTGTGATTGAGCATAACATCATGACATCATCATGCATCATAAGCATAGCATTTTCACTAACCATTTCAAGGACCAAAGGATTTATCTTTGTTCTTTGTTGCAGGTCATGGCTTCTGCTCGTAGAAACACCATCAGGACCAACTTTGTAAGAGACTCATTACAAAGTAAGTCAGGAAAGAATTCTGGAGCTAACAAAGCAACTTCACGAGGAACGAAATCTCAACTCATACCTCAACACAAAGAGGAAACGTCCATGGGAGACTTAAAACCCCATCTTTTGTACCTATTTCACTTTCATTTTTTGTAAGCCTAAAAGGCAAAACAAAGTTATTACTAATAAAAAGTTACTTTCTTGTTTGTTTAAGCAAATTTAAATCCTGCGGTCCTTGAAAACATTGCATATGCATTCCCATATCATTTCATTGCATCACAGGTTTATAATCGTGCACAGGTTTCTCATCTTCTCGCTGTTTATTTCAGCAATGGCTCTTGAACAATCAGTTAAAGATCTTCAGGCACAGAATGCACAGTTCCAAGAGCTGATCTTGAACCTGTCCAAGGGGCAGGATGAATTGAAGGCACTGCTGGCCAAGAAGACTAAGAAGACTAGAAGGCCTGCTGGGTTGATCAACATGGGAAGAAGGTTCAAAGGTCTTGCCAAGACCAAAGAACCAGTTGAAGACTATGAATCTGAAGAATCTGAGCAAGAGGAAGGCAGTCTCCACCACACAATGGGGGACTCTGATTCTGAGGCTAACTACTACCATGAGCCTAATGAAGACAAATTCAAGATGCTGGTGGATAGGATGGATGCTATGGAGTTGCAGAAGTCATCTGGGCTGGATTTTGAGGATTTGAGTCTGATATCTGGGGTAGTCATACCCATTGGGTTCAAAGTTCCTACATTTGTTGTCTATGATGGGGTCTCTTGTCCCAAGCTGCATCTGAGGTCGTATGTCAGAAGAATTCAACCTCACATTGCTGATAAGAAGCTGTGGATCCATTTCTTTCAAGAGAGCTTATCTGGAGCTCAGTTGGAGTGGTATTATCAGTTGGAGAGTGTCAACATCAGAGACTGGAATGATCTTGCTGAAGCTTTCTATAAGCAGTACCAATACAATGCTGACTTAGCCCCCACTCGCATGCAGCTTCAGAGCATGTCTATGGGTGCCAAAGAAAGTTTCAAAGAGTATGCTCAGAAGTGGAGAGATTTAGCTGGAAGAGTTCAACCCCCTTTGACTGATAGGGAATTGGTTGATATGTTCATGTGTACGCTGAATGGTCCGTTTTACAGTCATCTCATTGGAAGCTCATCATCTGGCTTCACTGAGTTGATCATGACAGGAAAGCGAGTAGAGAATGATATAAAGAATGGTAAGATCCAAGTGGGTGCTTCCTCATCAGGTTCTGCAAAGAAGCCTCCCACTGGGAAGAAAGAATCCAATGCTGTTTATGGTCAGCCTGATCGTAACAGAAGGCATCAGTCTGTTAGTGTAGTTCATATTTCAAATCCAACTCCTGCAACAACAGAGCAGCCTCAAGGCAACCAACAGAGGGCTAGAAGACAGTTCACGAAGATCAACATGTCAATGGCTCAGGCATTGCAACACTTGTTGAAGGCTGAACTTATTACCCTGAGGGAGGCTCCTCAGAATCCCAATGTTACCTCTCCCAAGTACAATCCCAATGCACGATGTGCATATCATTCAAATTGTCAAGGACATGACACTAATAACTGCTGGGTCTTGAAGAACAAAATTCAAGATATGATTGATGCTGGAGAAATTGAGTTTGATCCTCCGGGTACTCCCAATGTGATTACAGCTCCAATGCCAAATCACGAGAAGACTGTCAATGCCATTGATGAAGACATTGATGAAGATCTGCACGTTTGTTCAGTTATGGAATTGACCACACCATTGTCTGTTATCAAAAAGAGGTTAGTACAAGCTGGGATCTTTCCAGGTTGTCGTGAAGATTGTCTGTATTGTACCTATAAGCCGGATAGTTGCTTCATTTTGAGAGATGGCATTCAACGTCTCATGGATAAGTATACTATAGTGTTTGAAAGAAGACCAGCATCTGTAGAAAGTATGATGGATCATCTGACTCAGGGTAAGAAGATTGAAGAGGTTGATATGGTTGACAAAGTACCGGTAAGAATCACTTCAAAGGGTCCCATTAAAATCACTCATCAGGGCCCAATCAAGATTACTGCTGAAGGTCCTGTGAAAGTTGTTGCTGAAGCCAGAGTGGCCCCTCTGATCATTACCACTCCTGGTCCTATTCCTTATACATCTGACAAAGCTGTGCCTTGGCACTATGGGTCTGATGTTTACATCCATGGTGTTAAGCAGGAGCCTTTACCTGATGTGCCTGTTGACATTGATAATATTGCTGGATCTAGCAAGATCACTCGTAGTGGAAGAGTCTTCTCTCCTCCAGTTGCTTCTAAGAGTGCAGTTACTCCTGCTGCTACTTCTACCACTGATGCTCGGGGCAAAGGTCCTGTTATTGAGCCTGTATCTACTGATGTGCCAGCTGCTGATGATCTCTCTAAGCAGATGGAAGAAGTATTGAAACTCATTCGTAAGAGTGATTATGACATTGTTGACCAATTGGGGCATACTCCCTCAAAGATCTCTATGTTGTCCTTGTTGCTGTGTTCAGAGGCTCATGCCAAGTCCTTGATCAAGTTTCTGAAGTCTGCTCATGTGCCCAATGCCATTTCTGTTGACCAGTTTGAGAACTGTGTTGCTCACCTGACCTATGACAATGGGTTAGGGTTCTCTGATGCTGATTTGACCCCTGCCAAGAGGGATCATAACAGGGCCTTGCATATTTCAATTGAATGCAGGGGCACTACCCTGTCACATGTGCTGATAGACAATGGTTCCTCTTTGAATGTGTTGCCTAAGGAAGTCCTGAGCAAGCTGAGTCCTGAAGATGCTGTGTTGAAGCCCAGTAATATTGTGGTGAAAGCTTTTGATGGTTCTAGAAGAGTAGTGCATGGGGAAATTGATCTCCCAATCCAAGTTGGTTCCCAGGTGTTTACTGCTACATTTTATGTGATGGATATTCGTCCTTCATACTCTTGTCTGCTTGGTCGTCCCTGGATCCATGGGGCAGGTGCTGTGACCTCTACATTGCACCAAAAGTTGAGATATCCGGTGAATGGAAAGGTTGTTACTGTCTATGGAGAAGAAGAATACTTTGTCAGCCATGTAAACACTTTCAAGTATCTGGAAATGGAAGGTGAATACATTGAGACTCCGTGTCAGACGTTTGAAGTGGTTCCTTGGGTTGTTAATGACTATGTAGCTCCTCCTGTTGTGAAGAAAGTTCCTGTGATCACCAGAAAACCTCCAACAATGGCAATGGCCTCCCTCAGTGATGCTAGAGCTGTGGTGGATGAAGGTGGTTGTACTATTTGGGGTCAGCTTCCTGATATTCCATACAAGTCTGACAAGTTTGGTTTGGGTTTCACTGCAGAGTCCCAGAAGGCTGTTCGTCGTGCTCGTGCTGCCCGTGTCACTAATCAAGGGGTTGTGAAGGACCAGATTAATGCTGTGGGAGATCCAAATGAAGACTACAACTTGGACGCATGGATTTTTCCTACTGTGGGTGCTGGACTCAATAATTGGAAAGCTGAAGATGTTATCCCTATCTCCTTTAGTCAGGAGTAAATACTATTACTGTGTTATGTTTTTAAATTTGTAATTTCTGAACAATAAAACTTTCAAGCCATGTGCCTTACCCGGGGCACAATGGTGTGCTTGTTACGGGCTGTCATTTCATTTGCATACTTCATTCAATAAAATCAGTGGACGTTTTGTTTTCGTAAATATTGTGTTCCTTGTCTTTCTTTTCTTTTATTTTTTGCTTTATCAGCTATGTGTTCTTACACACACCCACATCACTAAAATGCAGATCCTCATCCACTCTGGATCCTGTTGATAACAGTTCTACTATTGCCAATTATAATTTCGAGAATCCGATCTATCAAACTGAAGACGGAAATGAGGACGATTGTGAAATACCTGTAGAGCTTGCTAGGTTGTTACAACAAGAAGAGAAAGCTATACAGCCACATGAAGAGCCAGTCGAAGTTGTGAATCTGGGAACTGAAGAAAACAGAAAAGAGGTCAAGATAGGGGCTGATTTAGAGAACAGTGTCAAAAGCAGGTTGATTCAGATGCTACGTGACTATGTGGAGATCTTTGCTTGGTCTTATGAAGATATGCCAGGGTTGGATACAGACATTGTGGTTCACCGTTTACCAGTGAAAGAAGATTGTCATCCAAAGAAGCAGAAGGTTCGTCGTATGCGTCCTGAAATGTCAGAAAAGATCAAGGCAGAGGTAATGAAACAGTTCAATGCAGGGTTCTTAGCAGTGACTTCTTATCCTCAGTGGGTTGCAAATGTGGTACCAGTTCCTAAGAAAGATGGTAAGGTACGTATGTGTGTGGACTACAGAGATTTGAACAAGGCCAGCCCTAAAGATGACTTTCCACTCCCTCATATTGATATTCTGGTAGACAACACTGCTCAGCATAAGGTATTCTCTTTTATGGATGGTTTCTCTGGTTACAATCAAATCAAGATGGCACCTGAAGATATGGAGAAGACAACATTTGTGACACAGTGGGGCACCTTTTGCTATAAGGTGATGCCATTTGGTTTGAAGAATGCAGGGGCAACATATCAGCGTGCTATGGTGGCTTTGTTTCATGATATGATCCATCATGAGATAGAGGTATATGTGGATGATATGATAGCCAGATCTCAGAATGAAGAGCAACATCTTGATCATCTGCACAAGTTGTTTGAGAGGTTGAAGAAATACAAGTTGAGATTGAACCCAAACAAGTGTACTTTTGGAGTTAGGTCTGGTAAACTCCTGGGTTTCATTGTCAGTGGAAAAGGTATTGAAGTGGATCCTGCAAAAGTGAAAGCTATACGAGAGATGCCAGCTCCCCGTACTGAGAAGGAGGTTAGAGGTTTCTTGGGACGATTGAACTACATTGAAAGATTTATTTCCCAATTAACTACCATCTGTGAGCCAATCTTCAAGTTGTTGAAGAAAGATCAGGTGATGGAATGGAATGATGAGTGCCAGACTGCCTTTGATGAAATCAAGAGATACCTGCTAGAACCTCCAATTTTGATGCCACCAGTTGATGGAAGACCCTTGATTATGTACTTAACAGTGTTAGACAACTCAATGGGGTGTGTGTTGGGGCAACATGACGAGTCTGGTCGAAAAGAGCAGGCAATATACTACCTTAGCAAAAAGTTTACCGACTGTGAAACAAGATACTCACTGCTCGAGAAAACTTGCTGCGCTTTGGCATGGGCCGCTCGCCGACTAAGACAGTATATGTTGACCCATACTACCTTGTTGATTTCGAAGATGGATCCAATCAAGTATATATTTGAGAAACCTGCTCTCTCCGGAAGAATTGCAAGATGGCAAATGATCTTGACAGAATATGATATACAGTATACTACTCAGAAGGCCATTAAAGGAAGTGTTGTTGCTGATCATTTGGCTCATCAAGCAGTGGATGATTATCAGTCAATGAATTTTGAGTTCCCTGATGAAGACATTATGATTATTACCCAAGAACCTGGACAATATGACGGACCTGAACAAGGATCCCGATGGACTATGGTTTTTGATGGTGCTTCCAATGCACTTGGTAATGGTGTTGGTGTTGTGATTAGTTCCCCTGAAGGTTGTCATACCCCGATTACTGCCAGACTTTGTTTCTATTGTACCAATAACATGGCTGAGTATGAGGCATGTATCCTGGGTATTAAAGTTGCTATTGATATGAAGATTCAGTTCCTTGATGTGTATGGAGATTCAGCCCTGGTAGTAAGTCAGATTAAAGGAGATTGGGATACCAAGCATGATAATCTCATTCCTTACAGAGAACATGTGTTGTCTTTGATCCCACATTTCAAAGAGATTACCTTTGGACATATTCCACGAAGAGAGAATCAGTTGGCAGATGCTTTGACCACCATGGAATCTATGTTTGAGATCAGTTGGGATGATGAAGCTCCCAAGATTACTATTGATAGATTTGAAAAGCCTGCATACTGCAATGAGATTGACACTGAAGGGGCAGAGGAGAAGCCTTGGTTCTATGAAGTGAAAAGATATCTCGAAGCTCAAGAGTTCCCTGAAGGGGCATCTGTCAAAGATAGGAAGTTTCTGAGAAGGTTTGCTGCTAAGTTCTTCTTGAGTAATGGGATTCTGTATAAACGCAATCATGATTCAACTTTGCTTCGTTGTGTGGATTCAGACTCGACTGGACCAGATAAATTTGATTGATGAGAAGAGGTTAGCAGCAGTTTGTCATGGCCAGATGTACCAAAAACGAATGATCAAATCTTTTAACAAGAAGGTTAAGCCAAAGGTATATCAGGCTGGTGACTTGGTAATCAAGCGTATCATATTACCACAGGGTGATCCTAGGGGCAAGTGGACTCCAACATATGAGGGACCATTTGTAGTCAAGACAGTGTTCTCAGGAGGTGCCATGATACTGACTACAATGGATGGTGAAGACTTCCCACAGCCTGTAAACGCAGACATAGTTAAAAAATACTACGCATAAAAAGAGACCCGCTAGGTTGACAGGCCTAGGCAAAAATAAGGGCATCCCGGCAAACCAAAAGGGTTTGGGCAAAAATTAGGGATATATATAAAAAGATGTACACCCGGCAAGTCGAAAACCTGAAAAGGCGGCTTGGGCAAAAAAGGGTATCCCGGTGGATTGAAAACCTGAAAGGGCAATCCAGGCAAAAGTTAGGGATTAAAGCGTATGACTATGTCTCGTTTGGATCACCCAGGAAACTGCAACCAGTTGTACTACTTATTCAAGCTCGAACAGATAAAGCTCAATCCAATCATTTCCGTCTCAACAGCAAGAAGATGAGATACTTGAAGGGCAATAGTAGGATTGAAACTCAATAGGACTGTTTCCCACATAGCTGATTTTCTTTATTTTGTAAATTTTATGGCAAAATCCTCTTACTAGGATTTATGTCTCCTTGTACAAACTTACCCGTGTATGGGTCACTTCTTGATATAAATAAATTCCATCTTTTGAATCCAGATTTACTTTTACCCTATTTTACATAAGCGAAACGTCCATTGGTTGTGTTTGAATGCATGTATGCTTTTAATATGATTAATGTTTACCAAAAATGCATGAAAATGCAGTAATAGTATTTACTAAGGACGAACGAGGGAAGGATTTCAACGAAGCCTCGCCGGTTCACCTTTACAAGACAGTTACAAACCCTCAGTAGGACGAATCCATCTTCATAAGGTCTCATCTCCCCTGGAATTTATATCCATCTCTTTTATCCTCATACGGATATTCGGGAAATTACTTTCCAATAAGGGTACGACGAACGAAGACGGGATGTTATACTTATCCTACTATCAGACGAAGACGAAGATTATCTATACCCTGTTATCCCCAGCAGACGGGAAATTATCGATACCCTGTTATCCCCAGCAGATGGAGGGTTACATATTCTTCAGCAACGAATCAGGATTTATTTTCCCTGGCCAGCAGTTGTTATACGAAGATATCCAGACGCTTCCGGCAGTATCATATCATGCATACATCATTTACATCATACCATAGCATACATATCCATAGACACATAGTACATTACTTGAGTACATCATGTTATACATGCATACATAATGCATAAACTAATATCATTATACAAAAGCTACCTTGTTTCAGGTTAATTATCCAACCAACAAATTTATGATCGTCGGGACTGCTTTATCGTCACCTCAGGGTTACTTTATCCTCCTGATAAGCTTCTTATTACTTTGGGACTGCTTTATCGTCACCTCAGGGTTACTTTATCCTCCTGATAAGCTTCTTATTACTTTGGGACTGCTTTATCGTCACCTCAGGGTTACTTTATCCTCCTGATAAGCTTCTTATTACTTTGGGACTGCTTTATCGTCACCTCAGGGTTACTTTATCCTCCTGATAACTTCTCATGACTTCAAGACTGCTTTAGAGTTATCATTATTGATTGCTCTATCCTCCTGAAATCATATTATTATTTCAAGACTGCTTTAGAGTTATCATTATTGATGGCTCTATCCTCCTGAGATCATTACTTCAAGACTGCTTTAGAGTTATCATTATTGATGGCTCTATCCTCCTGAAATCATTACTTCAAGACTGCTTTAGAGTTATCATTATTGATTGCTCTATCCTCCTGAAATCATATTATTACTTCAAGACTGCTTTAGAGTTATCACTATTGATTGCTCTATCCTCATGAAGACATGCTGTTACATCAGGATTACTCCAGTCTCCTGAAAGCATATCATCAATACCTCAGGACTGCTCCAGACTCCTGACAGCCCCCATTATACCTCCATATTTTGGACTGCTTTATCTTCCAAGAAATATGTCTGAAGAGCTTTCTCCTAGTGGCGTCTTTAAGCCCATTCAATCATATTCAATTAGCCATCAGTATCACTCTGCGCACCGGTGAGTGCAAATTTTTGGGCTTTTGTGTTCAATCCCCTTCAACCTTCCAGGTCACGACTGGCACATATACCAATCTAACCCCTCAGGTTTCAGAAAATTGAACAGGGGCAGCTGTTGCACCCCAAAATTTGCCCTCTATTTTTTAACTCTAACCAATTTTTTTGTTTCACATTCATTTGCATCATCTTCATAGCATAACATTTTTTTTCCGTCTTAATATTAGCCGGAATAATTTCTCGGAATTTACAAACAGACTGGTCAAATTAACTTTTTAACTGTGCCTAAAATTAGTCAACGAAAAAATGCCAAGTTTAAGTTTGCAAATGTCGGTAACATTAATCTGCGGTTCACGTGGTTTAATTTGACATGCTAAAAATATTTTTACGACTATTTTTGGTCATAAGTTGATCAGTATGAGCAGTTTAAACGGTCATAATTTTTATTTCAAAATCCGACCAAACACTGTATTTTTCCGAGTCATTTATTTCGCGCTGATTATTTTGACGTGTTCATTTTATTTTTTCGAGCATTTTGGTGCCCGACTTTTATTTTTTGAGTCTATTTATAAATAGGATTATTATTTATTATTTTTATTTTAACTATTTTAATTATTAGACTTTATTTAGTTTTAAATTACAATTTTATAGGGTCTAGAATAAATAAATAAAATTGTTAGTTTTTATTTTAATTTTAACTATTTTTATTAAACTTTATTTAATTATTTATATTAATATTTTATTGGGTTCCAAAATAAATATTTAGGCCCATTTACATTAACCCTAATTGGTCCCTATATATACCTAATGTGTTGTTATTGTTAAAGGAGACCGAAGAAAAAAGGTAAAAGAAAAACAGGCTGCGGCATTTGAGTTTTCTACATGTGCTTTGTATCTACTTGTTTCTACTGTTTCAATACCAATTTGAGGTCATTCAGCGAGAATTCCAACATGCACGTTTACTTTCTTTTAACTTTATATAATACATAACATGATGATAGTATATATATATATATATATATATATATATATATATATATATATATATATATATATATATATATATATATATATATATATATATTTAACTTTTTGTTAGCTATATTTTTTTTAATTATTAAATTATTCGGATTGGATCGTGTCGATACGCTATTTGCACATTTGCGTGTATTAGGCGTGACACTTGTGTTGATCTGATCTAATTGCGATGATCGCATTTTTGCGTTGGCAGTGTCGTTATTTTTTATTTTTTCTCATATTATTTTTTTATGCTATATATTTAGATCTGTACAGATAACTAACTACCTTGATTTTTTCCTAAACCTTGACAATTCCGCCACAAACTCTAAATTTCAAACCTAAAACTTTAACCGTGTTTAACCGTATTATTTCCTTTAAACCATAAACATTTTCACAAACCTTAACAACCCTGTTATTATTTCTTATTTTTGCTCATGTTTATGTTATTCATACACTGTAATTGCTTCGCCCTTGTAATATTTTCAGTTTTACTTTTCGCCATATAATTATGTAACTGCCTCAGCCATGTAATAGTGTAGGAATTTTTATTTTCTGCCATTTATTTTCTGCCATTTAAATTCCTGCCATTGATCCTATATTAACTGCGTGGTTTAGTAATGTAGGGCGTGAAAACCTACTAAATTAATTATTTAATATTTTTCTATAACCTTTATATTTTTTGTAAATAAATAATAAATACTAATTATTTTAATAACTTTTTTTTATTACTTACTTATAATAATAAATCCTTATATATTTTTTAAATAAAATCTAATTGACCATTTTTCTAATTGAATAATAATAATAAACCTATTAATCTAATAATTTGATATTTTCTATAATCTTTATTTATTTTGTAAATAATTAACTTAATATTTTTCATATAACTCTTTTATTTTATAATTTATACATTAATATTTTTTAATTTCTTTTATTATTTCTAATTTATTTTAAACTCATATTTTTCTAATAACTTCTAAAAAAATCTAACTTGTTTAACCTAAAATAAATTCTTTTAAAATTCTAACCTTTTTATTATCACTTTATTATTATTATTATTATTATTATTATTATTATTGTTTTATTGTTATTATTGCTTTATTATTTTTGCTTCATTATTATTATTATTGTTTATTTATTATTTTATTATTATCTATTATTCTTGCTTTAAAATTTATTTTTATCCTACTATTATGTATCTGCCAAAGCCTTGTAATAGCTTATAGATTTATTTTTCCGTCTTTATTTTCTTTGTAAATATTTTATTATATGGTTAGTAACCTTAGGGTGTGTATAACTTATATGTAATTAAATTGAACTTAGATAATTAAAATAAGATAAATACCTGAATATAAACACTCACACACGTAAGTCGATCTTTGATCGCCATCTTGCACTTCCTAAGTTACCCCTCTCAGTTGCCTTAAACATGGTCAAGTCCCTCGAATATAGGGATGTCTTAAGCAAAGTCCCTTCATAAAAATCATCAAGTCCCTACAGTTTAAAAGATCAAGTCCCTTCGAGGTTGCCTACAGAATAATGATCTTGTCCCTTCGAATAAATGATGATAGTCCCTACGAATTGCTAAAGACACCCCTCAAAGTTGCTTTCTATGACCATACGATGACCCTACGTTTGTCCCTCACACATCCAAGGTAATGACTACCTATTCCTTAATAATAGGGATAGTCTTACCATTTAAAGGATTCAAGAACAGAAAGACTTAAACTTTAGGGTAGGTTCCTCATAGTTACTTGCTCACTATTCAAAAAAAACATTTCAAACATTTCACAATTTCAAACAATTTTCAAACACAAGTTTTTTACGCATCCGTACATGGATCATTATCAAACTCTTATGAAAATTTCTATTCACACACTTCACATTTTCAAAAACAGTTTAAAGTGAGCTAAGTAACTAAGAGCCCATGGATAACCATGGATGTAAAGGGTGCTAACACCTTCCCTTTACATAACCTACCCCCCGGACCCAAAAATCTTTTAAAAGGTCTTTCCTGTTCTTTTATGCCTTTCCTTTGGATAAAATAAAAGTCGGTGGCGACTCTTGCTATCCGCAACATTTAACTAAAGTCAGTTCTCCCACCGTGTTACAATGTGTAACTCCCCAATTTATTATTTAAATATTTTATTTAATTTTTTGCGTAATTTGACCTTTATATGAGAATTGTAAGGGTGGGGTTAATTTGGTAATTTACTAATTATTGGGGTTAAGAGTTGTGAGAGTAGATAAATAGTATTACTTTAATTATTAGTTAACTTTTTGGGTAATGAGATAAAATAATAAGAAGTGGAGAATTATGATTAAATAATATTTAATTGAATATTTATTTAATTTAAATATTTATCTGATTTAAATAATTATTTAATTAAATAAATAAAAGAAAGGGGAAATTTTGTGATTAATGGAAAGTGGAAGGAAGAAGGAGAGAGAATTAGATTTATTTGGGCAATAACCATAACTTTGAAAAATGAACTCATATAAATACTAAAAGTTATGATAAAATTAGGTTATAATCTAATTTTGTCAGAACATGAAAGAGGAAAAAGGTTTATGGGATCATGAAGGTTTTGGGAGCAAGGATTCGATTTTTTTTAGGAGATCAACCTTACGATAAATTTGAGATAAGGAGGGATTGTCTACTCTTAGGTGGTTTCAGGCTTGCAGGATAATGAAGTTCTTTACCCTTATATCAACACCTTATGGATTGTTATGGGTTTCTTATTTTTCCCATTTTTGTGAAATATAAGTTGCAATGTTTTCTTGCATATTTAGTGATGTTGTTTTGAATGTATTCTTTTTGTGTTTCCTCGTAGATCCTAGTAGGGGATTTGGGATAAATCCCCCCAGGTCTATATATCTCATTTTTGGGGGTGATAAACTTATGATACAATTTTATTCCATGATAATTGGGTTATTTTGTCTATTAGTTATGGTTGTGTTGGGTCGTGCCCCGGGGATTCGAACGACCCGTTAGGGTCGTTTGTTTCCCAAATATTTTATTTTTGGATTTAAACTGTGTTCCCAATTTTTTTCTGAGCCGACCATTTTTTTTCTTTTGAAATCTTCCCAAAATTGTATAACTTATTTTTTTTAAGTTGTTTTACAAGAAAGTCACCTTTTGGCAAAAACCTCACACTAAAAAAAATCTTTTTTTTTTCAAAAAATCAACTTTTGAAAAATTTCAGAATAATTGGCCGTGGGTCGGTCGCGTCGTGGTGCTTGCGATGGTAGCGAAGCCGTGCCGCATCGAAATAGAGGCGATTACGACATAGAGCCGAAATGAATGTCGGTGGTCGGGTCGCGTCGGGATGGCTGCGACCGAGCGACCTTGGATCACAAATCATGGGGCCACGCCGCATCTAGGTAGAGGTCCGTTGCCTATGGTGGGTCGACAATTATCGATTACGGCAGGTCCCTGTTTTTTGAGCGATTTTGTTTATCTCGAATTTTTGGGCTATTTTGTGTTTTTTTACTTTTCCGACATTTTTGGTGGGTTTTTTAAGTTTTTGAGTATTTTTTGGAATTTTTGGATTTGGGAGCCTTCTAGGATATTTTGGAGCAACTCGTGACATTAAAGTCTTTTTAGTGACCTTAGGGTCATTTTTTAGTAAATTAAGGAAAATGCTCGTCGCTACCCAGTTGAGGATAATAATAAAGAGTTTTGAGAATTTCTAAAAAAAAATGAGTTTTTGAATTTTTGTGAAAATAATGAAATTTTTTGAGAAGTTATGGGTCCTTGGGACTCTGAGTATTTTGAGTTGTGTGATGAGTCGAGGACAATTGGTAATAGTATATCTTTACCTTTTGTGATGAATAATTAATTTGTTTTTGAAAATATATTTTGAGTATATTAATCTAGATAGGGATTACAATGATGGCCTTGAATGCCATTTAGATTTAGTAATCTCGAGAGGGATTATAGTGATGGTCTAGTATCGTGAATTATAGGTTCAATAGTGGAATCTTTTGTGAATGATTGAGACTTGTATTTTGTTATAATTTTGAGATGATGTTGATGTTACATGTTGTGTTGTCTTGTGATCATGCATTCATGTATTTCAGAGATAGATAGGACTTTGATCCAGTGATGACCTATTTTAGAGAGGGAACAATGGAGGTTTCACGTCCAAAGAGGGACTATGGAGGTTTCATATTCAGAGAGGGACACAATTTAGAGAGGAATCAGAGAAATGGGAATATCAGTAACATACCTCTGATCCCAATGATTTTGGTACCACATGCATTTGAGATGGAGATGGTGGCATTGTATTGCATTTTTCATTAAGATCCATTTGATTGTTTTTTAAGTGTGATTTATAATACTATTATATTCATTATTACTATCTTGTCTTATTGTCATTCACCGTTAATAATTGTTACATGTATTATCACCCCCTGTTTATTGTTGTGGCGTCTGTGCTCCTTGTGAATATAGACAATTAGGTACAAGAGTAGCTGTTGAGTAAGGGATGACGTATATGCCCCCTTTAGCTTTTATTATTGGGTCTTAGGGGAGTCGTTCTGATATGTAGCTCTAGGAATGAGATGTTTTCTGTCATTTATGTTTTGTTTCATTTTGTTAAAGTTTGTTGTTGGGACTTTATGTCAGACTTTATTTAATTTATGTTGCATATTTGCATGACTATTTGGGTTTTTTAAGTTATATGTTTTGTTGACACTCTAATATTTGATTTTATTCAACTATTTTATTTAAATTTTGAGTCAGGAATTAAGGTGTTACATGATAAACTACGTCTTTATAGTGAGATGTTGCAATAAAACATGATCGGATTTACAACATCAACAATTTCAATTGGTACCCAACGATTAGGAAGACCCACTAGTTCCTCAACCTTTAGCGGTAGAGATTTCGGATGTGCAGGTTCCAAACAACTTAAAACTTCCCTTTTTGGAGATGTTTGATTATCAATAGCACATCATTTATATCAACACACAAATGGCCTTTATCAGTGGCCTGGAACTCTCAAATACAAAATGATGGCTAGAACATTGAAGAATGCAACCCTCTGATGGTAGCCTCCCAAGGTTTTCCCATAACCAACTACCAGAACCAAACAAAGAAGATCAACCATTAATTTTTGGCAAGCGAAAATAGGATGGTCTCCACCACAAGCCTTTTCAATGTTCACTAAATATATATCGAGTCCTTAAGAGAGTAGTTGGCATGTTTTAACAAAGAAATCATCAAGATTGTCTATTTGAACCGAGAGATGTTCGTTGGGGTTTTAGAACAACCTAAAAGCTATTGGATATATTTCCAAAATATTAAATTGATAAATATTAATGATTTAATTAATTTGATGAATTATTTGTTAAATTATCATTAACAAATATGGCAAAAAGTTGCAACTACTTGAAATCAAATAAGAGACCTTATAGTGATTGGGTGTGTGGTCAAAAGGTATCACCACTACACTAACACAACTTTTCATGAAAAGGTTTTCTCCTCACCAATTGGTACAAGTTTTTTTCTATAAATAGAGATACTTATTAGGAATAAAATACACAAAAATCACTTGTTTCAAGTGTCAAATATCTAAGTCATACTTTTATTCTTCTAGTGCACAAGAATAAATGAGAAAACTTTATTCTGTAAAATATTGTTGGTCGATATGCTTAATGTGAATATGTGATTCATGTTAAGGTTTCCAAAGTATCCTGAAGGGGATTCGCCGGTTAACCCATTTGCATCCAATTTATCTAAATTGTTGGGAGCGAATCGAACCTAAAGCTTAGTATAAACACATGCTTTGGAATTTATTTTGTGTAACTTTCATCGTATCGTCTTCATCATCTTCTTCTGGTTCATATTTTGTAATAAACCCCCAACATAAGTTCTAACAATCTTTAGGTTAGATTTATGATTTTTTGTGATCAATTTATGGTTGCAACTTTGATGGAGAAATAGATTCATACTTTCTTATTCATAACCATGGTAAAAGGTACATAATAATTCTATTAAATTAATACATATTTGTATAATGTTTTAAATCCATGTATAGTATTATATGATGAAAATAATGTGTATTAATGTTAAGTTTAACATGTGATATTAAATTTATACATGCATGATTTATAAACTATTCAAATATGTGAAATGAAAAAATGATGAATATGTTTAGTGTTTGGTATAAACTTGAATTTAAAATGCATGTTAAATATTTTTCTTTAGTGCAAGTAATTTGTTTTAATTAATAATGCATTGATTTTGGATAAAATGATTTAGTGAGAAAAAAATCATGAATTTGAATGTATGGTGCATGTATTGGTAACATAAAATGATGTAAATAAAATTTTGAAAATATCATGGACATGGTTAAATTGTATAATTTTATTTTTACTAAAATTTGTTATATTTAAAATGATTTATCTCATATTATATGTGTATCATAATATGAAAATATCTTTTCTTGCTCATCTTGATATTAAAAGTAAGTTGGGTCATTTTAGATGATCATAAGTTGACAAATATTTATGGAGAAAGATTATAGAAAATATTAATAAAGTGAATTAATTGTTCTATGGGGTTGTATTTATATGGAGTTTATAAATTACATGTTTGAACCCACTTCATGAAATAAAAGTTAGTCATGACAAGTTTGTATGACCATGATTGTCAATTGCTATAAAATGCATTAAATATATTTTGGATATATTTAAGTTGAAGTAAAACATCAAATTAAAAAGGTTAGCAAATAATAATGATATAAAATAAGTGTATATGACAAAATGAATGACAAAAGTATCATGATACTAATTTATCGAAACAATCAAGAATATATAATATATGATGTATACAATAATTGTACTAATATGATAAAAGTGTCATGATTTGATGATAGATGGTAAATACTATCAAGAGTACATAAAGTAATCATATACATGATTAGTTGGAAAATTGAATATTCAAAATTTATTACAGTTTGGAAAAATCTTGCAATTCCTTGACGAAAGGATTGACAAAGATACAGTGTCTTTGGATATAATTAAATACAATGAAGACATCATTAGGGATGTGGAACAAGCTCATATCTAATTAATCATTGATAGCGGAAACTCAACTCACACTTGATTAATATTGAGTCTCGAGTTCAATGAAGAAAGTACACTATTAGAGTGATTAAAGTACTTAATGATAAATACATTCCAAGGGGTAAAAGTACTTGGACCATAAGAAAAATGTGGTAGGGTGATGTTTTCTCTTGGAATGCATAATTATGGGTGCATTTCTGATATAGTCTACCTATATGAGAATGAAGTAATATCACTTCATAGAGTTCAAGGGCTTGACTCTTAAATTCTCATGTAAAAGATATGAGACACAAGGCCTTATTAGATGTGTCATATTAATATTTTGATCAATAGTATCGAGATTTCATGTGTGAGTTATGCACGCTTGTTCTAATGAATAATTGGTTCAAAGCTTGTCTACCAATCTATTCGGGGATGAGTGAAAACTTAACACTAAGTAATGGTTCAAATCGTAAGATACCTTTATCTGAAACCATGGAATTACTTGAATAATGGATTTTAGATATATTTTGAAAATGGTTGGGGGTTGTTGGTTAAATTTCAAAAATATTAAATTGATAAATATTAATGATTTAATTAATTTGATGAACTATTTCTTAAATTATCATTAACAAATATGGTCAAAAATTGTAACTACTTGGAATCAAATAAGAGACCTTATAGTGATTGAGTGTGTAGTCAAAAAGTGTCACCGCTATACTAACATAACTTTTCATGAAAAGGTTTTTCCTTACCAATTGGTACAAGTTTATTTTCTATAAATAGAGATACTTGTTAGGAATAAAATACACAAAAGTCACTTATTTCAAGTGTCAAATATCTAAGTCATTCTTTTATTTTTCTAGTGCACAAGAATAAATGAGAGAACTTTATTCTGTAAAATACCGTTGATTGATATGTTTAATGTGAATATGGGATTCATGTTAAGGTTTCCAAAGTATCCTGAAGGGGATTCACCGGTTAACCCATTTGCATCCAATTTATCTAAATTGGTGGGGGCGAATCGAACCTAAAGCTTAGTGTAAACACACGCTTTGGAATTTATTTTGTGCAACTTTTATCATATCGTCTTCATCATCTTCTTCTGGTTCATATTTTGCAACAGACTCCCAACATAAATTCTAACAAAAGCAAAACACTTCAATGAGTCTCTAGTATAAAAGTTGGCATCCTCGAGGGAAGATATCATGGTCAAAGCGGAATGCTACATCAAAATGGATCGAAGGTAGTGTTATGAACAATTATATGTCCATCCTTATAAATGGTATCCCTACTAAGGATTTCAAGGTTATAAGGGGACTTAGACAAGGTGACCCTCTCTCACCGTTTCTTTTTGCGATTGTTGCGGAAGGATTGACATTATTAATGAAGAGAGCAGTGGAAGATTCAATATTTCAAGGATGTAAGATTGGCTACAAAACATCTTTTGATCTCTTATAATATGCGGATGAAACAATAATTATAGGAGAAAGTTCTTGGAGAAATTTGTGGGCAATAAAAGAAGTGCTTAAAGGATTCCAAATGGTTTCTGGATTGGAGATTAACTATAGTAAGAGCGTTATTTACGGCATCGGAACAAAAGAATCTTATTTGAAAGTGGCTGAAGGTTTCCTTGGTTGTAAAATAGATGCTTTCCCTTTTAAATTCCTTGGAATTATGGTTGGTGGCAATCCTAGACTGATTGCTTTCTGGAGTTCGATGATTGATAAAGTTAAATCGCGACTTGCAACTTGGAAAGGAAGATTCTTGTCTATGGGGGGTAGAACTCTTCTCAACAATTTGGTACTATCAAATTTGCCTATACACTACTTGTCTTTCTACAAAATACCCAGGAAAGTTTGTCGTATTTTGACGTCTATTCAGAGACGATTCTTATGGAGTTGATCGACGATGAAAAAAGGCATAAATTGGATCAAATGGGAGACGATTTGCATACCTTAGGATTTTTGTGGTCTTGGAATAAAGAATATCCAAAGATTTAATGTTTCCTTGTTATCAAAATGGTTTATCGAAAATCTTTCATATCAAACAAGGTATGTGGCCATCATTATTGCAGGCTAGATATGGAAATTACAAAGCTGATTTATTATTAAACAGAATTCCCAAATATGAAGTTAAACCATCTCAATGGTGGCATGACCTGAATACAATTTCGAAGACTTTTGGTGAGAACTCTTGTTTTGGTTGGACTAAATATCAAATTGGAAACGGTGAAGAAGCTCTATTTTGGCAATCCACTTGGAAAGGAAATTCGTCCTTTACTGAAACTTTTCCTGAACCGTGGGAGGCGTCAGTCAATAAATTTGGTTATGTTTCGGATTTCTATATTGTGGATCAAAATAATTGTAGGTGGCAAATCCAGACAATGCAGACACACGAAGATGTTGCCATTTTTCAAAAGGATTTACTGCTATGAGGCATTGCTGAAGCAACCATTTATGAAGGCCGGTAAGACATCATGATAAATTTGGTTATGTTTCGGATTTCTATATTGTGGATCAAAATAATTGTAGGTGGCAAATCCAGACAATGCAGACACACGAAGATGTTGCCATTTTTCAAAAGGATTTACTGCTATGAGGCATTGCTGAAGCAACCATTTATGAAGGCCGGTAAGACATCATGATATGGACACCAAATTCTGACGGGAAATTTTCGGTTAAATCTGGTTATGAAGTGTTGGATTCCTTATTGGATATTGAAACAGGTTTAAGGCCTGATTCGTTAAATGCTATTAAGTTGTGTTGGTTATCTTTGGCACCGGAAAAGATTAAAATTTTTTGTTGGAAACTATTCTTTCATAGATTACCTACGCGGAATAATCTCTGACGTGCCATGTCGTTACAAACCAACATGATTTTCCGTGTCCTTTTTGTTTCTTGGAAGATGAGGATAATTTTCATCTCTTTATCCGATGTGGTAAGATACGTCGGGTTTGGAATAGACTTTCAATTTGGTTGGGAAACACTTTGGATCATCATAGTAATTTGGAGGATCACTTACAAGGTTGGTGTCAAAAGTTGGTTGCACAGAAGGTCTCGGTTACGAATGCTACGACCATTTGGATGTCAATATGTTGGATCATTTGGAATAGTAGGAATAGCATAATGTTTAACAAAGAATTTTTTGATGGTGATCAAATAGTTACCGATTGTATCACATCTACTTGGTGGTGGATTGGGAAAAAAGCTAACAATTTTACATGTAATTATCATAGTTGGTCCAACTTTCCCTGTGAATTTTTATAGATTTTTCACTGTGGATTTGTTGTTTTTGTATATGGGTTAGGGTGTCCCTTTGCATCCTTTTGGAATGAATTTTTGCTTATAAGAAAAAAGTAATGCATGGAAAAGAACTAGAGATATGAAGGAGCCAAGTGGTAAACCCAGAAACCTTTACCAGAAACCAAAATAATAATAATGCAATATCAGTCCCTAAGAAATTTATTTTAAGTCCTCCTAGAAGCCCCTTGAATACTTCACTCCTCTGAATACTTCACTCCTCTAAATACTAGAAGATGTATACCTCGTTATGATCACTCTTACCGATGATTGTCATAAATATCCATGATTTTCATCATTTAAAATGAGAAACTAAAAATGCAAGTCTATGAGGTCATATGTAGAGGCACATGTAGGGAAATGCTCATAATCCAGGATAAAGGAGCTGGCCACTAAATGAAACTAGACAAGGAACTCCCCAGCTGCAAAGAATTCATAGTATTAAGGAAGGACGGATCTGACAGACCACACCGCACTTTGAATACAATTGTTAGAGGTTTCACAACATGAAAGGAGTTTAGCTCATAAAAAAAGGCATGTCAGATAGGCGATGCACATTTCCAAAGAACCACCCTTAAAAAAATGTAATTTCAACTGCAATAATCATTTTCTCTAGAAGGAATGCATAACGAAACATCCGCTATGAGAATGATCCCATGATAATCAATCTCTAAATTCATAGTTGAAATATGAAAAATGAAATTGATGTGGATGATCTTAGATATATTTATTTTGTTTGTTTTGTGCATAAACAATGAAAAGGGAGATTTTCAAAGTGAACAATTATTTTAGATTTTTAAAAATAATAAAAATGTTAAAATAATCATTTTCATTATTTTCTAATATATTATCTCTAGCTATTATTTTATATTATTTCATCACAATGACTCATGTTGAAAAAGAAAAAAAAAAGTCTAGAGAGAGAGTCCCATCCATCTCTAGAAGTTTCTTAAATCGGTTGAACATGGCATGGACAATTGTAAGGGGAAGGAAAACTACCTATAATCCTATGTCTTGGGATGTATTTCCTTTTGGTAGGGGTTATACGGAAATAATTTAGAGGGATTAAGTTATTTTTTTATATCAAAACTTCCAGATCATACAAAGGCAAGAGATATTTTTGTCCTTTTTGGATGTATTGGAAACATTGTGGAGGTTGTTATTTCTCCCAAGAGAAACAAAGTCGGGAAATGATTCGGATTCGCTAGATTCAAGGAGGTTAAGGATGTCAAGATGCTGGGGATTAAACTAGATAATATGTTCATTGGAGGGAGGAAGATACACGCAAATCCACCCTGTTTCGAGAGGAACACGATTGCAAGGACGATAGAGGAGAAACAAGGATTTTGAAGATCAGCTTATTTACAACAAGGAGCGAGCAGAAGAACCAATGCCTTTGGAAGGAAGGTAGGGAAGATGACATATGCTGAGGCTTTACATCCGGAAGTGAAGCTCGAAGAGGCGTCTTCATCAAATACCATTGTGAAATATGCAGCTAATCAAGACGATTTGTAAAGGATGAAGAGAGCTTACATAGGAAAAACTTCTTGTGATGGGATGGCATACAACATACAGAGAATTTTTGAATCCGAAGGTGTTTTCTACGCCAAGGTAACACCCATAAGTTCAACGTTATGTCTTTTGGAGGAGTTGGAACAAGGTGCACTTGAAGATCTTTTTTCTGAGAAGTCTTCATGGTGGAAGTAGTGGTTTTGTGAGGTGAATAAGTGGGATGAGGAGGATGTGGGTGGTGAGAGGCTTGTTTGGATTCGAGCTTACAAAATACCTTGTCATGGCTGGAATTTGGACTTGTTAGAACTTATAGTTAACTCAATGGGGGTGTACATTTGTTCAGACGATAACACTTTGAAGGGTTTGAATATGGATATTTCAAGATTCATGGTGAGAGTTTCAGCGTCTTTTAGGCTCAAAGAGACGATTACGATGGAAATCGACGGGAAAGCGTTCATTGTTCATTTGAGAGAAGACTCGTTTGGGCAAGTGCGATTAGCTCCAAACTTACTAGTTCAAAGAGTGGAAACGATATCATCATCAGAGACAGATCCAATGGAAGGTGGAAGTTGTTTTTCTGGAGGCGACGAAGACGGGAATGGTATGGATTATTCTCAGGAAGAAGATGAGATGGAGACACCTACCCAAAATATAGGTATAAAGACTAAGGAGGAGGATGAAGCAATTCAAAAGAAAGAGGGTGTTTTGGTGAAAGAAACAATAAAAGATTAGGGGGTACAATCTTAATGCAGGGTGAGGCTGAAAGTGTGTAGGGAGATGCAGAATGTTCTCATAAATTCAGCGGAAATTATGCTTTATTCGGTGGTTCTTTTTCACATGATGTGGAGAAATTTTTTAGTAATAGAATTACAAAAAGTAGGGATAAGGACAAGTCAACATCAAAGGCAAGTTGTGTTTATGCATCAGAAGGCTCAAGGGAAACAAGAATATCTTGTTCTATTGGGAAGCCAAAGAAAATGAATAAAGGGGCCCACGCAGAGTTATATGGAAAGGTCAAAAAAATAAAATTTAAAAGATTGAGTGGGGACGGTGGATTAAGTGGGTTGGGGAGTAAAGACAAGAAAAAAAGAAAATGCAAAAAGGGAAGAAATTATGGAATAAGTTGTTTTGATAGCACGGAGGTAAAATTATCTCAACACCACCAAAATCAACCGCACACGTCCAATGGGGATGCGGCTTCTTCAGATCATGGTGTCTATGCGAATTGAAATTTTGGGATCAGGTACGTGATGTCGAACCAGATGTTTAAACACTTGAAATCTTAAACAAAACTTAATGTGCTGGTAAATTAAATAACACAGGAAATTGTTAACCCAGTTCAGTGTATCTCCACACTTACATCTAGGGGCTACCAAGCCAGGAAGGAAATCCAATATAAGTAATATTAATTCTGGAGTTAAACCAACCAGTTTAATCCTTCACTTAATATCTACCCAAGGCAATTTCTACCTAAGACTCAACTTAGATATGAGTACCTACTCACTCCCCCTCAATCACACAGTGATATTTTACAATGATTAATAAAATTGAATTCACACTTCAAACACAACAGCTTGATCTTACTTAAAAGTTTCAATCAAGACACAATACACTTTTTGCTTAAAAGCTCATAAAGTGACACACAACTAAAACCTGCTTAAAAACAACCAGCTCTACAAAACACTCTTTACAGTCTTCTTAAATTCGTGATTCTTCTTGAGTGTTTCAGTTCCTTAAATAGATGCTTGGTTTGTGGGCTTTTTTCAAATTATCCAGACCTTGATAAATCCCACAGTCATCACCTTGAATTAGGGTTAGTTAGTTTGTTATCTCCTTGAATCAAGGTGAGTTAGTTATTCTGTTACACTGAAACCAGATAACTAAGCCTCCTAAAGATGCGCCTTGGAGTGCTTATATCTTTACATTTAATTCCAGATAAATTCTCCTGAATTTACTCACTTCTGTTATGCATCATTTAAGTCTGGTAGCATGTTTACGATGTCACAACATCTGGTGTGACATCCTGATGTCTTGACTTAAGTTCATTAACTTTTACTCTGTTTGTCAATGTCACAACATCTGGTGTGACATCCTGAACTAAGTTCAACACTTCTTGTTTGTCAAAAATTCTGCCAATTCTTAACATCTACAAACTCCCCCTTTGGCTAATTTTTGGCTAACACAATATTCTGGTTTTATCAGAGTGCAACAGAGTTCTTTTCTGTTGAATCATGTGAGAGCTAATAATTTGCTCCCCCTCAAACCTGTATGTATACTGCTGTGACTTGTTCAACAGACTTTGATATACCAATGAGCATAAAGAAACTTATTTCAGAAGACAGATAATTAACATCAACATTGTTCATTAACAGCAGCATGCATTCAGTACACTTCTCCCCCTTGTTAGATAGAAAATTGGGGCCAAACATTACACAAGCAGAAAAAAAACATTCAAAATTACAAAGCAAAACAGCATTTTCCACCACACACACAGCTTCACTCAGACTCAGTATACTCTGTATCTTCAGCATCCTCAGACTCAGCATCAGATTCATCAGCATTCTTAGCCATCTCTTCCAAATCCAGCCTTTGGATTATGTCCTCAAGCTTTTTCTTCCTTTCATCTAGCTCTTTGCAAGTTGTCTTTAGCTCTGCAATTATGGCTGCTTTGGATATAGGAGTCTTGACATTTGATGGTCCAGCAGATGTCCCACTTGGAGCTTCAACATCTGCAGCATGATGGCTCAGAAACAGTTTGTAGTGAAAGGACAGTGGACTCTCCCTCTTGCAGACAGAATCCTTATCAGTAAGGATGCCTGGATATTAGTTGAGAATTATTCCACAAAGCAGTGAGGGAAAAGCTATTGGAAGCTTGATTGTTGATGTTCCTGCATGCTTTAGGGTTTGATCAAAGATATAAGCCCCATAGTCCGACTTGGTCTGGGTGCCTACAGCATAGATAAATCTTCCTAGCCCAGTAGCTATTGATGAAGTGTGGTTGGTGGGGACCCAGTTGACCGTTCCAATTCTATGCAGCATAGCATACTTTCTTGTTAGCAAGCTGACAGATAGTTTGCCTTTGACTGGCCATGACTTGACCTGGTTGGCAGTGATGATCTTGCAGACTTGGTTGTCAGTTTTGCCCAGTTCATTTGGCCCATCAGATTCTCTCCCCAGGTATTGATTTATAACCCTAGAAGAAAAATCAACACATCTCCCCCTTACATAAACCTTCCTGAAATCCTCAGATTTCCCATCAGCACACCCCTCTTGCAGATTGACTATGAATTCTTTGACCAGCAGTTCATAGCAGGGAGAAAAGTTGGAGACAGTTTTGAATAAACCAGCATTGGAGATTAAGTCTATTACCTCAGTGCACTCCAAAGCATTGCTGCCCAGCTCTCTTTCCAGAGCTACCCTTCTTTGATAGACATACTTCCACTTGCTCACACTAGAGACATGGTGGAAGGACACATTGTCCAGAGGTGCTTCAGGAACAGCAGTGGCAGTCCTGGGAGGTGCTGGCTTCTTCCTTGGTTGGGATGTTGGGACATCCTCCTCCACATTTGAGTCAGAAAGGGTTGTAGCTTTCCTCTTCTGGGTGCTCACCTTACTCCATTGCTTAGTAGGTCCAAATGCAACTTTGACCTTGTCCTTTTTGGGAGGTGACTGTTTCTTCTCAGGAGTTGCATGTGCAGCTAGCTTCTTCTCCTTTCTAGCCCTAAGCCTTTTGGCTATGCTAGGATTAACAGAGGCAATGATCTCTGTGTCAGAGTCATCATCTAGGTTTTCAACAGGTGGAGGTTGGGAAACTTCTTTTTCAGCAGCTTGATCAACATGAGCTTGATCATCAGTGGCTTTATCATCATCAGTTGAGGCTTTGTCCTGGCCTTTAGATGCTTCAACATTTCTTGGGACATCCTGTTGAGCAGGTATGTCCTCTTCAGTCTGGTTGCTTTGTTCTTCTTGTGGAGCAGGCATACTGTTCAGGGGAACAGACACCCCAGGCACAACTCTTTGTTCAGAAAGGATCTTGTTTACAAGCTGCTTGATGGATGCATCCACATAAGCAGAGGCTTTGGGGGTGCTGGAAGATGAAGGAGTTCCCTTACTCTTGCTGAAGATTGGCTCCTTAGGTCTTCTAGCATTGGGAGTTCTGGGCCTTTGAGCAAGAGGAACGCTTCCTCTGATCGCATTTATAGGAGTATCTTCCATTGGGACGACAGAAATTGGAGTTGCGTTCAATACATCTTCTTGATTGAGACCCTCATCAATGGTGTTAGGGTTTTGATGTTGAGACATTTTTTCGATTGTAGTTGAAATGTGAAAGGGTTTGATAGATTTTGATGAGCTTAGAAATTCAGTTGTAGCATGG
Source organism: Lathyrus aphaca (assembly GCA_963966055.1). NCBI lineage: Eukaryota > Viridiplantae > Streptophyta > Magnoliopsida > Fabales > Fabaceae > Lathyrus > Lathyrus aphaca. The sequence continues at coordinate 389,538,467 of OZ014519.1, read as the reverse complement.
AAAACGTTTAGTGGAGATAGTGGGAATGTGAGAAGCTGAGAGCATGCATATATAGAATCCGTTGGTAGTGGAATTTTTATGATTGGAATACAAACAGTTAGTGGCCAGACTGGTGCTGCCATCTGGTGATCATGCCACACTATGTCATGAGACATGTTGGCACTTCTCCATAACTGCTATATTTCACAAATGCAGATTCCCAATTTACCCCTTAGGTTTTCAAATTGGGTAGCATCCAAAGCCTTAGTAAAAATGTCAGCTAATTGCAGCTCTGTGGCTACATGCTCTAATGTGATCACCTTCTCTTCCACAAGATCTCTAATGAAGTGATGTCTGATATCTATGTGCTTAGTCCTGCTGTGTTGGATAGGATTTTTGGAAATGTTAATAGCACTTAAATTGTCACAGTACAATGTCATGACATCTTGTGGGACATTGTATTCTGTGAGCATTTGTTTCATCCATACCAGCTGTGAACAACTGCTACCAGCTGCAATATATTCAGCTTCAGCAGTGGATAAGGACACACAATTTTGTTTCTTACTGAACCAAGAAATTAAATTGTTTCCTAGAAAGAAGCATTCTCCTGATGTACTCTTTCTATCATCAGCACTTCCAGCCCAGTCAGCATCACAAAATCCAGTGAGAATTGGTTCACAACCATGAGAGTACATTATGCCATAGTCACATGTACCATTCACATATTTCAATATCCTCTTTACTTGGTTTAGATGGCTCACTTTTGGTTCAGCTTGATACCTTGCACACACACCTACTGCAAAAGCTATATCTGGTCTGCTAGCTGTAAGATATAGTAGGCTTCCAATCATGCTTTTGTACAAGCTTTGGTCCACACTCTCACCTTTGTCATCCTTTGTCAGTTTTAAATGAGTGGGGGCAGGTGTTCTCTTGTGACTTGCATTGTCCATCCCAAACTTCTTGACAGTGTTCTTTGCATACTTGCTTTGGGATATGAACATGGAGTCCTCCATTTGCTTGATTTGCAGTCCAAGGAAGTAGGTTAGTTCTCCCACTAAGCTCATTTCAAACTCAGACTCCATTTGAGTAACAAAATGTTTAACCATCATGTCTGACATCCCACCAAACACTATGTCATCCACATATATTTGAGCAATCATAACCTTTCCCTCTTCATCCTTTACAAACAAGGTTTTGTCTATTCCACCTTTCCTGTATCCATGTTTAATGAGAAAAGTGGTCAGTCTTTCATACCATGCTCTGGGGGCTTGCTTTAGACCATACAGAGCTTTCCTCAGCTTATATACATGATCTGGACAGCTTGGATCAACAAATCCCTTAGGTTTCTCCATATACACTTCCTCATTAAGGTACCCATTTAGAAAGGCACTTTTAACATCCATCTGAAATAGTTTGAACTTTAGGATGCAAGCAATTCCTAGGAGTAGTCTGATTGATTCAAGCCTTGCTACTGGTGCAAAGGTTTCATCAAAATCTACTCCCTCAATTTGTGTATATCCTTGAGCTACAAGTCTAGCCTTGTTTTTTGTAACTACTCCCTGCTCATTAGACTTGATTTTGTACACCCACTTAGTGCCAATCACATTAATATCATCAGGCCTAGGAACAAGTTCCCATACTTCATTCCTTGTAAACTGGCCCAATTCTTCTTACATAGCAGAGATCCAATACTCATCATTCAGAGCTTTCTTGATGTTCTTAGGTTCTATCTTTGAAACAAAGCAGGAGCCTGAGATCACCTCTCTTGATCTAGTGCTGACACCTCTGTTGGGATCACCAATTATCAGTTCTTTAGGATGATCTTTCTGGATTCTGATGGAGGGAGGTTTGTTGGATTGCTCTGACCTTGCCTCAGTTAGAGTGAAGTCAAGATTATCACTTTCTATTTCAACTTCAGTTTGATTGTCAGCAGATGTTCCAACATCATCAGCAACATCTGCATAGGCATCATCAATAATCACATTTATTGACTCCATTATAACCTTGGTTCTGGAGTTAAATACTCTGTAAGCTCTGCTATTTATGGAGTATCCAAGAAATATCCCTTCATCACTCTTAGGGTCCATCTTCCTTCTTTGATCCCTATCAGCCAGAATGTAACACTTACTTCCAAACACATGAAAATACTTGACTGTAGGTTTTCTTCCCTTCCAGACTTCATAGATGGTGGATAAAGTTCCCTTTCTTAGTGTGACTCTATTGTGGATGTAGCATGATGTGTTCATAGCTTCAGCCCAAAAGTACAGGGGTAACTTTTTAGCATGAATCATGGCTCTAGCTGATTCCTGAATAGTTCTATTTTTCCTTTCAACAATCCTATTCTGTTGAGGGGTGATAGGAGAAGAATACTCATGATTGATCCCTTCTGAAGAACAGAAGTCTGAGAATTTTTTATTCTCAAACTCCTTTCCATGATCACTTCTTATTCTGATCACACAGCTTGCTTTTTCTCTTTGGGTTCTATGGCACAGATCTTTGAATACATCAAACACATCAGACTTCTCTTTGATGAAGCTTATCCAGGTATATCTTGAGATGTCATCAACAATCACATAGGCATATCTTTTTCCACCAAGACTCTCTACCTGCATTGGTCCCATAAGATCCATATGTAATAATTCCAAGACTTTGGAAGTTGTCAGATGTTGGAGCTTTGGGTGTGACATCTTGGTTTGCTTGCCTATTTGACATTCACCGCACACTTTACTTTCATCAATCTTAAGTCTTGGGATCCCTCTTACAGCCTCCATAGATATGATCTTCTTTATTCCTCTGAGATGGAGATGACCCAGTCGTTGATGCCACATCTTCACTTCTTCTTCTTTGGCTAAGGAACAAGTAGATGTGAGGCTGGAATCTTGGGGTTCCCACATATAGCAGTTGTCCTTTGATCTGGCTCCTCTCATGACAACTTTCTGTTCTTTATCAGAAACTATGCACTCAGTTTTGGTGAAGTTGACACTGTAACCTTGGTCACATAACTGACTTATGCTAATCAAGTTAGCAGTTAATCCTTTTACCAACAACACATCATCTAGACTTGGTACACCTGAGCAGTCCAGGGTCCCAACTCCCTTGATTTCCCCCTTTGCTCCATCTCCAAAGGTTACATATCTAGATGAGTGTGACTTTAAGTCTACCAGCAGATTCTTCAGTTCAGTCATGTGCCTTGAGCAGCCACTGTCAAAATACCAGTCTTCCTTAGCAGATACTCTGAGAGATGTATGAGCTATAGAGGCAACAACCTTCTTGGACCATTTGTGCCTGTTGTGAGGTTTCCTTTGATGCATCTGCTCTGGATAGTGTCCATCTCTAGAATTCCAATTCTGTTTGTTGACCTTGTTCTTAGGCATGTATTGGTAGCTTTGATCAGCATAAAGACTAGCTTTATGTATCCAAATCTTCTTTGTGACCTCTGTCTTTTGCTTGAGAGGGTGCTGGGAACTCTGATTTGGATATCCATGCAGCTTGTAGCAAAAAGGTTTGATGTGACCAAACCTTCCACAATGATGGCATCTCCATCTTTGATATTTCTTTTTCATCATGTGTTTGTCATGATGTTGAGACATCTGCTTGAACATCTTGTTTGGCTTCATGGGATTTGGAGTTGCTTGGCTGGTGCTAGCCACAAAGTTTTGAGCTTTATTGAATCCCAGCCCAGTCATATCCCCTGAGTGCTTGTTGTTGTTGAGAATGACATCCAGTGTGTTTGAGCTACTGTTCAACATTCTGACAGATTTGGACATATGCTCCATTTTGGAGTTGAGTAGGCTGACTTCACTTTTCAAAGTGTCAATGATCTCTAGATTACTTGCCTTTTCGGCCTTTAATTCCTCAATCTGCTTCTTCTGCTGTATATTCTCCATGCATACTTCAGTGCTCCTTTTACACAACATCCTGTAAGATGCTTCAAGCTCTTCAAATGTCAGATCCTTATCACTGGATCCCCCTTCAGTTTCACATACTCCAGCGAGAGCAGTGATGTGCTTTGCAGATTCTTCATCTGACTCACATCCTGAGTCTTCATCTGACCAGGTCACAGAGAGACCTTTCTTTTGCTTCTTTAGATAGGTTGGGCATTCACTTCTGATGTGTCCATACCCTTCACATCCATGACATTGGATCCCTTTTCCTTGGTTAGTCTTCTATCATAATTTGACCTTCTATTAGAATCATAAGGTCTTTTATTCTCAGAGGTTGAGTTTCCTCCACTTGGTCTGGGCCTGTTTTCCATTCTCTTGAGAATTTTGTTGAATTGTCTTCCAAGCATAGCAATTGAATCTGATAAGTTATCCTCAGAGCCTGCTTCATGACTTTCTTCTTCTTTATCAGTGTTTGAGACCAGGGCTATGCTTTTGTTTTTCTTCACAATTGTATCATTCATTCCCATCTCAAAGGTTTGAAGGGAACCAATGAGCTCCTCAACCTTCATTGTGCAGATGTCCTGAGCTTCTTCTATGGCAGTAACCTTCATGTCAAATCTCTTTGGCAATGATCTGAGAATCTTCCTTACCAACTTTTCATCACTCATCTTCTCTCCCAAGGCACCAGAAGTATTAGCAATTTCCAGGATGTTCATGTAAAACTCATGAATGGTCTCATCTTCCTTCATCCTCAAGTTTTCAAACTTGGTGATGAGAAGTTGAAGTCTTTACATCTTCACCTTTGATGTTCCTTCATGAGTAGTTTTGAGAGTGTCCCAAACATCTTTGGCCAGCTCACAGTGATGCACAAGCCTAAATATGTTCCTGTCAATGCCATTGAATAAGGCATTTAAGGCTTTGGAATTTCCAAGTGCTGAATCTTCTTCCTCCTTGCTCCACTCCTCTTCAGGCTTCATCACTTTTACCCCATCCTTATTGTCTTGGACAGGGTGCTCCCATCCTTGGTTAACTGCTTTCCAAGCCCTGCTATCAAGAGATTTCAAGAATGCTACCATTCTTGGCTTCCAGTAATCATAGTTAGACCCATTCAAGATAGGTGGTCGATTCACAGATCCTACATCTCTGTCCATGTTCCCAAAATGTGCAGTCCCTAGATCTCACCCAGTTATGCAGGCAGGGTGCCTGCTCTAATGCCAATTAAAATTCTGGGATCAGGTACGTGATGTCGAACCAGATGTTTAAACACTTGAAATCTTAAACAAAACTTAATGTGCTGGTAAATTAAATAACACAGGAAATTGTTAACCCAGTTCAGTGTATCTCCACACTTACATTTGGGGGCTACCAAGCCAGGAAGGAAATCTAATATAAGTAATATTAATTTTGGAGTTAAACCAACCAGTTTAATCCTTCACTTAATATCTACCCAAGGCAATTTCTACCTAAGACTCAACTTAGATATGAGTACCTACTCACTCCCCCTCAATCACACAATGATATTTTACAATGATTAATAAAATTGAAGTCACACTTCAAACACAACAGCTTGATCTTACTTAAAAGTTTCAATCAAGACACAATACACTTTTTGCTTAAAAGCTCATAAAGTGACACACAGTTAAAACCTGCTTAAAAACAACCAGCTCTACAAAACACTCTTTACAATCTTCTTAAATTCGTGATTCTTCTTGAGTGTTTCAGTTCCTTAAATAGATGCTTGGTTTGTTGGCTTTTTGCAAATTATCCAGATCTTGATAAATCCCACAGTCATCACCTTGAATTAGGGTTTGTTAGTTTGTTATCTCCTTGAATCAAGGTGAGTTAGTTATTCTGTTACACTGAAACCAGATAACTAAGCCTCCTAAAGATGCGCCTTGGAGTGCTTATCTCTTTACATTTAATTCCAGATAAATTCTCCTGAATTTACTCACTTCTGTTATGCATCATTTAAGTCTGGTAGCAGGTTTACGATGTCACAACATCTGGTGTGACATCCTGATGTCTTGACTTAAGTTCATTAACTTTTACTCTGTTTGTCAATGTCACAACACCTGGTGTGACATCCTGAACTTAGTTCAACACTTCTTGTTTGTCAAAAATTCTGCCAATTCTTAACATCTACACGGATAATTCGGAAAAATCAGATATTTTAAGAATTAACATTCGGGCTTGGGAGAACTTGGATACCAATATTGGAGATAGGTTATGGAGGGCAATTTCAAAGTTGGGAGTCAGAGACGATGATTTGAAGAATGACTATGTCAAAATTATAGAAGAGATGGAAAAAAGAGATCGAGAAAAGATGGGAGGCGAGAAGGCGTCTTTAACAGTGTGGAAATGATTATCGGAACTTTAAACATTAGGGGGTGGTAGTATTGTGAAGAGGAAGAGAATTGCTCACATAATCAAGGGTGGCAATGCCGATTTATTTTTTATTCAAGAATCAAAGATGGTTTTGATTGATGACAAGGTAGCATGGAGTCTTTGGCCTAATGAGAATATTTGATGGTCTTTTTCGAGTTCGACAGGGGAATTCGGAGGGATTATTATTCTTTGGAAGAAGAGTAGTGTCGAGGTCTTGTGTAGTTTCAAGGGAGACGGTTTTTTGGGAGTGAAAGTTAGGTGGAGTGGTCATAATTACTACATGGTAAATGTTTATTCTCCGTGTGATCTTGGCTCTAAACGAAGGTTATGGAAAAGTCTTTTGGATTTCAAAAATCGGTTTTCGGACGGAGATTGGTGTATAGGTGGCGATTTCAACGCGATCACTAATCCAAGCGAGAGAAAGGGGATGGGTGTAGGGAATCACAAGAGGGAGATGAAAGAATTCAAGGAGTTTATCGTGGATAGTGTTCTTGTTAATATTCCTAGTAAAGGGAAGAAATACTCTTGGTTTAGTGGAGATGGAGCTTCCATGATTCGCATTGATAGATTTTTACTTTCTGATTATAACCAAATGGGGAGTGGTAGGCCAATTCATCGAAATGCGAGATATCTCGGATCTTTGTCCGGTGTGGTTGAAGGTGGACAACTCGAATTGGGGTTCGAAACCTTTCAAATTCAATAATGAGTGGTTTCAAAATAAGAAGTTCATCAATTTTGTTAAGAAGGAATGGAAAGAAATTCGAGTGGAAGGAATAAGTGGTTATGTGCTTAAGGAGAAGTTAAGGATTTTTAAAGGGATTCTTAGAAGGTGGAATATGGAAGTGTTTGGCTTTTATGACTTGTAAATTGAGGAAAAGGTGAGGGAGACTAATGATGGTGATGAATAGATGGTGTTGGCTATTGGGGTGCTCTCGGAGGATCTTTTACGTAATCGAAAATTGGTGTCAAGCCGATTTTGGTTAAATTTACGGATTAGATCAAACATGTTAATTCAAAAATATAGGGTGAAGTGGCTTAACGACAGGGATAACAATAGCCAGGTTTTCCACGGCATATTGAAGGGGAGAATGAGATGCAAATTTATTGGTGCCATTAATTCGGGTAGAGGGTGATCGAGAAGGTGGAGGAAGTGAAAGAAGAGGTTAGAACTCATTTTGCAAATAAGTTCTTAGAAACTAATTCTTCTAGACTCACTTTGGAAGGATTAGTGTTTAACTCAATTAGTTTGGAGTATATGGAGTTTATTGAGAGGCCTTTTACGGAGGAGGAAATCAAAGAAGCAGTTTGAGGGTGTGAGAGTTCGAAGAGTCCGGGACCGGACGGTTATTCCTTTATGTTCAAAAAAAGAGATGTTGGTCTTTTATAAAAGAAGATTTCTTCCATTTTTTAAGGATTTTCATGAAAGGGCTTTCTTGTCCAAAGCCATTGTCTCTTCATTTTTTACTTTGATTCCGAAAGGTGAGAATCCTTTAAGATTAGATGAGTATAGACCCATTTGTCTTATGGAGTGCTTATATAAAGCTTTATCCAAACCTTTAGCCGCTAGATTGAAATTGGTTCTTCATTGTATCATATCTAGTTGTCAAAGCGGCTTTGTTCCGGGTAGGCGAATGCTTGAGGGGGTGGTGGTTGCTAATGAAGTGGTGGACTATGCGGTTTAAGAAAATAAGGAAGTTTCTCTTTTCAAAGTTGATTTCGAGAGAGCATACGATAAAGTGAGTTGGGGTTTTCTAAGATTTGTTATGAGGAGAATGGGTTTTGGTCAGCGATGGATGAAGTGGATGGAGGCTACTATTTTTTCTAGTAAGATGTCGGTCTTGGTGAATGGGAGTCCGGCAAAGGAGTTTGTTTTGGAGAGAGGTTTATGACAAGGAGGCTCACTTTCTCCTTTTCTTTTTGTGATGGTGACAGAAGGTTTAGCTAGATTGGTCAAGAGGTCGGTGTTGGTTAATGAGTTTTCGGGTCTCAACATCAATGGTGGTTGTTTCATTGATATTCTCTAATTTGTGGATGATACTCTTTTGGTGGGAGATTGTAGTTGGAGACATTTGTGGGCTATAAAGTCGGTGCTTCGCAAATTTGAGTTAGCTTCAGGCATTGGAATCAATTTTCACAAGAGCAAGTTAATTGGTACCAATTATCCATCTAACTTTCTTGAAGCGACCTCTCTATTTCTTTCTTGTCGAACGGAGAGGAAATAGTTCACTTTTCTTGGCATACCGATTGAATCTAATCCTAGAAGAGTTTCTACTTGGACCCCTTTGATTTGTAAATTGGAGAAGAGATTTTCTTGTTGGCATGGAAGATTTTTGAGTATTGGCGGGAGAATCACACTTATAAAATCGGTTCTTAGTAGTCTTTCAATTTTTCAATTGTCTTTATATTTGGCGTCGGTGAAAATACAGAAGGAGATTAACAAGATTCAAAATTCGTTTCTTTGGGGTAGTTCGGAGTCAAGGAGGAGAACACATTGGGCCAAATGGGACGACATTTGTTTACCGGAGGAGAATAGTGGTTTAAATATGAGAAGGATAGAGGATTTTAATGTTGCTCTCCTCAACAATGGAGATGGAGAATTTTAGTAGGATCGAATGATCTTTGGTTTAAGGTTTTGAAAGCTCGTTATGATGATTTGAGTTTATGTGTCAAGGTGAGATCGAGTTAGAGCTCTTATTCGACTTGGTGGAATGAAATTGTTTCTCTTCCGAATAATCTTTTGGAAGACTTATTTATGGATTGTTGTAGATTTAAGGTGGGAAATGCTTTTTATACCCCTTTTTGGAAAGCTAATTGGTCGGGTGTTGGGACTTTCAAGTTGGTTTTTCCAAATTTGTTTGAGTTGTCTCTTTTAAAAGAGGTGTCGGTGGCAGGAATGGAGGGATGGCGTGATGGGGAATGGGAGTGGGGTGATTTGGGTATATCAATTAATAGAACTCCGACAGTTTCGAATTTGTTTCCCCCTGCTGTTTCTAATGCATGGATTGTTTCTACGAATGTTCAGTTCGTATCTGCTGAGATTGTGTTCGGATCTGTCCAATCTGGACATTTGCAGCAGCAAGTATTTGCAGGTGATGGATATTACAGCAGTAGCGTTTCGGATAACTCGCATCGCTCGGGTATGGCAGGTGTGTTTTCTGGTTTATCTTACTTGTAGAAGCAGGAGGAGTTTAGGGAGAATAATGACACAATCTTAAGGATTCATTAATTTCAGCCAATGCAGAGTGAGTTCGGAGTGCTATTTTCGCGAAATGATTTCAGGGAGCTGTCATTGCAGAGTGATCCTGGGGTTTTGTCTTTGTTTTCTCCGCGGCAGGAAAATGCAGAGAATCAGTTGCATGTTTCTATTACGAAGGGTCTGAGTTTGGATCAGCATCAGCAGCAGGAAGGGTTTGTGCAAAGCCAGCAAGATGTTTTAACTGTCAGGAAGAATTCGTGGATTTTGTCATCCATTGAGCAGGATTTGGTGGTTCTTCGTCGTGTACTTCAGGAAGTTCAGTTAAATTACAGTGTTCATGACAGTTTGGAGTGGTCTTTGGAGGGTGATGAGAGTTTTTCCGTTAGCTCGTATTACAAGCGTATGTGTAATTCTCGCATTCCATACGGTCATGTAAATAAGTATGATAAGGCATATGAGTTACTTTGGAAAGTTGTTGCTCCTCCTAAGACTAAAGTTTTGGTGTTGAGATGTTTCACAAATAGATTACCCTTGAAGGATGTTTTAGTGTATAGAAAAATTATTTCGTCGAATTGTGAATTAAGTTGTGTTTTTTTGTAAAAATCAACCGGAATCTTTATTACATTCTTTTGTATTATGTTTGGTGGTAGCTTTGGTTTGGAATGAGGTTTCAGATTGGATTGGTTTTGAATGGTCTCGTTTGAATAGTATGGAGGGTTTATTTTTTGAATGGTTTCTTCATTGCAAATCTTTGTTAGTGAGGAAAGGTAGAGAGGGTTGTGTTTGGGTGACGGTTGTTTGGAATTTGTGGATACTTAGTGTTCCGGACTGGGTCTCAAGGATGTATTAGGATACGGACCAACAGGTCGAGAAGGGGCCCATATACTTGGGCAGAGATGCCTATCAGAAGGGCAAGGGCACCTCACAGTCACACTAGCTTCTTATACGACGGGCATACACTCAAGACGGGCAGAGAACAAGTCTGCCAAGTCACTTACCACGTCACCCAACTGTCCCTTATTATCTCCTGAAAGATAGGGGCAGTTAGACCAAGGACCAGGCCTTTTAGCTAGGTCTTCACGCTTCTCACGCGTTCCTTGGCAGTTCTTCCTTGGGCCTAGCTGGTCTAGGCCCAAAGAGGGACCTTGGCCCAGCGCTGGGGGCACATTATAAATACCCTTTTTCATTAATGGGTCAGGTATTCTGATTTCGCCATACTTAAACCATTTTTCACTGTACCTCTTCTCACTTAAGCATTGGAGTGCCTTGCAGGTACACCCCCCTTTTCTTTCCTCCCATCCTGTGGCCGTTACATCAAGTCACTGGAAGGTACTTCTGATCAGGTCAGATCAGTGGCGTCGTCTGTGGGAAACTAGCTTCCCCTTCTTCTACGACAGAAGATCAAAGCTCAAACACCATCCTTCCAGCATGTCCGGAGAACAACTCAACAAACGCAACCGTCCCCTCGTCGACTACACGATGGAGGACAATCTGCAGTACCATGAGGCTGACGCCCGTGATGGCCGCCCAGCCACCCCGTCTCCTGAACCCGAGAACAATGGGAACCCACCTCAAGTTCAAAACCAGGGGACGAACGCGTTTCAGCCCATCCTCGTTCCCATCAAAGGGGACACCACCATGATTGCTATGGTGAACGCCCTCAACCAGGCCAGCTCCATGCTCTACCAGCAACACGAGAGAAACATGGCCCTAGAAGCTGATCGATAGGAGGTCCGACCTCAGCAAGAAAGGAGGATACAACAACGTCCAGAAGCGACAAAGAAACGGGGACGCCGCTCCCTAGAGCCTAACATGAGTAGGGCATGTGCCCGTCGTGATTCCGGCCGATCGGGAACCTCACCAAGGTGCGATCGAAGCCCCAACCACAATGAGCTCTCCCCACCGAGGAGCGACGAATAAGACCTGTATTTCCCCCTGTCACGAGTAATAATGGAAGCTCCACTCCCCAAAGGCATGGAGAAACCCCAAAATCTAACCATATACGACGGGACCACTGACCCCGACGATCACGTCGACAACGTCAATGCAATGCTCGACTACCGCAACGACATCACCGGGCATCTCAAATGCAGGCTGTTCTCAACGACCCTCAGGAAAGGGGCCATGGCCTGGTACAAAAGCTTGGCCCCAGAGTCTATCACATCCTGGAGAGTCATGAAATCCATGTTCACGAGGAATTTCACAGCCTCCCGACTCCATCCCAAGACAGAGGCGACCCTTGAAGCCATAGCACAAAGGAAAAATGAGACATTGCGCTCGTACATCGAACGATTCAATCAAGAGGCTGTCGAGGTGGACACCACAGAACACATGAAAAAATATCTCCTCGAGAGGGGACTCCTGCCCAGAAGCGAGCTTAGCCGAGCAGTTGGGATAGAACCTCCCCGCACTCTGAATGACCTCCTGCATAATGCCCAGGCTTACATTAGATACAAGGAAAAGCAGGTAGCCCACAACGCTCGCAACAGCCGCAACACCGGGGACACCGATCACCCCAAGTGCGAAGATCCGAACATTCCCCGTCGCAATGGGGACAGGCGAAGGGAAGAGAAACCCCGCGAACCCCGGGAAGGAAGAGGCCCCGCGGGCCGATACAGCGAGTATACATTACTGACAGCTCCCCGCGAGCGCATCCTCGCCGAATGCATCAACTCCGAATTCAAACAGGGCAGGGTAAGGTTCCCAAAACCGTCTGCACCCAAGCCTCACACCGACAAGTCCAAATACTGCAGGTTCCACAGAAGCCACGGACATGTGATTGAAGACTGCGTTCACCTGAAAGACACAATAGAGATCTTGATCCAAGAAGGGCATCTCAAGCAATACACTAGGAGGAACGAAACCTCCAAACACGAAGAGCCAAAAAAGAAGATACCCCGGGAGGACACTCCCCCGACGAGTCTTCTTATCAGGTGGCCCTTAGCATATCACGACCAGAAGACTTAAGCTTCCCCGGGACACCACCCGAAGGGCGGATCACTGCTCTCAGCCCCTGGGAAAACTTTCCGACTGCCCTCGTCATATCAAGCGGAGGGATGAACGGTGAGGCCGCCGCCCTTTCAGTAAAACGCAAGTTCGATGAGCTCCTTCTGACCGCACCCGAGCAAAGGGCAACGCTGACAAAGTACCGAGGCAAATCCAACCCAATATCTTTCTTTTTGGAGGAGCTTCCGGGCGGTTCCCCAAACTCGGGCATCCCATTGTTGATTAGATCCAAGATGGCTCAATTCGACGTCAGACGCATTCTGGTCGACCAAGGCAGCTCGGTGGACATCATGTACGTCCACCTTTTCAAGACTCTAAAATTAGACAAGACCAACCTATCTCCCTACGTCGGTCCGACCTCCAAGGATTCAACGGAGTCACGACGAAGCCTTGGGTTACGTAGAGCTCCTCGTCACCTTCGGAGAGCAAGAGACGGCCAGAGAAATCAAGATCCAGTTCCTGGTCATAGAATGTCCCTCCCTTTACAACTGCATCCTCGGCGGCCCGACGTTAGCTGAGCTGATCGCAGTCCCGTCTACCGTCCACCTGAAGATGAAATATTACACCAAACTAGGCCGCGTAGTCACCATCCACAGCGACATCGAAGTTGCCCGAAGGTTTTACGATGTCGCAGTAAAAGGACAGGCCACAGTCAATACAAAGAGTGACAAAAAGCCCAGGGTCGAGGATCCTCCCCTCCAGGGAATCAACGCCATCGACCTCGATTGCCGCATCGGCCAGGATGAAACTAAAGAGTGGAAACCCACCGAGGAGCAGGCTCCCGCTCACCCGTTCCACCCAATCCCGGACGGAGAGTTAGAGCTCGTCCCCCTGGGCGACAACCCTAACAGAACATTAAAAATAGGCAAGGGATTGCCTGAAGAAACAAGGAAGCAACTCGCGATGTGTCTCAGGGAGAACTCTGATCTCTTCGCATGGAACGCCGCAAAAATGCCCAGCCTAGACCCTGAGGTCGCGTGTCACCAATTAGCTTTGGACCGGGCAGTGAAGCCTGTAGCACAGCGTAGGCGCAAGCAGTCCCCCGAGAAAGCAGAGGTTGCCGAGCGAGCTGTAAAAGACCTCTTAGAGGCAAATTTTATTTCTGAAGCCCAGTACACAACCTGGCTCTCTAATGTAGTCCTCGTTAAGAAAATAATGGAAAATGGCGCGTATGTGTTGATTATACTGATCTTAATAGGGCTTGCCCCAAAGACGCTTTCCCTCTCCCTAACATAGATAAACTCGTTGACAACTCTGCAGGTTTCAAACTCTTGTCCTTCATGGATGCATACATCGAATATAATCAAATCCCTATGTCGGACATGGACACGGACACGGACACGGACAAGAGACACACGGCGTTCATGACCCCGACCGGCAATTACTACTACAACGTAATGTCCTTCGGACTCAAGAACGACGGGGCCACATACCAGCGCATGATGAACAAAGTTTTCCGAGGAGAAATCAGCGATATGCTCGAGGTATACATGGACGACATGATCATCAAATCACACAAGGAGACCGACCACGCTCGACACCTCTACAAAGTCTTCGAGCAGGCGAGACAATGCAAAATGAGGTTTAACCCTGAAAAATGCACGTTCGGCGTCCGGGCAGGAAAATTCCTAGGTTTCTACCTCACCGAGAGGGGAATCGAGGCCAACCCTGACAAATGTCGAGCATTCTCGGAATTTCCGACCCCGAAATCTAAAAAATCCATCCAATCCCTCAACGGGGTGCTCGCCTCGCTCTCCCGTTTCATCTCCAAATCTGCACAGCACGCGCTACCTTTCTTCAGACTCCTCCGTAAATAGGCCAACTTTGAATGGACCGACGAATGTGAACAGGCGCTACTCCACTTGAAGAAGGTCCTCTCCGAACCCCCGGTCCTATCACGACCATTGGAAAGGGAGACTTTATACCTGTATTTGTCTGTGGCAACCGAGGCCGTCAATGTCGTTCTAATCAGAGAAACCGACGAGGGACAAAAACCCATCTATTTCACAAGCAAAGCACTCCAAGGCCTTGAGCTCAGAACCAACAAATCGAAAAGGTTGCATTGGCTCACATAAACACATCGAGGAGATTACGTCATTACTTCCTCGCTCACACGGTCAAGGTAAGAACCGATCAACCGATAAAACAACTCCTCGGGCGACCAGACATGGCCGACAGAATGCTAAAATGGTTGCTGGAACTTTCCGAATTCGATATACAGTACGAGAACAGGAAGGCTCTGAAGGCTCAAGCCCTGACCGACTTTGTCGCGGAAATGACTTATAGCCCGGTACCGGCGGACGGCGCCCATAAATGGACGATCTTCGTCGACGGCGCCTCTAGCACGACGGGTAGCAGGGCCGGGATCATCCTCGAAAACGAGGACGGAATCCTGATTGAAGTCTCTTTAGCATTAGCTTTCCCAACATCCAACAACCAAGCCGAATATGAAGCTTTTATCGTCGGCCTGAGACTGGCCGAGGACTTAGGAGCAAAAGAAGTAAAAATATCAACAGACTCCCAGCTCGTAGCATCACAAGTACGGGGAGAGTACCAAACCAAGAACGACAACCTCATCGAGTACTTGGCCCTAGTCAAAGAAAGACTCGAAAAATTCGAGTCGTGGGAAGTTCAACACGTACCTCGCGAGCACAACACACGAGCAGACATCCTGTCGAAACTAGCTAGCACGAGAAAGAAGGGCGGAAATAAATCAGTAATCCAGGAAATCCTTCCTCGACCTAGAACACGACCCCTCTAGCGGACACAACCCTCCCCGATAGTTGGGACCTTGATCGAGTCCCAGCGTCGCAGTACCAAGATTGGCAGGGCACCCAGCTCGTGATGGGAAGACCCAAGCCCCGAGGTCAGAGTTCTCCAATCGCGAACTCGGCCTCAATTTTAGGCGAGCACAACGCCCGCTACCCCGTCGGTTCCCTAAACCGGCGAGACAAACATAGTCGAGCATAAAACAGTTCACAAAAATACAACAAAAATAAACTGAATAAAACCGAGCAAGGTAACAGCTAAAAACAAAACATTCATTCATACGCGGCCGTAGCCGAAGAAAAGACAAGTATGTCCGAAGGCCAATATTCGTACAAACTAGGCACACATGCCATACAAATTAGGCACGCAGGCCATACAAATAAACAAATACAAAGACTCCGCTCGGAGTTACTCTTCCTCTTCTCCCATCTCCTCCTCCACCTCGAAGGGACACACAATCTCCCCGTCCTGGACACAATAATTGTGGGCTGACCCCTCTGTCACCAACTCAGGGTTCAGTATCTTCAGCTGGTCGACAGCATTGTCAAACCCTTATTTAAACACAGCCACCAGTTTCTGGTTGAGTGAACGGATGTGTCCCACCAGCTCACTCCGGGAACGGAGAGCGAGCTCCTCTTCACTCTCATCTGCCAATGGACGGACAATATCCTCGAGCAGAGTCAGACGAGCACGGAGAGCCGCATTCTCCTCAGCCACTTTCTTATGATCAGCGGCTTGCTCCTCCAGGCTCGCCTTTTCCACCTTCAGCGTATCCCGCTCCCCTTTCACCTCTTCCAGCTCTTTCTTCAGCCTTTCCTGCAGCTGATGCTCCTCCTTATAGTCCGACAGGTCCTTTGATAACTTGTCATTTTCAGAACAGACCTTCAGAAGGGCATCCTCCAGGGAAGCCGTGGACACGGAGGTATTGGTCAGAACCATGGCCGTCTCCATCACCCTGATGACTGCAGCCAGATCCTTCGCCAATTCCTTTCGTCAGACACCAGCCTCCTGGCTCAGAATGGCCTTCGCCTCGGGTGCTGACACAGCAATAGCATCTTCAGCTTTGAAAAAATCCTGCTCTATGTAGTAGGGAGGCAGCAAATAGCTCCCGGGGCCACCCGGACTGCTGCCCCCCAGAGAAGACCTAGCAAGTGTCCCATCCGGGAGCTTCCGCTTGTGGAGAGGGGAGGTAGATGGATGTGGGCTATCTGGGATGTCGATTGGAGAGGGGCGCGGAGGAGAAGTGGGCATTGGGCTCGCCGTGTTAGAGGTCCCGACCCCAGAGTCACCAGCTACCTCCTGGACACGAGGAGCTGTCTTCTTCTTCTTCTTGGGGACCCTGTCCGGGGCTCCTGCCTGATTGGCCAGCTTAAGAACCCGGTCGCGAGCAGAGGGCATATCACCTACAAAACGAAGACACAAACATCAGCGGGCAAAAACATAAGACAAAAACAACATAGGAATAAAAGAACACCTACTCAATAATTTCATGGCTTGATCGTCAGTATCACATTCGAGCAGAGCCTTTGTGTTGATAAGACGAGGTTCACAAAGCGGCATCCCGACCTCATCGACATAAGGGACACCCTTTTGGTCAACCCAGACCGCTAGGTTGAAACTCTTCACGAACTCCACCAGCCTCTTGTAAGCGAGTCTATCCTCAACACCCAGGCTCGAGAACTTGACCCGGTAATGGTTAGTGGAAAGATCAAAGTGGTCAGGCTGCCACCTCAACGGTATCCTCAACATGAGTTTCTCTTCCCCGTCCGCATCTCATTTGTAATAATAAAGAGAATGCAGGGCGACACGGGTGATCGACCTCACTACATACCATCGCCCTTTGAAGTGTCGGACGGAGTCCACGTACGTCTTGAATAGCCTCACTGGCTGCTTAAAGGAGACCCAGCTATGACGCCCTCGAAGACCGGACCTCTGAAGGTGGAAAATATGGAAGAAGAGGGCCCGAGTACACCCGATGCCGAGGAAGCGGCAAACTAGCCCGTACGCCCACATGAAAGCAATGGCGTTGGGGTGCAACTGTGACGGCGCCAGCCGAAGCCACTTGAAGATCGACATTTGGAAGGAGTTGAAGGGCAGCCTAATCCTCGCCTCTCGAAAAGCGAACTCGTACATGGCGAATTGCTTCCCCAGGAAGCGGTGACATATCCGGTCCGCTTCTTTAGGAGCACGACACTGCCAGTTCTCAGGGTCCTCGGGGCCCCGATCTTCCACCACGGCGTAAGCACGAGTTGACTCGTCGCAAATATAGGATTCCTCATCCAAGGGTTCGTCCGCAACCCAGGAAAGCTCATTTTGCCCAGACGAGGAGACGTGTTCAGTGCCCCCCGGCACTTCCCTCCTCGACATTCAAACGCACGACATCTGCTTCTACGGGCCGCGGTTCAGTATCTTCTCCTCTGGGTTGTAGACGCCCGGTCGCACCTGAAACGCAGACAGAAAGAGTGAATTCGACATCGTATCAAATCCACCCTTCTACCGCAGGTCAAGTGAAAGGGCGTAAGACTAAAAACGCACGCCCCGAAACATGACTATTGGTCTAGGACTGGAGAAGGAGCGACCTTCGCGAGCAAATGAAACCCTAGCCCGCGAAGCGACACCGACGCAGACTCTACGCCCGCGACCACCAGGCCTCATTTAGGAAAATCCACACATATCTGCTTGCAATAGTCACACACATATGAATTTTTAGCCCGGGTCATTCATATACATATGAAATTTTGCCCGGTTCATTCATACACCTATGAAATTTCTGCCCAGGATAACCTAACCCTAACGAAATTTTTCACACTTATAACCTATCAAACTGTTTTTAGGCTAAATCTACCTACTCTACACAAATAAATCATGCAATCTCTTACTACCAAATGCAGAAAACATGAAAAACAGAGGATTAGAGGTAAGATCAGTACTTGACATAGTGAAAACAAGAGAGTGGGACGGCGACGCTCGAGCAACAACATCGTTTCAGGTGGCGGAGACGGGCGGAGAGAGGAATTTCTTCAGAGCTTCCGGTGAACGTCTGAGCGAAAAAAGTTCAAATGAAATAGTTCATCCCCTTTTTATAGCCATAAGCGCGTGGATTGGCGCGTCAAGTCATCATTACCTACTGCCTACGCTGTCGTTTGCACAATAAACGAAGCGACGCACCATTAATGCTGAAACACGTCAATCCATAAGGAATCTTGAACGACGCCGAGCAACCATACGCCTCCCCGAGTCTAGAAACGTCCTCGACCCCGTAAGACGTCCTCGACTCTTTTAAACGTCACATGTCCGTCGAGGACTTCCATACTCGAATCTACGAGACGTCCTCGACCCCATGAAACATCCTCGACTCTGTTGAACGTCACATGCCCGACGAAAAAGAATATTACAGTCAACTCTGTAAACATCATGATCGACTCGACCATACGCCCGCTGCTTTATCCATTGCGCCTGCGTCCGACTACATTATAATTCATCACTCCGACTCGGAGACTTGACTTGGGGGGCTCCTGTTCCGGACTAGGCCTCAAGGATGTATTAGGCTACGGCCTAACAGGTCGAGCAGGGGCCCATATACTTAGGCAGAGACGCCTAGCAGACGGGCAGGGGCACCTCACAGTCAGACTAGCTTCTTATACGACGGACATACACTCAAGACGGGCAGAGAACAACTTTTGTCAGGTCACTTACCACGTCACCCAACTGTCCCTTATTATTTCCTGAAAGATAGGGGCAGTTGGACCAAGGACCAGGCCTCTTAGCTAGGTTTTCACGCTTCTCACGCATTCCTTGGCAGTTCTTCCTTGGGCCTAGCTGGCCTAGGCCCAAAGAGGGACATTGGCCCAGCGCTGGGGGCACATTATAAATACCCTTTTTCATTAAAGGTCCAGGTATTCTGATTTCGCCATACTTAAACCATTTTTCACTGTACCTCTTCTCACTTAAGCATTTGAGTGCCTTGCAGGTACACCCCCCTTTTCTCTCCTCCCATCCTGCGGCCGTTACATCAAGTCACTGGAAGGTACTTCTGATCAGGTCAGATCACTTAGGAACAACATTATTTTTAGGAACATTGATTGAAATGTTATGGATACGGTGTGGACGATCAAAGATTCGATTTAGAGATGGACGTTCATTGGCGATATTAATCAATCCAATTGTAACTTCTATGAATTCAACAAAAGTCATTTATTTTATTTATCTTAGGGGTCAATTGGTTAGTAATATCAATTTTTGTTATGAACATTTGTATCTCTCTTTTATAATCAGGATTGAGTACCTTTGTACTTTTTTAATTCATTTCTTGTTTTGAAAAAAAATACTCATGTTAAAAAATAATTTATAGTTAACAAATAACACTAACATAATTTATTTTATAGAAAATAAAAAATATTTTTACAAAGTAAATAATGTAGTTCTTCCATCTATGTTGTCTTTTTTTTTTATTTGTCTTAAATTATTTTCTAATTAAAATATCAATATGATATCATTATCTCTTTCCATTAATTTATCTTCTTTTTTTTAAAATCATATAACTACTATGCTACCTATTAATAATAAGATTAACTTAATAAATAACATTGAATTTTTTATTAAAATCATTATAATTAATTATTATGTGAAAAATCTAAAAATAACAAAACAAACTTGTATTAGCAAAGAAGGGAAGGTAGCTAAAGGCAATAATATATACTGTAAACTTGTATTAGCAAAGAAGGGAAGGTAGCTAAAGGCAATAATATATACTGTAAACTTGTATTAGCAAAGAAGGGAAGGTAGCTAAAAGCAATAATATATGGATGTTTTCTACCTAATGCGGTGCATAAATGCTCATTTAGTGGTGACCATATGATTGGTGAATGTCCACAAATAGCATCTAATAAAATTAATGTAATCATTACTTGGTGCATATGGATTGATGATAGCACACTTTACTCACCGCCAATGTTGACTCAAGTTTCTTTAACCAAAATTTGTATATAATGCATTCCTGTCTTTGTTTTTAGCACAAAAATCACAAGCTAATTAGCATACCCTTGTCCTTATCTGAAAAATGGTTCAAAAAGCTTACTCTTTCTGTGCACTTGTTCTCATCTTGAATATCCTCCTTGTCACAACACGGCAAGCAGTTGGTGGCCGGAGCATTGGTAAAAACCCCAACAACAACAACAAGGAGGAGAAAGTACCTCGGTTTTCTCTGCATTTTCCTAGCATAGGACATTTAGGATCTCAACCACACCTAGGGCGTATTCCTAATAACCCTTTTATCGGTGGCACTGGAGGATCGAGAAGAGGATCATCAGGTCTCAGATATATTCCTGGTAACGATGACACGTTTATTCCAAACCCGGGTTTTGAAGTTCCGATACCTGGCAGTGGTAGAGTTGCACCAACAACAGTTGATCCATGAATGAAACAGCTAGACCTAGTTTGTGAGCTTGTGATGCTTGTTAACATCATTTTTACTTCTTTCTCTAGCCATGAAAAGTGTATTGTGTTGTACTAAGATGTTTGGGAGTGGCTTATTTAATGTTTTTCAACTGATGGTTTAGTTTAATATTATTTGAATTTAATTATATTTTTAAAATAGTTGCTTAATTATTGTGTATCAACATTCACCAATTTGACCTCAAATGATTGCATCTATAAAAGCAAGAATAGCCTAAATAACAAATTTATTTTTATGGGGTCATTTAGCCCATGATATCCATATATTTACGTCTCTTACTGTGGAGCCATTGCTATTAGAGAATAAGGTAATTGAACATCAAACTCCTTAGAATTTTGTTGCTTACAGTGCCTTGTATAAGAAGCTAGTGCTCCCCCTACATGCTGTCATTGGAATGGCTGGATTCACCTTAGACAAATCCTCAAACAATCTAACTAATTTTCCCATCTTCAAACTCATATATAACTCATGGATCTAAATTGCAGCTGTGGTTGCAGTTGCAATTACACTGCAAACTTTGATATTTCATACCAATGTTGTTGCCGAGACCTCTAAAACCTTTTACTTGCGGCTGCAATTTAGATCGAACCTTGTTCATGCTTACATGCCGAGACCTCTGATTTTTTTTAATAAGCAATGAAACTGTTTGTTCGGTTGCATTGGCAGGCTGAGGCATAGTCACACAATTCGCAATTCGCTCTGGTACATGGTACGAATTCGGGTACGCGGTACACAACTCTAAAAAAAATCGGTACGTGGAATAGTTATAGTCGGTACGTCATTTCGGTTCGTGGTATGTTATTTGGGTTTGTCGTATAAAAAATATAATAATATATAAATTGTAATTAAAAAATAATTAAATGATAAAAATAATTAAATGATAAAAATAATTACTTGTTCTTCGGATTTATATTTTATAGGAATGAATATAGTGGTTATTACACTTTACACTGTCCCATATCGGTTGTATCTAATTTATTGATGGAAAGCTAGCTTATAAATAAATGAGTGCCTTGCAGTTTCTCACTAGAGTTTTGCAATACATGTACAAGTGCTTTGCTTGATATATGGGGCCAATAATTGCTGTAGAAGAATAGTTTATATATTTAAGTTTTAAATAGTAAAGTATTTAGTCATGTGATTCTGGATTAAGCTATGCTTATTCTTGTGGGACCACTAATTTGACAATAAAATTAGACCACTAATTTGACAATAAAATTAGTTCAAAATTTAGTGGGCAGTTTTTTAAGGTTCGTTGGGTACGTTGACTTTTCTGAATTTTGTGAGAATTGTGAGAATTATCGTGAATCGTTTCTTCTTATGTACCAATTTGCTCTTATGTACCAATTTGCGGTTCCATGGATTTGCTGCGAATTATGTGACTGTGGACCGAGAGGTTGGAGTCTGAAATTCTTTTAAGACTCCAGCTCTCGCCCCAAAGACAGACGGACCAATACATACATATATAAAATATTGAGTTTATAAAAGACAGACAGATCAATATATATATATAATATTGAAAGCCAAGAAGATCTAAAACAAAGAATTACATATATAGACAATAAGTTCTTGTTATTTTAACTATCCTCGGGTTTTTAGGGGAAAGTTCGTACCAAGAGGTCATAATACTGATCAAGTATTGTTCCTATTAGGAATAGAGCTCAGTATTCTCCGAATTTTCATTCCTTAGCAGAAGTTCGTTTATCACTCGAATCCATTTTGAGTCAGCCTTTTAAGAAAAGAAAGTACATATTTAATGCTAGAAGTTTAATTGGTTATTTAATAAGCAACTGTGTTTTTTGTTTCTGCATTGGAATTTGGAATTGATAATTGACATGCATAGATGGTTTGCTTAAAATTAAGCAATGGTTCTTATATAAATAATTGATTGTGTTGTGAATATTCCATTTTCAGTTCCAATGTTTTCTACAAATTACGGTGCATAAATGATGATCATTTATTAACCGCCATGCAATTGGTGAATGTTTTCCATAGATAGAAACTAATAAAACTGATAATAGAAACTAGTAAGTGATGCCATGTTCATGACTTCATTTCACCGCCAATGTTCACTCAAATCTGTAGAAACAAAATTATTATATAATGCATTCACTCTCATGTGGTTTCAACACAAAAATCACAAGCTAAGAAATATCTCTATATCCTTCTCTTAGTTCTTATCTGAAAAATGGCTCAAAGAGCTTACTCTTTCTTTCCACTTCTTCTCATTTTCAATATCCTTCTTGTGACTAATTGGCAAGTAGTTGCTGGCCGCAACATTGCTAAGAACTCCCACAATGATGACAAGAAAGAGCCTCAGTTTCTGTTCAAGCATGATCATGGTAAACTGCATTATCCAAGCATTGGTCATTTCGGATTTCCACCGCACTCTGGGCTTACTCCAAATAACCCTTTTATTGGTGGCACCGGAGGATCGGGCTCAGGCTCAGGATCAGGCTCAGGATCAGAATCTGGATCGGGATCATCAGGTCACAGATATGTTCCTGGTGGCGATGACACTTCTATTCCAAACCCGGGCGTTGAGGTTCCCATACCTGGGAGTGGTGGTGTTGGCGGTGGTAGAGTGACACCAACAGCTCATCCATGAATGCAATAGCTAGGACCTTGTTTGTGGCTTCTGTGAGCTTGTGATTCTTATTAAGATCGTTTTTACTGTTTTCTAGCCATGAAAAATAAGTGTGCTAGTACTAGATGTACACACTAGTAACTTGCTACTTGCTATTTAGTCTCTCTTTTGAATTTTATGGAACTATCAAATGTTTTTTTTTAAGTTGTAATAGTTGTTATAATGTTGGTTATAATTTGATGGCACCTTGTTTATTTTGTTTATTAATAGTATTATCAAATTCTAAAATATTGTACAAACAAATAGAATTTCAAATACTAAAATTTGATGATATATCTATACAAATACTAAAATTTGATGATATATCTATAATGTATGTAATGGTAATATAGAATTTTTACTCCGTGATTAATATAGAATTTTTACTCCGTGATTAAAATGTGATGGTACTATAATATATGATCAAAACGTAAATAAAGTTTTTTAGGGATCAAAATGTAAATGAATTTTACACGAGATTAAATAGTGTATTTTTTATTAGGGATAAAAATGATTTAAGTATTACTAATAATTAAAAAATAATAAGAAATTTCGTTGATATAAGTGTTATTTGTAATTTTTTTTTATAAGCAAATTCACTAAAAGAGATTAAGGAAATCTCAACCGAAATTACAAAAAGTCCAAAGGGAACTTAGTCCATTCGTACAGGTTACAAACCACCCCTCTAGAACTACCCAAAACCATCCAATTTCATGAAGAAACAAAAATATTGAAAACTATATCATCAACATTAAATGTCTCATTGTTAAATAAAATGTTATTCCTAGCCTTCCACAAATTCCAGCAAGTGATGAACCACAAAGAATTAATTTTTTCAGCTTTGCAACGACCCGAAACCTTCGACATCCAAGTCCTTATATGATTGTTACAGTTGGAATCAACAAAACGATCTATATCCACCCAATCACAAATTTTGTTCCAAACCAAGATTGCATTGGCGCAAGAAAAAAACAAATGCGAGTTATCCTCCTCCGATTGAAAGCAAAACAAACACACTTTATCAGTGTCGTTAACTATGATAGATTTCGTCGCTAAATTCAATCTAGTCGGGAGCCTATCAAGAAATAATCTCCAAGCGAAGATTTGAATTTTTAGAGGAATTTGAGTTTTCCAAACCCACGAAAGCGATTGAAGAGAAGAAACATCCACCCAGTTAACTACATCAGTCGATGAAAGAAAGGAATACAAGTTTCTAACAGAAAAACCATTGCTTCTGTCGAGGGACCAAAACCAAACATCCTCAACATTCTGCAAAATATAAATCAAATCCAGCAACAATGACATATTATTCAAATCTGCTCCAGCGCTGCTATTGTCTGAGACTGATGAATTCCTGAAATTCAAGCACCATAACCCGTCTTCCACCCTACCAAAATCACAAACAGCACCAGCTTTATTACGGCAAGCTTCGTAAGTGGCGGGAAATCTAGATTTCAGATTATCGTTGTCCAGCCACCTTGTATGCCAGGAAGAAACATCAGAACCGTTCTCAAATACGACCTCTACGTGATCATTAAAAGTAGCAATGGCAGTGGTACAAACATCCCTCAGCCATAAAGAATTAGAATGTTTTATCCCCCTTTCATGAAATTTCTGCATCAATAAGCATAAGTTACCGTACCTCGGAATCATTAGATTCCTCCAAATCTCATTCTCGGGAGTCATGAACTTCCAGAGCCATTTAGTGAGAAGTGCCTTGTTAAAACGACCCACATGTTTGACTCCAAGCCCTCCGCAATCCTTCGATCTACATATTCCTCCAGCTAACTCAGGAAATGATTTTTTTGTTCGCGGCACCAGCCCAGAGAAAGTGTCTTTGAACAACAATATTGTCTTTAATCACTTTCTTAGGAATTTTGAAAAAGGCAACGTGATGTATAGGGAGATTGGTCAACACTGAGTTTATTAGAGAAACTCTCCCTCCAATTGAAATACTCTTAGCCTTCCACAAAGATAATTTCTTTCTGAAACCATTGATGAACCGATCCCAAAAAGATATCTGTCGATGATTACCTCCCACCATTAAACCAAGGAACTTAAACGGAAAGCTTCCCGAATCACAATGAATAAACTACTTCGCTGCCGTAATAAAACCTTCATCCATTCCTATCCCAAAGATACGACTCTTTGTATAGTTAATTTTTAGGCCAGATGTTAATTCGAAAGCGCGGAGGATAGATTTGAAAGCCCACATTAAAATATAGTAAATATATTGGTTTAGTGGTAGAGCAAGTTGCCAACTAGTGATAGAGTTAGAGCTGTCAAAATGGGCTACCCGACCCTAAACGGGTCGGCCCTGGTGGGCTAGGATTTTTTGAGGTTGGGTAAAAAAAGTTCATTTCTAGTATGAGCTCGAAAATTACTACATGAGTTCGGTCCTAGATGGGATTCAAATTACTCGACCCTAAATAAGTTTTTTTAAATAAATATTCAAATAAAAATATCATTATATTTATGATAAATAAAATTAAAAATTATATTATTTTAAACATAATAATACATTTGTAAGTGCTATATTATCTTTTATAAATACTATAATGTGTTCTTAAATACAATACATGTCTAAATTGTATAAAATAATAATAGAATATTTAACATAAGAGAAACTAATAGAATATGAGAAAAGAGTAATGGTTATATTAATATATAATATGTAAAAGAGAAAGATTGAATAAAATTGAGATAAAATTTAGTGATGTGATAAAAATCAATGTGTTATTTTGGAGTAAGATAATATAAATATTAATATAATTTTTTAAAATTTATAGTGATGTGGGCCTAATGGATTACCCACGACCCATATGGGCTAGCCTTAATGGGTAGCAAATTTTTTAAGGTTGGATTAAAAAAATCCTGACAAATATGGACTTTAATTTTAAAGTTCAAGTCCTAAGATTTTTCGGACCTGGTGAGCCGGCCCATGTGGACTACCCACGACCCATATTGGCTAGCCCTAATGGGTAGCAAACTTTTCGGACTTGCTATCTATTTTTGAGAGCCTAGGTATAGCAAGTTGCCATCTAATCAAGGGGTCTTTGGTTCAACCCTTGTTTGGTGTGAAGTTTTGATTTTTATTCCAGATTTTTTTATAACTAAATAAAATTAAATAAATGAATAAAATGAAATATTATGTGGATTTAAAAATAATAAGTCCATGTAAGCAAGATTAATATACATGGAATAGTCCAATCACGGTTCAAAAATAGAAAAAAGTATTGGTTTAAAAAATATTAATGGAAAGATTAATATGACTCGGTTAAATTTTACAAGGAATTTAATGGAGATTTTAAAAATAGAAAAAAGAACAGGTTTGAAAAAAATATTAATATAAATACTAACATGACTCGGTTAAATTTTGCAAGGAATTTAATGGGGAATTTTTCCTTAGGGATTAATTTAAACTCTCTGATTTTTGTGAGGATTAAAATGGATCTTCACCCTTAATTTAATACTATTTGAGTTTAATGTTTTCATTATTCTTCGAAGTATTTATTGATTGTGATCTGTTGTACCCCAAAATTTGTCCTCCCATATTCAAATACAATATGTCTCAAGAGGCCTCCTAGTAGTCACAAGATTCGCAATTGCTCAAGAGGATTCAAGGTTCCATCAAACAAAACCTCCTCCTAAGTAATAGATCTTGAAACTAGGGTTTTGAATTTCACAAGGCAAAGTGGACTTCCAATGCCTCAAGTGGACTTCATGACATCCCATATACCCCAAAGAATCCTCAAGTCAAGTTTCAAGGCCTTCCACACAAATTTGGCCAGTCAGATACTCAGATAATCAAAAATCAATTAATTTGGTCAACAAGTCAACTGTGGTCAACATAAAGTCAAACTTCAATATTTTTGGTCAACATCAAGATTATGAGGTGAAATTCATCATTTGATCAAGGGTTGATCATGATTCATCAAGGAAACCTCAGAATCATCAAGAATCATGAGTTACTAAATTAGGGTTTTGTGTAGGAAAAGTCAACAGAACTTTGACTAGTCATAACTTTCACATACTTCATAAAAAATTTCCTATCCAAAGCTCATTTTAAAGGAAATTCAATTTTCTACAACTTTGTGTCTCACAAGCCAAGTCCAAAAATTCTTCAATTGAAAGGTATGAGCCAAAACATTACAGGTCCTTTTGAAAGTCAACAAAAAGTCAACCTTTTTCAAAAGTTCATAATTTAAAAATGAAAAATGATATGGACATGGGACCACAATGAGAAGTTAGAGGACACTCTAAGATTTCTAAAAAAACCTAGAACACCTTCATGGGATAAAAATTGAGGGAGTTATGCATTGTGGAAATTGGACAATTTTGAGGAGGTATATGAAGAAAAAAAGGGTCTAAACTCAAGATTTCTTCAAATGGGCCTATAATATTTCAACCCAAACTTGAATATGAGGTCATGCACGACCCAATGATCAATTGTTCTGATTTTTATTATTTATTTTATATTATATTGGATTTTAATCATCAAAATTCAATTTTAATTGAAATAAATTATGAAAAATCAAATATTTGATCTAAGACTTATTTTTGGATCAAGTATTTGGTGATTAAGTTGATTGAACTCTTCCAAATTTGTGCAAGACAAATATAGCATGTTTACATTTGATTTTTGGACAAATTTGGCAAGGTGATTTCTTCATCCACAAGTAACACAAATCCATCTTCGAAAGGCCCAATCTTCTTAACCTAAGTGTCTCACTACATATACACAACAAAGGCATAAGGATTAAAGACGAAAAAATTCAGAAAAGGAGACCACTTTCAAAGTTTCAAACCTCATAAAAATTACACATTCAGTTTCCAAGTTTGAGGTGTTTTTCAGGTTGTTTAAAGGTTGTAAATGAACCTTTGAGGTTCCATAAACCTATCCCAATCACCATAACCATCGAATTCATGCTCCATAACCATAACCGAATCTTGTTTTTCCTTGTTTATGCATTTTTTCGATCACATACATATGTTTATCATAAACTAAATTTAACAATTGATTTGTGTTTATTGTGATGCAAGGATGCTTTCTGGGTCAATAGCTTGATGTTTCACGACCTTAATTGAATTCTACCATTATTAGGGTTTCGGCCATGAGTTTGGGGTTTCTTGATTTAGACTATTTAAAAGCTTTTGAACAACATATTTGGACTGTATAATATGTGGGGATTTTTTTGGTGTACTCAATTTGGATTAATCGTACGTATTTGTGATGTTTAAGAAAATGCATGTTTTCCTACAAAAACAAAGTCGCATCAAATTTCCCAACAATTTTCGCAGGAAATTTCGCATGTTCAGAGGTTGAAGATGACCAAGCTGGCGTGCGTTTTTGAATTTCAAAAATTGATTTTATTTTATATATTATTGTTGTTGTTTCTAATCACCAGCGCGCTGCTAGCCTAGTGGATGAGAGGCGTGAATATGAAGTGGAAGGGAGGGGATCGAATCCAACCTCCAACATGTTTTTTTTGTTACTGATTTCTTTTCCTTATTTTTATTATATAATTGTTTTCGTTTGTTCATTATCATTGCAGGCGCGTTGGCCCAGTGGATGCATGTGCGTTGGAGAAGAGGGATGTCCTGGGTTCGAACCAAGCCTTCAACCCTTGTGTTTTAATCTTTTTCCTTTTTTTGTTTTATTATTATTACTTATTAATGCTTTTTTTAATTTTAATTATAATTAAACTAATTATCCAATTAATTAACTAATTAACTCAATAATCCCCAATTTTCTAGAACAAACTAATTAATAAATTCTTAATCATTTTTTATAATAATAATACTAATAGTTTTCTTATAAATAAATTAATTTATTTAGGTCTTTCATAACTAACTCCCCTGATTTTTTTCTCTAAACCCTGATGATTTTGCCTCAAACCCCGAATTTGCCTCAAACCCTAAATTTCAAACCTTAAACTCTAACCCTAAATTTTTCATTAAACCTTAAAACCTAAATTTTTTTCCTAAACCTTAAACTTTTCATTAAACCTTAATTTTTTTTTAAAACCTTATACCTAATTTTTTTTCTTATAAAACTATAGTTTCTTTTCTTTTAATTGCTTTATTTACTTATTTAAAAATTGTATAGGCTACATTATTTTATAATTTATTTTTCGCCTTTATTATTTTTCCGCAATAATTATTATGTAACTGCCCCGAAGTCGTGTAATAGCGTAGGATTTTTACATTTTGTCTTTTACTATCTATATGTGTTTGCGTGGTTAGTAATCTAGAGAGTGCAAGACTTGAATGAATTAATTTGGACTTAGATAATTAATTTTAAGATAAATATTTGAAAACAAGATTCACACACATAAGTCGATCGTTCTACGATCGCCATCTGCATCTCCTAAGGTTTCACCCATTGGTTGCCTTAATAAATGGTCAAGTCCCTCGAAAAGGGGGTGTCTTAAGCAAATGTCCCTTCAAAAAAATATCATCATAGTCCCTTCAAGATTAAAATATCATAGTCCCTTAAAGATTAAAAGATCATAGTCCCTTCGAAGTTACCTACGAGATAAATGATCTTGTCCCTCGATGACCCTACGAAAAAATGATGATAGTCCCTACGAATTGCTAAAGACACCCATACAAGTTGCTTTCTCTGACCATACGATGACCCTACGCCCGTCCCTTAATAAATCCAAGGTAATTACTACTTACTCCTTAATAGTAAGGACATTCTTACCCTTGAAAGGAAATAAAGAAACATGAAAGACCAACTTAGGGTAGGTAGCCCTTAATCACTTGCTCACACTTTCAAAAATTCTTTTCACACCCCACTTTTAAAAATCTTTTCAAACTCAAGACTTTGTATACATCCATACGAGGATCATTACAAAGACTTCTGAAAATTTTATAAGCACACACTATACCTTTTTCAAACAAGTTAAAGTGAGCTAAGTAACTAAGAACCCATGGATAACCATGGATACAAAGGGTGCTAAAACCTTCCCTTTGTATAACCTACCCCCCGAACTCAAAATATTTTTTAAGGTCTTTCATGTTCTTTTATACCCTTTCCTAAATTGGATAAAATAAAAGTCGATGGCGACTCTTGCTATCCGCACATGTTTTTGTCAAACAAAAACACCAAAGTCAGTTCTCCCACCGTGTTACATTATCAACATTCAGTAATTGGATCTTGATTATTGCAAAGCTCCTTCGGCTATTGTGAGAAAAATCATTGCAATCCAGCATAGGTTCTTGTGGTCGGGTTCGGCGGATAAAAATTCAATTGCTTAGGTCAAGTGGAGCACTATTTGTAAATCTAAAGAGCTTGGTGGTATTGGAATCAAGCATATAGGGATTTTCAATCCTTCTTTGCTTTCGAAGTGGCTTTAGAAGTTTCCCTCGGCAGGGGAAGAAATCTGGAGGAATTTTCTCACTTATAGATATAGAAGGCTAGGGTATTGGGCGTTCAATTATGACCCGAACTCTCATCCCAAGTACGCTTCACTTTGGATGAGGGATTTTCTCAATATTAAGTTCAGTAATACAGATTTCAGTTTTCCTTCTTTGGTGAAACCTACCCTTGGTTACGGTAGCAAAATCCCTTTCTGGAACGCGTTTTAGAGCGAGAACCATCAACTGAAGTCTATTTTTCCGAATCCGTTTCATGCTGTTGTGGAAAAATATTGTGTGATTGAAGACTATGGTTATTGATTCCAGGATATTTGGATCTGGAATTTTCAATCCCGTTGGCTTCCAGGTTTTGTTATTGACCATGCTGCTATCTCATATATGCAATCTTTTCTTGCTGATTTCCAGGTCCTGCGTAATGTGGAAGATAGGTGGGATTGGAGTCTGGAGAATAACAATGTTTTTTTTTTGTTAAACGCTGTTATGGAAAATCATGAATGTTGTCCCCCGATTTTATTTTTCTAGATGCAAAGAAGTTGTTTTTGAAGGTGGTATGGAAATCTAAGGTTCCTCTTAAGCTGAAGATTTTCTCTTGGAGGTTGACGTATGACAGATTGTCGACTCGTATGAATCTTGTCGTTAGGGGAGTTGTAAAATCTCCTCATGACAAGGTTTGTGTGCTTTGTTTCCAAGAGGAAGAGGACGCCTGTCATTTATTTCTTTCTTGCTCTAAGGTTCATGTTCTTTGGAATTTGTTAGTTGACTGGTTAGGCATTCAATCGATTGTTGTCGAGACTTATTGTAATCACGCTCTTTTGTGGTTCCTTGCTTTTTTTCCAAAGGTAAAGAGGATATAAGTTGTTATGTGTGTGTTGTACCCCAAAATTTTCCCTCCCACAATCAAATCAATATGTCTCAAGAGTTCTCTCAATAGTCACAAGGTTCACAATGGGTCAAAAGGATTGAAGGTTTCATCAGACAAAGCCTCCTCCTGAATAATGGATCTAAAACTAGGGTTTTGAATTTCTCCAAGCTAAATGGACTTCTAAGGCCTCAAGTGAGTTTAATAACATCCCACATACCTTAGAGAATCCTTATGTCATGTTATAGAGCTTTCCCAATAAGTTTGATCAGTCAGATGTTTAGATATCCAAAAATCAGTTAATTTGGTAAAAAAGTCAAACTGAGGTCAACTATGGTCAACTTAAAGTCAAACTTCAAGATTTTTGGTCAACATCAAGATTATGAGGTAAGATTCATTATTTTATCAAGGGTTGATCATGATTCATCAAGGAAATCTCAGATCATCAAGAATCAAGAAGTTTCTGTAACACCCTAATTTTTGCCCTAAGATTTCTTCGCATTTCATCTGCATCTTGCATACAAACAAGATCACGCCTGGTTCGTTTATCCTTCTCGGTTGCGGGTCTATACCTCACAGGGGATCACCGTGTTCTTACTTACTTTTATTTGCTTATATTTACTAACCTCTAACAAAAATACAAAAAAAAAATGTGGCAGTTTGCTTCTTCTTCTTCTCTGTGTTGTAGGATTTCAAAGATAAGACAGTATTTTCAATTCAGAGGCGGTTGTTCAATTATGATTCGATTCAGATGGATGTTTGACCTAATCATGGTCAAACTATCAAAGATTGTTTCAACTGCAAGTTATGTGTACCAGTGTTTTGTTTCTCAGATGATGTGTATTCAAAAAGTTCAAGTTGTGTTGTGTGCGAAAGTCATCAGATTATCGAGAAGTGTTGCGTGTGAAGTTTGGTTTGATTCATCAGTTCACCAGTGATTCATCTGAGGATTTATTTTCCTCGGTATGGATTCGAATTATCTGGGCAATTTTCAGACGATTTCAGTGACTGTGTTTGAATTGGCAAGTTGATCATTGGTTCAGTAATGGCTGTTTTCACTTTAATCAGTGGCTTGTGAAAAGATCAGGAGTTGGTTGTGGGCCTTAAAAAATATCATCATTTCATTCCATTATCCATTTTCCAATAACCATTTTTCCATTTTTTTTCTCGATTATCCGATTCATCCTTTTTTTATTTCAATCATCAAAATTATCATTTTAACCAATTTCCAATTTTCCATTTTTTTAATATCTTCATCACCATTTTTTTTATTCATATTTTTATTAATACTTTTTTTAATTTTACTAATCCCATTTTATATCCTTCAAAGCCCATACATTTTATTTTTTAGAGTCCATTCACATTTTTTTAGGACAACAACATTGTAGAGAAAAGAAACATTTCCATCGGCCCATCCACATAAAGCCCTTTTCCACACTCAACTCTATTTCCAACTTTCCCACATTGCAGCTGAAGTCACACAAGTTGCAACAAGCCTTTTACACGCTGCTAAGCCAAGTTCTCTAATTTCTCAAGACTCCAAGGGCCCACAAGCTGCATTTTAAAGCCTCTCCAGCTAGCATTCCCACAAGCCAAATCCGCAGCATACACCAGCCACTTTCCCAGCTCAATGTCACGCAAGTCGCTGCAGGTCAAGCCGAAACAAATCACAGCAGCAAAAAAACGCACGCTGCTACCAAACAATAAAACGCAAACCGGCTGAACATAAAACGCAGCCTGCACACGGGGTTTTCGTGACTCTGAACGCAGCTTTCGTGCCTACATCATCAGTTCAAAACGCTGCCAATCACAAAGGAAAACGACATCACTCAAAACGCAATAAACTGAACTTAAAACGCAGCAGCAACGCGTTTACGAAAACCAACTTATCAAAACGCAAAAAAATCAATTTGAGTACGCGGATGCCATGATTCAAAACGCTTCAAAAATCGCAAAACGGCATCCAATTTTCGTTTCAAAAACTCACCAAATTCTTCTATAAATGAAGCATTTCCCTCTCTCATTTCTCAAGCTTGAATAGCCCCTACTCTCCCTGCACAAAATCCGAACAAAAGCTAGAATAGCCCCTACTCTCCCTGCACAAAATCAGAACAAAAGCTTGAATATCCCCTACTCTCCCTGCACAAAATCAAAACAAAAGCTTGAATAGCCCCAAGGATTTTGCATAATCCAAAAACCTACCAATAAGTTTACGAGTCCAAATCAACAATAATAACAATACTCAAGAATAGGAGAAAGGAAATTGAAGCGATACCACTGTTTTAAAGGTAATCAAAGTTTCAATGGCGAAAATCTCGCGGTCTTGATTTGTTTCCGTGGCTGAGTTTTGTTCGGGATCGGACCTATGTTTGTGTAGAGCACCGTGTATCGATTCTTTCTGGCCTAATTTCGAGCTCCGCCGCTCAAGCATGGCGGAGTTCCGTTTGTTTCTTCCCGCCGTTGAGCTATGGTGATGGCTCTGTTTCTCTCACGAAGAAGAAGAGTAGTTCTATTGTTTTGTTTTTTTTTCTTTTTGTATTAATTTGTTTATTATTTTTTGTTTAAAAAAATTGATGTTGGGCTTAATGGTTGATCCATTGCTAACCAGATACCTAAATCAGGGATCCAACCTCCCCCCTTCCCATTTAATTTTCTTTTTTTTTCATTTATTTAGTTTTGTTTTTAAATGTTGTTTTCCAATTTTATTTTTGATATAACAATTTAGAAAATATATTTTAGGAAAAGTTTAGAAAAATATTTTAATTTCTTTATGGATTTTTTTTTGGATCCATATTTCTTTTCCATTTTTTTCTCTCTTTTTGGTCGATGAAAATCTCTGATTTGCGATTATTGGTTTTCGAAGATGCTTAATCTTCATTATTTCAAATCTATGGATGAATGATCATTCAGATCATTCTCCATACTTTGAGATCGTGATAGGTTGCTTTCGATAATTCAATGAAAATCTCGATTAAGATTAGACCATTCTTTTTCTTTTCGTGCGACATGTTTTCGAAGAATGATCCATAATATTATTTCTCTAACATGTATTAGCACAAATATTTTCCACCTTAATTGGTGGTGGCCGGCCTCATTTGTAGGGTAATTACTTCGTAAAATTACTCGGCGATTGCTTAACATAGACCTAAATTTGTCCCGAATTCAGAATAAGATCCATTTGGATCCGGTTGCCTCTCGATTTTTGGTTATCTTTTGCGGTTGTGTTTGATTAAGTTCATCATGCCATTTCTATGTAAATATTAAAATACTATTAATATACTAACCATTTAAATTCATTCTCGCACCCTATTCATGGGGAGAAGACGCGATGTGTCTAGTGGTATCTGAACTGCAAGCGCACAGCCTATCGAAGTAATATAAAAGATTGTCGAACCCACAGGGACTTTGTAATCACTCTAGTGCTAGATGGTCTGCTAGTTTAGCTAAGACGGAAATTTGTCACGATTATGGTTTTAAAGATTAAAAACGGGAATTAAACTTAGTTTAAGGAAATAATGAGAAGGCGGTCGGTATGTAATTAAATTAACCTATGCGGGTCAATCTAACCTAAGCTTATAAAGATGGTTCACTTAAATTATTCTGTAGAGATTACCAGTTTAAAAACCCTCGACTCACACTCTCGTGGTCTTATCTCAGATCTTACTCCTAAAGCCCTATGCCTGCTCTCGCTAGCCCATAAGTGTTTAGAAAATAATTTTTGAAAACTTAATAAGTCTAATTCGTTTTAAAGCGCTCTCGCTGTATTTAAATCAAATGCCTAACTTTAGCTATCCGGTTAAAATCTCACACTCTCGTGGTCTCGACCTAACCTATTTCACTTTTCTTACTCTCGTAACAAAAAGCTTAATTTTAATTATAAAAAGCCACAGCCAGAATATAAGTTCTTAATTATTTTTAGCTTAGATTCGATTTAACCGTTTTGGTTTGGTTTATTACATACCGACTAATTAATTTAGCTACTCATTTTTATTATACCAACAAACAGATGCAGAATGAAATAAACAAATATTAAAGCATACATTATATAATAATAATAGAAACTTAACATAAATAAATAAATAAACTTAATATAAATTATAAAATAAAAACCTGAACAATATAATTCTTAAACTCCTTCTTCCACAAATTGGCAAGCTCGGAGTGTCGGAATCGGAATCGAAATAAAATAACAAGTTCTGAGGCTAAAAAGAAATTTAATTGGAATAACAATTTCCTAATGTTGGAAATTGTTATTAGATGGGTTGGAAATAAAAGGTAAACACAACAAGAACAAAAGCTGGAAAATAAATGGGTTCAAAGAAAATACGGCAGAGCTTCCGCGTAAAAATCAATAATAAACTCTGTACTTTTTCATTTGTTCCTTGGGTATTTATAGAAGATTATTTTGGCAGTTTGAATGAGTTGCAGCGTGGGCTTCGTTATGTTTGAGAAAATCCAGCAGAAAAGTAGTGTACTGGGTATTGCTTCAGTTGAGGAAAAGTAGGAGTCTTTGAAGACTCGTTGCACGTCTTCATAAATATCTTCAAATAAATTAATTAAACTTTCCTTGTCACGTTCGTGACATGGGTGTAACGGTCATGTTTCTTCAAATAAGCGCGTCAGGATCGTGATAGTGTTGTGACGATCGTGAGACCTCTAAATAGCGCGTCACGGTCGTGAGTCAGGTGTGACGACCGTGAGAGCAACAAAAAATGCAGACTTAGCAGAATTGATCCCTTGATCTTCTTTTCATGCTAGATTTGGTTCATTTGATTTTTTTCTCATAATTTAGCTCTAGACATGTTATACCTGCAATGTGACATAAAAAACACTAATAATCGGGAGTTAAAAAGGGTTAATGTACGATAAAACGGACTAAAAACATAGTAATAATGTGATACGATTTCTCGTTATCAAACTCCCCCATACTTAAACCTTTGCTTGTCCTCAAGCAAATAGTCAATTGAAAAATGATCGGACAATTTTCATCAGACGCATACATATAACAAACCGTACGAGAAGTCATTAAGTTAGATAAACCGATACTTGAATAGAACACTAACGATACACTAATGACACAAGCAACAAGCTAAGTCGTCGACTTCCCGTTAAACGAAACATTCAGAAATTGCGTTATGATTCTACCTAGAGTCCTTCGTTCTTATTTCACCCGGTTTTGTTCTAGCGCAATCACATTAAGCCCTTTGCCTTAGCACGCACGTAGTGGAGTAGCCGGTTAGTGACTTTGATCCTTTATTAACACGGGGTCTGGTACACGAATGTGGCAACCCTTTACATATTATCCAGATTGGAGGTTGTGGGG
The DNA here is from genome assembly GCA_963966055.1 of Lathyrus aphaca. NCBI lineage: Eukaryota > Viridiplantae > Streptophyta > Magnoliopsida > Fabales > Fabaceae > Lathyrus > Lathyrus aphaca. The sequence continues at coordinate 389,501,599 of OZ014519.1, read as the reverse complement.
GATCGAGCCATAGCACGCCCTACCAAGTTCAGAACCAGGTACCTCTGAACCAACCAGCAATGGACTCCTTCTTATATTTCTCATCTCTTATATGCGACCGTGTACTTTGGTGCAATTTCTTTTTTATGGCATCGAGATATGAAGGATCGTTTATAGATTAGGCATCAAACACTTATGTTCATCGGCTCCCCACGTGGTTTGTGTTCAGACGGTGCTGACTGCTAGTATAAACTACTAGGGGTTACTTTAGAACTAAAACTTAAGGTGTAGTCGTAACAATTATCGAAATGGAATGCTTAAGTAGGAAGTCTAAGGTGTCAAGACTGTATTGATCTTGTTGGATTTTTCTCAGCTTCCTAACTACAATTTCATAAGTAAGTTGAGTAATGCGAAGATAAAGAAAAAAAAAATTTCGGTATGGCTAAATAAAGCGGGGAAGAATTGAAACTTAAGAAATAGCATAAATATTACTTGTTTAATTTGAAAATGCGGAAAGGGAAATACAATGAAATGGAAAATGGGAACGGGAAAGGTACCTCTCCCACACTATATCAGACATTGTCCTCAATGTTGTGATATAATAGCGGGGAAATAAATTACATAAACAGAATGAAAAAACAAAGAGATAATCTAATGCTGCTGACGACCACGGCCTCGGCTTCTGGTGCGGGAGCGTCTGGTAGGAGTGGCTTCCTCATCAGAACCAGTGATGGTGAGAGCGGTGACGTCTATCCGCAAAGCTTCCAACTCGCTGAAGATCTCTCCTAGCTTTTCATCTGTTGCTTTCTGGTTACTGACAACAGTTGCAAGGAGTGCATCGTACTACTCTTTCTGCCTACGGTCAAGTGCAGCATTCATCTGATTTTGCTAATGAATGGCACGGAAGATTTCTTCAAGGGTGATGTCAGCTGAAGGTGGCTGCCTGGTGGAAGACTCAGGGATGTCCTGAACTGGCTCAGCAGCATCCATCGCATCCTGCATCTCGTCCACAGGTGCATCAGGCTACTCGTCAATAATCGGAACATGGCCTGCGGCATCCGGCAAATCAAATAGCCAATTGGCTCTGTTTGATGGATCAATGCGATTCCTGCAAGGCAAAACGATATGATGATATATGGTGCCTTGTATCACAGGGTTGAACCTTCCATCCTCTCGCTGAGAGATCATGTGAGCGGACTTGCAGTAGTTCAAGGTAAGCAGCTCCGGTGCTCTATGAGGCAAATGAGATAGGTGGTCACCAAGAGTCAGCTGTATGGAAAGGGAAGTGACAATCCCGCCAATGTAGAAGGGAGTGGCGCCTCTATGCGCTACAGACTGAATGTGGGCCAGAAGGAACGGAGCGGCGTTGATGCATTCTTCATTCAAGGCACAATGCAAGAATAAGAGCTCTTTGGAATTGAGCTTGTGGTTGCTCTCTCTTGCAAAGATTGTGTTGCATATGATACGGTGAAAATACCGTATTGCTGGATTATGGATATGAGTGGCGTTGAGACTTTGGTAGGCGGAAGCACGGCTGTTTGTGATGTTGTGCCACAAGGTGAAAGCTGCTTCATTAAAGTTGTCGGGCACGCGAAGGTGAGCACCGTCACCTTGAGTGAAGCCTAACAGTTTAGCGACTCTGGTTTGAGTGAGTTGGAACTCTCTTCCAAGCATTCGGAATTTTGCGATGCCGGTGAGTTGGTTTGTTGATCCTGAAGGTGTGATATATTGAAACGAACTTAGAAACTCCAAGGTGAGGTTTGCAAATGTCGGTTGCAGTTGACTGCATAAGTCCCACAAGCCAACTTGCTCAAGCAGTAGCTTCACTCTGTCGAACAATCCTAACTCCCTCAAGTAGTCGAGGTCGACGTACCGAGTAGTTTGGATGCCTCGGGTTTGAAACCTTTCAAACTTTTCTCTCTGTGCTTCTCCTTGTTCTCCCTCTCTAAACTGAATATTTTCCATTGCATGCAAATGAGGTTTATCGTGAGATAGGTGTTTGAGGTTTGGTGATGAAAATGTGAAGAAATTGATTGGTTTATAATGGAATGAAGGGAATGTGTGGAATTGGGGTTAAATGAGAAGGTGGAACGGAGTAATGGGATTGATTGGAGATTAATGGGTGGTTACGGGAGAAGAAAAGATAATGGGAGGTTAGAAGATTTTATGAAAATAGAAGTGGGGTTTGCGAAGAAGAACGGCCTTTGTAACTCAGAGGTCGTGAATTAGGATTGTCACGGTCGTGAGGGGGGTGTTACGATCGTGACGAGCTAAATTGCTCGTTACGATCGTGAGGGGATGGTGACGACCGTGATGTTCACAAAATATGGAATTTTCACAGAATGGTTACCTCAGTTCAATCCAGTTGTAATTCTTATCACTTCAATATTTAATTCCAACATAACACATAGCAGTGGATCAATATATATATAAGCATTGGATTTCATCACACGAAAATTCACAAAATATCCAGCAATTAAAAGTATCAGTAAATAATGAAAAGCATGTAAATAGATTGAATTGGAAAATTGCATAAATGGAAGTACTTTGTTTTTGACATAACAGAAAGAAATTACAGTGATAAAAATAAACTATGAAATGTTGCAAAATACCAAAACTAACTAGAAACAAAAAGCAAAAAGTAAGATAAATGAAATTACTACAGCATTATCAAAGTTGCTTCTTCAAATCTTCAAGTGCGGAGTTTATATGATAGAATTGTTCACATGTTATGTCAGTTAAGCCTATAATGTCCAGTCTCATGCTTTTAACTTCATCCTTAACAACATTAATGTCAGCTTGGTATACTTCAAGAGTGGTCAGAATTTTCTTTAAGCTGTCAGCATATCCTACTTGATTGATTTCAGGGGTCTCAATAACTTCATCAGTGTGGTTGATGTCATGGTAACCAGGAGGGGTCTCAGGGTCACTTTCTACATCAGTCATCATGTCATCCCTAATTTGGTAGGATTGTGGTGTTTCAGGTGTTGTTGGATAGTCAGGAGGGGTAAGCTCATAAAGCCAATTATCTCTATTATGAACACTGACTTTAGCATGGTTCGGTAATGTGAACAGGGTTACGATTTCGTTTCTAATTAGGTACTCGTATGGTGGTTGTCCTAAGTTTCTTATAATTTGGCGGTTAAAGCAGAAGTTCAGATTCATAGGGCGGATGGTACCTAAACGGTTGCACTTGTGTAACTGGTATCTAAGTCCGAGGGCATCAGCAATCATGGTGACCAGGCCTCCTACCAATATCGGTAGATCAGGTTCCTCTTGGATGCGGGTAAAGGTTTGCATCATAAATGGTACATCATTTACGGGTTTTCCATCGGTCAAACAGGACATTATGAATATCTCATCTTTAGATACTCCAGTGAGGTTCTCTTCCTTTCCAAAGAAGGTGTGGGCAAGGATTTTATGAAAATAGCGGATAGCTGGGTTGTGTATTTCATCATTGTTCATGTTATCCGGCTCAGGGTGGTAGTTTCCGGTTAAGGTTCCCCAAAATAAATCTAGCTCAATATCCATTAATTTTACCTGGGTGGTAGTAAAGGCAAAAGGTCCGCTAGGAAATCCTAGTAGGTCAGCTAGTTCCTTATGGTTATAGACATATTCGATACCGAATAGTCGGAAACTAATAAATCTTTTTCTTAATCCAAATCCGCGCTCAGGTAAGTAAACTAAGGAGCTTAAAAACTCAAGGGTGAGCTCGCGGTAAGTTACAAACTTATGTTTTATGAGAGCGTTCTCCCATCCAAGTTGGTTAAACAGGTATAAGATGTTATCATTTATACCTAAATTTTCAATAGTTTGTTCATCATAATACAGAGTCAAATCCATTTGTCTCTGTGATAATTCCTCAAATTTCCTTCTTTGGTTTCTACCTCTAAATATGGTTTCCATAAAGTTTCTTGGTTGGTTAGCCATAGTTAGTGTTAAAGTGGAGGAAACAAATCAGGGGGGAAAGGAAGGTAGAAAAGACTTTAGAAAATCTGTAGCAAAGTAAATTTAAAAGTGATTTAGAAAATGAAAGTTAAAATAAAGAAAATAAGAAATAGAAAATAGATAAATAAAGTCAATAATAATAATAATGAAATAAAACAATAAAATGATAAAATGGGTTGCCTCCCACTAAGCGTTATTTTTATCGTCATAAGCCTGACGTAGTGCTTAGGGGTAGATTAATCAGGGAAGTTAGTGGACAACTCTAAAAGCTTTAAACTATTCGCATAATCTTTATTTTCAATATTATGGTAATGTTTTAATCGTTGTCCGTTTACTGTGAACGGTTCATTATTCCTACCCTTAATTTCTATTGCTCCGCTCGGGAACACTCTAGTTATTTCAAAGGGTCCTGACCATCTAGATTTTAGTTTTCCAAGAAAGAGCCTAAGTCTTGAATTGAAGAGGAGCACAACGTTTCCCACACTAAATTCTTTCCTAGATAGGCGCTTATCGTGCCATCGCTTGGTTCTTTCTTTATATATCTTAGCATTCTCATATGCGTCTAACCTTAATTCTTCTAATTCATTAATGTCGAGGATTCGCTTTTCTCCAGCGGCATTGTAGTTTATATTGAGTGTTTTAATCGCCCAATATGCTTTGTGTTCTAGTTCTACCGGGAGATGACAAGCCTTCCCATACACTAGTTTGAAGGGTGTAGTTCCTATGGGTGTCTTGTAGGCTGTCCTATAAGCCCATAAAGCTTCATTAAGTTTAGATGACCAATCTTTCCTAGATATGGCGACAGTCTTTTCTAGAATTTGTTTTATTTCTCTGTTTGAGACTTCGACCTGTCCACTTGTTTGTGGATGATATGGTGTTGCTACACGATGTCTGACTCCATACTTAGATAGTAATTTTTCAAATATTTTCGAAATGAAATGCGAGCCACCGTCACTAATGACAAGTCTAGGCACACCAAATCTTGGAAAGATTATATTCTTGAAAAGCTTAATTACTACTTGTGTGTAATTTGTAGGAGAAGCTATAGCCTCGATCCATTTTGAAACATAATCGACAGCTACGAGTATGTACTTATTACCGAAAGATGATGGGAATGGTCCCATGAAATCTATTCCCCAGACATCAAAGACTTCAACTTCTAATATTCCTCTTTGAGGCATTTCATCTCTTCTTGAAATATTACCAGTGCGTTGACACCGATCGCAATTTATAACAGCGATGTGGACATCTTTCCATAGATTAGGCCAAAATAGGCTGGCTTGTAAGATTTTTGCACAAGTCTTGGAAGTGCTTGCATGTCCACCATAAGGAGATGAATGGCAATGAGCAATGACATCTTCTATTTCTTCTTCGGGAATGCACCGACGAAAGATTCCGTCAGGTCCTCTTTTAAACAATAATGGTTCGTCCCAATAGTAATACTTGAGATTGTGGAAGAATTTCTTTTTCTGCTGATAGGTTAAGTCCGGTGGAAGTGCTCCTGCAGCTAAGTAGTTGACAATGTCAGCGTGCCATGGCAGTCCTACGGTTGTTTGGATTGTTTCCACGGTTTTTGGTTCATCTATGTCTAACTGAGCTGGGTCGCTTCCTATTTGTGTTATCAGCTGTTCATACGGAAAATCGTCGTTAATTGGCACTTGTCCGGGTTTAATACCTTCTATTCTAGATAAATGGTCCGCTACGACGTTTTCAGTACCTTTCTTATCTTTGATTTCGAGATCAAACTCTTGTAAGAGTAAGATCCATCTCAAGAGTCTTGGTTTAGCATCTTTTTTGGTTAATAAGTATCTGATAGCAGTGTGGTCTGTGTAGATGATTATTTTTTCTCCTACTAGGTAGGAACGGAATTTATCAAGCGCAAAGACAACTGCTAACAATTCTTTTTCAGTAGTGGCGTAGTTCATCTGAGCAGAATCTAAAGTTCTACTGGCATAGTAAATTGCGTGAAGTTTCTTGTCCTTCCTTTGTCCTAGAACTGCGCCTACAGCGTAGTCACTCGCATCGCACATGATTTCGAAAGATAATCTCCAGTCAGATGGTTGCATGATTGGTGCGGTGATGAGGGCTGTTTTTAGAGTTTCGAATGCTTTAAGACAATCTTTATCGAATATGAACTCAGCGTCTTTCATTAATAAACCGGTAAGAGGTTTAGTGATTTTCGAGAAATCTTTGATGAATCGTCGGTAGAAACCGGCGTGTCCTAAAAAACTTCGTATTTCTCGAACGGTATTAGGGGGTTGAAGATCTTTTATGACTTCTATCTTAGCTTTATCAACTTCAATTCCCTTATCAGATATAACGTGTCCTAGTACGATTCCTTCTCTGACCATAAAATGGCATTTTTCCCAGTTAAGTACGAGGTTTACTTTTACACATCTTTCTAACACCATTTCTAAATTCAATAGACATCCTTCAAAACTTTGCCCGCATACAGAGAAGTCGTCCATGAACACTTCCATGATGTTATCTATGAAATCTGCGAAGATTGACATCATACATCTTTGAAAGGTTGCAGGAGCGTTGCATAATCCAAAGGGCATTCGTCTATAAGCGAACGTTCCATAAGGGCATGTGAATGTAGTCTTCTCTTGATCATCTGGGTGGATAGGGATTTGGAAAATTCCTAAGTAACCATCAAGATAACAGAAATACGAGTGTTTGGCTAATCGTTCTAACATTTGATCTATAAAAGGTAGTGGGAAATGGTCTTTTCGAGTGGCTTTGTTTATTTTTCTATAATCGATGCACACTCTATGTCCGGACACTACTCTTTGTGATATCGATTCGCCTTTAGCGTTTTTCACAACAGTGATACCTCCTTTCTTTGGTACTACATGTACTGGACTAACCCATTGACTATCAGAGATTGGATATATTATTCCAGCGTCTAGTAGTTTCTTAACTTCTTCTTTTACTACAGTGCTAAGGATTGGGTTAATTCTTCTTTGAGATTCTCTGGAGGTTTTGCAATCTTTTTCTAGCATAATACGATGCATACAGATTGAAGGACATATTCCTTTGAGATCAGATATGTTATATCCTAATGCAGTTGGGTATTTCTTTAAGACATCTAAAAGTTTCTTCGTTTCGATTGTTCCTAAATTGGAATTGATTATAACTGGTCGCGTACATTCGGTGTCTAGGAATTCGTATCTTAGGTTCTTAGGTAAGGTTTTTAACTCTAATGTAGGTTTCTTCTTACTTGGCATGGGATCCGGTGTAAGTGCTAAACTTTCTCTTAGACTATCATCCTGATACGGTTCACGCCAATTGTCATCTTCGAAAATCGGAGGGATTTGAATTTTCATAATTTCAGAATAAGTAGTTTCTTTCATTTCCATCTCTCTTACACATTCGTCAATGACATCCAATAAATAGCATGTGTCCTCTATAGCTGGTGATTGTAAGAATTGTGTTAAAATAAATTCAACTTTCTCTTCACCTACTTCAAAGGTTAGCTTTCCTTTCTTTACGTCTATAATAGCTCCGGCGGTAGCTAAGAATGGTCTTCCTAGTATGATAGGTGTAGTGGAGTATTCAGAGATGTCCATGATTATAAAATCAATAGGAATGTAGAATTGACCTATACGTACTGGGACATTTTCTAGTATACCTACATGATATTTAATAGAGTGGTCGGCTAGTTGAACAGACATTTTAGTTGGGCTTAGGTCTCCCATGTCTAGCCTTTTGCAAATTGTTAAGGTCATAACACTGATACTGGCTCCTAAATCGCATAGAGCTTTGTCAATGACGAATTTTCCAATTACACAGGGTATAGAGAAACTACCTGGATCTTTTAACTTAGGAGGCATATTGTTTTGAATTATTGCGCTACACTCAGCAGTAAGTGTAACGGTTCCGTTATCCTCTATCTTCTTCTTATTGGATAAGATTTCCTTTAGAAATTTAGCATACAAGGGCATTTGAGTGATAGCTTCTGTAAACGGAATAGTAATATTCAACTGTTTCAGAAGTTCAACAAATTTCTTAAAGTGGCCCATCGTCTTGGAATTGGTTAATCTCTGAGGGTACGGAATTGGTGGTTTATAAGGTGGTGGAGGCACATAAGGCTTTTCTTTCTCCACTGCCTCTTGATTATTATCTTCCTTTTCTTCTGGTTCATTCTCCTTTTCAGTCGGCTTATCTTGCTTTTGGTACATGGATGGATTGTCAAGTCTTGGATCGGTAGGTCCGTCAAGTTCCTTGCCACTTCTTAGTATCACAGCATTGGCCTGTCCTTTTGGATTTGGTTGGGGTTGTCCAGGAAATACTCCAGCTGGTGCAGCGGTAGGTGCTTGTTGTTAAGCTACTTGTGAAATCTGAGTTTCAAGCATTTTGTTATGTGTAGCTAACGCATCTACCTTGCTCACTAATTGCTTAATCTGTTCGCTAGTGTGTATGTTTTGGTATAAAAATTCCTTGTTTGTTTGAGATTGGGTAGCTATGAAGTTCTCCATCATTAACTCAAGGTTTGATTTTCTAGGGACATTAGGAGCAGTCTTTTGATATCCTGGTGGTGTAGCTGGTGCTTGAGCCGGTGCGTATAAAGCATTGTTATTCTTATACGAGAAGTTCAGATGATTCTTCCAACCTGGGTTGTACGTGTTCGAGTACGGGTTTCCTTGAGCATAATTCACTTGATCTGTGGGAATTCCTGATAATAGTTGACAATCAGGGACAGCATGTCCTGGAACTCCACATAACTCACAGTTAGGTGTTACCGCAGCCACGGTGGATGTTGGTGTTATGGCCAAGTTGTCGATCTTTTGGTTAAGTTGGTCAAACTTTGTATTGACTTGGTCCATACTACTCACTTCGTACATACCTCCTTTTGTTGGTTTCTCAGTTGCGACTCTCTCGCTTCCCCGTTGGTAATGATTTTGAGCCATACTCTCGATAAGTGCATAAGCATCATTATATTCTTTGTCCATTAATGCGCTGCCTGGGGCAGCGTCAATCGTCATTCTTGTGTTGTACAAGAGTCCATTGTAGAAAGTATGGACGACCATCCATTCTACTAATCCATGATGTGGACAAAGTCTCAGCATATCTTTGTAGCGTTCCAAGCTTCGAAAAGTGACTCGTTTTCCTTTTGCTTAAATCTGTTGATTTGAGCTCTTAGCATAGCTGTCTTACTAGGTGGGAAATATCTTGTCAAGAAGACTCTCTTTAGTTCCTCCCACGTAGTTACTGAATTCGAGGGTAGAGATTGAAGCCAAGCTCTCGCTCTGTCTCGAAGTGAGAAAGGAAAAAGGCGTAATCTAATTGCTTCTTGGGTAACTCCATTAGCTTTTACAGTATCTGCGTACTGCACAAATATCGAAAGATGAAGGCTCGGATCCTCGGTAGGATTTCCGGAGAATTGGTTTTGTTGCACGGCTGATATCAGCGAAGGTTTCAATTCGAAATCGTTTCGGTTGATAGTCGGTGCAGCAATGCTAGAATGCGGCTCAGCTTGTGAAGGACTAGCATAATACTTTAGTGGATGATTTGGTTCTTCAGCCATCTCTGCGTCCTTCGATGTTCCAACTGGTTTAGGTGGATCGACTTGAAGATCTGGAATGTTGTATTTTCGTTGGTATTCGAATATTCGTCTTCTTAAATGTAAGAAGCGTTCAAATTCTTGGACTGGAGGTTGCAAGTCTTCGCCTTGAGAGCGAGTACTTGGCATATACTCGGTAAATTAGATTAGGGAAAATAAATTGTTACCTTAGTCTAGACAGTGCTACTCTAATAGTGCACTAGTGACTAAATCAAGGTCCCCGACAACGGCGCCAAAAACTTGATGGGGCGAAGACGCGATGTGTCTAGCGGTATCTGAACTGCAAGCGCACAGCCTATCAAAGTAATATAAAAGATTGTCGAACCCACAGGGACTTTGTAATCACTCTAGTGCTAGAAGGTCTGCTAGTTTAGCTAAGGCGGAAATTTGTCACGATTATGGTTTTAAAGATTAAAAACAGGAATTAAACTTAGTTTAAGGAAATAATGAGAAGGCGGTCGGTATGTAATTAAATTAACCTATGCGGGTCAATCTAACCTAAGCTTATAAAGATGGTTCACTTAAATTATTCTGTAGAGATTACCAGTTTAAAAACCCTCGACTCACACTCTCTTGGTCTTATCTCAGATCTTACTCCTAAAGCCCCATGCCTGCTCTCGTTAGCCCATAAGTGTTTAGAAAATAATTTTTGAAAACTTAATAAGTCTAATTCGTTTTAAAGCGCTCTCGCTGTATTTAAATCAAATGCCTAACTTTAGCTATCCGGTTAAAATCCCACACTCTCGTGGTCTCGACCTAACCTATTTCACTTTTCTTACTCTCGTAACAAAAAGCTTAATTTTAATTATAAAAAGCCACAACCAGAATATAAGTTCTTAATTATTTTTAGCTTAGATTCGATTTAACCGTTTTGGTTTGGTTTATTACATACCGACTAATTAATTTAGCTACTCATTTTTATTATACCAATAGACAGATGCAGAATGAAATAAACAAATATTAAAGCATACATTATATAATAATAATAGAAAATTAACATAAATAAATAAATAAACTTAATATAAATTATAAAATAAAAACCTGAACAATATAATTCTTAAACTCCTTCTTCCACAAATTGGCAAGCTCGGAGTGTCGGAATCGAAATCAAAATAAAATAACAAGTTATGAGGCTAAAAAGAATTTTAATTGGAATAACAATTTCCTAATGATGGAAATTGTTATTAGATGGGTTGGAAATAAAAGGTAAACACAGCAAGAATAAAAGCTGGAAAATAAATGGGTTCAAAGAAAATACGGCAGAGCTTCCGCGTAAAAATCAATAATAAACTCTGTACTTTTTCATTTGTTCCTTGGGTATTTATAGAAGATTATTTTGGCAGTTTAAATGAGTTGCGGCGTGGGCTTCGTTATGTTTGAGAAAATCCAGCAGAAAAGTAGTGTACTGGGTATTGCTTCAGTTGAGGAAAAATAGGAGTCTTTGAAGACTCGTTGCACGTCTTCATAAATATCTTCAAATAAATTAATTAAACTTTCCTTGTCATGTTCGTGACATGGGTGTAACGGTCATGTTTCTTCAAATAAGCGCGTCAGGATCGTGATAGTGTTGTAACGATCGTGAGACCTCTAAATAGAGCGTCACGGTCGTGAGTCAGGTGTGACGACCGTGAGAGCAACAAAAAATGCAGACTTAGCAGAATTGATCCCTTGATCTTATTTTCATGCTAGATTTGGTTCATTTGATCTTTTTCTCATAATTTAGCTCTAGACATGTTATACCTGCAATGTGACATAAAAAACTCGAACAATCGGGAGTTAAAAAGGGTTAATGTACGATAAAATGAACTAAAAACATAGTAATAATGTGAAACGATTTATCGTTATCACCTATCCTCTTTATTTCAATCTCTCGCTCCTTATCTCTTTTATTATGCTCTTATCATATTATATCATCTATCATATTGTTTATGTTTATATTGTTGCTTGTGATTTTTCTTTGTCCATTTGGACTCAAAAACATTAATAATGGATCAACATCTAGAAAAGGACTTGTGACTTTAATTCTTGGACTATGGCCACTATCCTTAGCATTGGACTTGGAGTTTGGACTTAGATTCTAGGATCTCTCCATTTGCTCAAGTTGTTATCGATTGAAGAACTTGGCCTCGATTTAGTTTCATTTGTCTATGAAGATGGAATTCCGTTTGCTTTGAAGAATGTTCATAATACGGTTTGATCGCTCTTCTCTTAAATTTTACATTCGAGTTTTAGGATAGTCACTTCATCTCCTCCCACTTCTTAAATTTTCAAATCTTCTCCCTATTTTCAAATCTTCTTTGTTTTCAAACTTCAAATGTTTTCATAATCAAACCTTGACTTAGGTCAAGCGATTCTACCCTTTTCATTTTATCTTCTTAATAAATGTTAATCCATGTAAGCATATCGAAATTCTCTTCTCAAAGACTTTAAAAAATCCAAAACTCACTCAATTGTTTTTGTGCCTTTGTGCATTTTTTTCTTTTCACATGTTTAGATATGATTCATTCTTTCTAGCGGAATTATTCGCTAAAGAATGACGACTTATCTCTACATTTTAAAATCAATTCAACTCATTGTTTCTTTTCAAATTTTGTACCACGAACTACGAGGTTTTGATCTCGCATTGCATTTTGTGGGTACGTAGGCATGAGGCGTTAAACCTCTTCAAACACAAAAATATAAAAAACGTTTCTCTTCTCATCTCTCCAATCTCTTTCAAACAAACCATTTTCAAACCAAAAGCGGTAAATTTTTCAAAGGGCTCCCGTGGAGTACCACGGACATTTTGGGTGCGTAAAACCTTCCCATTGTGTAACTTATCCCCTTACCTGTTTCTCTGATGTGTTTCTTTAGCTTTCTTGCTTTTAGATTCATTAGGTTTTATTCGCCCTTTTTCCCTTTTCCTCTTGGAATAAAATAAAAGTGCGGTGGCGACTCTGTTTACCTTGAGTTAAGTTAGTTAATAGCTTACACTCATGATTTTACCGCTACAGAAAAGTGGCGACTCTGCTGGGGAGTAATCTCTAAGTGGATTCGGCCTACTTTGATTTATTTACTGCTTTGGTTTGATTTGTTTGTTATTTGTTTGTTCTGTTTCGGTTTTGGTGATCCTCTAAGTGAGATAGATTCTAACCCGGATTTGAGTTGAAATTATGATAGGACGGCGATATTCGTTGCGATAAGCGATGGAGTAGTCCAAAGCTATATCAATTTGATAATATCCACTCGGTTAGGCTCTCTTGTACTATCAATGTCATGATGAGTAATCATACGTGGCATTATTTTTCTGACTTTGAGCTGATCATACTGAGGACCGTAGAACCCTTAACCCATCCAAGCCAATTTAGGAACGTAGTGCGGAAACTGTCTGGGTGTAAACCTAAGGTGGTTGTCACGCGATACTACACTCGGACGAGGTCTATTTTAAGAATGTTATCGGTTGGGGAGTAATCCAACGTACCGATGATATTCTAAAGATGGTTGTTAACTCTGGGCACCTCTGTTAGCACCCTTTTGGTTTTCTGGAGGTACAATGAAGACAAAACCTTAGTACATACCTATGTGGGTTGGTGTTCTGTTACCTTGACTTCATGCTCGTGACTCGGAACCTAAACCTTTGTGCTTTGTGTGATCTTGTTTGTGGTTGTTGCATACATGCCATCATGCATTCATGAGCATTGTTTTTGAGATTTCAAGGGACTCATAAGGAACTTTTGCAAAATTTCAGATGTTTATGGTTATGAATTTTGAAAGGAGGAACACAAAGAAGTACACCTTCAAGAATCCTAATATAGTGGAGTTGAGAAGGCTAGGAGCATTGGTGGTTGATACCCAGGAGTTCTGGAAATGTTATGGGAAGCTCTTGTTTATTTTGGATACCGATGTACCAGAGGGGATTCTCCATACCTTGGCTCAGTTCTATGATCCGTTGCATCATTGTTTCACCTTTCCTGATTATCAGCTTGTGCCAATCTTGGAGGAGTACTCTCATTGGATGGGTCTACCTATTTTGGACAAGGAATTTCTTTTTATTGGTTTATAGAAAGAGCTTACTACCAAAGTTATCGCCAAAGCCCTTTTTCTTAAGGAGTTCGATCTTAATGGGAAGTTTCTTCCAAAAGGGAGTGTTCGTGGTATTAATGCTAAGTTCTTGATGGGGAAAGCTTCTACTTAACTTACTTTGGGTCATAAGGATGCATTTGAGGCTATTCTTGCTTTTCTCATTTATGGGATTGTCTTTTTCCTAACTTAGATGGTATTGTGGATGAGAATGCTATTCAGATTTTCTTGAAGAAGAATCTGGTACCTACTTTGCTTGGAGACATGTATCATGCTTTTCATTATAGGACCTCCAAAGGTGATGGGGAGATTGTGTGTTGTGCGCCTCTTCTCTACAGGTGGTTTATTTCGCACCTACCAAATTCTGATGTCTTCAAGGACAATAGAGAGAATCGAAGATGGTCTCAAAGGATTATGTCACTTTCTCATAAGGATATGACATGGTATTGTTCTCATTATGATACTGGAGTGCTTATTGATAGTTGTGGAGAATTTCCTAATGTACCTCTTCTTGGAACACGTGGGGGGATTAGTTACAACCATGTTCTTGCTAGGTGACAGTTGGGATATTGTTTGAAGGAAATACCAAACAATCTTTCCTTATCCCGTTTCTTCTTTCTTAATGGTTCGGATCACGTAGAAATGAAGAAAAGGATTGCTCATTCTTGGCATGAGGTTCATCGGAAAGAGAAACGTCAATTGGGAAGACAACACCTTGCTCCCTCCGAGTGTTACATCCAGTGGGTTCGATCTAGAGCTTCCAAGCTCAAGATGCCTTATCCACCTGAGGAGCTTTTGTTTCCTATATTACCATTGTCTGCTTTTCTTTCTCCTGTTGATGAGAAGGTGGCTCTTCAAGAAGAGTTGGACAAGATGAAGAAAGAGAAAGAAGAAGGGCTACTTGAGAAGACTACGATGCAAGAGCAACTGAAAGAGAAGGATGATCTCATTTAGTTACTTGAGCGGCGTGTTACAAAGAGGCCAAGAGAGGATTTATCTTCCTCTAGTACTCCATCTACCATTCTTCCTACATCCAGTGCTTGGAAGGCCATTGTTGACCAGTTGGTGAAAGATAAGGAAGACATGGAGAATTGGTACAAGAAGGAGATTAAAAGGATTCGCATGAAGTATCAGCCAGGATTCGGATCTTCTTCGGATATGATACCCTAGGCCTAGTTTACTTTTCTTTCATGTATTAGGGTTATTGAGGCTTGTACTTCATTTGTAATCCTTACTTTGATTTTAATGAGAATGAGTTTTTTTTAAGTACTTCAAAAAGCGTTTCTTTATGAATATTGCAAGTTATCTTATAGTCCTTTGAAATCTTCGCATTTGCATACGCATATCATGCATCATACCCGCGTTTGTCTTGCTTTTTGAGTGTTATCCAGGGATCTTATGTTGTTTCTTGGTCTTCATTCAGTTCTCCTGTCAAGCTGACTCACCGATTTGATACTCGAGCTAATCAGAAGAAGATGATGGAAACCCTACAACAAGAGAATCGCGAGCTGCGCGAGGAAGTTACATATCTGAAGGAAAGCTTGGAAAGAGTTTCTGACATGATGGAAGGCTTGGTGGCTGCTCAGAATCAGTCACCTCCTCCTAATTCTCCTGTTCAGAATACAGTCATCTCCGAGATTGTTACTGCATCAATTCCTGTTGAAACTGTCATCTCTCCTCGCTATCGCATGCCTTCTAGCACACCTTGGGTCATGCCGGTTGATTTCATTCATGTTGGTTATCATCCTCCTCCTCCTGAGACTGCTGCATTTAATACTCTTCCGCCAGTGATGACTACTCTTCCTCCAGTTATGACTACTGCACCGCCTGTGATGCACACTATTCCGCACCATGATGAAATGATTTACCATGCTGAGCCCAGTGAAGGCGCTGGAGTGATTGAAAGACTTGATGATTTCCAAGGACGCTTTGCTGAGATACAGAAGGAGATGAGAGCCTTGAAGCATAAGGATTTGTTCGGAAAAGATGCTTATGATCTTTGTCTGGTCCCTAATGTTAGAGTTCCGTACAAATTCAAGTTGCCTGAGTTTGAGAAGTATAAAGGAAACACTTGTCCTTTGAGTCATTTGACTATGTATGCTATAAAGATGTCTGCTCAGACAGACAATGATAAGCTGCTGATTCACTATTTCCAGGATAGTTTGACCGGTGCAGCCATGAGATGGTATATGAGTTTGGATAATAGCCAAATCAAGATTTTCAATAATTTGGGAGAGGCTTTGGTGAGGCAATACAAGTATAACATTGATATGGCACCAGATAGAGATCAACTTCGTGATATGTCCCAGAAGGACAAAGAGACTTTCAAAGAATATGCACAGAGATGGCGCGAGCTGGCGGCTCAGATTGTTCCTCCGCTGGAAGAGAAAGAAATGACGAAGATCTTCTTGAAGAATTTAGGTTATTTCTACTATGAGAAGATGATAGCAAGTGCTCCTTTTGATTTCACTGAAATGGTGAGTATGGGGATGCGTTTAGAAGAAGGTGTCCGTGAAGGACGGTTGAGTCAAGAGAATAGTAATTGTTCAAACTCTAGAAGGTTCAATTTTGGTAAAAAGAAAGAAGGTGAGACTGATGATGTGTCTCGTGAAATTAACAGAATACCTCATGGTCGTGGGAATCGCCATCCGCAATATGTAGCTTCTGTAACTCCGATGATTAATGTGGCTCTCACTATGCTAGCAGCTCCAAAGTACCAGTCTCGTTATCAACAACCTTCTATGCAACAAGGAGGTAATCAACAGGTTCGGGCTAAGCCGAGTTTTGATCCTATTCCAATGTTGTATGCGGATTTGCTTCTATCTTTGATTGCGAAG
Source organism: Lathyrus aphaca (assembly GCA_963966055.1). Taxonomy (NCBI): domain Eukaryota; kingdom Viridiplantae; phylum Streptophyta; class Magnoliopsida; order Fabales; family Fabaceae; genus Lathyrus; species Lathyrus aphaca. Next base: position 389,485,210 of record OZ014519.1, on the reverse strand, counting down.
AATCTTGTGCAAACGCGTTCTCTACCTCCAGTTCCAGAGACTATCCCATGGTGGTATAAGCCAGAGGCTCGCTGTGCTTTTCATCAAGGTGCCCCGGGGCATGATGTTGAGAACTGTTATCCATTGAAGTTTGAAGTACAGAAATTGATGCGGAACAATGTTCCGTTTTTCAATGATGTTAATCCAAATGTGAAGACAAATCCGCTGCCGAAGCATGGTAATACGTCTGTGAATATGGTTGATGGTTGTCCTGGTTTATTCAAGATTTATGAGGTTCCCCATATTCAAAGGTCTTTGGTTGAGATGCGTGCTTACTTAAGTGAATATCACGATATTGATCACGATTATGCTGGATGTTGCATCTGCTCGGTGAACCCTCGTGGTTGCGTGATTGTTAAGAGAGATATTCAAAAGATGATGGATGATAAGTTGATTGAAGTGACAGCAAAAAGAGATGAGTATGAGAATGAAGTGAATGTTATTATGCCTCAATTCAATATTCCTGAGAAGGTTGTTCCTGAGAGGGTGGTTATTTCTTTTGATAGCCGCAAATATGTTGTTACTCCATTGGTGATCAATTTGCCTGGTCCAATGCCATATGAGTCTGATAAAGCTGTTCCGTACCGGTATAATGCTACGATGATAGAAAATGGTAGGGAAGTTCCTATTCCTTCTCCAAAGTCTGTGGTTAGCATTGCTGATGTGACAAAGGTTACTCGAAGTGGTAGAGTTTATGCTTCGGACCCTCCGAAGAGAGTTGAAGATACAAGTGCAAGTAAACAGATTATGGATGTTGTTGCCCAATCAGGCCAATTTGGTGATAGTGAAGATGAGGTGTTAAAATTGATAAAGAAAAGTGAGTATAACATTACTGAGCAGTTGTTGCATACTCCGTCGAAGATATCAGTTTTATCACTCTTGATGTGCTATGAGGCTCATAGGCAGTCTTTGCAGAAGATTCTTGATCAAGCTTATGTTGACCATGATGTGACTGTTGATCCGTTTGATAGTATTGTGGCTAATATTACATCGTGCAACAATTTAAGTTTCTGTGATGATGATTTTCCTGAAGAAGGAAGGAATCATAACTTGGCTTTGCATATTTCAGTGAACTTTCAGGAAGATGCTATGTCTAAGGTGCTAGTTGATACTGGGTCTTCTCTAAATGTGATGCCGAAGTCGACTTTGTCAAAGCTTGCATACCAAGGTACTCCCATGAGGCATAGTGGGATTATTGTGAAAGCTTTCGACGGATCGAAGAAGACAGTGATTAGTGAAGTGGATCTTCCTATTCTTATTGGACCGTTTATATTCCAAATTACTTTTCAAGTAATGGATATATGTCCCGCTTACAGTTGTCTCCTTGGAAGACCCTGGATTCATGAAGCAGGAGCTGTGACATCCACTCTTCATCAGAAGCTGAAGTTTGTGAAAGAGGGGAAATTAGTGACCATTGGCGGTGAAAGGGCGATGCTTGTGATCAATTTGTCATCTTTCTCCTATATTGATGCTGAAGAAGAGGTGGGAACTTCATTTCAAGCTCTTTCTGTTGTGGATAATGTTGCTAAGAAGAATGCCATGCCTATGTCTTCTTTCAAGGATGCTCTGTGTATGCTTGAAACTGGTCAATCTGATAGTTGGGGACGAGTTATTGATGTTGTCGACAACAAGGAAGGATTTGGTATCGGCTTTGCACCAGGCGTGGTTCTCAATGACCCAATAACTATTCAGGAAGGTTTCCGAAGTGCTGGGTTTATCAACGATCATTCTGCTGCTTCCATCATTGAAGATGATGAAGATGAAGAAATGCCTAACTTTGTTACGCACGGAAAGATTTTCCAGAAATGGATTGCTGTTGATGTTCCTTTTATTGTTCATGCTTCAAAGTAATTTGTTTTATTTTCTTTCAAAAGATCCTTTCACTCTGCCCAAGGTGAAAGTGATGTTTGTTGGGCTTTGTTTCAAATTTTATCATCATCAATAAAATGCTATTTTGTTATTTCCATATGTGTTTTTCCTTTTTGCTTTATTCTGAAATATGGTAACATAAAAAACCCAAAATAATAATAATTGTTTATCTGCATAATGTTTGCATTTTTGTTCATACTCTAAAATAAAAATAAAATCATTGTGCAGATTGATTGATAAACCCATTAAAAACAATGATCCTATGCCCTCTTCCAACTTTGAATCCCCTGTGTTTGAAGCTGAGGAAGAGGATGTTGAAGAGATTCCTGACGAGATTTCTCGGTTGCTTGAGCACGAGGAGAAGGTTATTCAGCCTCATGGAGAGTCTATAGAGATGGTCAACTTGGGTTCTGAAGATGATAAGAAAGAAGTCAAAGTAGGAGCATTGCTTGGTCCTGATGTTAAGAAGAGGATTGTAGAGCTTCTCAGAGAGTATGTTGATGTATTTTCTTGGTCTTATCAAGACATGCCAGGTCTTGATACTGATATTGTGGAGCATAGATTTCCGCTGAAGCCTGAATGTCCACTTATAAAGCAAAAGTTGAGAAGAACTCATCCTGATATGGCAGTAAAGATCAAAGAGGATGTTCAAAAGCAGATTGATGCAGGTTTTCTTGTGACGTCAAATTATCCTCAATGGGTGGCCAATATTGTGCCTGTTCCAAAGAAAGACGGAAAAGTCCGAATGTGCGTTGATTACAGAGATTTGAATAAGGCCAGTCCGAAAGATGATTTTCCATTGCCACACATTGATATGTTGGTAGATAATACAGCTAAGTTTGATGTGTTCTCTTTTATGGACGGATTTTCCGATTATAATCAAATAAAGATGGCACCCGAGGACATGGAAAAGACCACATTTATTACACCATGGGGAACATTCTGCTACAGAGTAATGCCCTTTGGATTAAAGAATGCTGGTGCGACATACCAAAGAGCTATGACCACACTTTTCCATGATATGATGCACAAATAAATTGAGGTATATGTTGATGATATGATCGCTAAGTCGAGGACTGAAGAGGATCATGTTGAACATTTACTGAAGTTGTTTCAAAGGTTAAAGAAGTTTAAGCTTCGTTTGAATCCAAATAAGTGCACCTTTGGTGTACATTCTAGAAAGTTGTTGGGTTTCATTGTCAGCCAAAGAGGCATTGAAGTTGATCCAGATAAAGTGAAAGCTATTCAGGAAATGCCTGCTCCAAGAACTGAAAAGCAAGTAAGAGGATTCTTGGGCCGTTTGAATTATATTTCGAGGTTTATCTCTCACATGACTGCCACATGTGCTCCGATCTTCAAGTTGCTTCGGAAAGATAAAGGTTGTGTCTGGACAGATGATTGTCAGAAGGTGTTTGAAAGTATCAAAGAATATCTGCTTGAACCTCCTATTTTGTCTCCTCCGGTGGAAGGTAGACCAATGATCATGTACTTGACTGTGTTGGAAGATTCCATGGGTTGTGTGCTTGGTCAGCAAGATGAATCTAGAAGAAAAGAATATGCAATTTACTACTTGAGTAAGAAATTCATTGATTGTGAGTCTCGGTACTCCATGCTTGAAAAAACTTGTTGTGCCTTAGCTTGGGCTGCAAAGCTTCTTCGCCAGTATATGCTAAATCATACAACTTGGTTGATCTCTAAAATGGATCCGATCAAGTATATATTTGAAAAGCCTGCTTTGACTGGGAGGATTGCTCGTTGGAAAATGTTGTTATCAGAATATGATATCGAGTACCGAGCTCAAAAAGCTATAAAAGGTAGTATCTTGGCTGACCATTTGGCACATCAACCGATTGATGATTACCAGCCTATCCAGTTTGATTTTCCAGATGAGGATGTGATGTACTTGAAAATGAAAGATTGTGATGAACCTTTGATCGAGGAAGGGCCGGAGCCTGGATCTCGATAGGATTTAGTTTTTGATGGTGCTGTGAATGCACGCGAAAGAGGAATTGGGGAAATGATCATTACTCCCCATGGTTCACATATTCCTTTTGCTGTGAGGTTGACTTTTCCTTGTACCAATAATGAAGCTGAGTATGAAGCCTGTATTATGGGTCTTGAGGAAGCTATTGATCTGAGGATTAAGCATCTTGATGTGTATGGAGATTCTGCCTTGGTAATCAATCAAATCCAGGGTACGTGGGTAACTCATCAACCCCACTTGATCCCTTATAGAGATTATGCCAGGAAGATATCAACTTTCTTCACTAAAGTTGAGTTTCATTATGTTCCTCGTGATGAGAATCAGATGGCAGATGCTTTAGAAACTATAGCTTTTATGATAAAGGTGCACCAGTGGAATGATGTTCCCATGATCAGAGTGATGCGACTTGAAAGATCAGCTCATGTGTTTGCAGTTGAAGAGGACCATGACGACAAGCCTTGGTATCATGATATTAAATGTTTTCTCCAGAGACAGGAATACCCACTTGGGGCATCCGATAAAGATAAGAGGACTTTGAGGAGATTGGCAGGCAATTTCTTCCTAAATGGAAATGTGCTTTATAAGAGAAATTTTGACATGGTCTTGCTCAGATGCGTGGATAGACACGAAGCAGACATGTTAATGAAAGAAATTCATGAAGGATCTTTTGGCACTCATGCTAGTGGGCATGCAATGGCTAAAAAGATGTTGAAAGCAGGTTACTATTGGCTGACAATGGAATCTGATTGTTGCAAGTATGTGAAAAAGTGACATAAGTGTCAAGTGTATGCTGATAAGATTCATGTGCCACCATCTTATCTCAATGTGATTTCTTCCCCGTGGCCTTTCTCTATGTGGGGAATTGATATGATTGGTATGATTGAACCCAAGGCTTCGAATGGACATCGTTTTATTCTCATAGCAATTGACTACTTCACCAAGTGGGTGGAAGCGGCATCGTATGTTAATGTGACCAAGCAAGTTGTGGTTCGGTTTATCAAGAATAACATTATCTGCAGATATGGTGTTCTGAATAGAATCATTACTGATAATGGTTCGAACTTGAATAATAAGATGATGAAAGAACTTTGTGAAGAATTCAAGATTCAGCACCATAATTCCTCTCCTTATAGACCAAAGATGAATGGGGCTGTTGAAGCTGCGAATAAGAACATTAAGAAGATCATTCAGAAGATGGTTGTGACATACAAGGACTGGCATGAAATGCTCCCTTTTGCTTTGCATGGGTATCGTACATATGTCCGCACTTCAACAGGGGTAACCCCTTTCTCACTTGTTTATGGTACAGAAGCAGTGCTCCCCGTCGAGGTTGAGATCCCATCAATGAGAGTTCTGATGGAAGCCAAGTTGACTGAGGCTGAATGGTGTCAGAGTAGATTTGATCAGTTGAATTTGATTGAGGAAAAGAGAATAACAGCTTTGTGTCATGGTCGGTTGTACCATCAAAGAATGAAGAAATATTTTGACAAGAAGGTCAAACCTCGTGTATTCAGAGAAGGCGACCTCGTGCTCAAAAAGATTCAGTCTTTCATTAAAGATTCTCGGGGCAAGTGGACTCCGAACTATGATGGCTCGTATGTTGTCAAGAAAGCCTTCTCTGGCGGTTCATTAACTCTTGCAACTATGGATGGTGAGGAGATCACTCTCCCTGTGAATGTGGATGTAGTCAAGAAATACTTCGTCTAAAAAAATAAAAGAACAGCTCGCTAAGTTGAAAACCCGAAAGGGCGACTTAGGAAAAAAAGAGCGTCTCGGTGGATTGAAAACCCGAAAGGGCAGCCCAGGCAAAAATTAGAGACATAAACATAAATAATTATCCCGGTAGATTGAAAACCTGAAAGGGAAATCTAGGAAAAAGTTAGGGATCATGGCAAGTAATTGCATCAACAGACTGGATCACTTGTAATAACCGAGAATTTCAGATTCCATCCCTCAGAAGAATTTCCCATCAAAGATTTTTATTCACTCATCCTTGACTGAAGTTTCGGACACAGTGGAGTTCAAAGTTGATAGGGAGAATAGTGATCATTGTATTTCAATGTAGCCATTTTCCATGTATTTACCATTTTTCAAACTTGTAATGATCCATGGAGTCATGCCATTTGCTGACTACCATCCTATCAATGAATTGGGCTTTTATTCAATTGTTTGCAATTCTTTATATTGTTTCTGTTTATAAAATTTCAATTTATTGTTGATGTTGATTTTTGAAACAAATTTAATAAATTTAATCTTTGAAGATTATAAAAATATTTTTCTTTTGATATGTGAACAAAGAAAGGATATCAATAGTGATTCCAAGGATGGTAAAGTCTGGATGTGTGTAACTTGTCTCTCCCAAAGCAGGGTTTGATGCGGTTGTGTCCATGTGAAGTTCCTGAATAGTCTTGGCAGGTTGATGTTAATGATGTTTTGTTCCCCAACAATAAGCATGAACGGGAATTATATGTTGGTTCTTAATTTGAGTTCCAATGTCTTACTCAGAAGAATTGTTGGAATGGATGTTCTTAAGAATCCCTAGCTAAGTTTTGATCTCTTCCCCAGCAAGTTATCTTTAACTTGAGAAGCATTGGAAATCCTCAGTCGAGTTCTTGTTCCTCAGCTTGAGTTGATTGCATCCTTGAATAGAAGTATTGATATAGCAGTCAGTTTAGAGGTTTTCTTTTACCTGATGGTGGGTATTGATTTAAAATCCCTCGTAACTGTGTTTTGGCTATGATGATAACTTCTGATATCCCCATGCGGATCTCCAGTAGGTCTTCATGTGTTAGTAGTCAGCAGGTTCCTAAGTGATTTTCAACAGGTCTTGCACTTTATCCCCAAGTGAAGCAGGAGTGATATGACAGTTATTCTTCGCAAAATTTTATTTTTATCAAGATTTCCCTTGTTCCTAGAGAGGATTATGGAAGCTTTTCCCCATCCTCGACAATTTTGTTTTTTACCTTTCCTCAGTAGGGTTATATCCCTATGCAGAGTGAATGTTTGATGATCCAGTAGATTATGCTTTATTGGCATCACTGGTAGATCTTTATCTTGTTTCCTCAAACAAAGTTGTAAAGGTATGTGTTCCCATCAGTGTTTAGCGGGGACATTTTCCTCTTTCCCCAAAGAATGGAAGATTTTGTTAGTGTTTCTTGAAGATTGCTTTGTGGATTGGATCCCTAGCAGATATTTTCTCATCATGAGTTAAGCCTTGTAGTAGGATTTTATTCCTTTGATGGCTTTTGACATTCCCCTGCAGGATGTCAAATTGAATCTCCAGCATGATTCCTTGCATTGTTGCCTTGGGATTAGCCGAGTATCTGGTTGTTGTGGTGTTCATGTCAACCGTTTCGTATCCTTATGTTTGTTTTGTCAGCATAATCATACGCATATTCATACGCATAAGCATAGCATCATTTGCTTGCTTTCTTGCATTGTTCTCCGCTCTTTGGTGTGGATTTTCCCCACAGAGTGTGTGTGTGTTGTCTTCCTCTCAAGTTTAGAGTGTCAACCCTTAAGCAGAAAGTGTTTATCCTTTCTAATTCCCCACTGAGTTTGTTTCTCGTGGATGATGTTGATTCAGTTTCCTCCCCAGTTTTTTTATCTGGATGGAATGTCCCTAGTTGAGATATTTCCTCCTCGGGATGAGTCTTGTTTGACCGCTTCTCTCCAACTTGTTCTTGGATTGAACTTTGGTCCCCTTTTGTGAGTAATATTGCTTTGGAATTAAGCTATCATTGTTTGATAGTGGGCAACATTTTCTCCAGCTTGAGTATATTACTTTGGAATTAAGCTATCAGTGAATCGATAGTGGGTAATATTACCAAATTGATCAAGTTCTTTTGCTTGTGCTCCTACCCAGTAAATCCGGTAGTCGAGAATGTTTCTTCTTACCTGGTAAAAAGGTAATAGAAGTCGGTTCCCTTTGCTTAAGCTCCTGCCCATTAAATCAGGTAGTTGAGAATTGTTTATACCCAGTAAAAAGGTAGTGGAGGTTATCCCTCTTTGTTTTGCTCCTATCCAGTAAATCGATAGTCGAGTCCTTTGTTTTCCTACCTAGTAAACCGGTAGTTGATAATTCGTTTCCAACTTGGTATTCCTCCATTTTTGGACTTGAATATTTTGTTTGGTTGACATTCCCTGACAAAGTATTTACTCTTCCTCGTTGAACCTTTTACCTTGATTATATCGTATTTTCCCCCCAAGTTGAGTCAGTTATCCAGTGATTTATTTTCCTGGTAAACTCTCCTGCTGTCTATTGTTTTCCCCAGCGGGATTTTCTTCTGTGTCCCCAAGTTTTTGCTTTCCACTGTTGGTCATATTTTCCCCACAGAGATCTTGGGCTTGCATATCATGTTCATATCATATCATGTTCTCTTAGGACAAAAATTGGGTTTTTCTGTATTTAAGTCTCTCCCATCTTGTAGAGACGAAGATGTCAATCTTCATATCTTCGGATTGAAGAAACTTAAATAGGGGCAGCTGTAACACCCTAATTTTTGCCCTAAGATTTCTTCGCATTTCATCTGCATCTTGCATACAAACAAGATCACGCCTGGTTCGTTTATCCTTCTCGGTTGCGGGTCTATACCTCATAGGGGATCACTGTGTTCTTACTTACTTTTATTTGCTTATATTTACTAACCTCTAACCAAAATACAAAAATAAAATATGTGGCAGTTTGCTTCTTCTTCTTCTCTGTGTTGCAGGATTTCAAAGATAAGACAGTATTTTCAATTCAGAGGCGGTTGTTCAATTATGATTCGATTCAGATGGATGTTTGACCTAATCATGGTCAAACTATCAAAGATTGTTTCAACTGCAAGTTATGTGTACCAGTGTTTTGTTTCTCAGATGATGTGTATTCAAAAAGTTCAATTTGTGTTGTGTGCGAAAGTCATCAGATTATTGAGAAGTGTTGCGTGTGAAGTTTGGTTTGATTCATCAGTTCACCAGTGATTCATCTGAGGATTTATTTTCCTCAATATGGATTCGAATTATCTAGGCAATTTTCAGACGATTTCAGTGACTGTGGTTGAATTGGCAAGTTGATCATTGGTTCAGTAATGGTTGTTTTCACTTTAATCAGTGGTTTGTGAAAAGATCAGGAGTTGGTTGTGGGCCTTAAAAAATATCATCATTTCATTCCATTATCCATTTTTCGATAACCATTTTTCCATTTTTTTCTCGATTATCCGATTCATCCTTTTTTTATTTCAATCATCCAAATTATCATTTTAACCAATTTCCAATTTTCCATTTTTTTAATATCTTCATTACCATTTTTTTTATTCATTTTTTTATTAATACTTTTTTTAAAATCCCATTTTATATCCTTCAAAGCCCATACATTTTATTTTTTTAGAGTCCATTCACATTTTTTTAGGACAACAAAATTGTAGAGAAAAGAAACATTTGCATCGGCCCATCTACATAAATCCCTTTTCCACACTCAAATCTATTTCCAACTTTCCCACATAGCAGCTGAAGTCAAACAAGTTGCAACAAGCCTTTTACATGCTGCTAAGCCAAGTTCTCTAATTTCTCAAGACTCCAGGGGCCCACAAGCTGCATTTTAAAGCCTCTCCAGCTAGCATTCCCACAAGCCAAATCCGCAGCATACACCAGCCACTTTCCCAGCTCAATGTCACGCAAGCCGCTGCAGGTCAAGCCGAAACAAATCACAGCAGCAACAAAATGCACGCTGCTACCAAACAACAAAACGCAAACCGACTGAACATAAAACGCAGCCTGCACACGGGGTTTTCGTGACTCTAAACGCAGCTTTCGTGTCTACATCATCAGTTCAAAACGCTGCCAATCACAAAGGAAAACGACATCACTTAAAACGCAATAAACTGAACTTAAAACGCAACAGCAACGCATTTACGAAAACCAACTTATCAAAACGCAAAAAAATCAATTTGAGTACGCGGATGCCATGATTCAAAACGCTTCAAAAATCGCAAAATGGCATCCAATTTTCGTTTCAAAAACTCACCAAATTCTTCTATAAATGAAGCCTTTCCCTCTCTCATTTCTCAAGCTTGAATAGCCCCTACTCTCCTTGCACAAAATCAGAACAAAAGCTTTAATAGCCCCTACTCTCCCTGCACAAAATCAGAACAAAAGCATGAATAGCCCAGCCCCTACTCTCCCTGCACAAAATCAGAACAAAAGCATGAATAACCCCTACTCTCCTTGCACAAAATCAGAACAAAAGCTTGAATAGCCCCAAGGATTTTGCAGAATCCAAAAACCTACCAATAAATTTACGAGTCCAAATCAACAATAACAACAATACTCAAGAATAGGAGAAAGGAAATTGAAGCGATACCACTGTTTTAAAGGTAATCGAAGTTTCAATGGCGAAAATCTCGCGGTCTTGATTTGTTTCCGTGGTTGAGTTTTGTTCGGGATCGGACCTATGTTTGTGTAGAGCACCGTGTATCAATTCTTTCTGGCCTAATTTCGAGCTCCGCCGCTCAAGCATGGCGGAGTTCCGTTTGTTTCTTCCCGCCGTTGAGCTATGGTGATGGCTCTGTTTCTCTCACGAAGAAGAAGAGCAGTTCTATTGTTTTGTTTTTTTTCTTTTTGTATTAATTTGTTTATTATTTTTCGTTTAAAAAAATTGATGTTGGGCTTAATGGTTGATCCATTGCTAACCAGATACCTAAATCTGCGATCCAACCTCCCCCCTTCCCATTTAATTTTCTTTTTTTTTCATTTATTTAGTTTTGTTTTTAAATGTTGTTTTCCAATTTTATTTTTTATATAACAATTTAGAAAATATATTTTAGGAAAAGTTTAGAAAAATATTTTAATTTCTTTATGGATTTTTTTTGGATCCATATTTCTTTTCCATTTTTTTCTCTCTTTTTGGTCGATGAAAATATCTGATTCACGATTATTGGTTTTCGAAGATGCTTAATCTTCATTATTTCAAATCTATGGATGAATGATCATTCGGATCATTCTCCATACTTTGAGATCGTGATAGGTTGCTTTCGATAATTCAATGAAAATCTCGATTAAGATTAGACCATTCTTTTTCTTTTCGTGTGACATGTTTTCGAAGAATGATCCATAATATCATTTCTCTAACATGTATTAGCACAAATATTTTCCACCTTAATTGGTGGTGGCCGGCCTCATTTGTAGGGTAATTACTTTGTAAAATTACTCGGCGATTGCTTAACATAGACCTAAATTTGTCCCAAATTCGGAATAAGATCCATTTGGATCCGGTTGCCTCTCGATTTTTGGTTATCTTTTGTGGTTGTGTTTGATTAAGTTCATCATGCCATTTCTATGTAAATATTAAAATACTATTAATATACTAACCATTTAAATTCATTCTCGCACCATATCCTCTTTATTTCAATCTCTCGCTCCTTATCTCTTTTATTATGCTCTTATCATATTATATCATCTATCATATTGTTTATGTTTATATTGTTGCTTGTGATTTTTCTTTGTCCATTTGGACTCAAAAACATTAATAATGGATCAAACATCTAAAAAAGGACTTGTGAATTTAATTCTTGGACTATGGCCACTATCCTTAGCATTGGACTTGGAGTTTGGACTTTGATTCTAGGATCTCTCCATTTGCTCAAGTTGTTATCGATTGAAGAACTTGGCCTCGATTTAGTTTCATTTGTCTATGAAGATGGAATTCTGTTTGCTTTGAAGAATGTTCATAATACGGTTTCATCGCTCTTCTCTTAACTTTTACCTTCGAGTTTTAGGATAGTCACTTCATCTCCTCCCACTTCTTAAATTTTCAAATCTTCTCCCTATTTTCAAATCTTCTTTGTTTTCAAACTTCAAATGTTTTTATAATCAAACCTTGACTTAGGTCAAGCGATTCTACCCTTTTCATTTTATCTTCTTAATAAATGTTAATCCATGTAAGCATATCGAAATTCTCTTCTAAAAGACTTTAAAAAATCCAAAACTCACTCAATTGTTTTTGTGCCTTTATGCATTTTTTTCTTTTCACATGTTTAGATATGATTCATTCTTTCTAGCGGAATTATTCGCTAAATAATGACGACTTATCTCTACATTTTAAAATCAATTCACCTCATTGTTTCTTTTCAAATTTTGTACCACGAACTACGAGGTTTTGATCTCGCATTGCACTTTGTGGGTACGTAGGCATGATGCGTTAAACCTCTTCAAACACAAAAATATAAAAAAACGTTTCTCTTCTCATCTCTCCAATCTCTTTCAAACAAACCATTTTCAAACCAAAAGCGGTAAATTTTTCAAAGGGCTCCCGTGGAGTACCACAGACATTTTGGGTGCGTAAAACCTTCCCATTGTGTAACCTATCCCCTTACCTGTTTCTCTGATGTGTTTCTTTAGCTTTCTTGATTTTAGATTCATTAGGTTTTATTCGCTCTTTTTCCCTTTTCCTCTTGGAATAAAATAAAAGCGCGGTGGCGACTCTGTTTACCTTGAGTTAAGTTTGTTAATAGCTTACACTCATGATTTTACCGCTACAGTTTCTAAATTAGGGTTTTCACAGTAAAAGTCAACTGAACTTTGCCAGCCATAACTTTCACATACTTCATCAAAAGTCAAGCCTAAAAATTCTTCATTTGGAAGGTATGAGCTAAAACATTATAGGTCCTTTTGAAAGTCAACAAAAAGTCAAATTTTCCAAAGCTCATAATTTGAAAATGGTAAAAGATATGGACATGGGACCAAAAAGGTTGGTTTGAGGACACTCTAAGCTTTCTAAAAAGTCCAAGAACACCTTCATAGCCTTAAAATTGTGGGAGTTGTGCCTTGTCAAAGTTTGGAAATTTTCAAGGGGTGTATGAAGCAAAAAAGGCCTTAACTTCAAATTTTTCCAAATGGGCCCATAAAATTGCAACCCAATCTCAAAGATAAGGTCATGCACGACCCAATGATCAGTTATCCTGATTTTTATAATTTATTTTATATTATTTATGGATTTTATTATTAAACTTCAATTTTAATAGAAATAAAATATGAAAATAAAAAATTTGATCTCATAACTTATTTTGGGATCAAATATTTGATATTCAAGGTGATTGAAACTATCTAATTTCGTGCAAGACCATTATGGAAAGGATTTGTTTGATTTTTTGACCAAAATAGCAAGCTTATTTCTTCATGATCAAGTAACCTAAATCCATGAATCAAAAGCCCAATTTTTAACCTAAATATATTCTAATATAAGTATATAACAACACCAAGGCATGAGACACGAAATTCAGGACCAAAAACAACATTGTCACTTTCAAAATATTTCAAGAAAACTCAAGATTCGGTTTTGGATTTTCAGCCCCTTTCAAAGCACAACAAAGGTTGTATTAGTTTCCTTGAAGTTCACTGATCATAGTTCAATCATCATCAACATCCACAATGCCATAAAACACATATTCCGATTTCACTTTATGCCTCTTTTTAAATTTTTTCGATTTCTCTTATTTATGCATTATAAACTATTTTTGTGCATTTAATCTTGTTTGTTATTGTGCATATATGATTTTTGGGCGGATAAATTGGAGTTTAGGTGCAGGAACATAAGAACACCATTGTTAGGGTTTCGAAGCTCTAAATTGGGGACTCCGTGAATAAGCAATTTAAGGACAAATTATTGGCTCCATGAGACTCCCCAGATGCCTTGTGATCATGCTATATTGTTAGAAGTAATTTATTTAACGTGTATAACATGTTGCAATGCACAGGTCTTGTAGTGACACCAAAAATCCGTCACTAGTACCTTTAGTGAGGAAGAAACCGTAGGTATAACCTAAGGCAACGACCAAAGGAAGAAGACGGTCGTGGCGCGGTTTTGAATTTTTGAAATTGGACAAAGTTTATATCGTATTTTCTTCCTTTAGATATCACAACGCGCATCTGGATCAGTTGGTTAAGGCTTTGATTCTTGGAGGTACATGGCCTGGGTTCGATTCCCAGGTCCCTTTATTTTGTGCAATTGTTTCTTTTTCTTTGTTTTATCTTATTTTAATTAGTTTTTCTAAAACAATTAATTAATTAAAACTAATTAACAATCAACCATTAACATAATTTCTTAAATATTTTCTTAAAAATAATAATAATAATAATAATTTCATTAATTTTTTTTATGTAAAAACATTTAATTCTTCTTTTAATTTAAAATGATACTACTTTTCTTTATAATTAATTTAGTTGTAAATTAATTGAATAAATTCATATTTCCTCTAAAAAGGGTTCCTAATTTTCTTAAAACCTAAATTATTATTATTTTTATTCTACTAATCATTCTTTTAATTAAAACATAGCTTTTTTTTATATCTCATTTAAATTAATTACTAATAATTAACTAATTGAGTTTGTATTTTCTTAATAATTTTTAAATAAAACCTTAATTTTCTTTAATTAACCTCAGTTAACCCTAACCCTAATTTTAAAAAAAACTTAACTAATGTTTCTGCTCGATTCTTATGTATCTGCCCCAGAGCGATGTAATAGCGTAGGTTTTACTGGTTTTTTAGCATTTTATTTATTTTATTTTATTTTATTTGCATGGTAAGTAAATAGGGAGTGCAAAACATAATTTAATTAATTGGACTTAGATAATTTAAAAATAAGATAAATATATGAAAACAGTCACTCACACACGTAAGTCGATCATCCTACGATCGGCGTCTTCACCTCCTAGGGTTACCCTTCTCAGTTGCCTTAATATGGTCAAGTCCCTCGAAAATGGGGGTGTCTTAAGCAAAACCCCTGTAAATATAAATCATCTAGTCCCTCCCCAACTTAAAAGATCAAGTCCCTACGATGTTGCCTACGATGATCTTGTCCCTTCGGTAAAAGATGATAGTCCCTCCTAATTGCTAAAGACACCCCTTAAGTTGCCTTCGTTGACCATACGATGACCCTACGCCCGTCCCTTAATAAAATCCAAGGTAATGACTACCTATTCCTTAATAATAGGGACAATCTTACCCTTGAAAGAATATAAAAGAACATGAATGACTTAGTCTAGGGTAGGAACTCTAAGTTACTGGCTCACACCCTTTAAAATACTTTTCACACCCCACAATTTTTCAAACATTTTCAAAAAAAAGGCTTTGTATACATCCATACGAGGATCATTACAAAGTACTTTGAAAATTTTCTAATCACACACTTTACACTTTCAAAACAATTAAGTGAGCTAAGTAACTAAGAGCCCATGGATAACCTTGGATATAAAGGGTGCTTACACCTTCCTTTTATATAACCCACCCCCCGAACTCAAGTCTTTTAAAAATAAGTCTTTCATGTTCTTTTATGTCCTTTCCATATTGATAAAATAAAATTCGGTGGCGACTCTTGTTATCCGCAACATAAATAGAAAGTCAATTCTCCCACCGTGTTACAGTGTGGATTATCTTATCTTGGTGAATTTGGAATTATCGGAATAACATTATGTTTAACGGTTCCGTTTGAGATATAGAAATTATCTTCAACCGTATTATTACTATTTCTTGGAGATGGTTAGAATTAGGTCGTAGGAAATGTAAATTTATTGATTGGATGTATCATCCTTTAGACTTTTTGTAACTAGCTTAAAGCTTTAGCCTAGATTTCTTTTCCGTTTTTGCTCAGCTTTTGTTTGGGTTGGAGAATCCCTATTACTCCTTTCAATACATATTGCTTATAAAAAATTCAGCAATTTAACCTCAGATGATTAGAATCTAATTAAGTAGGAATAAAGGGTATAAAACCTAACCTAAAAATATTCTTCATTTTTTTTAATCAGCCAAAAGATATATTATCTTAATATAATAAGAGTAGCACAAGAAGTGCATGGAGTTACATATAAAAAAACAAGTACTACAACATAATTGCAGTAACAAAAAAACCATAATGCAGCAAATACAATATCAACCTGTCTGCATCAAAATGCCTATACCAGTTGCAGCAAAAAAACAGACAAATAGCAGAACACCTAAGAAAAATAGAAGTAGCTCCAAAACCAACGTCCACCCCATGCCACAACAGAACCGATCAAAGAGAAAAATGCGAAGAACTGACAAACAAACCAGTCTAAAGACCCCAAAAAATTTGAATACTCTGATCTGAAGGAAAATCAGCAAGAACCAAAAACACCCTTGAAGTGAGCTCTCAACTGCCAATTCCCAAACATTCCTTTGGACTACTCAACCATTGTCAGAGAGAATAGCTAAATCTTGTCGCTTTGCTTCTCAACCATTCACTATGTCAAACAAGACCTTAGACAGCGCTTTTTTTAGCCTTAGACAGCGCTTTAAAGCGCTGTCTAAACCTTCGCTGCTAAAGGTTTAGACAGCGCTTTTTTAAATCTTAAAAGCGCTGTCTAAGAGCTGTCTAAGGTACCCTTAGACAGCGCTTTTAGGAATACCTTAGACAGCGCTTTTGAAAAAGCGCTTTCTAAGCCCATATACCTTAGACAGCGCTTTTGGTGAAAGCGCTGTCTAATCCCCTCCTATTTTAATTTTTTTAGGTATACCTTAGACAACGCTTTTCAAAAGCGCTGTCTAAGCCCCCCCCCCCCCCCCTTAGACAGCGCTTTTGCCAAAAGCGCTTTCTAAGCCCCCCCTTAGACAGCGCTTTTGCCAAAAGCGCTGTCTAAGGTATACGAAATTTTTTGCAGCATTTGTTTTAAACCACATCATTTCCAGGTTTATAAACCAGAATTTCTACCTGTTTTCAACCAAATTTTGGCAGACAAATATCACATTTTATATATGCCATTTCAAACCATTTTGGCCTTTTTTTCTACCAATTTTTGGCTAACAAATATATATATACCAATTCAAACCAATTTTGCCTTAAATGTATCAAAATATATACAAATTTATGTACAAATTTACAAGTCATTACATATACTACAAATGTACAATATAATTACACAAATTTATGTACAAATTTACAAGTCATTACATAAAACATTGAGCTCTATGATGAATTGACATCATTCCTCTTTGATTTCGTCCACTTGATCCTTTGTATAAAATGCACACTTGAATTCATCAAAGTACTACATAATAATATAACATAGTTTGATTTAATTTCAACTATTTAATTATATGAGATATGTGTAAATATAAAAATAACTCATAAGTTAGAAATACATACATCGGTGGGAATCTCTAATCGTTCCAAAACAAGAGTATCTCGCATAAACCTCAACATGAAATACCCGCAATCTATTTGACTACGTTGTTGAGGACACTACATATGAAAAAAAATGGATAAATCCTAAGTTTTATCAAGTGTCATCACTAATATAATAAAAAATGTGATAATTAAAAATATACCGCCACTTGAATCCATGTAATGGAGTTGGCGCCCCTCTTTGAGGTTTGGATATCTCGTTGGGCTCGAAAAGCTTGTAGGATGCTAATAAAATAAAAATGAAGTAATTAGAACAATTCACATAAACTAAGAAATACACACACAAAAATTTGAACATTCTCACTTACGTGTCAATTATGACCTTCATATCCGGGTATGTTGTCCAATCATTTCCTAACGAGTCAAGATAATACACGATTTCTCGGATAGGATTGATTGCGAGCAACAACCAATGTCCACTGTAATGATTAAGCAAATGTTAGATGTTAACTTGGGAAAAAATTATAATAGATGAATTTAGAATGAAATTCTAACCCGGTATTCAACGGTATAAAGAACAACTTCTCCGCATCTTTGTTGGCCATGAGGATCCGAAGAACGTACTCCGTCACGGTATCCGGTCTACTTAAGATTAAACTTAAGTTGACGGTCGCGGGTGCTAAGAATCCGAATGACACGTCCAAACCATTGGGGCGCATCAATTTGTCATACAAAAACATCATTAACATTAGACACCTCTTTTGAAACATAAAGTAAATAAGTTGTTCAATTAATATAACAAAGTAGACCGGATTTACCTAATATATGTATTGACAACGGTGACTCTGATTTCTTCACGACCAAAAACTTGCATGAAGTCTTCATTACCAATCATTTGGTCGTAATCAAAGCCGAAAATACCTACCTCCATATGTACATTCCGAACACCTCCGGTCGGTATATCGGTCATCTCAAGAAATGTCTTGAGGCACGACCTATACTTGATGGTAGGTTTTTTCCTAGCTACGGTCTTCTTAGCACCAGCACTTTTTACCCGTGCGGAGGCGTTGCTAACCTCCTTTTTTTGTTGTGCAGAGGCGTTGCTAACCTCATTTTCTTGAAGCTACATGTCATATAAATAGTTAGATCAAATTAAGAATGTAACAACTTCCATGAATATATGTCATATAATTGTATATTACCTCTTTTCTTGAAACCACGGACTCGGTATGCCGCGGAATAGCATTATCTTTTGATTTGGATTTTGTGGGAGTCTATTTAACATAACCAAGGAAAATATGTACGTAAAATGCGCGTAAAAACTTTGAATATACACATTAAAGTTAACATAGGTTTTAGGCATACCTCATATCCTACGCATATGAGGTTTCTCGGCCATGCAACAAACAAACCTACTGCTTCGTCCACCGTTGTTGCATCCGAATCATCGTTAGGATATGGTAATGATGCATTCGGCTCAACTGCAATATCAACCGATAGCTTCAAACATCCAGCAGAGAGATCTCTAGTGTGGAGTAATACTCCACTAACGTTATGCACTTTTCCCTTGCCAACCATCTGATAGTATGGTGACGACAAATATAGCTGACAATGGGAAATGCCCTAAAACCAATAATAACAAGAAATTGTTAATGTGTATATATGTCAAATACATAATTTAAGCAAATAGTTCAATTTAAGACAATTATATGTAATTACCTCTGGAATGTTCGGCTGAAAGGTACAATTGATATTGTCTTTGTCCGAACCATCTTTGAAACATGCTGAGGCGCTAGCCTCTCTTTCTCTCCTCAATGCATCAAGCTCAGCTTGCATGGCTTCCAATTTTGCATGAAGCTCCCGATTACTAGGAGCCTTTCCTTTTTTAACACTCAGGGAGGTCGGAGTGACTCAAAATCCCTTACCCTTCACCCGACCAGAATACTCAGGGACATTTAATGCCCGACTAAGTATGCTCCTAGTATCATCGGGAGATAAAGACTGAGATAGCGCCTCCTGAAAATCAGATGAATACCGTATACTTGTCAAATATTTTTGTATAAAAATGTTATTCAATTAATGAAAAAATGTTATACTTACACATTTCTGGTATACGTGTAAAACTTCATCTTGAGGAACTCCAGATTTGCCCACACGGGCTTCCTTCCACAAAACATGTGCAGGAAGAGATGTTTCTGAACTTTTCTCCTTCTGCAGCTACACATTAAGTCATACAATTTGATCAGATAAAACTAATATATGATGAACAAATTTGTTATCGCAATTTATAAATACTTACCATGGATTGTTATAAGCGTCCATATCTGACACGTCCTTTTCGGTACGGATATGCGGGACTTGATGCTCTTTCCCGATTTGTGGCACTTATTCTTTTAAAAACCGGGTTTTGTCGTTTGGATTTGAAAGCTTCCCATTCTTCAGCTGATATCAAACTTTCATATTTTTTAGGAAGCTCCGCATCCACATAATTACCATCCGCATCCCTGAGGAACTTGGATGATAAAAATGTTCGAAACCCTCTTAAAAGCTTTCCGGCCAATTTCATACAAAAACCTCTTCTTTCTTCTTCGATGTTAAAACATCGCTAAGAAAAACATACAGATTGATAGTTAGTACCGGTAATTGAAAAAACATAATTGATACCGTATAATTAAGGGCCAAATGATTGTACCTTTATCTCACTCCAAATATTTTCTTTGGAGTCATTCAGCTCTTTGTTTCTCCAATCATCACAGGTAATGGGAATTTCATTCCTTACTAGTGCACCGATAAAACTAGTTAAGGTATGCCCATTAGGTTCTACAAGCTGTCCCTGGTGGCTCCAATAGACATCTAGTATGATGCCTCGAGATCTTCCTTGGACCACCCTTCTCATTACTGTGATGCCTCTTCAAATTTCTTCTTCCGCGGATACTTTTTTACTAACTTCCTCATGTTGGTCATCAGCCATGTCTAACCTATAATAAACCAAGGAAACCATCAAATATTAAATATAACTTATAATCATAACAGTTGAAAACAAAAATATAACGAAATCATGCATTATCAGATATAACTTATAATCAAAGCAATTGAAAACAAAAAAATAAAGAAATCATGCATTATCAGATATAACTTATAATCAAAGCAATTGAAAACAAAAATATAACGAAATCATGCATTATCAGATATAACTTATAATCAAAGCAATTGAAAACAAAAAAATAAAGAAACCATGCATAATTTACCTCAGTCACTAACATCTCTTTCTTTTCTTTGTTGGAATATTAATCACTTGTTTCTTAGCAATGCGTACGGATGAATTGATCCAAATTCCCTCATTATGATCGTTTCTTATATATGACTCATCCGGTATAAGATCCTCAACTTCATCATTTCTATTCAACTCATTTCGTCTAATGCATGACTCATTCTCAACATCAATATCACATTGATCGACACCGCTATCATTAGTCACTTTGTTAGAGAAAAGCACTATAGACCATTTTGTACTCTTCGGGTCATTCACATAGAACACTTGTTTAGCTTGAGATGCTAGAATAAAAGGTTCATCTTTGTACCCCACCCTAGTAAGATCAACTTGCAAAAATCCAGACTTATCCATTCGTATGTCACTACTATTCACCCACTTGCAACCAAAGATGGGAATCTGAAACTTCTCGTAATCAAACACCCAAATGTTCTCAATAACTCCAAAATATGACAAATTTGCATATTTGGGGTTTAAGTCCTTCATACTTGATATATGCATTGCTTCAGCTAGCACGGTGACACCACTATTTTGCATAGTACTCTTATCATCTTGTTCTTTGGTATAAAATGTGTATCCATTAATTGAGTATGCGCTATGAGAAAACACATGCAAACTTGGACCATATGCCAAACATCTCAACCTTTCTGTTACCGAAGAAGGATCTGAAGAGCACTTCGAATAAATATGATCCTTCAACCATTGTATGAAACTTTGATTGTGCTCTATAACTATCCAATTTTCATTTCTGTTCGGATTTAACCTTCGGAGTACATCCTTGTGCATTTCAACATATGGCTCAACCTCATTATTATTGTGCAGAACATACAAATGAACTTGATCCCGTTCATCCCTTGATATTGTCACAATTTTATTCCCAATTAATTTTTTACCTTCCATTTTTTCGAAAATCTGAGCTCTGGGGAGTCCAATCGATTGAACGTTAGACAAATATTCAGTACAAAACTCAACAGCTTCTTCAACAATGTATCATTCAACAATACAACCCTCTGGTCGACTTCGGGATTTCACGTACCCTTTTAATATTTTCATATACCGTTCAGCAGGGTACATCCATCTCATATAAGCTGGCCCACACAACTGTGTCTCTTTCACAAGATGAACAACTAAATGAACCATTATGTCAAAAAAAGACGGAGGAAAATACATTTCAAGCTCGCACAAGGTAATTACAATCTCTTTTTGTAGTGTTGGTAAGATCTCGGGATCGATCACCTTACTACAGATTGACCTAAAGAAAAAACACAATTTAGTTATGGCACTTCTTACTTTTTCTGGAAAAATAGAACGTATACCTATCGGTAGAAAATGTTCCATTATAACATGGCAATCATGTGTCTTCAAATTCTTCAACTTGAGGTCTTTCATAGAAACAAGTCTTCTGATATCTGATGAGTATCCTTCTGGAACCTTAACTTCACTCAGAGACTTACACAAATTTTTTTTCTCCTTTCTAGATAAAGTAAAAGCAGCAGGTGGTAGATATGTTCGTCTTCCTTTCTTCACGGGTGCTAATTCAGTTCTCATTCCCATTTTTAACATGTCCTCCCTTACTTTAAGTCCATCCTTAGACTTGCCTTTTATATTGAGTAATGTACCGATAACACTTTCAAATACGTTTTTTTCAATATGCATAACATCGAGAAAATGTCTCACGTACAAAGACTTCCAATATGGCAATTCAAAAAATATCGACCTTTTCTTCCACCCACCTTTCACAATCTTATGTGCAAAAGGCTTGCCAAACTCAGTACGCACATCTTTCACCTTTTCAAAAACTTGTTCACCTGACAATGCGGGTGGAGCTCTACGATGTTCGGTGTCTCCATTGAATGCTTTTCTCCACCCACGGTAGTGATGTTTAGAATGTAAGAATCTACGATGACCGAGAAACACATTCTTCTGGCAAAGTTCCAATCGAATCGTATCGGTTCCGTCTTCACAAACAGGACACGCACGTTGACCTTTAATGCTATACCCAGATAGATTCCCGTATGCTGGAAAATCATTAATTGTGCCAAACAACATCGCCCTCAAATTGAAACTTTCTTTCCTATATCCATCATAAACCTCCACACCGTTCTCCCACAAAATCTTTAAATCTTCGATCAAAGGTGTCAAGTATACGTCTATGTCATTCCATGGTTGTTTAGGCCCAGAGATTAACATAGATAACATCATGTACTTACGCTTCATACATAGCCACGAAGGTAGGTTATAAATCATAAGAATTACAGGCCATGTGGTATGTGAGATACTTTGAAGACCATGTGGGTTCATTCCATCAGTAGATAATGCCAATCGAAGGTTTCTTGCTTCTGATCTAAACTCAGGATAATCATTATCAATCTTCGACCACTGTGGTGAATCAGCCGGATGCCGATACTTTCCATCAATAATTCTTTCATCTGCATGCCAAGTAAGATGTCTTGCATCGGTTTCACTATGAAACATGCGCCTAAATCTCGGAATTATCGGAAAATACCATAAGACTTTTGCGGGAGATAATCTTTTCTTATATCGAGACAAACCGCATTTAGGGCACTCAGTTAACGTTGCATATTCGTTATGAAACAAAATGCAATCGTTAGGACAAGCATGTATCTTATCATAGCTCATGCCAATAGAGCACAACATTTTTTTGCCTCATAGGTTCGATTAGGAAGAACATTATCATCTGGTAGCATTTCTCTCATAAGGGCCAACAACTTTGTGAAACTTTTATCCGACCATCCATTGCCCGCCTTTAAGTTGTACAACTTTAATACTGCAGACAGTCTTGAGAATTTAGTGCAACCTTTGTACAACTCTTTCTCTGCATCGCTTACCATCCTCTCAAACATTTCAGGACAATCATGAAGATCTTCTTCCAGTGCTTCTACAATCTCTTCAACTCGATCACAATCGTATGTTTCCGTGTCTTTGTCGTATGAAGCATAGGTCGTATTACTTTTTCCACTCGATTCAACATTCTCGTTAATTTTCTCACCATGAAATATCCAACACTGATAACTTTGATCAATTCCATGCCTCAGCAAATGCGATTTCAATCCATGTGCGTCAACCTTACCAATATAACAACAATGCAAGCAAGGACAATGCATTCGTCTGGGGTTTTCAGCGTGTTGAACAACATACTTAACGAATTCCGCAACCCCACTCTCGTACTCTTTGGTCATTCGATCGGCACAGATCCATGTTTTATCCATGGTTTTCCTACTTATTAAGGTAAACAATCAATCCAGACGAAAATACATAACTAAGGTAGTATCTTTGAATATTCTAACAATTTTAAAGTTCAATTCATTTTAAACTTCAATAACGTATCCATAACCAATATTAATATAAACTTCAATAACGTATCCGATACGCCGATATACCAACTTTAATTACCTCATCACTTTCATTTTTTCTATTACAAGAATCAAACTTTTTCTATTACAATATACCTATAACTATACCTATAACACGTTAATTTTTCTATAACTAACTTTAATTTTCTATTAGAATATACCTATAACTATACCTATAAACATTTTCTATTACAAACATTTTTGTATTACAACATTTTTCAAGGATGAACATTTTTCTATTACAACATTATTACTTATCAAACATAACAACTTTAATTACCTCATCACTTTCATTTTTTCTATTACAAGAATCAAACTTTTTCTTCCATTACTTTTCTCTTATCAACATTATTCTATTATCAACATTTTTCTATTATCAACATTATTAATTATCAAACATAACAACAACAATGTACCTTATGAACTCAGTTTTTACAAACTCAGTTTTCTAATCAAACATAACAACAAGAATGTACCTTATTGTTTTCCTTACAAACATCAACATTTTTCTATTGTCAACTTCTAAACTCAGTTTTTATGAATCAAAACAACTTCAACAAGAATAATACACTAAACTCAGTCAACAAGATTATGCACATTCTCAACATTAGTAAACTACCGCAAGATTATAAACATTCTCAACATTCTCAACAAGATTATAAACATTCTCAACATTCTCAACAAGATTATACAGTAGAAACAAAGAAATGAAGAACATACCGCAATGAAGAACAGTAGAAATGAAAAACGAAGTCAACACCCAAATGTCGAGACACGTACGATTCTTCAAACACGTTCAATGATTGAAACCGAAAAATGGAAGTGTATTCGTGTTCGCTGTTATGGTTTTCGCTGTTAGGGCTACAACGTTCGCAGGAGGGAAAACAAAAGAACAGAGAACGAAAATAGAAATGGAGTCTGAAATTTTATTTTAATTAGACCTTAGACAGCGCTTTTGTGGAAAGCGCTTTCTAAGGTATGCCTTAGACAACGCTTTCCAAAAGCGCTTTCTAACCCCCCCCCCCCCTTAGACAGCGCTTTTGGTTTTAATTTTTTTTAAAATTTAAAGACTTTAGACAGTGCTTTATCAAAAGCGCTGACTAAGGTCTATATTTAAAAGCGCTTTCTAAAAGCGCTGTCCAAGGGGGGGTCTTAGACAGCGCTTTTAGAAATCGCTGTCTAAGACCCCCCCTTAGACAGCGCTTTCATTATTTTTTTGGAATATTTTCCGTGTTTTATTTTAATTTTAACCTTAGACAGCGCTTTCTTTTAAAAGCGTTGTCTAAGATGCGCTGTTAAAAGTCATTTTTGGCGTAGTGATTTAAATGACTGAATTTGAGCTTCTTCAACCAAGTGCACAATTGTTCTCTCCTTTTCTCTAAAAAAAATTGTGTCGACCTTTCCAAATTACCCAGATGGTATCAAATTAAATAACACTGAATTTATCTGTTTTACTTCTGCACGCTTAGGATAACCCTCTGAACTGTTGGAAATTTGAAGCCGGTGAATTGTGCAACGCTATAGATATGTCTAACCATCATAGGATCGTTGTCCATACCTGCAAGTTTAAATCACACTATAAAAACGTGAGAAACAGTTTCAATTGACATCCATATGCGTGATCCAATTGTGAATCGCTCAATACTCCTCTCTTGTGAAGATTATCCTTAGATGGGATTCTATTATGCAGTAATCGCTAAACCAAATCATTTACCTTTATATTTTTGTCTTAACAGATTGAGTGAAGACCCGAAAATCTATCCTTAAGTGGTAAGTCCTCACACCACGGATCTAACCATACAAATATGTCCTCTTCATTTCCCCTCTCTTTTATAAGTCTTCTAGACATCCAATTATAGTCGAATCCCCAAGTTCCATTTTCGATACTTTGGATATATTTCCACCATGTTGAGCAATTTCTTCCTATTCTGACAATCCTACTGTTTACTTGACAATACTTTATACCAAGTGTTGTTTTTATAGACCAAAAGATGTCATTTCCACTTTCCTAGTAATATACTCAGTTGAAAGCTTTTAATTTTTTTATCCCTAGCCCCTCGTCCCCCCTTCTCTCGACATATCTTATTCCATTGGACCCAATTGATTTTCTTAGTTGTCTCGTTCCCGCCCTGCATAAATTTTTTAAATAGAGATTCTAGTTTAGAGATTGTACCTAATAGAGCTTTTAAGAACGATAGGAAATACACTAGTATATAAAACATGCCTAATCCAAACAATATTGTTCATCCATAATTTAACACCAAAAAATGGAAACAATAAAACAAAAATTTAACAATAATAATAGTCACCAATAAAAATTAATGGAAATAACTTCATAAATTGTATATCTTAGAAATAAATCAATTAAAAGAAAATGAAAATGAACCTTAATTTGAATGGCCATGGAAAGAGAGTGTATAAGAATAGAAAAAAGAGATTAATTAAATGATTGATTTCAACATGATGACTTTCACAACATGTCTTACCAAAAAAAAGAAAAATACAAATAAAAATAATTTATATTTTAATTCTTATGGCACTCCATAAGATTTTAAGGCACCATGCGTGTTTTCAAGACTGTCTATTATTTCCGGAAGATATATCTTCAGACGCACCTCATGGATGATAAAACGTTGATTATTTTTCGGAGATGTATCTCCGGAACAATTTTAACTTTAAATGGTCCCATGATTTCTCCCATAGTCATTTTCATTTGATAAATTCCCGAGAAGTATCTACGGGAAATTTCCGGAGATACAACTCTGAATTCTTATCAGAATAGGTTTTTTTAAATCCACAGTGTCGTTGTTCCTAGATTAAATGTAATTATTCGCAGATGAAAAATAAAATAATATACATACCAAAATAATATAACAGTATAATACATAAAGATGTCATGTGTCACAAAAACCAAAACATAGGAAAAAAATCAGGAAAAAAAGTAAAAATGAGTACTGAACAAAAAATAATATAGACAACTATTAAGTGTGTCTGACAACCTCTCTTATGTTTGTTCTACCGCCTCCTCGATTTCCTGGTCTGCGTCCTCGACCATCAATCCCCCGGTCCTCGCACGATGTCTGCGGCACATAAATGCCCCTTGTGCCCACACAATAATGACATCTAGTACTCGCTTGACAACATACTCTTCAGGAAAGATACCCTCGTCGATGCATGCTCGTTCCATCCCCACTATGCAACGACAACGAGGCAAGACAACTTAAGTGTGATCCAATTGAGACTGTTGCTCCTCTAAAATCTCCTGATGAGTTGGTCTGAGTGGTGATCCTGGAGCAGTCGACACCATGTATGAATGTGAAACCTTGAAGAACCATCTGATGTATCCATTGACGAAGCTCCAGTCATGGGGCACTATGGTTTCCTGGGTCTCATTCGGTAACAGATGGCTTTCATAATCCGTAAATATCTCCTCTATATGTATACATGTCAAGCCAATAGGAACAGAGACATCAGCATGCCTAGGTATGGTCTGGATGAACCAGAAATGTCACATGACGTGCTCGGGAAGATGAGTAACAGTGATCACCAAAATGCAGTTCAACCATCCGGAGTAGAATGATATATCATCAAAAGGCTGCATATAACGGTGATCGATATAACAGTTGTAGTGGATGTCCTCAACAACCAAGCAATCAAGATAGACTCTGAAAGGCTCGATTGTCTAGTTCATATGATACCTTAAAATTTGATCCTAAGATATGTACATCATCAGAAGAAATCCATTGGACAAATGACTGTACCAGACTGATCTAAACAGTATCCCTGCAATGAATCGGGATTCTTGAATCCCTAAGAGGATTCAGGAAAATGACCAATCATTAATACACAAGATTTTAAACCTTTCAATCATTATCAAAAGAGTAAGGAATCTCAAATGATTAGAAATCTTTCAAAGGTTGTACAAAAGTTTTAGTGATCTGGGCCCCGAGCCATCACAATCACCAATTAAGGTTTCAGTCGTTTGAGCCCTCCAAATGAAATTTTCATGGGAAAGGGAGCCAAGTCCTCCACATATCATCAAGGATGTTGACATTACCATGACAAGACATTTACAAGTACAACAGGTGCAGAGATCACAGACTGCAAGATTATGGTTTCTCAATGCCCGTATTAGGGTTTCTGACTAATCGGGAGACCAAAAGTCAAGATTTTCATATGGACAAGATCATATACCATAGGGAATTATTTAAATAGCTTATATACATCTTATAAGTCCATTCATAAGGACAAAATACCTCAGAGGAAGTCCAGTTGGAAAATCAGAAATCTAGGGGTATCTAGTATAATTTCCATCTTGACCAAAAAGTCAAAGTTTGACTTTTTCACCCAAAATAATCCTCATGACCTATATTTCAAGAAATATGTTCTATGAATACATTTGATCACAAAAAAGTCATAATTTGAAGATAACTTGCAAAAGGGGCAATCTTCTAAGTTATGGAAAAAGTGTTCAAGTGGCCTACTTCCAAGCATTATAACTTGTGATCCAAGCATCATATTTAGTGAACCAAAGCTCAAATGAAAGATCTTACAACAAACTACAAGTGATTCAACTAGGAGAAACTCCAACTCCTCATGGATTTCAAGTTAAAGATGGATCAAAATCAAGGAAAATTATGATTTTCAACACTTAGAAAAAATTTGCCTAAGTGTAAAATCAGCAAAACACAAAAACTTTGAGGCTTTTTACACCAAGTTCCAAGCTGATTCACATCCTTTTCAAAACACCAATATTGTTGCAAATGTTGCCAACAATTCAAAGAACCAATTGGCATGAAAAGATCTTGCTTGTACATGAAGAAATCATGGATCAAAGTAAGCATCAAAAGTTGTTTGGCAAAAACAGATTTTCCACAACTTTGTGAAATCTGATTTTTTTAAGCAAAGTACATTGTCAAGTGGATTTAAGCATCTTAAAAATGATTACAAACCTGAAAAGCAATGATTACACCATGGAATTCACCAAAATGACATTCCAAAATTACAACATTATGCATTTTGATCCAAGGGTCACAAAGCTTCAAATGGCATATTATTGGATCTCTTGTTCAACAAGTAATAGGTGGACACAATCCAAGCATCAAACTTCAGAGGAATGTTAATTTTGTTGCTACATATCTGGGCTATTTCACATGTAAGAGATATATTTCATAAACCATGACTCACCATTGTTATATTTTCACTTCAAATCTTGGAGGCTAAGTTTTCTCAACATATTTTCCTATAAATAGAGACTTCATTCCATCATAAAAATTACACCAAAGCCTCTGATCTCCAAACTTTCTCTTCTTTGCTCTCAAAGACTCAAAACTAAATATTTTGAGCAATCACCATCGGGTTTTGGGTTTGAGCTAGAACAAACTCACTCTAATGTTTATAAGGTGTTCAAACACTTATATCACCTCTGAAACACCTACAACCCAAAACCACACTTCAAAACCTCAAGAACACCTTGTTTCTGCAACTTGAAGGCTACAACTTGATCCAGCCATTTGCAATCAAGTCCAAGTGTTCAAACACACTCCATATGGTGTAGGGAAGTTGTCCAGATCATCACAACATCTCTGTAACACCTCCTACTCAAAATCACATCTCCACGTGCAAGCTCAAGTTCAGGTAAGCCTCAAACTTGGCTAAATCATAATCCATGTTGTCGTACCCTAAATTTTGACTCGGGGTTTTTTTGTCTATTAAAAAATCAAAGAGGGACTCTTTTGACATTTTAAACTGACTTTTGAAATTTTTCAGGTTTTATTCTTAAATCTAATAATTACTAAAAGAATCATAAATTATATCATAATTTTATGGGGTTATATTTTTAAAACAAAAGGGGCTATATTAAGTTAATTAATAAATATTATTATTAATTATTGAATATTTTATTTTTGGATTTAATAATATCATTACTAATATTATTTAGTTTTATTAAAAGTATTATTTTGGATTTTTTTTAAATATCATTGTGGGTGATGTTTTTGGTTATATTTATCTTTAAAAAAACAAAAATATTTATTATTAATCATATTAATATTAAATTACAAATATTATTATTTGGTTTTATTAAAAAAAATTATTAATAGTAAATATTTTTGGGTTTAATAATAATAATATTATTACTAATATTATTATTATTTTACTAATTATTATGTTGTTTTTTATTAAATAATAAGTTAGGAGGATATTTGTTAGGATTTTATTATATTAATATCAAATTTTATTATTATTATTTTTTTATATTAGTATTATTATGATCTTATTTTTATTATTTTTGGGCCATATCCAAATTTCTAACCTTAATTATGTCTATAAATAAGATTTTTGTCTCTCCTATTTTTTCGACCCACAATTCACTAAATCATACCCTTAAAAGTTGTTGTTCTTCACATTGAAGAACAACAACACTAAACTTATTGTCGTCTATTCCATCAGAGACAAAAAGAAAAGATCGAATTAGGAGACAAAGATTGAAATTGGTGGCGTGGCAAAAGAAAAAGATCGAATTAAGAGACAAGGATCGAGAAGGAATTATTTGACTTACCGGGATAAACCTTGATCGTAGGTTGGTTTCCTAAGACTATCGCAATATTTATTTAATATTCTATTTTTGAAAATCAATAGGTGCAGTTTTATCATGTTGATGTAGGATATGATTTGTTTCTATGTTAGTATGTTATTCCCCTCACTGTGCTTAAATTGTGTTCATTTTGATTCATATTAGTTTGTGATTTTTTAATCGTGTGACCTCTCTTTAGTCCATATAGTCAAAATAATGGAAATCTAAGGTAACTGCTGTAAAAATAACAACAATAAAACTTCTACCATTATAAATTCATCAAAATATTTCACCCAACCTTTCACATGTGACTCACATATTAATTGATCTTAATTCAATTTATACCAACAGTCACATATAAATCCAATGCTACTCATAAACCATGGCATGAAAATTAAAATCTCACAAACATAAAAAACCAATCCATGCCAAACTGTCAGAACCAATACATAATCATAGGGCTTGTCTTTTAAGGGACATCATAAAAACCTTTTTTATTTTATTTTTTATTTTATCATAGACTTTTTTTTGTGTCTTTCTTTAAAAAAACAATATTGTAAAGGCATTGAAAATAATAATAACAAAGAACAGTGTTATAACAAAATTTGAAATATAAAACACAATAAATCTGGAAAAAAAGACTCCAACATACATTAATCTTGTGAACGTTGATGGTATATCTAAAAACACAAAAAAAAAAAATCTTAATTAGGTTGTTTACACAGAATTTTTCACAAATTCTATAGAGCAATAGTTATCACTAAACATACACCTCCATTTAATTTTAATTTACAATATTCCTCAATCACAATCTTCATCAAGACACCATTGGTAATAAACCAATTATATTCAAAACAATAACAGAAGAAAATCATAAACAAAATCAAAACTTAAATATTTGTAATCCTTCAAAACTAAATCTTAAATCTGTTGAAAGTGCTGTTAAAAAGCAGTATTTTTCTGTCTGCAACAGCAGTAACCGGTTACCCTCTGGTGAGTAACCGGTTATCACTGTCAAAAACAGAAAAATAACTGAATTTAACAGCATTGCACTTTAGTTGTAAATGTTGTATTTTTAGTTCTCTCAAGTGTATCAATGTATAAATACTGTTTGTAAATTCCAATTGAATAAAAAAAAAAATGCCAAATCATTTTCATCCAAATTACTCTCTCTTCTCAAATTCTCTTTCTCTCTCAATTTCATCTTCTTCCCCAAATTGATTTTTCACCATTGTTACACCTTTACTTTCAAATTCTGGTTTTGTTGTTTATGTTTGTTCTAACATTTGGCATCAAGAGCTTGGTTATTGATCCGATTCCGCTGCAACAATGGCTACCATTTCCAATGATCGAATTCCCACAAATCTTCCAATTCTTGATTCGAAAAATTACGACAAATGGGCGAAGCAAATGAAGGTTCTATTCGGTTATCAAGAAGTGCTTGAGATTGTCATCAATGGAGTCACGCCATTGGGGGAACAAGCTACCGATACGATTAGGGCTACACACAAAGAAGAAAAGAAGAGGGATTACAAAGCCCTATTCTTGATTCACTCTTGTGTGGATAACGACAACTTCGAGAAGGTTGGTGATTGTGAATCCGCGAAGCAAGCGTGGGAAATATTAGAGAAAGCTTATGCCGGTGCCGCGAAAGCGAAGGTGGTAAGGTTACAAACTTACAAGCGTCAATTTGAGCTAACGAAGATGGAAGACAAAGAAACGATCAACGACTACATTACGCGCATTACTCGGTTAGTCAATCAAATCAAGTCTTGCGGCGAAACGATCGTAGAGCAGAATGTTGTATCGAAAGTGTTGCGTTCGTTAACATCGCGGTTCGATAACATTGTGGTTGCTATTGAAGAATCAAAGGATCTAACGACTATGAGCAAGGATGAGTTGCAAAGTTCGTTGGAGGCGCATGAGCAAAGGATGGATGAGAGATGTGTCGAAGCGAAAGCGGAGATCGCTTTGCAAGCGCGTTTGAATGAGAAGAGCAAGAGGTCGAAAGGAAAATTTGTAGCTAGAGGTAAGCCAAATTTTCAGAATTTTGGTGCAAACAATTCTCAAAATTCGAAGGGTTCGATGTATGAAAAGGGTGAGAGCAGCTCCAAGGAGAGTGATCGTAGTAGCGGTTTCAAAAAGGATTGGAGTAAGGTTCAATGCTTTAGGTGCAAAAAGCTTGGACATGTTCAATCGAAATGCTATGCAAAATTGAACAAGACTCGCGATGATGAAGCCAAGGTTGCTAGAGAAGAGGTGGAGGATGAAGACACCGTTCTAGTGATGATCACGGAGGAGAAAAGTGGCATTGTGGATGTTCCGGACAGCAGCTACTGTCATGACAGTTCGCGGGACAGCAGCTGTACCGTTTCAGAAAGTGGTAGAAAAATGTGCTCGGATCGAGATGCATTGGTTACCGTACGTGATGGAGTTCAAGGTAAAGATGAATGGTACTTGGATTCCGGTTGTTCAACACATATGACGGGTCGTAAGGATTGGTTTGTGCAAATCAATCAAGCGACAAAGAGCAAAGTCAAGTTTGCCGACGACACTACTTTAAGCGCGGAAGGGGTTGGAGATGTTTTGATCGGAAGGAAGAGTGGAGGCTTTTCAAGGATCAAAGATGTCTTGTATATACCGGGAATTAGGTGCAATCTTTTAAGTATTGGCCAATTGCTTGAAAGAGGGTACTTAATTCGGATGGAAAACAAGATGATGCGTGTTTTAGATTCAAAAGGTGTGTTGATTCTAAAAGCGCCGATGGCTGCCAATAGAACCTTTAAAGTTGAGTTAAGGGTTATGGAGCATCGTTGTTTGGCTACCGCGGCAAGTAGAGAGGAGTGGCTATGGCATTACCGTCTTGGTCACCTTAATTTTAGGGATCTTAAGATGTTGCAACAAAGTGGTATGGTAACGGGGCTGCCACTTATTAGTATTCCGACAGAATTGTGTGAAGAATGTGTGACATCCAAGCAACACAAGAATGTGTTTAGCAAGGATGCGGGTCGGAGAGCTAAAGGCCTACTTGAGGTGGTGTATTCCGACGTTTGTGGACCGATGCAAGTAGAGACTTATGGCGGCAATCGATACTTTGTTACGTTCATTGACGATTTTAGTAGGAAACTTTGGACTTATCTTATCAAGAGAAAGGATGAGGTGTTTGGTGTGTTCAAGAGTTTCAAATCCTTGGTGGAGCGTCAAAGCGGCCGGAAGCTCAAAGTTCTCAAAACGGATGGTGGAGGTGAGTATACCTCTAGTGAGTTTGGGAATTTTTGTGACCTTGAGGGTATTGTGCGTGAGGTGGTGCCTCCATATACGCCTCAACAAAACGGGGCTGCCGAGAGGAAAAATCGTACAATAATGAACATGGTGCGTAGCATGCTTTGTGGGAAGAAGTTACCTAAGGAATTGTGGGGTGAGGCCGTATCTACGGCTACCTACTTGTTGAATAGGTGTCCTACTAAGAAGCTGCAGAATATCACACCCGAAGAGGCTTGGAGTGGTTTCAAACCTAGTGTGGATCATTTGCGCATTTTTGGATCGATTGCGTATCGTCACATACCGGATCAACTTAGAAAGAAGTTGGACGATAAAGGTGAAAGGTTGATACTTGTTGGATATCATTCTACTGGGGGATACAAGCTGTTTGATGAGAAGAATCGGAAGATCGTGATAAGCCGGGACGTGCTGTTTGATGAAGTGAAAAATTCTGCAGCAACAGCAGTAACCGGTTACCAACCGGTGAGTAACCGGTTACTGCAGAAAAATCAGCAACATCAGTTTTTTGAATTGTCTGATCCGGAGGCGTCCGATTCCGCTGTACCTGCACCTACAGCAGCTGAAAACAATGTTGTTAATGAGGGTAGACCTGTGAGGCAAAGAGCTATGCCTCAAAGACTCCGAGACTATGAGAGGTTCCTAGATACCGAAGTGAATAACGATGGTGATTTTGTTCATTTCGCACTTATGGCCGAATCTGAACCGGTAAATGAGGAGGAAGCCTTAAGTGATCCTAAATGGATATGTGCAATGAAGGAGGAGCTGGAATCTATTGAGAAGAATGGTACTTGGGAGTTGGTCGATTTACCGCTTGGAAAGAAACCGATTGGTGTGCGTTGGGTCTATAAAGTCAAAGAAAATCCTAAGGGTGAAGTGATCAAGCATAAAGCTCGATTAGTGGCCAAAGGGTTCTTGCAACGTGAAGGCATAGACTACGAAGAGGTATTCGCACCGGTGGCTAGACTAGAAACTATTCGTTTGGTTGTTGGGATGGCACATAGCAACAATTGGGTGATCTACCAAATGGATGTGAAGTCGGCGTTTTTGAATGGTCCTCTTGATGAGGAAGTTTATGTGGGGCAGCCACCCGGTTTCGTGATTAAAGATCAAGAGAGGAAGTATTACAAGCTACATAAGGCGTTGTATGGTTTGAAACAAGCTCCAAGAGCTTGGAACAAACGCATTGACGGCTTTCTTATTGACATCGGCTTCAAGCGATGTGTATCCGAACATGGTGTTTATGTGAGGTCGGATACGATTGATGGTGTTATCATACTTTGCTTGTATGTTGATGATCTCTTGATTACGGGCAGCAATGACAAGTGCATTTCAAGGTTCAAAGGAGAGCTCATGAGTGAGTTTGAAATGACGGATCTTGGTGTGATGAGTTACTTCCTTGGCATAGAGTTCCACAAGTCAAAAGTGGGGCTGCTTATGCATCAAAGGAGGTATGCACTTGATATCTTGAAAAAGTGTGAAATGGAGCATTGCAACGCTTCTAATACACCGTGTGAAGCAAGAGTGCAGCTGTCCAAAAGTGAGGATGAGGATGATGTAGATCCAACACTTTACCGGAGTTTGATTGGATCGTTGAGGTACTTGTGCAATACGCGACCGGATTTGGCTTTTAGTGTCGGTATTGCTAGTAGATTCATGGAGAGACCTAAAGTATCACACTTGGCAGCGGTTAAGAGAATCCTTAGATACGTGAAAGGTACTCTTGGTTGCGGAATTCTATTTCCCGCATCGGATATGGGACGCAAATGTACTTTACTAGGCTACACCGATTCCAATTGGTGCGGAGATAAAGATGATCGAAAATCAACGGCGGGTTACATCTTTATGTTCGGTAAAACACCAATCTCTTAGTGCTCCAAGAAGGAACCGGTTGTAGCACTCTCTTCTTGTGAGGCGGAGTACATTGCGGCTTCGTTGAGTGCGTGCCAAGCTATGTGGCTTATGAATCTAATGAAGGAATTGGGATGTGGTGATGATGTTACTACATTGCTTGTGGATAATGTTTCCGCGATTAATCTTGCGAAGAATCCGATTGCACACGGAAGGAGCAAGCACATTGAGATGCGGTTTCATTACTTGAGAGAATTAGTTGGTGACGGAAAGCTTAGATTGAGCTATTGCCGAAGCGAAGACCAAGTTGCGGATTTGTTGACGAAGGGTGTGACACATGAGGTGTTCAAGAGACTGGTGAAGAGCTTGAACATGCTGGACTTGGATCAACTAAAGTGAGGTGGTGTGTTGAAAGTGCTGTTAAAAAAGCAGTATTTTTCTGTCTGCAACAACAGTAACCAGTTACCCTCTGGTGAGTAACCGGTTACCACTGTCAAAAACAGAAAAATAACTGAATTTAACAGCATTGCACTTTAGTTGTAAATGTTGTATTTTTAGTTCTCTCAAGTGTATCAATGTATAAATACTGTTTGTAAATTCCAATTGAATAAAAAAAAATGCCAAATCATTTTCATCCAAATTACTCTCTCTTCTCAAATTCTCTTTCTCTCTCAATTTCATCTTCTTCCCCAAATTGATTTTTCACCATTGTTACACCTTTACTTTCAAATTCTGGTTTTGTTGTTTATGTTTGTTCTAACAAAATCCGCCATAAAATAAATCAGAAGTTGACCGCAGGAACCTCTGGAGTCAAAAACACAAAACCACCGCGACCATAATTGTGTCGATCAAACTCCGGTCTCTCACCCCTTTGCGCGATTCCGACAGATCGCTGGAAAAATGGAAACGGCACCACGTCTCTCTCATTCGCACACCGTGAAACCACCGGAAACAAACCGAAACACACCATCGTTGTGCTTACTGTCCGACCCTTCACCTTCACGCTACTTTTTGTGACTTCACTGATGTTTGTTTAGAGGATTTGAGTGGGTTGTTGCTCAGATTTTGGGAATCGTTGTTTGCTTTGAGTTTGGGTGAGAAAGAAAATGGGGATGGAAGTTGTTTTTGTTTTATGGAAGAGAACGAGAGGAAGAAGAGGATAACACCTTGTTTTGTTCTTTTTTTAATTAATTTATTTTTTCACAAAATAAAAGAATTAAAAAATAAAATAAATAGATGATAGGGGCGCCACCCCTTTTGGGTATAGTAGGGTTTCTTGTGTTTTTTTTTTTATTTTATGATTAGAGTGTTAGGGTTTTATGGGTTATGGGCCTTGCGCCCTATAACTCTTTACACTCCTATTTGAACCCGAAATGCTACTTCCATACAAGATATACCCACTGGGGTTAAAATTTAATCAATAAATCAATTAAACTAAATCCTTAGTTTAATTATTTAATTAGGGATCTGATTAGAATTTTAATCACGCTTTATGATTATAACTTGGAATATTAATTTTATATAAAAAAATAATTATCATTATTATTTTATTTTGGGTTATTTAGAGTTTTAATTTAATTAATTAATTGGGTTTATAGGGAAAATATTTTAAATTGGGATTTTACAATTCTAAATTTTTATGGGATGTTTATTTAAGGAATTTTAATTATGGGATTAAAACTTGTTTTTTTTAATATATTTGGA
Organism: Lathyrus aphaca; assembly: GCA_963966055.1. Taxonomy (NCBI): domain Eukaryota; kingdom Viridiplantae; phylum Streptophyta; class Magnoliopsida; order Fabales; family Fabaceae; genus Lathyrus; species Lathyrus aphaca. Next base: position 389,448,149 of record OZ014519.1, on the reverse strand, counting down.
TTGAGAATTTTTTTTTTATTTTTAATTTAAATTTACTTTGGGATCATAATATTTTTGGGTTAAGCATTTTGGGATTAAAATGAAGTTATTCTAGTTTTAAAATATTATTTTTTATTTTGTATTGGGGATTGAAATTATTTTGGGGATTTAATTTATTGTCAATGTTTGGGGTATTAATTTTGGGGTTGATTTTTAAAATGTGGGGTCTTACTTTGGGGTTTTACAAGGTTTATGGGATTTCATAAAATATGGTTTTGGGTTTTATTTAAGGGATAAATGGGGTTTTATGAATAAGAAAGATGGAGTTTTATAAAAGTAATGTATTTTTTTAATAACATTTAAAAGTTTTTATTTTTATTTTTAAGGGTTTAGAAATTAGTTAAGGGGGTAGAAAAGAGATTACGAATAGGGTTTAGGAGAATAGGGGAATGGAACTACGATGCTTTGATCTCTTTTGTGATGGTACGTAGGCATAGGGTTTTTGTACAAAGACCTTAGCGAGTAACTTTAAGAAAAATTAAGGTTTTAGAATGTTCATGTGATTTGAATTTTTTTCACAAACAAACAAACCCTAAAGACTAAAAAGTATCTTATTAAATATAATAGAAGTGAGGGGTGCATAACACCTTCCTCCCACTTAAATGACTCCCAGACCATAGATCTCTACCTTAGGATTTAGGTTTATCCTTATTTACCTTAAAAAATAGGATGGTGACTCTTAGTTTTTATCCTGACCAGGTTCTTTCCTAAGTTGGACTTATCCCGAAGGATTTCCGTAGGAAGGCTTGCTCCTTCTCATGGTAATACAAGGGTATAGTCTTAAGCTTTATGGCTTATCAAAACCATATATCCTACATGTGAGGGGATTGGGTAGTAAACATCTAGAACTATCATAATATAGGGACCCACCCAAATTAGGTCATACTTGCAGGTTACCCTACCAAAAATTAAAAAAAAATGATTGTTTCATTATCAGCATCATCCTCTCATTCATTCATGAAAAATTTATTTTCATATTTTGCATTACGGGGTCTTAAAACATTCTTTTCTACAACAAAAGCAAAGTCAGGGAAATGGAAATTAATAAGAAAAGAAGGATTACATTTAGGGTGATAAGCTCTGATATGGGATGGCTGAAGGAATATTTTGCAAAGATACCCAAAGACAGAAGGAGATCCTTAATTCGTAAAATGGGAACATTTTAGATCTTATAATTATTCTCCTGCGTTAATAGCTTTGGCCCAATAATATGATCACGGGTTAAGGTAATTTCAATTTCAAGACTTCAAAATGGCTCCTACCTTTGAAGATTTCTACAAGGTTTTTGATTATTCTATAGGTAACAACGGTGTCTTCAAAACTATAAGGTTTTGTCCTTCGCTAAAGGAAGTTATTGGACGTCTTTACCTATATGAGTTTAACTTAAAGGGAAACAAATAAAGGATTTTAAAGTCATATTCAAGCTTTTGAAGCTGAAGTTCAAGAGTAGGTTGATTCACTTCAAAAGGCTAGGAGTCAAACTTTAGATGTCATCATGCTAAAAGGAAGGGCAGAAAGGAAAGTGGAAGCACTTGAAAGGGATATAGGAGATCTTCGTGGATCATATGATGATTTAGAAGCTTGGAGTACTTATCTGAGGGAATACCTACAAATATTGGAGGCTTCTTCTAAATAAGGCAAATGGATTATAAAGTGGCTTGCTAGGGATGATTGATACTACATAGAGATACTTCAAGTTGGTCATATTGTCCAACGGTCTTATTCGTGAAATACCCCAAAGGCTAAAGAAAGTGGATGAGATGTCAATCATCTTCAAGCCAAAGGAGGAAATCATGGATTTTCTTGGGTTATGCTGTCATATGGTAGAAGAATTCAGGGAGATGATTAAAAAACGTTTCTAGGTGCACAATGGTTTCTTTTAGTTTTCTTTCATGAATAAAGGGCTATGACCCTTATTGTAATTTATCCTTTCATGTAATAAGTTCCTTAACAATTTCTATTCTAATAAAGTATTTTGAGTATCTATTTACTCTTGGGTTTGCTTTGCCATTAATGAATGTTTTAAGATCCCGATGAAAGTATCTTTTCTTTGCATATTCTTACATACATTTGTATGCATATAACGTTCATCATAAGAACATATCTTTTCAAAAAGGGTTAAAACGGGAATCATTTTAAAAAAAAAAATCTCATCTCGGGATCATCGAGCTTGACAACCTGACTTCCCGACCTCACACTCGAGCTTACCAGAAGTTAAGCCATATATCAATTGAAGAAGAATCAAGCAGTCTTTAAGGGAGATGCAGGCACTATCGAAGAAAATAGGAATGATAACCCATTGTGTGGTTATAACTTGGAGAATGAAGAAGCTCAGGAGGGGAAACAAAGGGTTAATGATATACCTACTAAAAGAGTAATCCCGCAACATGTTCATAGTAGGGCACCTAGACCTTCTTACACTTATGGTCCTCTGGCCAACCAGGATGATTAGGATCTCCAATACCAGTATAATATGGGAAATAACCTGTTACCAGGGCACACTGGGGAAATTGTCAATGCCATTGAAGGGATATAAGTTCATTTCCTAATCAAGATGGGAGACATAACATATTGGGGAAATTTATGGAATGAAGGATTTGTTCGAGTTGGGTTACAAACCGGCTAATCAGGGGATTTAGAGGGTTCACAAGCAAAGGAAGTTCTTCCTATCACCGAAACTTTCCATAGTACCGGGGTCGAAAGTCTAGTGACTGCAATAGAAGAGGATGATAAAGGGATATCCAAATTGGTGTGTCATTGCTAATCAGACACGATCCTCGACAAATGGAAATGATTGATATTCCTGAGATGATTTCCATTTCAAAATAATTCTCTTTTTCAAGCAAGGGATACCCTTTGTTTATTTGGGTTATTTTAACGATAAATTTGCAATTTGTTTTCAATCAAGATCTTATTTCCTTCATTTGAAATTATTTCAAAAATGGCAAGATTTATTTAAATAGTTTCATTTCAAATACTACCTAGTCTAAATCGGGAATAATAAAAATCTTTTTGCATGCAAATTTTAAAAATAAACATATTGAAAATAACATCAGTATAAACCCTTATGACTTCGAATTACCGATTTACTAAGTGGAAGAGGGTATGAGGACGATTATGATCTTTCGGAAGAATTAGCCAAATTGTTAAGGCGAGAGGGTAAAAAAATGCAACCTCACCAGGAACCTGTGGATGTGATCAATCTGGAGACTCAACAGGAAAAGAAAAAGGTCAAAGTCGGCACTTCATTAAACAAAGATATAAAGGAAGAACTGATCAAGCTTTTGTGGGAGTATATGCAACGCTCGTAATTAATTAATTAATCTAATTAAATATTATTGCTTATTTTTCCCGATTATTGGTTGTTGAGTGTTGTTTTGTCGTTTGTGTCGTTAAGTCATTTAAGCTGTTAAGTCGATTTTTATATTACGGGTTAAGTTTTGTTTGGGTGGTTTAGTTAATTTACTTAAGTCGAATAAATAAAATAAGCGTTAAGGAGGTAATATTAAGTGGGCTTAGTTTTGTGGTGTAAGAGTAGTAAGTTGGGAGTGCTAAGTTGGACCCATTAGTAATTAGGTTGATTAGAGAGTGTTTAGTAAAAACAAGCTGAAAAATCTAATTAGGAGAACAATCTGAATTTTGGTGAGAGAAGAGCATGGCTAGAGGAAGAACAAGAGGCTAGGTTGGATTTTTTAGGAGATATCTATGGTGAATTCGAGCTACCTTCAATCCAAAGTAAGGGTGGGGTTCGAATTCCATAACCGGGACTAGATGATCGTATGTAGGTTAGGATTTTCGTATAATTTCATTGTTGTGTTTTTTATATGATTTATTGTCGATTTCGTGTTGATATCTGATGATGAAGCATGTTGTTCTTGTTGTATTGTTGATATAATCATTGTTGTATCTGTTGTTTGTGTTGTTGTTGGACTGTTGTTGCAGAATTCGTGTAGAGAAGATGTTAGGGTTCGTAAAATCGATCATAGAACTTGATGGATGAATATATACAGAAGTTTTTTAGAGTAAAATTGATGTAGAAACCCAGTTAAGATTGAACAGAATGATGAAATTGTGAGAAATCATAGCAGAGTTTGAATTGTAGGCTTTTTGGTAATTTGCGTAACATATATGGGTTTACGCGTAACACTCTAGGGCATTATGCGTAACATACCCTTATACGCAGGCTTTACGCGTAACAAGTTTGGCTAATATGCGTATCATTATGGTCATACGCGTATGGGCAGAGCAAATGCAGAAAAATGCAGTTTTTGGCGATTCGACCTATTTTCGCATCCGTTCCGAGTTGGTTTGATCTTAGACTTAAAGTAGGCATGGAATAGGTTGATTATAGTAGATTTGAAGATTCAAAAATGATAATTTAGTAATCTAATTGATTAAGCCGTAACTTTGTGGTTTTCGCGTTGATGTTGTTATAAGATGTGTTGTCCCGATCTTGGGGAAGATTAATATGTTGCAGGTCCTATGACTAATGTTGATTCATGTTGAGTTGTTAAGTTATTATGTTGCTAAGTTGTTGATTAATTCGTTGTTGTATGCCATTCATAGTTGCATACATTTGCATATTTCAAGTTGGAGCGAACGCTCGATTCAAGTTGACATGGATTGGCAAATAAGTTGTTGATGCCTCGATAAACTAGAAATGTTTTAAGTTGGGAGTTTACTCCAAATGGTACCACATGCATATAAGTTGAGTCGCATTGAGTTGCATATCATTGTGTTGATTGTTGGATGTAAGTTGTACGTTTATGTTTTTTGTTGTATGAAGTGGTGTGATTATATGATTATCTTATTTACATATTGATTATCGTATCATGTTTATGTTATTCGATATCTCACGCCTTCTGTTTGAATGTTGCCCTCTATTGGTAACGTGCAGGTAACAAAGAGTCCAATACTTAGTAGCTTCAAGTTGGTGTTTGTCGCTCTGATACGTAGCACTTCGGGGGGATGAACACATGTTTTGTCTTTGTAGTTTTATTTAAGTTTATGAACTAGTTTTAAGTTATTTTATGTTGAAGAACCAAGTTGAGATTATTTTGATGTTGATTTTATATGAAGTTGAATTAAAGTTGAAACTTGTTGATCCGCTGCGTTGTTTTTCCAAAGTAATTATATTAATGAAGTTGTTATTTGATTTTAAAGTTGGAAAATGTGATATCCCATGTTTGTTGATGAAATATTATAACTCTGATTTAATAATTAAAGTAGGTAGAAATGGGGTGTTACATTAGTGGTATCAGAGCAGGTCGGTCTGTGTGACCAAGTTGTCGAGTCGTAGTTGTCGTACCTTGAAAAAAACATGATCCTTGCGATGGAACGTGGAAAGAAACAACAGAGTCGCCACCTAATTTTATTTATTCTACGAGAGAAAAAGGAGATATAGATACAACCTAAAGGAAGGATAAGAAATGGTTTACGAAACCAAATTCTAAGTTCGGGAGTCGGTTACGCAAGGGCAAGGTATTATCACCCCTCACGTCCGTTGTACTCAACGGGAACCTCTTAGCATAACTATGTGATTAAATGTTGATCTAAGTCTTTGTTTTCTTAATGTTTGTTAATATGTTTGTTTAAAGGAAAAGAAAATTTTAAATTATTGTTATTACAGGGGAAAGATTAAAGTTTTTTATTAAGGTGCTCGCGAAGGATCAAAATCCTTGTGCCTACGAATCCCCTTGTGTAATGGGAAAGTCAGAGCTTCGTAGTTCGTGCAACTACGGTTTGTGTTTTTTAATTGAACGATTGTTTAAAATGCATTCTACTGCTAAGCATTGGCTTATACTCGTGGTGGAGGCTAAAGCGCTAGCTTGTTTGCGAGATAGAAAGATTTAAACAATGTTCGTTTTAGAGAAAGATGTTTGATATTTACTTAAGGTGTTTTAAACAAAAAGGCGAATGAACCACAACATGCGGGGATGGCCCAGGAGTGATTTCATTCAAGGACCCGTGGAGTGCTGGACTCTAGAGTTCAGTTATTTGTTGATTAATTATAAAATGATTTGCGTTTGTTTGTACGTTTTAAGTTGTATTCTTTTAGCGTAAAAGGGCGAACGAAGTACAACTCGAGGGCTAACCTCAAGAGTAATTCAATTCAAAAACCCGAGGAATGCAGGATTCCTGAGTTTAGTTCTTTCACGATTTTAATTTGCGATTTAGATGTTTTGAAAACGCATGAGCGAATGAATTACAACTCGAAGGTTAGCCTCAAGAGTAATTCAATTCAAAAACCCGAGGAATGCTAGATTCCTGAGTTTAGTTCTTGCGAGATTTTTATTTGCGATTAGATGTTTTGAAAACGCAAGAGCGAATGAATTACAACTCAAAGGCTAGCCTCAAGAGTAATTCAATTCAAAAACCCGAGGAATGCCAAATTCTTGAGTTTAATTCTTGCGCAATTTTTATTTGTGAATAGATGTTTTGAAAACGCAAGAGCGAATGAATTACAACTCAAAGCCTAACCTCATGAGTAATTCAATTTAAAAACACGAGGAATGCCAGATTCCTGAGTTTAGTTCTTGCGTGATTTTTATTTTTTAAAAAAATTTGCATTGGTTTAGGGTTAATGGTTGAGCGTACTTTTGATAGTCATTTTTTTTACATTGGTTAAACATTACTTATAAAGAAATATAAAACCAAGACCAAATCGGATTGACATAAAAGTATAAGATAAATCTAAACGGGATTAAGAAAGAAGAATACAAACATATTTTTCGAGTATTTTTTTTATAAAATTACAACCAAAAGCTAAATTTACCAACTTAAACCTAAAAAAAACTAAAGTTATTAATTAAAAGTTTATCAATTAAAATCTAATAATTAAAATTACTAACTATACCAATGTAAAAAAAAACTATTTAATTAATTAAGTATTTCTAAATAAAACCTAAAACCAAAATAAAAAAAACTAAATAAATAATTTTGATCAAGATTCTAAATCTAAAATTAATATAAAAATCAAATAAGAAAACTACTAAATACTAGAAATTAAAAGTAATCGGCCAGAGAGTGCTAATAGTAAGCCAAAGGAGTGTTAACATCAAAAACAAATGGGCTTATATCACCATATTGAGAATCTGGCCCTAATATAACCTAATTGGTGAAAATAAATAATACATTAATAATAATATAATTAAACCTAAATAACTTAGTTAAACCTAATAAACTCAATACTAAATAAAATAAAGGAAAAGTAAATAAAATGGAACGATTCCACAGGTTTATCACAACATAAATAGTAACCTTCCAAAAAAACGTTGTTTACTTCTTCACATTGCGTCTTTTCCTGCATCTCCGGCGAAAACGGCCCTTCAAACATCTCTCTTGCTCGTGGCGCTCTCTCTACGTTTCCGCTTTGTGAATGCTTCACGGTTCCTCTCTGGTTCAAATCGCGGCTTGTGCGTTTAAAGGTTCGCGGAGGTTGAAAAGGGGCTTTCGCAGGTGATGGTGATTTTGCGGTGAGGAGGAAGGCGGTGTTGAGATTCTGCTCAGTCGGAGATGGTGACAACTTCGTTTGAGGCGTTTTTTCGGTTTGGATGGAGACAAGATGTTTGGCTCGGAGTTTGGTATCGGCTATAGTTTTTGGGCGAAGGAGAGTTCTGGGTCGGCGGTCATGGTTTCGGGAAGGTGAAGAGCTCGGCGGTTTAGTGTTCTGGTTTTGATACGGTTGGTGAATTTTTGGTTGAAGGTGTGATTTTGATTGAAATGAGTGGTGGTAATGGTGGAGGGCGGCCTGATGATGTTGCAGGGGTGAAGATGGTGGAAGTGAAAAGGGTTTTTAGGTTTATAAACAATTGCAGGTGGTTTTCTTTTGTTTTTAAATTTTCTGTTGTTTATGGTTTTTTCAAAGCCCCCCCACTTCTCTGTTCGTTTTTTTTTTCTCGCAACTCTCCCCTTTTTTTCTGCGTTTCTGTGTTTTTTGTATCTATTGTTGAAAGTGATGATGAGTAATGTTTTCAGGAATATGGTGTTATGATTTTTCTTCAAGGAAAGTTGAAAGGATGAAAATGGTCCCTTTAGGTGTGAGACTGGCGGGTAATATTATCAGGGCCTTGAAGGAGTTCTTTTTTTTTTTGTTTTTTCGAATGGCCTCCTCCGTATATGTTCTCAACTTCTTCTTTTTATGCCCCTTCAAACTTGTTTACTAAGTTTCCAATTATCAAGGCCTTTGTCTTGTATTGATGTGCAGTTTCTTTCAATAAGAGATTATTGCAAAGTTTTGGCTTGTTTGGGAGTGTAACAGGGTGTTGTTGTAGAGGGTGCAGTGATAACAGTCTGTGTATGTGTAAGGGTTGACTATGTAGAATTTTTGGATTGGTGTGTAGGATGATGCAGGTTAGGGTACAATTGTTCAATGGAGGGATGTAGTAACAAATTAATTGAATTACTAAAGCTAACTAACAAAGTTAAATTAATTAATTAAAACAATACACTAATATAAACTAAAATAAAAACTAATTGAATTTAAATTGAATAAAATTAACTTAAATTAAAATTAACTTGAATTAACATTGAACTAAAATATAATTAAAACTAAAACACTAATTCTTAATAAAAACTAAATAATTTAATTAATTTAAGAAACTAAACTAATAAAAAAATGAAAATTAAAATAAAATAAGATTAAACTAAATCTAAAATAAATCTTATTAAATCTAAATTAATTAAATTAGACTAATTAAAAAAAATAACTTATTAAAATATTTAATTAAAATTAACCAATTAAGATATAAACTAAATTAAAACTAAATTGAAATTGAACTAGATAATTCTAAATAATCTAAAATAAATATTTAACTAAGAAATTACAATTAAAAATAAGTAAATTACAAAATGAGACAAAATATTCTAAATAAAATTCTAAGATTGAATCAAATTCTAAAATTTATATTAAAGTGATTAAAATATAAACAAACATTCTAATTAAAAAACGAAACAAATTCTAAAATAAAAGATGATGGTAAAATGTATGATTAATGAAAAGGACTAAAATGTAAAATGACTGACTAATGATAATGCTATGAAATGCGCTAGATGAATGAAATAAAAAGCTCGGTCAAAATTTAGGGTATGACATTGTAGCGGTAAAATCATGAGTGTAAGCTATTAGCTAACTTAACTCAAGGCAAACAGAGTCGCCACCGCGCTTTTATTTTATTCCAAAAGGAAAAGGGAAAAAGAGCGAATAAAACCTAATGAATCTAAAAGCAAGAAAGCTAAAGAAACGCATCAGAGAAACAAGTAAGGGGATAGGTTACACAATGGGAAGGTTTTACGCACCCAAAATGTCCGTGGTACTCCACGGGAGCCCTTTGAAAAATTTACTGCTTTTGATTTGAAAATGGTTTGTTTGAAAGAGATTGAAGAGATGAGAAGAGAAACGTTTTTTTTTATATTTTTGTGTTTGAAGAGGTTTAATGCCTCATACCTACGTACCCACAAAGTGCAATGCGAGATCAAAACCTCGTAATTCGTGGTACAAAATTTGAAAAGAAACAATGAGTTGAATTGATTTTAAAATGTAGAGATAAGTCGTCATTCTTTAGCGAATAATTCCGCTAGAAAGAATGAATCATATCTAAACATATGAAAAGAAAAGTGCACAAAGGCACAAAAACAATTGAGTGAGTTTTAGATTTTTTAAAGTCTTTGAGAAGAGAATTTCGATATGCTTACATGGATTAACATTTATTAAGAAGATGAAATGAAAAGGGTAAAATCGCTTGACCTAAGTCAAGGTTTGATTGCGAAAACGTTTGAAGTTTTAAAAAAAAACAAGAAGATTTGAGAATAGGGAGAAGATTTGAAAATTTAAGAAATGGGAGGAGATGAAGTGACTATCCTAAGAAAATAAAATAAAAAGATAAGGGAAGAAAGATATAACCAAACTTGATGACATTCCAAATTATGAGCATAAGAGTTCCATCCTTATAAGCTAGCAAATGACCAAATAAAGGCTAAATCCAACTTTTTGAAGATTAAGGCAAAGGAGGTATTCTAAGAGTCTAAGTCCAAATCTCCACTCCAAATGCTAAGGATAGTAACCAAAAGTCCACAAATTAAAATCACAAGTTTTTTAGAGGTTTAATCCTTTATTAATGTTTTTGTGTCCAAACGGACAAATAGAAAATCAATTAACAAATAATAAGAATAAATAATAAACATGATATGGATGAGTAAAGCAAAATAAAATAAAGACAATAAAAATGCAAGAAATTAAATGTTAGTAACAAAAGAAATAAAAATGCAAGAATCTAAAATATTAATAGTAGTAATAGTATAATAATATTCACATAATAATGGTATGGTGAACTTAATCAACCACAACCAAAAAGGAAAGTAACCAAAATCAAAGGCAACCGGATCCGCTTAGCATCTTACACTATATCGATTAATCAAGGCAAACCGAACCGAATTCAATGAAATTTGAAAGGCGATTGGGAGACCCAAAGCACCTACGCATCAAAAATTCACAAGTCTCGATTCTTAAAGCAATATGTTTAACCATTTTGGGATCACGCGATCAACAAGAGATCCGGTCCACGAAAGTGTAAGTACCAAATTAGATTTTTATTCTGAAGTCGGGACACATTTAGGTCTATGTTAAGCAATTGCCGAGTAATTTACGAAGTAATTACCCTACAAATGAGGCCGGCCACCACCAATTAAGGTGCATAATGTTAGTGCTAATGGATGCGAGATAAACGATATGTAAATCGTTATTCGAACGCGATATCGTACAAAACTAAAGATGAATACCAAATTGAGCCGTACTTATGGTATTCTTTCATCCTTAAGTTCAATCACTCATCTTGGTGGATTCAAGCATGAAAATGTATCACTAATGCAAAGTACCTTAAATGAATTGAATACTCCACTTAAAGGTAGTTTTGAATTAATGAACATTAACTACTCTAATCTACACCCAAAGTCCATTGAAATTAAGGAGGAATTACTCCAAAAAATGCTTCCCAAGGTAAAAATAAAAGGGAGGAAGAAGAAGAAGAAAAAGGAACCAAAAAGGGGCTTGAAACAAGCCAAAAACACCATTCTGACTTGTGTTAACCGGTTAACCAATTGGTTAACCTGTTAACGCAAGTAGATTTTGGACAAATTGCGCTATTTTTAAACTGGTTAACCGGTTAACCAAATGGTTAACCGGTTAACGCTGTACCAGATGCTGAAAAATGAATAAAATTCAGCATGATCCATTTTTGAAACCTTTTCTCAAACATTGGATGATCATGATCTGAAATTGCACGAATTTTAAAACCAAAATACAATGGAATCCCTGCAATCAAACAATAAATAAAGATCCGAAGGCTCTAGAAACAAAAGCACCAAAGATCTACATCTTGAATATTGATGGTGAATATGGGTTTATGGAGGAAGATTAATTACCAAAAGCTTTTCTTCAAATTGAACCAACATAAGCTTAGATCTACTGAAATTGATGAGAAAAAGAATGAAAGGATGAAGGTCTAGCTCAAGTTAATCAAGAATTCAATGTGAATTATTGATAACTTCAAAAGAAAGAAAGACGAGCTTTGTAGAATTTTGGTGTTGGGGGAGTATTTTGCAAGAGGTTTTGTGGCTATCAAAAGCTTGTGGAATGAATGAAATTGTGGTCCTATTTAAAGGCCTTAGGTATGGAAATTTGGTGGAATGGAGCTTGCTTTGGTAATTTGAATTTAGGTTTGGTAATTGAAAATTTGGTGGGAAATGGAAAAGAGTGATGATTAATGAGGGTTTATGGTAGGAAATGATCAAAGTGATGTAGAGAAATCAGAAACCAATGGATCTAGAATATTCCAATTAAATCAATGATCTAAGGGTGCTGAATTTGAATAAAAAATTCAAATTTCGCATTGGTTAACCAGATAACCGGTTAACCAAGCTGAATTTTGAATTTTTTTGTTCAAAAATAGTTGCTTGGTTGTTTCGGCCCGATTCTTGTGTACGTCGAAGAAATAAACATGTGAACCTTGGAGATCCTTTGAATGAATCAATTAACTTGGGAAATCCTTGCTCTGATAATTTTGAATTATTTGCAGATCGTCTTCGACTTTTGTGAAATTTACTCGAGCTGCAGGACTGCTATTTTTTGGCAATTTTATATGGTTCCTCTTCCTTAAAAAAATTTAGCAAAAGGAAACAAAATATTTTTGGATTTTGATTAATGGTTAGTAAACACAATCAAATAAAACAATTAAAGATGACGGTGATCCCTTGGGAGGCATAATCCTAACCCGAGAAGAACCGTGCAACCAGCGCGATCTTGTTTGTATGCAAAAATGCAGATGAGATGCAAAGAAATCTTAGGGCAAAAATTAGGGTGTTATAGCTGCCCCTATTCAAGTTTCTTCAATCCAGAGATATGAAGATTGACATCTTCGTCTCTACAAGATGGGAGAGACTTAAATACAGAAAACCTAATTTTTGTCCTAAGAGAACATGATATGATATGGATATGATACGCAAGCCCAAGATCTTTGTGGGGAAAACACGACCATCAGAGGAAAGCCAAAACTTGGGGACACATAAGAAAATCCCGCTGGGGAAACAAAAGACAACAAAAGAGTTACCAGAAAAATAAATAACTGGATAACTGACTACACTTGGGAAAAGATATATGATATAATCAAGGTACAAGATTCAACAAGGGAAAGAACAAATACTCTGCCAGGGAATATCAACCAAACAAAATATTCAAGTCCAAAAATGGAGGAGTACCAGGTTGGAAACGAATTATCAACTACCTGTTTACTGGGTAGGAAAAATAAGGGACTCAACTATCGATTTACTAGATAGGAGCAAAATAAAGAGGGATAACCTCCGCTACCTTTTTACTGGGCAGAAAAATTCTCAACTACCTAATTTACTGGGTAGGAGCTCAAGCAAAGGGAAACAACATCTATTACCTTTTTACTGGGTAAGAAGAAGAAATCTCGACTACCGGATTTACTGGGTAGGAGTACAAGTAAAAGAACTTGATCAATTTGGTAATATTACCCACTATCGAATAACTGATAGCTTAATTCCAAAGTAATATACTCAAGCTGGAGAAAATGTTGCCCACTATCAAACAATGATAGCTTAATTCCAAAGCAATATTACTCACAAAAGGGGACCAAAGTTCAATCCAAGAACAAGTTGGAGAGAAACGGTCAAACAAGACTCATCCCGAGGAGGAAATATCTCAACTGGGGAAATTCCATCCAGATGATAAACTGGGAGGAAACTGAATCAAAATCATCCACGAAAAATAAGCTCAGTGGGGAATTAGAAAGAATAAACACTTTCTGCTTAAGGGTTGACATTCTAAACTTGAGAGGAAGACAACACACACACTCCGTGGGGAAAAAACCACACCAAAGAGCGGAGAACAATGATAAATGCAAGAATGCAAGCAAAAAATGCTATGCTTATGCGTATGAATATGCGTATGAATATGCTGACAAAATAGACATAAAGATAAGAAACGGGTGACATGAACACCACAACAACCAGATACTCGGCTAATCCCAAGGCAATAATGCAGGGAATCATGCTGGAGATTCAATTTGACATCCTGCAGGGGAATGTCAAAAGCCATCAAAGGAATAAAATCCTACTACAAGGCTTAACTCGTGATGAGAAAATATCTGCTAGGGATCCAATCCACAAAGCAATCTTCAAGAAACACTAACAAAATCTTCCATTCTCTGGGGAAAGAGGGAAATGTCCCTGCTAACACTGATGGGAACAAATATCTTCATAACTCCGTTTGAGGAAACAAGATAAAGATATACCAGTGATGCAAATAAAGCATAATCTACTGGATCATCAAACATTCACTCTGCATAGGGATATCAACCTACCGAGGAAAGGTAAAAATCAGCCGAGGATTAGGGAAAAGCTTCCACAATCCTTACTAGGGACAGAAGAATTCTTGATAAAAATCAACTTTTGCAAGGAATAACTGTCATATCACTCCTGCTCCACTTGGGGATATAGTGCAAGACCTGCTGAAAATCACATAGGAATCTGCTAACTACTAACACATGCAGGCCTACTGGAGATCCGCATGGGGATATCAGAAGTTATCATCATAGCCAAAACACAGTTACGAGGGATTTTAAATCAACACCCACCATCAGGTAAAAGAAAACCTCTAAACTGACTGCTATATCAATACTTCTATTCAAGGATGCAATCAACTCAAGCTGAGGAACAAGAACTCGACTGAGGATTTCCAATGCTTCTCAAGTTAAAGATAACTTGCTGAGGAAGAGATCAAAACTCAGCTAGGGATTCTTAAGAACATCCCTTCCAACAATTCTTCTGGCGGAGACATTGGAACTCAAATACAATCTCCGTTCATGCTTATTGTTGGGGAACAAAACATCATTAACATCAACCTGCCAAGACTATTCAGGAACTTCACATGGACACAACTGAATCAAACCCTGCTTTGGGAGAGACAAGTTACACACATCCCGACTTTACCATCCTTGGAATCACTATTGATATCCTTTCTTTGTTCACATATCAAAAGATAAATGTTTTTATAATCTTCAAAGATTAAATTTTATTAAATTTGTTTCAAAAATCAACATCAACAATAAATTGAAATTTTGTAAACAGAAACAATATAAAGAATTGCAAACAATTGAATAAAAGCTCAAATTCATTGATAGAATGGTAGTAAGCAAATGGCATGACTCCATGGATCATTACAAGTTTGAAAAATGGTAAATACATGGAAAAGGGCTACATTGAAATACAATGATCACTATTCTCCCTATCAACTTTGAACTCCACTATGTCCGAAACTTCAGTCAATGATGAGTGAATAAGAATCTTTGATGGGAAATTCTTCTGAGGGATAGAATCTGAAATCCTCGGTCGTTACAAGTGATCCAGTCTGTCGACGCAGTTACTTGCCATGATCCCTAACTTTTGCCTAGATTGCCCTTTTGAGTTTTCAATCTACCGGGATAATTATTTCTCTTTATGTCTCTAACTTTTGCCTGGACCGCCCTTTCGGGTTTTCAATCCACCGAGACACTCATTTTTGCCTAAGCCTCCCTTTCGGGTTTTCAACTTAGCGAGCTATTCTTTTATTTTTTAGGCGAAGTATTTCTTGACTGCATCCTCATTCACAGGGCGAGTGATCTCCTCACCATCCATAATTGCAAGAATTAATGAACCGCCAGAGAAGGCTTTCTTGACAACATATGGGCCATCGTAGTTCGAAATCCACTTGCCCCGAGAATCTTTAATGAAAGACTGAATCTTTTTGAGCACGAGGTCGCCTTCTCTGAATACACGAGGTTTGACCTTCTTGTCAAAAGCTTTCTTCATTCTTTGCTGGTACAACCGACCATGACACAAAGCTATTATTCTTTTTTCCTCAATCAAATTCAACTGATCAAATCTACTCTGAAACCATTCAGCCTCAGTCAACTTGGCTTCCATCAGAATTCTCATTGTTGGGATCTCAACTTCGACGGGGAGCACTACTTCTATACCATAAACAAGTGAGAAAGGGGTTGCCCTTGTTGAAGTGCGGACAGATGTACGATACCCATGCAAAGCAAAAGGGAGCATCTCATGCCAGTCCTTGTATGTCACAACCATCTTCTGAATGATCTTCTTAATGTTCTTATTCGTAGCTTCAACAACCCCATTCATCTTCGGTCTATAGGGAGAGGAATTATGGTGCTGAATCTTGAATTCTTCATAAAGCTCTTTCATCATCTTATTATTCAAGTTCGAACCATTATCAGTAATGATTCTATTCGGAACACCATACCTGCAGATACTGTTATTCTTGATAAATCAAACCACAACTTTCTTGGTCACATTAACATACGATGCCGCTTCCACCCACTTGGTGAAGTAATCAATTGCCACAAGAATGAAACGATGTCCATTCGAAGCCTTGGGTTCAATCATACCAATCATATCAATTCCCCATATAGAAAAAGGCCATGGGGAAGAAATCACATTGAGATAAGCGAGTGGCACGTGAATCTTATCAGTATACACTTGACATTTATGGCACTTTTTCACATACTTGCAACAATCAGATTCCATTGTCAGTCAATAGTAACCTGCTCTCAACATATTTTTAGCCATTGCATTCCCACTAGCATGAGTGCCAAAAGATCCTTCATGAATTTCTTTCATTAACATGTCTGCTTCGTGTCCATCCACGCATCTGAGCAAGACCATGTCAAAATTTCTCTTATAAATCACATTTCCATTCAGGAAGAAATTGCCTGCCATTCTCCTTAAAGTCCTCTTATCTTTATCGGATGCCCCAAGTGGGTATTCCTGACTCTAGAGGAAACATTTAATATCATGATACCAAGGCTTGTCATCATGGACCTCTTCAACTGCAAACACATGAGCTGGTCTTTCAAACCGCATCACTCTGATCATGGAAACATCATTCCACTGGTGCACCTTTATCATAAAAGCTATAGTTGCTAAAGCATCTGCCATCTGATTCTCATCACGAGGAACATAATGAAACTCAATTTTAGTGAAGAAAGTTGATATCTTCCTGGCATAATCTCTATAAGGGATCAAGTGGGGTTGATGAGTTACCCACGGACCCTGGATCTGATTGATTACCAAGGCAGAATCTCCATACACATCAAGATGCTTAATCCTCAGACCAATAGCTTCCTCAAGACCCATAATACAAGCTTCATACTCAACTTCATTATTGGTACAAGGAAAAGTCAACCTCGCAGCAAAAGGAATATGTGAACCATGGGGAGTAATGATCATTGCCCCAATTCCTCTTCCGCGTGCATTTACAGCACCATCAAAAACTAAACCCCATCGAGATCCAGGCTCCGGCCCTTCCTCAATCAAAGGTTCATCACAATCTTTCATTTTCAAGTACATCACATCCTCATCTGGAAATTAAACTTGATAGGCTGGTAATCATCAATCGGTTGATGTGCCAAATGGTCAGCCAATATACTACCTTTTATAGCTTTCTGAGCTCGGTACTCGATATCATATTCTGATAACAACATTTGCCAACGAGCAATCCTCCCAGTCAAAGCAGGCTTTTCAAATATATACTTGATTGGATCCATTTTAGAGATCAACCAAGTTGTATGATTCAGCATATACTGGCGAAGACGCTTTGCAGCCCAAGCTAAGGCACAACAAGTTTTTTCAAGCATGGAGTACCGAGACTCACAATCAGTGAATTTCTTACTCAAGTAGTAAATTACATATTCTTTTCTTCCAGATTCATCTTGCTGACCAAGCACACAACCCATGGAATCTTCCAACACAGTCAAGTACATGATCATCGGTCTACCTTCCACCGGAGGAGACAAGATAGGAGGTTCAAGCAGATATTCTTTGATACTTTCAAATGCCTTCTGATAATCATCTATTCAGACACAACCTTTATCTTTTCGAAGCAACTTGAAAATCGGAGTACATGTGGCAGTCATATGAGAGATAAACCTCGAAATATAATTCAACCGGCCCAAGAATCCTCTTACTTGCTTTTCAGTTCTTGGAGCAGGCATTTCCTGAATAACTTTCACTTTATCAGGATCAACTTCAATGCCTCTTTGGCTGACAATGAAACCTAACAACTTTCCAGAACGTACACCAAATGTGCACTTGTTCGGATTCAAACGAAGCTTAAACTTCCTTAACCTCTGAAACAACTTTAGCAAATGTTCAACATGATCCTATTCAGTCCTCGACTTAGCGATCATATCATCAACACATACCTAAATTTCTTTGTGCATCATATCATGGAAAAGTGTGGTCATAGCTCTTTGGTATGTCGCACCAGCATTCTTCAATCCAAAGGGCATCACTCTGTAGCAGAATGTTTCCCATGGTGTAATAAATGTGGTCTTTTCCATGTCCTCGGGTGCCATCTTTATTTGATTATAACTGGAAAATCCGTCCATAAAAGAGAACACATCAAACTTAGCCGTATTATCTACCAACATATCAATCTGTGGCAATGGAAAATCATCTTTTGGACTAGCTTTGTTCAAATCTCTGTAATCAACGCACATTCGGACTTTTCCATCTTTCTTTGGAACAGGAACAATATTGGCCACCCATTGAGGATAATTAGATGTCACAAGAAAACCTACATCAATCTGCCTTTGAACCTCCTCTTTGATCTTTACTGCCATATCAGGATGAGTTCTTCTCAACTTTTTCTTCACAGGTGGACATTCAGGCTTCAACGACAATATATGCTCCACAATATCAGTATCAAGACATGGCATGTCTTGATAAGACCAAGCAAATACATCAACATACTCTCTGAGAAGCTCTACAATCCTCTTCTTAACATCAGGACCAAGCAATGCTCCAACTTTGACTTCTTTCTTATCATCTTCAGAACCCAAGTTAACCATCTCTATAGACTCTCCATGAGGCTGAATAACCTTCTCCTCGTGTTCAAGCAACCGAGAAATCTCATCAGGAATCTCTTCAACATCCTCTTCCTCAGCTTCAAACACAGGGAATTCAAAGTTGGGAGAGGGCATAAGATCATTGTTTTCAATGGGTTTATCAATCAATCTGCACAATGATTTTATTTTTATTTTAGAGTATGAACAAAAATGCAAACATTATGCAGATAAACAATTATTATTATTTTGGGTTTTTTATGTTACCATTTTTCATAATAAAGCAAAAAGGGAAAACACATATGGAAATCAAAATAACATTTTATTGATGATGATAAAATTTGAAACAAAGCCAGATAAACATCACTTTCACCTTGGGAAGAGTGAAAGGGTTTTTTGAAAGAAAATAAAACAAATTACTTTGAAGCATGAACAATAAAAGGAACATCAACAGCAATCCAGTTCTGGCAAATCTTTCCGTGCGTAACAAAGTTAGGCATTTCTTCATCTTCATCATCTTCAATGATGGCAGCAGCGGAATGATCGTTGATAAACCCAACACTTCGGAAACCTTCCTGAATAGTCTTAGGGTCATTGAGAACCACGCCTAGTGCAAAGCCAATACCAAATCCTTCCTTGTTGTTGATAGCATCAATAACTTGTCCCCAACCATCAGATTGACCAGTTTCAAGCACGCGCAGAGCATCCTTGAAAGAAGACATAGGCATGGCATTCTTCTTAGCAACATTAATCACAACAGAAAGAGTTTGAAATGAAGTTCCCACCTCTTCTTCCGCATCAATATAGGATAAAGATAACAAATTGCTCACAAGCATCGCCCTTTCACCGCCAATGGTCACTAATTTCCCTTCTTTCACAAACTTCAACTTCTGATGAAGAGTGAATGTCACAGCTCCTGCCTCATGAATCCAGGGTCTTCCAAGGAGACAACTGTAAGCGGGACGTATATCCATTACTTGAAAAGTAATTTGGAATATAAAAGGTCCAATAAGAATAGGAAGATCCACTTCACCAATCACTGTCTTCTTCGATCCGTCAAACGCTTTCACAATAATCCCACTATGCCTCATGGGAGCACCTTGATACGCAAGCTTTGACAAAGTCGACTTCGGCATCACGTTCAGAGAAGATCCAGTATCAACTAGTACCTTAGACATAGCATCCTCCTGACAGTTCACTGAAATATGCAAAGCCAAGTTATGATTCCTTCCTTCTTCAGGAAAATCATCATCACAGAAACTTAAATTGTTGCACGATGTGATATTAGCCACAATACTATCAAACTGATCAACAGTCACATCATGGTCAACATAAGCTTGATCAAGAATCTTCTGCAAAGACTGCCTATGAGCCTCAGAGCACATCAAGAGTGATAAAACTGATATCTTCGACGGAGTATGCAACAACTGCTCAGTAATGTTGTACTCACTTTTCTTTATCAATTTTAACACCTCATCTTCACTATCACCAGATTGACTTGATCGGGCAACAACATCCATAATCTGTTTACTCGCCCTTGTATCTTCAACTCTCTTCGGAGGATCTGAAGCATAAACTCTACCACTTCGGGTAACCTTTGTCACATTAACAATGCTAACCACATACTTTGGAGAAGGAATATGAACTTCTCTACCATTTTCTATCATCGTAGCATTATACCGGTACGGGACAACTTTATCAGACTCATATGGCATTGGACTAGGCAAATTGATCACCAATGGAGTAACAACATATTTGCGGCTATTAAAAGAAATAACCACCCTCTCAGGAACAACCTTCTCAGGAATATTGAATTGAGGCATAATAACATTCATTTCATTCTCATACTCATCTCTTTTTGCTGTCACTTCAATCAACTTATCATCCATCATCTTTTGAATGTCTCTCTTAACAATCACGCAACCACGAGGGTTCACCGAGCAGATGCAACATCCAACATAATCATGATCAATATCGTGATATTCACTTAAGAAAGCATGCATCTCAACCAAATACCTTCGAATATGGCGGACCTCATAAATCTTGAATAAACCAGGACAACCATCAACCATATTCATAGACGTATTACCATGCTTCATCAACGAATTTGTTTTCACATTTGGATTAACATCATTGAAAAACAGATTATTGTTCCTCATCAATTTCTATACTTCAAACTTCAATGGATAACAGTTCTCAACATCGTGCCCCGGGGCACCTTGATGAAAAGCACAGCGAGACTCTGGCTTATACCACCATGGGATAGTCTCTGGAACTGGAGGTGGAGAACGTGTTTGCACAAGATTCTTTGCAATCAAAGATGGAAATAAATCCGCATACAACATTGGGATGGGATCAAAACTCGGCTTAGCCCAAACCTGTTGATTACCACCTTGTTGCACAGAAGGTTGTTGATAACAAGACTGGTACTTTGGAACTATTGGCACAGTTGGAGCCACATTAATCATCGGAGTTACAGAAGCTACATGCTGCGGATGGCGATTCTCACGACCATAAGGTCTTCTGTAACTTTCACGAGACACAACATTAGTCTAATCTTCTTTCTTTTTTCCAAAGTTGAACCTTCTAGAGCTTGAGCCATTACTATTCTCTTGACTTAACCGTCCTTCACGGACACGTTCTTCTAAACGCATCCCCATACTCACCATTTCAATGAAATCAGAAGGAGCACTTGCTATCATCTTCTCATAGTAGAAAGAACCTAAAGTCTTCAAGAAGATCTTCGTCATTTCTTTCTCTTCCAGCGAAGGAACAATCTGAGCTGCCAACTCGCGCCATCTCTGTGCATATTCTTTGAAAGTCTCTTTGTCCTTCTGGGACATAGCACAAAGTTGATCTCTATCTGGTGCCATATCAATGTTATAATTGTATTGCCTCACAAAAGTCTCTCCCAAATTATTGAAAGTCTTGATTTGGCTATTATCCAAACTCATATACCATCTCATGGCTGCACCGGTCAAACTATCCTGGAAATAGTGAATCAGCAGCTTATCATTGTCTGTCTGAGCAGACATCTTTCTAGCATACATAGTCAAATGACTCAAAGGACAAGTGTTTCCTTTATACTTCTTAAACTCAGGAAACTATAATTTGTACGGAACTTTAACATTACGGACCAAACAAAGGTCATAAGCATCTTTTCCGAACAAATCCTTATGCTTCAAGGCTCTCATCTCATTCTGTATCTCAGCAAAGCGTCCTTGGAAATCATCAAGTCTTTCAATCACTCCAGCGCCTTCACTGGGCTCAGCATGGTAAATCAATTCATCATGGTGTGGAATAGTGTGCATCACAGGCGGTGCAGTAGTCATAACTGGAGGAAGAGTAGTCATCACCGGTGGGAGAGTATTAAATGCAGCAGTCTCAGGAGGAGGAGGATGATAACCAGCAGGAATGAAATCAACCGGCATGCCCCAAGGTGTTCTAGAAGGCATACGATAGCGAGGAGAGATGACAGTTTCAACATGAATTGATGCAGTACCAATCTCGGAGATGACGGTATTCTGAACAGGAGAATTAGGAGGCGGTGGTTGATTCTGAGCAGCCACCAAGCCTTCCATCATGGCAGAAACTCTTTCCAAGCTTTCCTTCAGATATGTAACCTCCTCGCGCATCTCACGATTTTCTTGTTGTAGGGTTTTCATCATCTTCTTCCGATTAGCTCGAGTATCAAATCGGTGAGTCAGCTTGACAAGAGAACTGAATGAAGACCAAGAAACAACATAAGATCCCTGGAGAACATTCAAAAAGCAAGACAAATGCGGGTATGATGCATGGTATGCGTATGCAAATGCAAAGATTTAAAAGGACTATAACATAACTTGCAATATTCATAAAGAAACTCTTTTGAAGTACTTAAAAAAACTCATTCTCATTAAAATCAAAGTAATGATTACAAGTGAAGTACAAGCCTCAACAATCCTAATACATGAGAGAAAAAAGTAAAATAGGCCTAGGGAATCATATCCGAAGAAGATCCGATTCCTGGCTGATACTTCATGCGAATCCTCTTAATCTCCTTCTTGTACCGATCTTCCATGTCTTCCTTATCCTTCACCAACTGATCAACAATGGCCTTCCAAGCACCGGATGTAGGAGGAATGGTAGATGGAGTACTAGAGGAAAATAAATCCTCTCTTGGCCTCTTCGTAACACGCCACTCAAGTAACTCAATGAGATCATCCTTCTCCTTCAGTTGCTCTTGCACCGTAGTCTTCTCAAGTAGCCATTCTTCTTTCTCTTTCTTCATCTTGTTCAACTCTTCTTGAAGAGCCACCTTCTCATCAACGAGAGGAAGAAAAACGGACAATGGTAATATAGGAAACAAAAGCTCCTCAGGTGGATAAGGTATCTTGAGCTTGGAAGCCCTAGATCGAACCTACTGGATGTAACACTCGGAGGGAGCAAGGTGTTGTCTTCCCAATTGACCCTTCTCTTTACGATGAACTGCATGCCAAGAATGAGCAACCCTTTTCTTCATTTCTATATGATCTGCACCATTAAGAAAGAAGAAACGGGATAAGGAAGGATTGTTTGGTATGTCCTTCAAACAATATCCCAACTGTCGCCTAGCAAGAACAGGGTTGTAACTAATTCCCCCATGTGTACCAAGAAGAGGTACATTAGGAAATTCTCGACAACTATCAATAAGCACTCCAGTATCATAATGAGAAGAATACCACGTCATATCCTTATGAGAAAGTGACATAATACTTTGAGACCATCTTCGATTCTCTCTATTGTCCTTGAAGACATCAGACTTTGGTAGGTGCGAAATAAACCACCTATAGAGAAGAGGCGCACAAGACACAATCTCCCCATCACCTTTGGAGGTCCTATAATGAAAAGCATGATACATGTCTCCAAGAAAAGTAGGCACCGGATTCTTCTTCAAGAAAATCTGAATGGCATTCTCATCCACAATACCATCTAAGTTAGGAAACAAGACAATCCCATAATTGAGCAAAGCAAGAATAGCCTCAAATGCATCCTTATGACCCAAAGTAAGTGAATTAGAAGCTTTCCCCATCAAGAACTTAGCATTAATACCACGAACACTCCCTTTTGGAAGAAACTTCCCATTAAGATCGAACTCCTTAAGAAAAAGGGCTTTGGCGATGACTTTGATAGTAAGCTCCTTCTCTAAACAACTGAAAATAAATTCCTTGTTCAGAATAGGTAAACCTATCCAATGAGAGTACTCCTCCAAAGTCGGCACAAGCTGATAATCAGGAAAGGTGAAACAATGATGCAACAGATCATAAAACTGAGCTAAGGTAGGGAGAATCCCCTTTGGTACATTGGTATCCAAAATAAACAAGAGCTTCCCATAACATTTCCGGAACTCCTGGGTATCAACCACCAATGCTCCTAGCCTACTCAACTCCACTATATTAGGATTATTGAAGGTGTACTTCTTTGTGTTCCTCCTTTCAAAATTCATAACCAAAGAAATCTGAAATTTTGCAAAAGTTCCTTATGAGTCCCTTGAAATCTCAAAACCAATGCTCATGAATGCATGATGGCATGTATGAAACAACCACAAACAAGATCACACAAAGAACACGGGTTCAGGTTCCGAGTCACGAGCATGAAGTCAAGGTAACAGAACACCAACCCACACAGGTAAGTACTAAGGTTTTATCTTCATTGTACCTGCAGAAAACCAAAAGGTGCTAACAGAGGTGCCCGGAGTTAACAGCCATCTTTAGAATATCATCGGTACGTTGGATTACTCCCCAACCGATAACATTCTTAAAATAGACCTCGTCCGAGTGTAGTATCGCGTGACAACCACCTTAGGTTTACACTCAGATAGTTTCCGCACTACGTTCCTAAATTGGCTTGGATGGGTTAAGGGTTCTACGGTCCTCAGTATGATCAGCTCAAGGTCGGAAAATAATGCCACGTATGATTACTCATCATGACATTGATAATCCAAGAGAGCCTAACCGATTGGAGATTATCAAATTGATATAGCTTTGGACTACTCCATCGCTTATCGCTTCGAATATCGCCGTCCTATCATAAGTTCATCTCAGATCCGGGTTAGAATCTATCTCACACAAAGGATCACCAAAACCGAAACAGAACAAACAAATAACAAACAAATCAAACCAAAGTAGTAAATAAATCAAAGTAGGCCGAATCCACTTAGAGACAGTCCCCAGCAGAGTCGCCACTTTTCTGTAGCGGTAAAATCATGAGTGTAAGCTATTAGTTAACTTAACTCAAGGTAAACAGAGTCGCCACCACGCTTTTATTTTATTCCAAAAGGAAAAGGGAAAAAGAGCGAATAAAACCTAATGAATCTAAAAGCAAGAAAGCTAAAGAAACGCATCAGAGAAACAGGTAAGGGGATAGGTTACACAATGGGAAGGTTTTACGCACCCAAAATTTCCGTGGTACTCCATGGGAGCCCTTTGAAAAATTTACTGCTTTTGGTTTGAAAATGGTTTGTTTGAAAGAGATTGAAGAGATGAGAAGAGAAACATTTTTTTTTATATTTGTGTGTTTGAAGAGGTTTAACGCCTCATGCCTACGTACCCACAAAGTGCAATGCGAGATCAAAACCTCGTAGTTCTTGGTACAAAATTTGAAAAGAAACAATGAGTTGAATTGATTTTAAAATGTAGAGATAAGTCGTCATTCTTTAGCGAATAATTCCGCTAGAAAGAATGAATCATATCTAAACATATGAAAAGAAAAGTGCACAAAGGCACAAAAACAATTGAGTGAGTTTTGGATTTTTTAAAGTCTTTGAGAAGAGAATTTCGATATGCTTACTTGGATTAACATTTATTAAGAAGATGAAATGAAAAGGGTAAAATCGCTTGACCTAAGTCAAGGTTTGATTGCGAAAACGTTTGAATTTAAAAAAAAACAAGAAGATTTGAAAATAGGGAGAAGATTTGAAAATTTAAGAAATGGGAGGAGATGAAGTGACTATCCTAAGAAAATAAAATAAAACGATAAGGGAAGAAAGATCTAACCAAACTTGATGACATTCCAAATTATGAGCATAAGAGTTCCATCCTTATAAGCTAGCAAATGGCCAAATAAAGGCTAAATCCAACTTTTTGAAGATTAAGGCAAAGGAGGTATTCTAAGAGTCTAAGTCCAAATCTCCACTCCAAATGCTAAGGATAGTAACCAAAAGTCCACAAATTAAAATCACTAGTTTTTTAGAGGTTTAATCCTTTATTAATGTTTTTGTGTCCAAACGGACAAATAGAAAATCAATCAACAAATAATAAGAACAAATAATAAACATGATATGGATGAGTAAAGCAAAATAAAATAAAGACAATAAAAATGCAAGAAATTAAATGTTAGTAACAAAAGAAATAAAAATGCAAGAATCTAAAATATTAATAGTAGTAATAGTATAATAATATTCACATAATAATGGTATGGTGAACTTAATCAACCACAACCAAAAAGGAAAGTAACCAAAATCGAAGGCAACCGGATCCGCTTAGCATCTTACACTATAGCAATTAATCAAGGCAAACCGAACTGAATTCAATGAAATTTGAAAGGCGATTGGGAGACCCAAAGCACCTACGCATCAAAAATTCACAAGTCTCGATTCTTAAAGCAATATGATTAACCACTTTGGGATTACGCGATCAACAAGAGATCCGGTCCACGAAAGTGTAAGTACCCAATTAGATTTTTATTCCATAGTCGGGACACATTTAGGTCTATGTTAAGCAATCGACGAGTAATTTACGAAGTAATTACCCTACAAATGAGGCCGGCCACCACCAATTAATGTGCATAATGTTACTTCTAATGCATGCGAGATAAATGATATGTAAATCGTTATCCGAACGCGATACCGCATAAAACTAAAGATGAATACCAAATTGAGCCGTACTTATGGTATTCTTTCATCCTTAAGTTCAATCACTCGTCTTGGTGGATTCAAGCATGAAAATGTATCACTAATGCAAAGTACCTTAAATGAATTGAATAATCCACTTAAAGGTAGTTTTGAATTAATGAACATTAACTACTCTAATCTACACCCAAAGTCCATTGAAATTAAGGAGGAATTACTCCAAAAAAATGCTTCCCAAGGTAAAAATAAAAGGGAGGAAGAAGAAGAAGAAAGAGGAACCAAAAAGGGGCTTGAAACAAGCCAAAAACACCATTCTGACTTGTGTTAACCGGTTAACGCAAGCAGATTTTGGACAAATTGCGCTATTTTTAAACTGGTTAACTGGTTAACCAAATGGTTAACCGGTTAACGCTGTACCAGATGCTGAAAAATGCATAAAATTCAGCATGATCCATTTTTGAAACCTTTTCTCAAACATTGGATGATCATGATCTGAAATTGCACGAATTTTAAAACCAAAATACAGTGGAATCCCTGCAATCAAACAACAAATAAAGATCCGAAGGATCTAGAAACAAAAACACCAAAGATCTACATCTTGAATGTTGATGGTGAATATGGGTTTATGGAGGAAGATGAATTACCAAAAGCTTTTCTTCAAATTGAACCAACACAAGCTTAGATCTACTGAAATTGATGAGAAAAAGAATGAAAGGATGAAGGTCTAGCTCAAGTTAATCAAGAATTCAATGTGAATTATTGATAACTTCAAAAGAAAGATAGATGAGCTTTGTAGAATTTTGGTGTTGGGGGAGTATTTTGCAAGAGGTTTTGTGGCTATCAAAAGCTTGTGGAATGAATGAAATTTTGGTCCTATTTAAAGGCATTAGGTATGGAAATTTGGTGGAATAGAGCTTGCTTTGGTAATTTGAATTTAGGTTTGGTAATTGAAAATTTGGTGGGAAATGGAAAAGAGTGATGATTAATGAGGGTTTATGGTAGGAAATGATCAAAGTGATGTAGAGAAATCAGAAACCAATGGATCTAGAATATTCCAATTAAATCAATGATCTAAGGGTGCTGAATTTGAATAAAAAATTCAAATTTCGCATTGGTTAACCGGTTAACCAAGCTGAATTTTGAATTTTTTTGTTCAAAAATAGCTGCTTGGTTGTTTTGGCCCGATTCTTGTGTACGTCGAAGAAATAAACACGTGAACCTTGGAGATACTTTGAATGAATCAATTAACTTGGGAAATCCTTGCTCTGATAATTTTGAATTATTTGCAGATTGTCTTCGACTTTTGTGAAATTTACTCGAGCTGCAGGACTGCTATTTTTTGGCATTTTTATATGGTTCCTCTTCCTGAAAAAAAAAGTTAGAAAAAGGAAACAAAATATTTTTGGATTTTGATTAATGGTTAGTAAACACAATCAAATAAAACAATTAAAGACGACGGTGATCCCCTGCGAGGCATAATCCTAACCCGAGAAGAACCTTGCAACCAGCGCGATCTTGTTTGTATGCAAAAATGCAAATGAGATGCAAAGAAATATTAGGGCAAAAATTAGGGTGTTACATAAAATTGCCCCTATTTAATCTTCTTGGACCTGAATGTATAAATAACAAAGCTTTTGGACATTCGAGGTGGAAGAGGATTAAATATTAAAAATACCTAAAATTTTGACCGACTGTAGATGAAATGCAATGATATGTAATGTTATGAATTTATGAGGGACTCTTTTTGTTTTGCTGGGGATATAACGTGTGAGATTCAATGAACCCTAGCATGCTGATTTTTTATTTATAAATATGTTGCATATGGTATGTGGGAAATGATGGAAACAATTGGTAATGGTGATCCTAAAAAAACAAAACTGAGGGTAAAGACTCACTGGGGACGACAATATGATAGGGATGACATATCAACTCGGGAGTTGAAGGGATAATTGATTCAGGGATCGAAAGCAAAAAGACATAAATGATGACTCGGGGGTCACACTGAAATAGAAATCAACTCGGAGGTTGAGAACAAAACACAATAATTCGGGGGTCAAACGAAGACATATATCAACTCTGAGGTTGGTAAAACAAATAGCATTGACTCAGGGGTCAGGAATAAAGACAAAATCGACTCGGGGATCGAAAACATAAAGGCAACAATGACTCTGGGGTCAAACAAAAACAAATATCAACTCGGGGGTTGGGAAGACAACATCATTGACTCAAGGGTCAAACATAAGGCAACAATGACTCGGGGGTCAAACAAAAACAGATATCAACTTGGGGGTTGAACAAAAACAGACATCAACTCGGGAGTTGAACAAAACAGACATCAACTCGGGGGTCGAACAAAAACATACATCAACTCGGGGGTCGAGCAAAAACATTGACTCGAGGGTCAAGCGTAAACAGATATCAACTCGGGGTTGAGGAAATAACTAAAAGACATCGACTCGACGGTCGAGAAAACAAGTCAACTCGGCGGTTGAGGAAAAGGAAATATTCAAAGTATCCAAAGTGATCAATCAACAAGTTCGAGTGTGACTGTTAGGGATCCCAATATATCAACTCGGCGATTGAGGAAATAACTAAAACGACATCGACTAGGCGGTCGGGAAAATAATTCAACTCGGCGGTTGAGGAAAAAAAATAACAGACATCGACACGGTGGTTAAGGAAATGAACTTAAAAGACATCGACTTGACAGTCGAGAAAACAATTCAACTCAGCGGTTGAGGAAATAAAATAATCCAAAGTGATAAATCAACAGGTTCAAATGTAACTGTTGGAACTAAGGATAAAGAAGACAAACACAGTGTTTGGGCAGTGGCTCTATGCGACCAACTGATACTGGAAGTAGAGAGCAACGTACTTAAATATAGATCAACGACTCCAAGCGACCGGCTGAACAAATAAAGAAATGTTGGAGCTCAAAACATCCAAACTCTGGAAATTCCATAAACGAAGAGTCAAAAGAAGGCCTTCTTCAGGAACCATTAGGAAAACACAGGTATCTGCCAAATCAAATGGACTTAAACTACAATTAGAAGGGTTTCACGACCAGCTTAACAGACTCGTGCCAATGACAATTGGACTTAAAAGGTTACGTGTCATAGGAGACTTGTTTTGCAAGATATGACCCTTTTTCTACTACGTGTAGATGCTCAATGAATAAGACAACAACAAGTCTTAATGCTAAGAGTGAAGCGACGTGACTAACACCTGAGATTGACTTATGCACTGACTCAAAGGTTCCCGAATATGCCCCTGTGTGATCCATCTTGCCCCTAATTAATGGGTCCTTGAACATATCCTTTTTACAAAAGGTTTGGATCGATCTGTCATGACATGACCTTGAAAAGGTTGCCCCAGTGCTTGAACGTCTGAGATTTTTCCCCTGGTTATCTGATCCTTGGGGTGAGAAACTCCTGGCTTGACTGGTCATTGAACTCTTGAACTGTTTGTGATAGCTCACTCTAGTCTGAGTTTTGAGAAAAGGTTCAACCTCTGAGTAGATGACTCTTGAAGAGATTGATCTTGATTAACTTATTCTCGAAGTGGTTTCCCCTGGCTAGGCTTCTCTTACCAAGTCGAATTCCCTAATTGGCTGCATTCGTTGTGATTCCCTTGATGTTGAATTGACTTGCAAATAATCATCATACATTTAAAATTGGCAATTTTAATGCAACATTTATGCAAGTTTTTGAAATCATAATTTATTGGTATGATAATGATACAATGGAAAGAAATCAATGATCAACACACGAAGTGGATCCAACCATTTATGGAATGGCAGATGAAGTGATCAACACAAATGATTAGCAAAGATCGTTAGGAGTCAGGTTAACACAACCTTGTTGTAGTATGCTCCTAAAATAAATCCTGCCTCTATTAGGTCTTTTAAGGGTTGTAACGTGGCTTGGTTCACGGTTTATGAAATAAAGGATAAAAGGCTCAAAATTTATTTGTAACCCACCCAATTTTCGTAATGAACTCCAATCCTACGTCCAGTTAATTTGACGTATGCATTCATATCTCAAAAGTCTTTGACGGTGCATGATAAGGATCAGGATTTAAAAGTGATGGTAGCCGCTTTATTTTGTCTTTGCTTTGATGACTTCTTTTATTTTCGCCTAAGTCGTCTCCTTTTTTTTTACTTAGCGAACTTTTTCTTTGTATTTCTTTTTTCCTTTCTGTCTTTGTTGAACAATTGTGACTGCCACTTTTGTTGGAGGATAGAAAATGAATACTACACACTCCTGACCCTTCACGACTTCTTTGATGCGCAGAGGAAAGTATGTAGCTGATCCTTCTTGAATGATGGACTGAATATCTTGAATATTGAATGAAAACAGATTAATTGAACCGACTACCCTGCCCCGGGTTTAAAATTAAGGGTTTTTGCACTTTTAAAAAAAAAGAAACTCGTACTTCTAGGCTCAAAGGGGTCAGCAAGGGATTATCATCCCTATTTCACCAGTGTTTGGGAATTTGAAACAATGCTTGTAGATCATTGGCAAGGTTTTAATTAAGAGCATACAAATGGAGAATTCAGGTATCTGGTTTTCATCATCCTCCCTCCAATCTTTGCTAAAACAAAAGTTTGATAAATAAAAGGAGAGAAATATATTTTTGTTTTTTTATAACAATGAAAGAAAATGAGTGAATATGAATGGATTGATTCAAAATATGCATAAAAATTTTATTAATCTTGCCAATTCAAAAACAAAAATGCTAACAAACAAATACAAAATCAACATGCAAAGAAAATACAACAATGCTGAAACAAACAGGGGATTGCTAGCTTTAGGGAATTGAATTTCCTTCTTCAGAGTTAGAGGTCGTCATGCTCATTGGTGTCAGTGCACCAATCCTCTTCACACCCATCCTTGAAAATTTCTTCCATAGTATAGATTGATGGACCTGCCTAACTAGACGAAGGATTGATGTTAATGTGAAGACCTTGAGGCGTAAATGAGATGGATTCTAACTCAATCAGATCCTGAACCTTGTTCTGGAGTTGTTTGCAATCTTCAGTTGAGTGTCCTGGTGCATTAGCATGCAAACCACATTGGGCATGCAGATCAAAGCCTGGTGGATAGGGAGGAACCACGGGATTTAGTTCCTTCGTCTCTAACAATCCAATATCGATCAAACATGGCAGTATGTGACTGTACGACATTGGCAGAGGATCAAACTGTCTCTTTGGCTTCTTAGTGTACTGGTGTCGTCGCTGAGGAGCATGTTGTCGTTGGTATGGCTATTGTTGTAGTATCTGCTATTGATGACAGACAGGAGGATACCGACCATGTAGGGGAAATGGCATCAGATTTGGAGACCCAAAAGGTTGTTGACTTTGAACAGCTGACACATATGGATGCTGATAGTACGACACTGGATGTGAAGCTCTTGGGGATTCCTTGATTGAATCAGACTCATCATCTTCTTCCTTTTGGGAATCACTAAGGGATTCACTGTCAATGCTCTGGAGCCTAAAGGTGCTTTGGATTCTTCCACTCTTGAGATAACTCTCAATACGTTCTCCCATTTTCACCAGATCAGAGAAACTTGTTAATATGGTGCCTACCATCTTCTCAAAGTATGGGCTTTTCAAAGTATCCATAAACAGGTCAACCAACTCCTTTTCTAAGAGCGGTGGTTGAACACGGTCATCAAACGCTTTCCATCTCTGGACGTACCTTTTAAATGGCTCATCACTTTCTTAAGATATGTCTTTCAGGTGAAAGCGACTGGGAGCTTCTTCCAAATTGTAGTGGTATTACTTCACAAAAGCATTGGCTAAGTCCAACCATGACTGAATATGAATTCTTTCCAAATCCATGTACCAATTCAATTATCCCAACTCAAACTGTCTTAGAAGCAGTGAATCATCAACTTATCGTCAAAAGCATATGCAGTCATTTTTCGATAGAACACCACCAAATGGTGTTTTGGACAACTATCCCCTTTGTACTTCTGAAAGTTAAGTGCTTCAAATTTCGGAGGTATAACCAAACCAGGTACTAAGCACATGCTTAAAGCATCCAGGTCAAAAGCATTATACCCCTCTACAACTTTGAGTCATTCGTTCAACACTCGACATTTCTCATTCATTTCAGCAACATCTGGTCCCTTGGTCTTCCTCACTGGGACTGCTCCTTGGGAAAATGGCTCAGAGAACCCAAAGCTTTGGTACTCAATGGCATCGTGAGGTAAGGAGTTTCCATCTCGAACAATGGTATGCTCTTGAATAACGGGTGCCCCGACTGGGTCCTTGCAGGATGAGGTCGAACAAAGTTGTTCACTTGAGGTTGAAAGACATCTCCAGTTACAGAAGCTTGTTGAACATTACCCTCTCTCTTTATCAAAGCTGTCACATCATCCATGAGTAGGTTTAACTGGTCCTTTGTCAAATCAAAGTCTTCCTTTGACGTAGTCTGCTTTTGTCCTTCAGGGTCCATGATCAATCAAGAACTACTTCAAGTCCAATGTAGGTGTTGGGAAATCAACTGCGGGTTGTGGACACAGGACAATGATGAGCTTACTCCGAGGAAAGAAAAAGATATGCAGTGCAAATGCAATGGTATGCGAATGGATGCAATGTAAGTATGCTTATGATCACAAGCACAAACAAACTTGAAAGCTGGAAAAGCTCAAAACTTCCTAAATGGTAGGCTGTAAGAGATTGGTTCTATAGTCTGTACCCATAAATCCCACTCACAGGATGGTTTCTGCAGTGTTGGTTTAAGGAAACCTAAGGTCATGGACGTTTATCGTATTAACGCCCTGCCGCAGGCTAGCTGCATTTTGACGATAATAACGATAAAGTCTACCCTGATTGGAGTTCACGTGCTAGGCCCTCAAGAGGCGAGCCCTTGGAGACTAACACTACACAACTACCAATATCGAAACTGGTTCTTAATAGTGGATCCCAGAATCACAGCCCTTACATGAATCAGGTCACGCGACAGGCTAGCTGCGTTGTGACAAGATTTACAAAAAGTCTAACTATCTGGGGGAGCTTTCATGCTAGGCCCTCAAGAAGCGAGTTCTTGGAGACTAACACTAATAACTACCAATTCTAACCTAGGTGTTCCCTCTTCTTTTTCCAAAACTCAAATCTTACTTGCAATGTGACCCCGAGATCCCGCAGACAAGTAATATAATGAGAAAATAAGAGAAAGCGGTAAATGAACAAATAAATAGACATAAATAATAAACATATAGAAGACAAAAAGATAAGATCAAACAAATAAACATACAAAGCTAAGTTAGGCTCGAACCTCTCTAGCATGGAGCTTGTCCCCAGCAGAGTCGCCAAGCTGTCGTACCTCAAAAAAAATACGATCCTCGCGATGGGACGTGGAAAGAAACAACAGAGTCGCCACCTAATTCTATTTATTCTACGAGAGAAAAGGGAGATATAGATACAACCTAAAGGAAGGATAAGAAATGGTTTACGAAACCAAATTCTAAGTTCGGGAGTCGGTTACGCAAGGGGAAGGTATTAGCACCTCTCACGTCCATTGTACTCAACAGGAACCTCTTAGCTTAACTATGCGATTAAATGTTGATCTAAGTCTTTGTCTTCTTAATGTTTGTTAATATGTTTGTTTAAAGGAAAAGAAAATTTTAAATTATTGTTATTACAGGGGAAAGATTAATGTTTTTTATAAAGGTGCTCGCGAAGGATTAAAATCCCTGTGCCTACGTATTCCCTTGTGCAATGGGAAAGTCAGAGCTTCGTAGTTCGTGCAACTACGGTTTGTGTTTTTTAATTGAACGATTGTTTAAAACACATTTTACTGCTAAGTGTTGACTTATACTCGCGGTGGAGGCTGAAGCTCTAGCTTGTTTGCGAGATAGAAAGATTTAATGTTCGTTTTAGAGAAAGATGTTTGATCTTTACTTAAGGTGTTTTAAACGAAAAGGTGAATGAACTACAACGCGTGGGGCTGGCCCATGAGTGATTTCATTCAAGGACCCGTGGAGTGCTGGACTCCAGAGTTCAGTTATTCGTTGATTAATTATAAAATGATTTGCGTTTGTTTGTACGTTTTAAGTTGTATTCTTTTAGCGTAAAAGGGCGAACAAAGTACAACTCGAGGGCTAGCCTCAAGAGTAATTCAATTCAAAAACCCGAGGAATGCAGGATTCCTGAGTTTAGTTCTTTCACGATTTTAATTTGCGATTTAGTTGTTTTGAAAACGCAAGAGAGAATGAATTACAACTCGAAGGTTAGCCTCAAGAGTAATTCAATTCAAAAACCCGAGGAATGCTAGATTCCTGAGTTTAGTTCTTGCGTGATTTTTATTTGCGATTAGATGTTTTGAAAATGCAAGAGCGAATGAATTACAACTCAAAGGCTAGCCTCAAGAGTAATTCAATTCAAAAACCCGAGGAATACCAGATTCCTGAGTTTAGTTCTTGCGCGATTTTTATTTGCGATTAGATGTTTTGAAAACGCAAGAGCGAATGAATTACAACTCAAAGGCTAGCCTCAAAAGTAATTCAATTCAAAAACCCGAGGAATGCCAGATTCCTGAGTTTAGTTCTTGCGCGGTTTTTTTTTAATTTTTAAATTACATTGGTTTAGGGTTAATGGTTGAGCATACTTTTGATAGTCATATTTTTACATTGGTTAAACATTACTTATAAAGAAATATAAAACCAAGACCGAATCGGATTGACATAAAAGTATAAGATAAATCTAAACGGGATTAAGAAAGAAGAATACAAACATATTTTTCGAGTATTTTTTTTATAAAATTACAACCAGAAGCTAAATTTACCAACTTAAACCTAAAAAAAACTAAAGTTATTAATTAAAAGTTTATCAATTAAAATCTAATAATTAAAATTACTAACTATACCAATGTAAGAAAAAAACTATCTAATTAATTAAGTATTTCTAAATAAAACCTAAAACTAAAATAAAAAAACTAAATAAATAATTTTGATCAAGATTTTAAATCTAAAATTAATATACAAATCAAATAAGAAAACTACTAAATACTAGAAATTAAAAGTAATCGGCCAGAGAGTGCTAATAGTAAGCCAAAGGAGTGTTAACATCAAAATCAAATGGGCTTATATGACCATATTGAGAATCTGGCCCTAATATAACCTAATTGGTGAAAATAAATAATACATTAATAATAATATAATTAAACCTAAATAACTTAGTTAAACCTAATAAACTCAATACTAAATAAAATAAAGGAAAAGTAAATAAAATGGAACAATTCCACAGGTTTATCATAACACAAATAGAAAATAACCTTCAAAAAAAAATGTTGTTTATCTTCTTCACACTGTGTCTTTTCCTGCGTCTCCAGCGAAAACGACCCTTCAAACCTCTCTCTTGCTCGCGGCGCTCTTTCTACATTTCCGCTTTGTGAATACTTCACGGTTCCTCTCTGGTTCAAATCGCGGCTTGTGCGGTTAAAGGTTCGCGGAGGTGGAAAAGGGGCTTTCGCGGGTGATGGTGATTTTGCGGTGAGGAGGAAGGTGATGTTGGGATTCTGCTCGGTCGGAGATGGTGACAACTTCGTTTGAGGCGTTTTTTCGGTTTCGATGGCGGCGAGATGTTTGGCTCTGAGTTTGGTATCGGCTATAGTTTTTGGGCAAAGGAGAGTTATGGGTCGGCGGTCACAGTTTCAGGAAGGTGAAGAGCTCGGCGGTTTAGTGTTTTGGTTTTATACGATTGGTGAATTTTTGGTTGAAGGTGTGATTTCGATTGAAATGGGTGGTGGTAATGGTGGAGGGCGGCCTGATGATGTTGCAGGGGTGAAGATGGTGGAAGTGAAGAGGGTTTTTAGGTTTAGAAACAACTGTAGGTGGTTTTCTTTTGTTTTTAAATTTTCTGTTGTTTATGGTTTTTTCAAAGCCCCCCACTACTCTTTTCTTTTTTCTCTCTCGCAACTCTCCCCTTTTTTCTGCGTTTCTGTGTTATTTGTTTCTATTGTTGAAGTGTTGAAAGTGATGATGAGTAATGTTTTCATGAATATGGTTCTATGATTTTTCTTCAAGGAAAGTTGAAAGGATGAAAATGGTCCCTTTGGGTGTGAGACTGGCGGGTGATATTATCAGGGACATGAAGGAGTTCTTTTTTCTTTCTTTTTTTGAATGGCTTCCTCCGTATATGTTCTCAACTTCTTCTTTTTATGCCCCTTCAAACTTGTTTACTAAGTTTCCAAATATCAAGGCTTTTGTCTTGTATTAATGTGAAGTTTCTTTCAATGACAAATTATTGCAAAGTTTTGGCTTGTTTGGGAGTGTAGCAGGGTGTTATTGTAGAGGGTGCAGTGATAGCAGTCTGTGTATGTGTAAGGGTTGACTGTGTAGAATTTTTGGATTGGTGTGTAGGATGATTCATGTTGGGGTACAATTGTTCAATGGAAGGATGTAGTAACAAATTAATTGAATTACTAAAACTAACTAACAATGTTAAATTAATTAATTAAAACAATACAATAATATAAACTAAAATAAAAAACTAATTGAATTTAAATTGAATAAAATTAACTTAAATTAAAATTAACCTGAATTAACATTGAACTAAAATATAATTAAAACTGAAACACTAATTCTGAATAAAAACTAAATAATTTAATTAATTTAAGAAACTAAACTAATAAAAAAATGAAAATGAAAATAAAATAAGATTAAACTAAATCTAAAATAAATCTTATTAAATCTAAATTAATTAAATTAGACTAATTAAAAAAAATAACTAATTAAAATATTTAATTAAACTTAACCAATTAAGATATAAACTAAATTAAAACTAAATTGAAATTGAACTAGATAATTCTAAATAATCTAAAATAAATATTTAACTAAGAAATTACAATTAAAAATAAATAAATTACAAAATGAGACAAAATATTCTAAATAAAATTCTAAGATTGAATCAAATTTTAAAATTTATATTAAAGTGATTAAAATATAAACAAACATTCTAATTAAAAAACAAAACAAATTCTAAAATAAAAGATGATGGTAAAATGTATGATTAATGAAAAGGACTAAAATGTAAAATGAACGACTAATGATAATGCTATGAAATGCGCTAGATGAATGAAAATAAAAAGCTCGGTCAAAATTTAGGGTATGACAGTAGTCATTTAACAATCGAGTATTGTTAACTAGTTCTAACTTTTGTTATGTTGTAGCGTTAAGTTGAGATGGATGGAAGGAATGATTTTGTAATGGCTGATGCAATGCAAGAAATGGCTCAAGTTATGTAGAATTTACCGAATGCGGGCGAAAATGATGAGTCTTGTACTTTGGCGACTTTTCAGAGGGAGAAGCCGCCTACCTTCAAGGGCAAGTATGACCCTGATGCTGTATTGGTTTGGTTGAAGGAGATTGAGATTATTTTTCGTGTGATGGATTGCACTCTAGCACAGAAGGTTCATTATGGAACTCACATGTTGGCAGTCGAGGCTGATGACTGGTGGTTGGAAACTAGAGAAAGGTTAGAAGCTGCAGGTGAAGAGATCACTTGGGCTGTTTTCCGTAGGGAGTTTATGAGGAAGTATTACCCTGAAGATGTGAGTGGTAAGAAGGAGATTGAATTTCTTGCGCTGAAACAAAGGAATATGTCAATGACGAATTATGCTGCAAAGTTCATGGAGTTGTCGAAGTTCTATACGCACCATGATACGACAACTGCTAAATTTTCGAAGTGCATCAAGTTTGAGAACAGGTTGCGCTCCGAGATTAAGAAAGTTGTAGGGTACCAGAAGATTCATGTTTTTGCTGATCTGGTGGATAGTTGCAGAATCTTTGAGGAAGATAACAATGCTCACTACAAGATTGTTACTGATCGGAGGGGAAATAATCAGCAAAATCGTGGCAAGCCGTATGATACTCCAGCTGGTAAGGGTAAACATATAGTTGCTTCGAGTCAGAGGACTAGTGGGGGAGATGCTCCTGCTGGTATTGTTTGTTTCAAGTGCGGGCAGGCTGGACACAAGAGTAATGTGTGTACTGCTGAAGTGAAGCATTATTCTCGTTGTGGAAAAGCTGGGCATGCAATATCTGATTGCATGCACAAAGAGATGATTTGTATTAATTATGGTGAAGAAGGGCATATTGGTAGCTAGTGCTAGAAGCCGAAGAAAGCAAAGTTAGGAGGAAAAGTGTTCGCTTTAGTTGGGACCCAGACATCTAATAAGGACAAGCTTGTCAGAGGTACGTGTTTCATGAATAATATTCCTTTAATTATTATTATTGACACGGGTGCTGCCCATTGTTTTTTTTGCTGCTGATTGTGTTAAGATGTTGGGTCTTAAGTTGTATGAAATGAAATGAGAAATGGTCATAGAGATTCCAGCTAAGGGATCGGTGACTACTTCTCTAGTGTGTTTGAGTTATCCGTTGTCTATCTTTGATAGAGATGTTTTATGATGATTTGGTGTGTTTACCGTTGACTGGGATGGATGTAATCCTAGGTATGAACTGGTTAGAGTATAACTATGTTCATATTAATTGTTTTTGTAAGTCGGCGAGGTTTTCTACTCCAGTATAGGAAGGAGTTGGATTGTTGTCGTTTAGAGAGTTGCAGAAGTTGATTAAGGAAGAAGCCCAAATGTTTATGTTGATGGCATCGTTGTCTGTAGAAAGTAAATCTAAGATTGAAGAATTGCTAGTAGTGAATGAATTTCCTGAAGTGTTTCCTGATGAAATTCCTGATGTACCACCTGAGATAGAAGTTGAGTTTGTGATTGACCTTGTACATGGTACTAGACCTGTTTCTATGGCACCGTACATAATGTCTGCATCTGAGTTAGCTAAATTAAAGAAGAAGTTGGAAGAGTTGCTTGATAAAAAGTTTGTAAGACCAAGTGTATAACCGTGGGAAGCTCCAGTGTTGCTAGTTAAGAAGAAATATGGAAGTATGAGGCTTTGTGTGGATTATAGACAGTTGAATAAAGTGACAATTAAGAACAAGTATTTGTTACCCAAAATAGATGATTTGATGGATCAATTGGTAGGTGCTCGTGTGTTTAGCAAGAACGATTTGAGATCGGGATATCATCAGATTAAGGTGAAAGATGAGGATATTCAGAAGACGGTGTTCAGAACATGGTATGGACATTACAAGTATTCGGTGACGCCTTTCGGTGTGACTAATGCACCAGGTGTATTCATGGAATACATGGATTGTATTTTTCATGCTTATCTGGATCGGTTTGTGGTTGTGTTTATCGACGATATTTTGGTTTATTCTAAGTCAGAAGAAGAGCATGTGGAGCATTTGAGAAAAATGTTGGAAGTTTTAAAAGAGAAGAAGTTGTATGCAAAGTTGTCCAAGTGCGAATTCTGGTTGAAGGAAGTCAGTTTCCAGGGCCATGTGATGCAGAGATGAAGAGATTGACGTCGGCCCCGGTTTTGACTTTACCGAATTCAGAAGAACTGTTTGTTGTATATTGTGATGCTTCATTGATGGGTTTAGGAGGTGTTCTTATGCATAATGGTAAAGTGATTGCTTATGCGTCGAGACAGTTGAGGGTTCATGAAAATAACTACCTTGCGCATGATTTGGAACGTGCCGCAATTGTTTTTGTATTGAAGATCTAGAGGCATTATCTTTATGGTTCGAGATTTGAAGTGTTTAGAGATCATAAGAGTTTGAAGTATCTGTTTGATCAGAAAGAGTTGAATATGAGGAAATGAAGATGGTTGGAACTATTGAAGGACTATGATTTTGGTTTGAATTACCATCCGGGTAAAGCTAATGTGGTAGCAGATTCCTTGAGTCGGAAGACATTACATATGTCAGCAATGATGGTTAATGAGTTAGAGTTGATTGAGCAATTTCGAGATATGAGTTTAGTTTGCGAAGTTACGGCGAAGAATGTCATGTTGGGTATGTTCAAGATTAATAATGATTTTTTGGACAATATTAGAGAAGCTCAAAAATTGGATGTGAAACTAGTAGATATAATAGTTGATTTTGGTGAATCTGAGAAGAATGGTTTTAAGTTGGATGTGCATGGTGTTTTGAGATTTCAGGATAGGATTTATATACCTGATGATACTGATATGAAAATAATGATTCTTTAGGAAATCCATAGAAGTAATTCAAGAGCGACTAAGGTGTATTAGGACATGAAGAAGTTGTTTTGGTGGTCTGGGATGAAGAATGATGTAGCGCATTTTGTGTATGCTTGTTTGGTTTGTTAGAAGTCTAAAGTTGAACATCAGAAGCCTGCTGGTTTGATGCAACCGTTGGAAATTCCAGAATTGAAATGGGATAGAATTTCCATGGATTTCATAACGGGATTGCCTAATACTCCAAGAGGACATGATTTGATTTGGGTGATTGTTGCTAGGCTTACTAAGTCGGCTCATTTTATTCCTATTAACATCATTTTTCCAGTATCGAAGTTGGTTGAGATTTATGTTAGGGTGAATGTGAAGTTGCATGGTGTTCCCTTGTGTATTGTTCGAATAGAGATACGATATTTACGTCGAAACGTTAGAAGAGTTTACAAGTAGTGTTGGGTTCTAAGTTGAGACGAAGTTCAGCGTATCATCCTCAGACAGATGGTCAAACGGAGAGGACAATTCAGTCGTTGGAGAATTTTTTTGAGAGCTTGTGTACTTGAGCAGGGAGGTTCATGGGATACTTATCTTCCATTGATCGAGTTCACATATAATAACAATTACCATTCTAGTATCGAAATGGCACCTTTCGAGGAGTTGTATGGTTGGAGATGTAGGACTTTAATGTGTTTGTATGAATTTGGAGAGAGTGTAGTGCTTGGACCAGAGATAGTTTGAGAGACTACAGAGAAGGTGAAGTTGATTTGAGAGAAGATGAAAGCTTCTCAAAGTCAGTAGAAAAGTTATCATGATAAGCGAAGGAAAGACTTAGAATGTCAATATGGTGATCACGTATTTTTGAGAGTTACGCATGTGACAGGTGTTGGGCGAGCGTTGAAATCTAAGAAGCTTAATCCTCGTTTTTTGGTCCATATCAGATTTCAAAAAGAGTTGGAAATGTTGCTTATAGAGTGGCCTTACCGCCAAAATTATAGAATTTGCATGATGTGTTCCATATGTCACAACTCCGGAAATATATTTCAGATCCTTCTCATGTGATTAGTATGGATGATGTGCAAGTACGGGATAATCTCACGGTGGAGACTATGCCGGTACTAATTGAGGGTCGTGAAATGAAAACCTTAAGGGACAAAGAGATTGCCTTAGTGAAAGTTGTTTGGTTGGGAGTTGCCGGAGAAAGTATAACTTAGGAGTTAGAAAGCAAGATGCAAGAATCATATCCTGAGTGTTTTGAGCGAGGTAAGATTTTTGAGGACGAAAATGTTCTAAGTGGGGGAGAGTTGTAACGCCTGTAATTAATTAATTAATCTAATTAAATATTATTGCGTATTTTTCCCGATTATTGATTGTTGAGTGTTGTTTTGTCGTTTGTGTCGTTAAGTCGTTTAAGCTGTTAAGTCGATTTTTATGTTGCGAGTTAAGTTGTGTTTGGATGGTTTAATTAATTTACTTAAGTCGAATAAATAAAATAAGCGTTAAGGAGGTAATATTAAGTGGGCTTAGTTTTGTGGTGTAAGAGTATTAAGTTGGGAGTCCTAAGTTGGACCCATTAGTAATTAGGTTGATTAGTGAGCGTTTAGTAAAAACAAGCTGAAAAACCTAATTAGGAGAATAATATGAATTTTGGTGAGAGAAGAGCAAGGCTAGAGGAAGAACAAGAGGCTAGGTTGGATTTTCGCGGAGATTTCTACGGTGAATTCGAGCTTCCTTCAATCCAAGGTAAGGGTGGGGTTCGAAATCCATAACCTAGACTAGATGATCGTATGTAGGTTGGGATTTTCGTGTAATTTCATTTATGTGTTTTTGATATGATTTGTTGTTGTGGATTTCGTGTTGATGTTTGATGAAGAAACATGTTGTTCTTGTTGTATTATTGATATAATTGTTATTGTATATGTTGTTTGTGTTGTTGTTGGACTGTTGTTGCATAATTTGTGTAGAGAAGAAGTTAGGGTTCGTAAAATCGATCATAGAACTTGATAGATGAATATATACAGAAGTTTTTGAGAGTAAAATCTATGTAGAAACCCAGTTAAGATTGAATAGAATGATGAAATTGTGAGAAACTGTAGCAAAGTTGGAATTGTATGCTTTCTGGTGATTTGCGTAACAGATCTAGTATTACGCATAACACTCTAGGGAATTACGTGTAACATACCCTTATATGCAGGCCTTACATGTAACAAGTTTGGGTAATATGCGTATCATGATGGTCATATGCGTATGAGTAGAGTAAAGGCAAAAAATGCAGTTTTTGGCGATTCGACCTGTTTTCGCATCTGTTCCGAGTTGGTTTGATCTTAGACTTAAAGTAGGGATGGAATAGGTTGATTATAGTAGATTAGAAGATTTAAAATGATAATTTAGTAATCTAATCGACTAAGTCGTAACTTTAACGTTTTCGCGTTGAAGTTATTATAAGATGTATTGTCCCGATCTTGGGGAAGATTAATATGTTGCAGGTCCTATGACCAATATTGATTCATGTTGATGAGTTGTTAAGTTGGCATGTTGCCAAGTTGTTGATTATGTCGTTGTTGTTGTATTCCATTCATAGTTGCATACATTTGCATATTTCAAGTTGGAGCGAATGCTCGATTCAAGTTGGCCTAGATTGTCAAATAAGTTGTTGATACCTCGATAAACTGGCAATGTTTTAAGTTGGGAGTTTACTCCAAATGGTACCACATACATATAAGTTGAGTCACATTGAGTTGCATATCATTGTGTTTATTGTTGGATGTAAGTTGTACGTTGATGCTATTTGTTGTATGAAGTGGTGTGATTATATGATTATCTTGTTTACATATTGATTATCGTATCATGTTTATGTTATTCGATATCTCACCCCTTCTATTTGAATGTTTCCCTCTGTTGGTAACGTGCAGGTAACAAAGAGTCCAGTACTTAGTAGCCTCAAGTTAGTGTTTGTCGCTCTGATATGTAGCACTTCGGGGGATGAAGACATGTTTTATCTTTGTGGTTTTGTTTAAGTTTATGAACTGGTTTTAAATTGTTTTATGTTGAAGAACCAAGTTGATATTATTTTGATGTTGATTTTATTTGAAGTTGAATTAAAGTTGAAACTTGTTGACACGCTGTGTTGTTTTTCCAAAGTAATTATATTAATGAAGTTGTTATTTGATTTTAAAGTTGGAAAATGTGATATCCCATGTTTGTTGATGAAATATTATAACTCTGATTTAATAATTAAAGTCTGGTAGAAATGGAGTGTTACAATATACTTATGTGTTTGCTTGGTCATACCAGGATATGCCGGGCTCGATACCAACATTGTTGAACACAAGTTGCCACTAAGTCCAGAATGCCCTCCAGTTAAATAGAAATTGAGGAGAACTAGACCCGACATGATTCTAAAAATCAGAGAAAGAAGTCGATAAGCAATTGATAACTCGAATTTGTATCGATTATTTAATACAATTTATGATTCTTTAACTTGTTAATTTATACATTTCGAACGATATTACACGAGTTTTGTGTTTCTTTTGCTGGTATTCGATTAAACTTGACTTTTGGAGGCAAAATATGAAAATGAGACTTATTGGACAAGAAATGGAGCAAAACAGAACAAAACAGAAGAAGAAAATAGGATTATGCAAATTAAAATGTGGGACAACCGTCACACATTAGTGACTACCGTCACAAAACTAGGATGACCGTCCCAGCTTCAAGTTGAGCGTCACACGCCGAAGATGACCGTCCCAGCTTCCAGAAACATATTTATGTATCAGAATTCAAAACAGATAGACATTATGCTTTTTCTTCTTATTCGACAGAGAGATTATCTCTACCCTAATCAACCTCAGTCCAAGCTCATCAATCAATGCCCAACCTAAATCTATTCCGTCAAGTTCTCAACAAACCAAACATTGGAGGCTATAAATAGAAGCCACTGCAAAGCTCAAAGGGAGCTTCGTTAACACCCCAAATTTCTGCCGCATTACCGTTCAAAGTTCAAATTTGTTTTCCAGCATCGTCTTTATTTTTCCATTACCAAACCTAAGTGATATTTTCCATCATTAGGAAGCTATCACTATTTTAATTGTTTCTAGCCACTACATATTTGTTTTAGTCTTTAATTTTTTCCAAGTTTGGTTGATCAAGAACATTGCAACAAGGTTTCTAGATTTTGATGCTTTATTATTTAATT
This sequence comes from Lathyrus aphaca, assembly GCA_963966055.1. Classification (NCBI taxonomy): domain Eukaryota; kingdom Viridiplantae; phylum Streptophyta; class Magnoliopsida; order Fabales; family Fabaceae; genus Lathyrus; species Lathyrus aphaca. The sequence continues at coordinate 389,403,574 of OZ014519.1, read as the reverse complement.
ATTATTACATTTATTATTATGCAATTCTTCTTCTTCTACCTTTCTTTGTTTTTATTTAATATGTCTGGCTAAACCATTAATCGGTATGTAATTGTTTAACCGAAACGAATTTGATAGAACTAGGCTAATATCTTAAACTAAGTTACTTTCAGGTTTAAGTTTCTTAGTATAAACAACTTTCGTTACGAGAGTAAGAGAGTATAAAAGATTAGGATTGAGACCACAGAAGTGTAAGATCATAATCAGATAGCTGAAATTGGGCATTATTTTAAATACAGCGGAAGCGCTTTAAAACCAATTTGAACCTTTAGGTTTCCAAAAAGTATTTCTAACTTGAATTGACACAAAGAGAGCGCTCAATTGAACTTAGGGATACAGTAATAGGCAAGACCACGAGAGTGTGAGCTAATGACTTTTAAACCGAGAGTTTCTACAGAGAGATAACTTAATAAACCTTAATAAGCCGACCCTCTATTGAATTCGCGAAGGCGAATAAATTACGTATCGATATCCTTATTATTAATTTAACTTAATTAATTTCTCACCTTCTAAAACAAAATATCACTCGCCTTAGCTAAACATAGTAACACCCGATAGCGCTAGGTTGATTATCGAGTCTCTGTGGGATCAATATCTTTTATTACTATGCAATAGACTGTGCACTTGAAGTTAGTAACCGTTAGACTCAGAAAGTCGCGATCATGTTTTTGGCGCCGCTGTCGGGGACTTAGATTTAGTCAATAGTGCAATTCGTTGTTGCACCGTCTATACTAAGGCAACAAATTTACCTTTCCTTTGTCGATTGTAAGCCCATTACTCGCTCTCGAGGCGAAGACTTAAAACCCCATATCGACGAAGTAGAACGTTTCATAAGTTCGAGATGCCAAACCGAACCCAACGAAACCCTTCTTCCTGAAGATATTATACCAGAACTAGCTGAAGAACCTAACATGTTCGGAAATGGAGGACACCATGTTCACTCAAGTCCTATAAGACTCCAAATCAACAAGAACCGCACAACAGTATTGCCGCACCAGCCATAACCCGAAACGATTTTGAACTAAAACCTTCATTGTTGTAAGTTGTACAACAAAACCAATTTTCGGAGAATCCTACGGATGATCCTAATGAGCATCTGACAAAGTTCGTGCAATATGCAGATTCAGTGAAAGCGAATGGTGTAACCCAATGCGTAATAAGACTGAGACTCTTTCTGTTCTCTTTAAGAGATAGAGCTTGGGCATGGTTATAATTGCTACCAGCCAACTCTGTCACAACATGGGCAAAACTGAAGAAAGTCTTCTTATCTCAATATTTCTCGCCAAGCAAGACAACTATGCTGAGAGCTCATATTAACGGATTTCAATAGAAAGATGCTGAATCGCTTTACGAAGCGTGCGAAAGATACAAGGATCTATTAAGATTATGTCCACACCATGGGTTTGAAAATTGGGTAACCATTATAACCTTCTATAATGGACTTCTATACAACACTAGGATGACGATAGAAGTTGTCGCGGGCGGCGCTCTTATGGACAAACCATATAAAGAATCCTAGAAACCTCATTGAGAACATGGCTCAAAATTATTGCCAATGGGGAGGAGAAAGAACACCTATAGAGAAGAACCAAACTAAAGGAGGAATGTACGAAGTGAACAGTTTCAATCACGTAAATGCCAAGATGGATGTCGTAGCTCACAAAATCGATAACTTGATCATAACACCACCAGCCACTGTGGCTGTAGTGACTCTGAATTGTGAAATTTGTGGAATCCTAGGACACACATCACCTGAATGTCAACCTCTTATCGGATTAAACACAAATCAGGTGAACTATGCTCAAGGAAATCCTTATTCTAATACCTACAACCCATGATGGAAGAATCATCCAAATTTCTCTTACAAGAACAACAATGCCTTGTATGCGCCTAATCAAGCACCAGTTGTACACTAGGATACCAAAACGTTGCCGCACCCAATCCAAACGCTCCTAGGAAATCAAAACTTGAACTGATGATGGAAAACTTCATTGCTACATAAACTCAAACAAACAAGGATTTCCTGAACCATAACATCCATACTAGTGAGCAAATTAAACAATTGGTGACCAAAGTAGATGTATTAGCTACTTATAATAAGATATTAGAAACCAAAATATCTCAAGTAGCCCAACAACAAGCATCTACTGATGCCCCAACTGGAACGTTTCCTGGACATCCACAACCAAATCCTAAAGGTCATGCAAATGTAGTCATACTAAGAAGAGGAAAACAATTGGATGGACCATCTGATCCTATAACCGAAAACCCAGCCATGTATCAACAGCCTGAGAAATCAGCTGCAAAAAATGATAAACTACGGGAAAAGGAAGCAATTGAACAAGAGGAAGAGGAAAAGGATAGACCTTATATACCTCTGCTACCGTATAAACCACTGATTCCGTACCTCCAACAATTAACAAATTCTAAAACTAGGAGACAATTCAAGAAATTTGTAGAGATTCTAAAATAGTTAAACATCACCATACCCTTTACAGAAGCTATTACTCATATGCCCTCATACGCTAAATTTCTAAAAGAGATCTTATCTAACAAAAAGAAAATCGAGGAGAATGAAACAATTACACTTACTGTTAAGTGTAGCGCAATTATTCAAAATAAAATGCCTCCTAAACTGAAGGATCCAGGAAGTTTCTATATTCCTTGTGTAATAGGAAAGTTTTTCATAGACAAAAACCTGTGTGATTTAGGAGCAAGTATAAGTGTTATGTCATTATCAATTTGCAAGAAACTGGATATGGGATAACCGAGACCAACCAAGGTGTCAGTTCAACTTGCCGATCGCTCCGTAAAATTCCCGATTGGCATTCTAGATAATGTTCCTGTACGAATAGGTCAGTTCTACATCCCAACTAATTTCATAATCATGGACATCAAGGAAGATGATACAACCCCTATTATACTAGGAAGACCATTCTTAGCACAACCGGAGCTATCATCAATGTAAAGAAAGGAAGACTGACGTTCGAAGTAGGAGAGGAGAAATTTGAATTTATTCTAACCCAATTCCTCCAAGCTCTAGCCATAGACGACACCTGTTACCTTATAGACGTCATTGACGAATGCAAACGAGAAATGGAAAAAGAAGAGACTACCTACTCTGACATAATAAAAATATCATCTCCTGAGATCTTCGAAGATGATAATTTGAAAGAACTTTATCAGGATGAAATCCAAATTGAATGCTTAACTCTTACACCTGACCATATACCATGCCCGAAGAAACCCAATGTTGAACTTAAGGAATTACCTAATAACCTTAGATATGAATTCCTCGATTCATAACTTAGGACAACTCGAGACAGAAAAACTTTTAGAGGTCTTGAGGAAATACCCAACTGCATTAGGCTATAACATATCTGATCTAAAAGGAATACATTCTTCAATATGCATGCATCGCATTATGCTAGAGGAAGACTGTAAGACCTCTTTTTAACCTCAGAGAAGGATTAATCCAATTTTAAGTATTATAGTCAAGGACGAGGTTAAGAAATTACTAGACGCCAAAATTATATATCCAATATCCGACAATCAATGGGTCAGCCCAGTGCATGTCGTACCAAAGAAGGGAGGCATTACAGACACTAAATACTCAAAGGGCGAGTCTATAACACAAATAGTAATCGGGAGTAGAATGTGCATCGATTACCAAAAACTGAACAAAGCTACCCGAAAAGATCATTTTCCTTTACCCTTCATCGATCAAATGTTGGAAAGATTAGCCAAACAATCTTACTTTTTCTACCTAGATGGTTACTCAGGATTTTTCCAAATTCCTATTCATCCCGACGACCAAGAAAAAAGACAACATTCACATGCCCTTACAGAACATTCGCTTACTGTCATATGCCATTTGGTTTATGTAACGCTCCAACAAGATTTCAACGATGTATGATGGCAAATTTTGATGATTTCATAGATGACATCTTGGAAGTGTTCATGGATGACTTCTTCGTATGCTGCCAAAGCTTTGAAGGATGTCTATCTAACTTAGAGATGGTACTCAAGAGATGCGTAAAAGTGAATCTTGTACTAAATTGGGAGAAGTGCCACTTTATGGTCAGACAAGGGATAGTTTTAGGACATGTGATATCTAACAGACGCATCGAGGTAGATAAAGAAAATATAGAAGTAATAAAAGACCTTCAACCACCTAAAATTGTGAAAGAAATAAGAAGTTTCTTAGGGCACGCTGGTTTTTACCGAAGATTCATTAAGGACCTTTCCAAAATCACTAAGTCATTGACTGGTTTACTAGTGAAGGGCGTTGAGTTTGTCTTTGACGAAGACTGTTTAAAAGCATTTGAAACACTCAAAACATCCCTCATCACTGCACCCATCATGAAACCACCCGATTGGAATCTACCATTAGAGATTATGTGTGATTCGAGTGATTACGTTGTAGACGCAGTCCTAGGCCAAAGAAAAGATAAGAAACTTCACGCAATATACTACACAAGTAGAAATTTAGACCTTGCTCAAATGAATTACGCCACAACAGAAAAAGAACTCTTAGCAGTCGTATTCGCAATTGATAAATTTCGTTCTTACCAAGTAGGAGCTAAAATAATCATATACATCGATCACGCAGCCATTGGATACCTTCTAAGTAAAAAAGACGTGAAACCTAGATTACAAAGATGGATCTTATTGCTACAGGATTTTGATTTGGAAATCAAGGATAAGAAAGGAACTGACAATGTGATAGCAGACCACTTATCACGTATGGAAGGGATTAAACCAGACCCGATACCAATTAATGATGATTTCCCTGATGAACTTCTTATAGTTCAACTTGAGAGTGAGATATCTTCCTTGACGCTAGATTAACAAGTCCAAGAAACAATGGAAGAGATTTATGCACAAACCATTCTACCATGGTACGCTAACATATTCAACTATTTAGCTGTCAGGGTACTTCCATCAGATCTCACATACCAAAAAAAGAAGAAATTCTTCCATGATTTAAAACAATACTACTGGGATGAACCATTGTTTTTCAAGTGAGGACCTGATGGTATTTACCGCCAATGTGTCCCAGAAGAAGAAATGGATAACATAATTTCCCAAAGTCACTCCGCTCCTTACAGTGGACACGCGAGCACTTCAAAGACTTGTGCGGGGATCCTTCAACCAGACCTATTTTGGCCCACTATGTGGAAAGATGTTCACCTCGCCATTCTAAATTGCGACTGATGCCAACACACTGGTAACATCTCGAGGTGCGATGAGATGCCCCAAAAAGGCATTCTTGAAGTGGAAGTTTTTGATGTTTGGGGAATTGACTTTATGGGACCATTCCCATCTTCTTTTGGAAATAAATTTATACTCGTCGATGTCGATTATGTTTCGAAATGGATCGAAGCTATAACTTCTCCAACAAATGACACACGAGTAGTCATGAAGCTTTTCAAAAACATTATCTTTCCGAGATTCGGTGTACCAAGACTCGGCATAAGTGACAGAGGTTCCCATTTCATATCTAAAATATTTGATAAGCTCTTATTAAAATATGGAATAAGACACCGAGTAGTAACACCTTATCATCCGCAAACTAGCGGACAAGTAGAGGTCTCGAATAGATAGATAAAATCAATTTTAGAGAAAACCGTTGCTACATCGAGGAAAGATTGGTCTACCAAGCTACCCAAAGCTTTATAGGCCTACAGAACAACTTTTAAGACACCCATCAGAACCACACCTTACAAATTAGTCTACGGAAAATCATGCCACTTTCCAGTAGAATTAGAGCATAAAGCCTATTGGGCGATTAAAAATCTTAACTTTAACTATACTAACGCAGGAGAGAAACGTATTTTAGACTTATATGAATTGGAAGAACTAAGACTAGATGCTTACGAGAATTCCCGCATATATAAGGAGAGAATCAAGAAATGGCATGACAAGCGAATTTCTAGAAAAGGATTCAAGGTGGGAGACATTGTTCTTCTATTTAACTCTAGACTTAGGTTGTTCCCTGGAAAATTACGATCTAGAGGGTCCGATCCTTTCGAAATAACAAAAGTTTTAATTAGTGGCACTATTGAAATTAAGAGTAGATCTAGTGCACCATTTATAGTAAATGGGAAACGCCTTAAACATTATAACTGCATGGAAGACAATGAATTTTCGACAGGTTTGAAACTGGCAGAATTGCCATCAGAAACCTTAGATTAATCTCCCTTAACTAATGTCGAGTCCCGACATTAAACGAAGCGCTTTATGGGAGGCACCCCATAATTTTTAGATTTTTGTTTCATTTTTGTTTTTCAAAATTCTATTTTTTCCAAAATGCATTTAATTCACTGATTGTTGTGTTTGTTTTTGTTTTATTGTGGGATTCTAGGATTTTCAAAGTTTTATACTCCTTCTCTATTTTCATTCTCACTAGCTCTGACAATGACTACGAATCTGATTGTGGACTTTAGAGATGGCACCCAAAGGCGCCGTTATGAAGCTTTAGCCAGGAGACCTATGGCCTTGACTAAATTTTCCCATGGACCTACCATGAAAGCTTTAGGCATAGGTGCTAGCATTGACTATCTGTTTAATCAGCTAGGTTGGGAAGAGTTTTCACTTAGGAAACATAAGACCTATTATGATCTAACCTTAGAATTTCTAAGTTCACCTTTTTACAATCCCAAGTGTGGAAAAGGCTTTATAATAGGAAAGATATCATTTAGACTCTTTGGATACCCTTGTGAGTCTAACATCCATGATATGGCTAACCTTCTAGGTTTCCCAGATGACCCTACTGTTTTCTCTGAACCACATGAAAACTTTCTTGCACATGATGAGCTAGACCATTTTTGGAGTAGCATCTTAGGACAACTAGATCATGACTTATACCATATGTTGTCCACTGAGATCCACAACTCAGCTATTAGATATTTCCATATGATCCTAGCCTACACATTGTTCGGAAAGACTGAAAGGGATAACAATGTATCGAGAGATGAGTTATTCATCATGTTTTGTGCTTTTACATCCAGGAGGGTAAATGGAGTGAATCTCATGTTTGCAAATTTCTATGGGATTATTCAGAATGAGCACCACCCAATCCTGATAGGTGGCATAGTAACCAAGATCGCTGATACAATGGGATTTAAGACCCTCCTTTCTAAGATTACCCCACTTGAAGAATTTAGGCCTATGAATATCAATTTCTATTTTGAGAGACCTATGATGTATGACCGAGGACCTAGACGTTTTAAGATTCTGATCAATGGCGTGGTTGTGCCCCAACTCACTTTACCTGACCATGAGCGCACAAGTGTGCATAATAAGCGCAACTGGCTATATGATCTAGACGAGTCGATTTACGAACCTGGAGATGCTTGGTCTAAAGTTGAGATAGATCCTAATACCCCTTCAAATTACTATGATTCAAACTGCCCTGAGGATATAATTAAAGAGGAAGTGAAACCTATACCTGCTGAGACACCTGCACCTGCTCCGACTAATCCTAAGCTAACCTTAGAAAATCTATGAACTGAAATTCAAATCATGCAGTATAACATCCACGACTTGTGTATAGACATCATCAAATTAAGAGATATGGCTGTAAATCAATCCGACCATTTGAGAGAAGTGTTAGAGTCCATCCGCGACAATCGTGGCTAATTTTCAATATCAACGCTTTAGAATTTTTCATGCATTTTGTTTCAATTCAACATTTTTATTTTTAGTCCAATTTGATTTCTAGTTACTTTAAACTTTTCAGCTTATTTCGATTTATGACTATTGCAGATTTCCTAAGTTTTAATAAATAATTTTGGTCATGTTCTTATTTTGTTTGTGCCTTAATTATAATTGATCAAGTGTGTTACAAGTACTTTGGTTAAATTTAATATTAATATTTTTCTGTTACTTATAATGCACTAATGCTTAGTGTTAAAATATATTGGTCTGATACAATTTTAATACACTACTATTTTAGTACCAATTATATTGCAATGCTACTACCGACTGATATATATATATATATATATATATATATATATATATATATATATATATATATATATATAATTGTTACCTACTGATATGAAAAAGTGCTACCTGCTATAAAGTAATTTTTTCTACCTACTATACCAATTTAGTTGTATGAAAAGAATAAATAAAGTGGATTACGTAAAGTACAGGATCAGAGGAAGCCCATTTTTGGAGTTTTTGGATTTTCCAAGCCAGACGATCATCACCAAGCTGAGACGACCGTCTCACACTTGTGACGAGCGTCACAATTCACTGACGACTGTCCCATTTTCCAAATTCTAGTAACGTTCGTCTGCAACAGTCATGACCGTTGCAACCCTACTCACCCACTCCTCCAACGTTATTGTCTCCTCTTCACCCTATAAATAACCATTTTTCCATTCCACTTTCACACAACTTGTCAACTACTCCCTCTCGTAGCAATTTTAGCAATTTTCTAGCACCACTTTCTCTTTATGTTTCTATATAAATTGCAGTAGTAGTTACCTCTGATATCATTCCATTTTGTTTACCACAAAGTTTAGCTTTTCTATTCTTTTCACTTCATCTATTTCATTCCAAACCTTTCTAAAAATTATGGCAGCCCAAACACCCATTAACATCCCTCCAAGAGAAGGTGCTGCAGGAGAAATTCAATGCGCACGCTTCGCCAAGTACCGTGACAGAACGATATATGTTACTCGTTACATTGACAAGGATTTCCTGACCCAACTGGGGCTCCTCGATAGTGTCAACTACATGCTTGCAAAAACTGATCTCACGACGTTGTGTAAGAGCAATAATGCCACATATGCTACACTCACTCTGGAATTCTTGAGATCCTACAAGTACAACACGTCCAACGATGCAACAAAATTTCTGGTAAGGAATGCTACGTTCCGCCTTTTCGGAATGGAGTATTTCGTCACACAGGAACAATTCAGCGAATGGTTCGGATTCCAGCAGGGCGACTGTGTGCACCTAACCCTTCCAAGAGATGAAAATTGGCAAGCCGAAGCTTTCCAACTTTGGGATGAGTTATCAGGAGAGAGGAACCAGGCGTGGGATGAGTTTTACGTCACTCATATCCATAACCCCTCCATCCGCAACTTTCAGAGGGTGATGTCTAACATATTTTTCGGAAGGTGCAACAACCACAAAGTGAATCAGAGAGAGCTATTCTTAATCAGATGCGGCTTCTTCGACATCCCTGTGAACCTTGTAGCTTTCATCCTCCACAACATCGAGAGTACCTGCAAAAGAGGGAAAACCCCTTTTTTTTGGTGGGATGATCACCGACATCGCCATTAAGCTCGGTCTAGCTGAACACCTTAACCAACTGCTAGCAACTCCAACCCTGTACCTCAATATGGAGTATTGCAGGAACAACCACCTCATCAGGAAAAGGAGGGATAACATGTATAACTTGGTTGTGAAAAACCGGGTTATTAGAAGCATCATCCTACCATGCCATTCCTGCACAGATGTGAAGATTAGAGCCAACTGGCACTATGACCTCGACACCCTTTCACCAGGCGCGTTGCATAGGAAGAGCAACACGATGCAGTGATTGATGAGATGCAGCAGGCTATGGACGAGGAGGAAGCTACTCATACGCAAGCCACTGATTTCGCCAGCACCAACACCTCCACTAGACGCCAACGTAGGAATCAATAACCTTCGTCTATGGATGATATTATGGTGGCGATCGTTCAGAGTAATGAGCTACATTAGAGGCATTACCAGGAGATGACTGAAAGGATGGGAAGGATGGATCTTGCACAAACAACACTGGGATAAATAATCGGTGCTAATACAGAATCATTGGGTGGGTTAATAAGCGAAGTTCAGGCACTACATGACTATATCCATCATGTGGCTATACCGAATCATATAGCGATATATGGACAGAGAGCTGTCAGAGGTAGAGCCAAAGGACGAGGACAGAGACCACCACCCCAATAGGAGTAGTTTATTTTTTAGTTTTTAGCTTTTATTGTTTTTGTTTATTTATTTATTTAGTAGTGTACCTATATCTCGCAACATTGAGGACAATGTCCGAGATAGTGTGGGATACGGTTATTAGATTTCCCTTTTCATTGTACGAAACTTTATAAATTAATCGAAATATTTAGTTTTTAAATTCTCTCTAGTATTTTTAGCCATACCAAATTTTTTTATTCTTATTCCTTTAGAATGCTTTCATTTAACATACCCTACGAGTATATAGGTTGATAGGCTTTGTTAGAATTTGATAAAAGACTTAAAAAATTAATATAGTCTTGACAACTTATACCCTTAGATATGCGATATCGGTTTGGATACCTATTATACCGAAATCTAAAGCTTTAGTTCTAAATTATCCCCGAGTAGTTTATATTAGAAGTCAGCACCACATGAAGTACAAGCTACGTGGAGAGCCGGTGCAAATAAGTGATTGACCGCAAATTTTCCAAAAAGAAGAAAATGAAAAAAATTCTTAAGAATATGCAAGCCATTGGTAAAACAATCAAGTTGCACAAAAGGAAAAGCGAAACGACTGATGTTAGTTGGTTCAAAGGAATCTGGTTCTGAACTCGGTAGGGCTGATTACTATTCGATCCCCCACAACTTGCACTCAGTATGATAAAGGGTTACCACACTTGTGTACCAAATCCCGTATGAAAAAAAGGATCAAACTCACTAACAACTTACTCCATTATGCGTGTTTAAAGGTAAAGGGCTTAATGTGATTGTTTAGAATGAAACCAGGTGAAACAGAGACAAGAGCATTTGGTTGAGCTATAATAGCATGATTCAGATTGGTTTGTATAAAGGTTTTATGAGCATCATTTGTTTTTAGTGACACTAGTGTATTTTTAGTGTTTGAGTTACTATTAGTTCTTTTAGCATAAAGCCACACAACCACATATGGATAGGTAATGTGTTGTGTCTGCATATAAAGGGTATTTTTCAAAACATATTTGATTGTTTGCTTGAGGACAAGCAAAGATTCAAGTCTGGGGGAGTTTGATAACTCGAATTTGTATTGATTATTTAATACATTTTTTGATTCTTTAACTTGTTAATTTATGCATTTCGAACGATATTAGGCGAGTTTTGTGTTTGTTTTGCAGGTATTCGATTAAACTTGACTTTTGGAGGAAAAATATGAAAATGAGACTTATTGGACAAGAAATGGAGAAAAATAGAACAAAACAGAAGAAGAAAATAGGATTATGCAAATTCAATTGTGGGATGACCATCACACATTAGTGACGACCACCACAAAACCAGGATGACCGTCTCAGCTTCCATTTGAGCATCACAAGACCAAGATGACCGTCACAACTTCAAGTTGATCGTCGCAATTAAAGTTCCAGAAACCTATTTACGTATCAGAATTCAAAACAAAAAGATGTTATGCGTTTTCTTCTCATTCAACAGAGAGATTATCTCTACCCTAATGAACCTCAGTCCAAGCTCATTAATCGAAGCCCAACCTAAATCCATTCCGTCAAGTTCTCAACAAACCAAACCTTGGAGGCTAAAAATAAAAGCCACTACAAAGCTCAAAGGGAGCTTCATTCACACCCCAAATTTCTGCCACATTGTCGTTCGAAGTTCAAATTTATTTTTCAGCATCGTCTTTATTTTTTCATTACCAAACCTAAGTGATAGTTTCCATCATTAGGAAGATATCACTATTTTAATTGTTTCTAGCCACTACATATTTGTTTTAGTCTTTAAGTTTCTCCAAGTTTGGTTGATCAAGAACATTGCAACCAGGTTTCTATTTTTAATGCTTTATTGTTTAATTATTATTACATTTATTATTATTATTATTATTATTATTATTATTATTATTATTATTATGCAATTCTTCATCTTCTACCTTTCTTTGTTTCTATTTAATATGTCTGGATAAACCGTTAATTGGTATGTAATTGTTTAATCGAAATGAATTTGATAGAACTAGGCTAATATCTTAAACTAAGTTACTTTCCGGATCCGATTTCTTAGTATAAACAACTTTCGTTACGAGAGTATAAAAGATTAGGATTAAAACCACAGAAGTGTAAGATCATAATCAGATAGATGAAATTGGGCATTGTTTTAAATACAACAGAAGCACTTTAAAACCAATTAGAACCTTTAGGTTTCCAAATATTATTTCTAACTTGAATTGACACAACGAGAGCGCTCATATGAACTTAGGGATACAGTAATTGTAGATGTTAGAAATTGGTAGAATTTTTGACAAACAAAGTAAAAGTTATGAACTTAGTTCAGGACATCAGGATGTCACACCAGATGTTGTGACATAGTGAACCTGCTATCTGCCCTAAGTGATACGTAACAGAAGTGCTTAAAATCAGGAGTAAATATCTGGAAATAAATGAAAAGGGTGAGCACTCTAAGGCGCTTCTTTAGGAAGTTAAGTTATCTGGTTTCAGTGTAAAGAAAACAGAAAACTAACTCAACTTTATTAAAGGAGATAAATGTGGGATTTAAAACAGAAAACTAACTCACCTTTATTCAAGGAGATAATTGTGGGATTTAGAAATTACAAGTCTGGATAATTTGCAAAAAGCCCACAAACTCAACATCTATTTAAGAAACTGTTACACTCAAGTAAATCCAACGATTTTAAGCAGAGTGTCAAGTGTGTTTGTGAAGCTAGTTACTTAAGCAGTTTTTATTTGTGTGTTATTCACTTTATAAGATTTTAAGCAAAAAGTGAATTGTGTCTTGATTGAAACTGATAAGTAAGATCAAGCTGGTGTGTCTGAAGTGTGACTTCAAACTTATTAATCATTCTAGGTTTGAGATCACTGTGTGATTGAGGGGGAGTGAGTAGGTACTCATATCTAAGTAGAGTCTTAGATAGATATTGCCTTGGGTAGATATTAAGTGAAGGATTAAACTGATTGGTTTAACTTCCTAATTAGTATTACTTATATTGAATTTCCTTCCTGGCTTGGTATCCCCCAGATGTAAGTGTGGAGATACACTGAACTGGGTTAACAATTTCCTGTGTTAATTAATTTACTAGCTCATTAATTTACTGCTTAGGATATCAGTGTCTAAACATCTGTTTCGACATCACATATCTGATCCCAAAATTTCAATTGGCATCAGAGCAGACACCCTGCCTGTATAATTGGGTGAGATCTAGGGACTACAAATTTTGGGATCATGGACAGAGATGTAAGATCTGTGAATCGACCACCTATTTTGGATGGATCCAACTATGATTACTGGAAGCCAAGAATGGTAGCATTCTTGAAATCTCTTGATAGCAGGGCTTGGAAAGCAGCTTATAAAGGATGGGAGCACCCTGTCAAAGACAATAAGGATGAGGCAAAAGTGATGAAACTTGAAGAAGAGTGGAGCAAGGAGGAAGAGGAGTCAGCTATTGGTAATTCCAAAGCCTTAAATGCCTTGTTCAATGGCATTGACAGGAACATATTTAGGCTTGTGCACCACTGTGAGCTAGCCAAGGATGTTTGGGACACCCTCAAAACTACTCATGAAGGAACATCAAAGGTGAAGATGTCAAGACTTCAACTTCTCACCACCAAGTTTGAAAACTTGAGGATGAAGGAAGATGAGACCATTCATGAGTTCTACATGAACATTCTGGAGATTGCTAATACTTCTGGTGCCTTGGGAGAGAAGATGAGTGATGAAACGTTGGTAAGGAAGATTCTCAGATCACTGCCCAAGAGGTTTGACATGAAGGTCACTGCCATAGAAGAAGCCCAGGACATTTGCACAATGAAAGTTGAGGAGCTCATTGGTTCCCTTCAAACCTTTGAGATGGGAATGAGTGATACTATTGTGAAGAAAAACAAGAGCATAGCCCTAGTCTCAAACACTGATAAGGAAGAAGAAAGTCATGAAGCAGGCTCTGAGGACAACTTATCAGATGCAATTGCTATGCTTGGGAGGCAATTTAACAAAATTATCAAAAGAATGGACAACATGCCCAAATCAAGTGGAAGAAACTCAACCTCTGAGAATAAAAAATCTTATGACTCTAACAGAAGGTCAGACTATGATGAGAAGACTAACCAAGGAAAAGGGATCCAATGTCATGGATGTGAAGGTTATGGACACATTAGAAGTGAATGTCCAACCTATCTAAAGAAGCAAAAGAAAGACTTTTTTGTGTCCTGGTCAGATGAAGACTCATGCAGTGAGTCAGAAGAAGAGTCTGCAAAGCACAACACTGCTCTAGTTGGAGTATGTGAAACTGAAGGGGAATCCAGTGATGAAGATCTGACATTTGAAGAACTTGAAACATCTTACAGGATGTTGTGTGAAAGGAGCACTGAGGTATGCAAGGAAATTGAATAGCAGAAGAAGCAGATTAAGGAATTAAAAGCTGAAAAGACAAGTCATCTGGAGATCATTGCCACTTTGAAAAATGAAGTCAGCCTACTCAACTCCAAAATGGAGCATATGTCCAAATCTGTCAGAATGCTGAACAGTGGATCAAACACACTGGATGCCATTCTCAACAACAACAAGCACTCAGGGGATAGGACTGGGCTGAGATTTAATAAAGCTAAAAACTCTGAGTCTAGCACCAGCCAAACAACTCCAGATCCTATGAAGTCAAACAAGATGTTCAAGCAGATGTCTCAACATCATGAGAAAAACATGATGAAAAAGAAATATCAAAGGTGGAGATGCCATCATTGTGGAAGGTTTGGTCACATCAAACCTTTTTTCTACAAACTGCATGGATACCCCAATCAGAGTTCCCAGTACCTTCCTAAAAAGAAGACAGAAGTCACCAGGAAAACTTGGATACCTAAAGTTAGACATTATACTGATCAAATCTACCAGTACATACCTAAGCAGAAGAACAAGTTCACCAGGAAACCTTGGAACTCTAGAGATGGACACTACCCAGGGCAGATGCATCAGAAGAGACACATATATATCCAGCAGTGGGAGCCTAAGAGAGGAAGACAACCTGATCTGAACTCACAAAGGAAACCTCACAACAAGCACAAGTGGTCCAAGCAGGTTGTTGCCTCTATAGCACACACATATCTAAAAGTATATGCTAAGGAAGACTGGTATTTTGACAGTGGCTGCTCAAGGCACATGACTGGACTGAAGAATATTTTGGTAGACTTAAGGTCACACTCATCCAGCTATGTAACCTTTGGAGATGGAGCAAAGGAGGAAATCCAGGGAGTTGGGACTCTGGACTGCTCAGGTGTACCAAATCTAGATGGTGTGCTGTTGGTGAAAGGGTTAACTGCTAACTTGATCAGCATAAGTCAGTTATGTGACCAAGGTTACAGTGTCAACTTCACCAAAGCTGAGTGCATAGTTTCTGATAAAGAACAAAAAGTGGTCATGAGAGGAGCTAGATCAAAAGATAACTACTATATATGGGAACCCCAAGATTCCAGCCTCACATCTACTTGTTCCATAGTCAAAGAAGAAATGAAGCTATGGCATCAAAGATTGGGTCATCTCCATCTCAGAGGAATGAAGAAGATCATCTCTATTGAGGCTATAAGAGGGATCCCAAGACTTAATATTGATGAAAGAAAAGTGTGTGGTGAGTGTCAAATGGGTAAGCAAACCAAGATGTCACACCCAAAGCTTCAACATCTGACAACCTCCAAAGTCTTGGAATTACTGCACATGGATCTTATGGGACCAATGCAGGTAGAAAGTCTTGGTGGAAAAAGATATGCCTATGTGGTTGTTGATGACTTCTTAAGATATACCTGGATAAAATTCATCAAAGAAAAGTCAGAGGTGTTTGAGGTGTTTAGAGATCTGTGCCATAGGATCCAAAGAGAAAAGGCAAGTTGTGTGGTCAGAATAAGAAGTGATCATGGAAAGGAGTTTGAGAATCAAAAATTCTCAGACTTCTGTTCATCAGAAGGGATCAACCATGAATACTCTTCTCCCATCACCCCTCAACAGAATGGGGTTGTAGAAAGGAAAAACAGAACTATTAAGGAGTCAGCTAGAGCTATGATTCATGCCAAGAAGTTACCCCTGTACTTTTGGGCTGAAGCCATGAACATAGCATGCTACATCCACAATAGAGTCACACTAAGAAAGGGAACTCTATCCACCATCTATGAAGTCTGGAAGGGTAGAAAACCTACAGTCAAGTACTTTCATGTATTTGGAAGTAAGTGCTACATCCTGGCTGATAGGGATCAAAGAAGGAAGATGGACCCTAAGAGTGATGAAGGGATATTTCTTGGATACTCTATAAATAGCAGAGCTTACATAGTATTTAACTCCAAAACCAATGTTATGATGGAGTCAATAAATGTGACTATTGATGATACATATGCAAAGACAGATGTTGCTGATGATGTTGGAACATCTGCTGACAATCCAACTGAAGTTAAAATAGAAAGTGATAATTTTGACTTCACTTTAACTGAGGCAAAGTGAGGGCAATCCAACAAATCTCCCTCCATCAGAATCCAGAAAGATCATCCTAAAAAACTGATAATTGGTGATCACAACAGTGGTGTCACCACTAGATCAAGAGAGATGATCTCAGGCTCATGCTTTGTTTCAAAGGTAGAACCTAAGAACATCAAGGAAGCTCTAAATGATGAGTATTGGATCTCTGCTATGCAGGAAGAATTAGGCCACTTTACAAGGAATGAAGTATGGGATCTTGTTCCTAGGCCTGATGGCATTAATGTGATTGGCACTAAGTGGGTGTACAAAAACAAGTCTAATGAGCAGGGAGTAGTTACAAGAAACAAGGCTAGGCTTGTGGCTCAAGGATATACTCAAATTGAGGGGGTGGATTTTGATGAAACTTTTGCACCAGTAGAAAGACTTGAATCCATCAGACTACTCCTAGGAATTGCTTGCATCCTAAAGTTCAAATTATTTCAGATGGATGTTAAAAGGGCCTTCCTAAATGGGTACATTAATGAGGAAGTATATGTGGAGCAAACAAAGGGATTTGTTGACCCAAGCTGTCTAGACCATGTATATAAGCTGAGGAAGGCTCTGTATGGGCTAAAGCAAGCTCCCAGAGCTTGGTATGAAAGACTGACCACCTTTCTCATTAAGCATGGATACAGGAAGGGAGGAATAGACAAAACCCTGTTTGTAAAAGATGAAGAGGGAAAGGTTATGATTGCTCAGATATATGTGGATGACATAGTGTTTGGTGGGATGTCAGACAGGATGGTTAAACATTTTGTGGCTCAAATGGAATCTGAGTTTGAAATGAGCCTAGTGGGAGAATTAACTTACTTCCTTGGACTGCAAATCAAACATATGGAGGACTCCATGTTCATATCCCAAAGCAAGTATGCAAAGAACATTGTCAAGAAGTTTGGGATGGACAATGCAAGTCACAAGAGAACACCTGCCCCCACTCATCTAAAACTGACAAAGGATGACAAAGGTGAGAGTGTGGACCAAAGCTTGTACAGGAGCATGATTGGAAGTCTTCTATATCTTACAGCTAGTAGACCAGATATAGCTTTTGCAGTAGTTGTGTGTGCAAGGTATCAAGCTGAACCAAAGGTGAGCCATCTCAACCAGGTTAAGAGGATCTTGAAATATGTAAATGGCACCTGTGACTATGGCATAATGTACTCTCATGGTTGTGAACCCATACTCACTGGGTTTTGTGATGCTGACTGGGCTGGAAGTGCTGGTGATAGAAAGAGTACATCAGGATGATGCTTCTTTCTAGGGAACAATTTAATTTCTTGGTTCAGTAAGAAACATAATTGTGTATCCTTATCCACTGTTGAAGCTGAATACATTGCAGCTGGTAGCAGTTGTTCACAGCTGGTATGGATGAAACAAATGCTCACAGAATACAATGTCACACAAGATGTCATGACATTGTACTGTGACAATTTAAGTGCTATTAATATCTCCATAAATCCTATCCAACACAGCAGGAATAAGCACATAGATATCAAACATCATTTCATAAGAGACCTTGTGGAGGAGAAGGTGATCACATTGGTGCATGTAGCCACAGAGCTGCAATTAGCTGACATATTCACCAAGGCTTTGGATGCTACCCAATTTGAAAACCTAAGGGGTAAATTGGGAATCTGCATGTGTGATATATAACAATTATGGAGAAGTGCCAGCATGTCTTATGACATCGTGTGGCATGGCCAGCAGGTGGCAGCACTAGTCTGGCCAATAACCGTTTGTATTCCAGTTTTAAAAATTCCAATAGAAGCGGGCTCTAGTTATGTACGAAAGTGCTTTCAGCTTTTCACATTCTCATTAGCACCACTGAACCCTTTGCATGCTACAACTGAGATTCTGAAACCATCTAAGTCTATCATCAAACCTTTTTGCATCCCCACTACAATCGCAAACATGTCACAACATCATAACCCTAACTCCATTGATGAAGGTCTCCTTCAGGAAGACGTAGTGGACGTCACTCCATTGTCTGTTATTGGAATTCTGTAATGAGATGTCCTAAGAGATGTTCCAACACTTAATAGGACATTTAACCAAAACTTAAACAGCAGGAAAAATAAACAACACAGAAGTTTGTTAACCCAGTTCAGTGTATAACCACACCTACATCTGGAGGCTACCAAGCCAGGAGGAAATCCACTATTAGTAATATTAATTCTAGACTTAAACCACCCTGTTTAATCTATCACTTAATACTTACCCAATGCAATTTCTACCTAAGACTCACTTAGATAAGAGTACCCTACTCACTCCCCCTCAATCACCCAGTGATCAAGTTTACAAGTTTACAAAAGTTGAAGACATCCTTCAAACAATAACAGCTTGATCTTACTTCACAGTTTCAATCAAGTCACAAATGCACTTTTGCTTAAAAGCTCATAAAGTGGTACATAAAAACAACCTGCTATTTAAAACACTAGACACCCTATTTTGTCTTCTGAAATTCGTACTCAATTCTATGAGTTTCTGTTGATTAAATAGGTATCTGAATTTTGGGCTTTCTGTAGAATGATCCAGCCCTAATGTGCAGCAACTGTCACCTTGAATTTAGGGTTTGTTACCTCCTATATTCTAGGTGCATTAGGTCTTCTGTTTTAATCTGAATCTTCAATTTAAAACTCCCTACAGATGCGCCTTGTTCTGTTTTTATCCAGCATTAATTAATTCCAGATAGTTCTCCTTAAATATCTCTGATCTGTTAATCAATAATTAATTCTGGTAGCAGGTCTGAGATGTCTCAACATCTGTTGGGACATCCTGAAAAACTGAACTTAATTTATTCACACAATGTCCCAACATCTGATGAGACATCCTGAAATAAATTCACATACTCTGTTTGATAATGTCCCAACATCTGATAGGACATTCTGAACTGAATTTAACATTTCTTGTTTGGTCAAAAATTCTGCCAATTCTTAAACATCTACAAACTCCCCCTTTGGCTAATTTTTGGCTAACATCTTTCCTGGTTTTCAGAGTGCAGCAGAAGTTCTTTTTATCAGAGTATATCATTACTTTTCTGTTGATTCATATTTGAGTTTTACTCCCCCTCAAACATATATGAGTCCAGTCTTGTTTCAACAGAAATATTCACACTTATTCAGTTCAGGCAGAAACAAACAGATTTCATTCATTTAAACAGCAATTACATTTGATGTTATTTGATGTTGTTCTCCCCCTTGGTAGACACAAAATTAGGGGCCAAAGAACTATTGCTGTCATTACAAATCACTCAGATCACTCAGATTCATCACTCTCAGTAGCTTCCTCCACTTCAGTGTCTTCATCTTTATCAGCTTCACTTGCAGCTTCACTGTCTTCATCAGATGCAGCTGTCTGATCTTCTTCACTTTCCAACCTCTTAATTATTTCCTCCAGCTTCTTCTTTCTAGCTTCAAGCTCTTTGCAGGTGCACTTTAGCTCAGCAATTAATTCTTTCTTGGAGATTGGATTCTTAGCAGAGGAGGGACCAGCAGATGTCCCAGCAGGTGTTTCAACATCTGCAGCATGGTGACTGAGAAATAATTTGTAGTGAAAAGCCAGGGGGCTCTCTCTTTTGCAGACTGTGTCCTTCTCAGTTAAAATCCCAGGATATTGGCCTAATATTATACCACATAGCAATGAAGGAAAAGCTATTGGTAGCTTTGTTGCAGAGGAGCTGGCATGCTTCATGGTTTGATCAAAGATAAAAGCTCCAAAGTCCAGATTGGTTTGAGTTCCCACAGCATAGATGAATCTGGCTAGACCAGTTGAGATTGAGGAAGTGTGGTTAGTAGGCACCCAGTTAGCAGTTCCAATTCTGTTCAGCATGGCATACTTTCTGGTAAGCATGCTAACAGAGAGCTTTCCCTTCACAGGCCATGCCTTGACCTGGTTTGCAGTGATCACTTTACAGACTTGATTATCTGTCTTGCCTAATTCATTAGGTCCATCTGTTTCTCTTCCTAGATACTCATTGATGATTTGAGGAGAAAACTGTACACATTTACCTCTAACAAAAACTTTTCTAAACTCAGAAGACTTACCATTTGAGCAATCCTCCTGAAGATTCACAATGAACTCTTTGACAAGAAGTTCATAACAGGGAGAGAATTCTGAGACTGTCTTGAATAGTCCTGCAGCAGAGATTAGGTCAATGAGTTCTGTGCACTCAAGTGCATTGCTGCTTAGTTCTCTTTCCAAAGCAACCCTTCTTTGGTACACATATTTCCATCTGTTGACACTGGAGACATGATGGAAGGATATATTGTCCAAGGGAGCTTCTGGAACAACAGTTGAAGCTCTAGCTGGTGCTGGTTTCTTCTTGGGAGGAGATGTTGGGACATTTGATCCAACATCTGAATCTGATGGTGTTGCAGCTTTTCTCTTCTGAGTTTGAACCTTGCTCCATGGTTTTGCTGGACCAAAAGTGGCTTTAGCCTTGCCTTTCTTTGGACTAGCCTTCTTCTTCTCAGGAATGACAGGTTCATCTTGCATCTTTCCTTTCCTGGACCTTAGCCTTTTGGCTATGCTGGGTTTGACAAATGCTATGATTTCTGCATCAGAGTCCTGCTCCAGATTGGCCACTGGAGGGGATTGAGCAGCCTCCTCTTCAGCTGGTTGATCAGCAGGGATTTGATCTTCATTTGAGCCTTGAGCCTGTTCTTCAAAGACCTCTTCATCATTTTCATTTGAGACTTTGTCCTTAGATTGTTCAACATCAGATAAGTTCTTTTTCTTATCTTCAGATGTTCCAACATCTGTTGGGACATCTTGTTCTGCAGCAGTGTCCTTTGTAGCCTGAGCTGGTTCTTCTTGAGGTGCAGGAATGGTGTTCAAAGGAACAGAGATCCCTTTCACCACTCTTTGTTCAGAAAAGACTTGGTTAACAATCTCCTTGATGGAATCATCAACATATTTGGAGTATCTTGTAGACATGTTAGCAGGAGAGGGAATGCCTTTAACTTTGCTTCTGATTTGATCTTTACATCTCTTTGGTGTTCTTGCCTTTTTAGTGTGAGAGGCGCTTCCCTTGAGCTCGTCCAATGGTGTTGAAGGCATTGGCACAACAGAGATTGGAGTGGCATGAACCACGTCTTCCTGGTTGAGAACTTCTTCAGCTGTTTTAGGGTTTTGAGACATTGTTGAGGAAGATGAATGTGCAGCTTTAGGGTTTAAGATTTCTGAAGGATTACTAGTTAATGTGATTCGCTTGTGATGATGTGATGAGACTCTTGATAGCTGCTTATAAGGAATTACTAAATAAGTAGCCGTTACAGTCCAAATGATTAGGAATGAAATTCCCAAGGATCTAGTCCAGACTAGCTTTGCCATCTGGAACTTATGCCATGCAATGTCATATGACATGTTGGCACATCTCATTAACTGCTAGATATCACATACACAGATTCCAAGTTTGCCCCTTAAGCTCTCAAATTGTGTAGCATCCAATGCTTTGGTAAAGATATCAGCTAATTGCAGATCTGTAGCAACATGCTCCAATGAAATCACCTTCTCTTCTACAAGATCTCTGATGAAATGATGTCTGATATCAATATGCTTTGTCCTGCTATGTTGAATAGGATTTTTAGATATGTTGATTGCACTTAAGTTATCACAGTACAATGTCATGACATCCTGTGGGACATTGTACTCAGTGAGCATCTGCTTCATCCAAACCAACTGAGAACAACTGCTACCTGCTGCTATGTATTCAGCTTCAGCTGTAGATAAAGATACACAATTCTGTTTCTTACTGAACCAAGAAATCAGATTGTTTCCTAGAAAGAAGCATCCTCCTGAAGTGCTTTTTCTGTCATCAGCACTTCCTGCCCAATCAGCATCACAGAAGCCAGTGAGAATAGGTTTGCAACCATGAAAGTACATTATGCCATAGTCACAAGTACCATTAACATATTTAAGGATTCTCTTGACTTGATTGAGATGACTGACTTTTGGATCAGCTTGATATCTTGCACAAACTCCTACTGCAAATGCAATGTCTGGTCTGCTAGCAGTCAAGTATAACAAGCTTCCAATCATGCTTCTATATAAACTATGATCTACATTCTCACCCTTCTCATCTTTAGTCAGCTTTAAATGTGTAGGAGCAGGAGTTCTTTTATGAGAAGCATTTTCCATTCCAAATTTCTTCACTATGTTCTTGGAGTACTTGCTTTGTGAGATGAACATTGAGTCTTCCATTTGCTTAACTTGCAGACCAAGAAAATAGGTTAATTCACCTACTAGACTCATTTCAAATTCAGCTTCCATCTGCTTGACAAAATGTTTGACCATCTTATCAGACATCCCACCAAACACAATGTCATCAACATATATTTGTGCAATCATGACATTACCTTCTTCATCTTTAACAAACAGGGTTTTATCAATCCCACCTTTTCTGTATCCTTGCTTGATAAGAAATGTGGTAAGTCTTTCATACCATGCCCTTGGAGCTTGCTTCAGACCATAAAGTGCTTTCTTGAGTTTGTATACATGATTTGGACAGCTTGGATCAACAAATCCTTTAGGCTGTTCTACATATACCTCCTCATTAAGATAACCATTAAGAAAGGCACTTTTCACATCCATTTGAAATAGCTTGAACTTTAAGATACAAGCAATTCCCAACAGTAGTCTTATTGATTCAAGCCTTGCTACTGGTGCAAAGGTTTCATCAAAGTCTACTCCTTCAATTTGAGTGTATCCTTGAGCCACAAGTCTAGCTTTGTTCTTTGTAACAATTCCTTGTTCATTTGACTTGTTCTTATACACCCATTTTGTACCAATCACATTTATGTCATCAGGTCTAGGTACAAGATTCCACACTTCATTCCTTGTGAATTGACCTAATTCCTCTTGCATAGCACAAATCCAGTATTCATCAGTGAGAGCTTCCTTGACATTTTTAGGTTCTATTTTGGAAACAAAACAAGAACCTGAAATCACTTCTCTTGATCTAGTGCTCACACCTCTGTTGGGATCACCAATTATTAAATCTTTGGGATGATCCTTCTGTATTCTGATGGAGGGAGGTTTGCTTGAATCTTCTGACCTTGTATCATTTTGAGTGAAGTTATATTGATCATTCTTTTCTTCAGCTTCAACCTTGATATCAGCAGATGTTCCAACATCTTCTGGGACATCTGTAGGAGCATCATCAATTATCACATTTATGGACTCCATGATAACATTTGTTCTGTAGTTAAATACTCTATATGCTCTGCTGTTTATAGAGTATCCAAGGAAAATTCCTTCATCACTTTTAGGATCCATTTTTCTCCTTTGCTCCCTATCTGCCAGAATATAGCATTTACTTCCAAATACATGAAAATACTTAACAGTGGGTTTTCTGCCCTTCCAGACTTCATATATTGTGGACAAAGTTCCTTTTCTCAAGGTAACTCTGTTATGGATATAGCAGGCAGTGTTCATGGCTTCAGCCCAGAAATACAGAGGTAGCTTTTTAGCATGTATCATAGCTCTTGCTGATTCTTGAATGGTTCTATTCTTCCTTTCAACAATCCCATTCTGTTGAGGAGTGATAGGTGAAGAATACTCATGATTGATTCCTTCTGAAGAGCAGAAATCTAAGAACTTTTGATTCTCAAATTCTTTTCCATGATCACTTCTTATTCTGATCACACAGCTGGATTTTTCCCTTTGCAATCTTTGACATAATTCTTTGAATACATCAAATACATCTGACTTTTCTTTGATGAAGTTTATCCATGTATATCTTGAAAAATCATCAACCACAACATAGGCATACCTCTTACCACCAAGACTTTCAACCTGCATAGGTCCCATAAGATCCATATGTAGAAGTTCCAAAACTTTGGAAGTTGTCAGATGTTGAAGCTTTGGATGGGACATCTTGGTTTGCTTGCCTATTTGACATTCACCACATATTTTGCCATCATCAATCTTCAGTTTAGGAATACCTCTTACAGCATCCATAGATATGATCTTCTTTATGCCTCTGAAATGAAGATGACCTAGTCTTTGATGCCACAGTTTCACTTCTTCTTCTTTAGCTAGAGAACAGGTTGAAGTGAGACTGAGATTTTGGGATTCCCACATGTAACAGTTGTCTTTAGATCTGGCTCCTTTCATGACAACCTCTTGTTCTTTGTTAGTCACTATACATTCAGATTTGGTAAAGTTTACACTGTACCCTTGATCACATAACTGACTTATACTGATCAGGTTAGCAGTTAAACCTTTAACAAGCAGCACATCATCTAGTCTTGGAACATCTTGACAATCCAAGGTTCCAACTCCCTTGATCTCTCCTTTAGCTCCATCTCCAAAGGTAACATACCTGGATGAATGTGGCTTTAAGTTTACTAGCAAATTCTTCAATCCAGTCATGTGTCTTGAGCATCCACTGTCAAAGTACCAGTCTTCTTTAGCTGATACTTTCAATGATGTATGTGCTATGTATGCAGTACTTTTCTTTGACCAGATGAGTTGAGATTTCTTTTGATGCCTTTGCTCTGAGTGTTGTTCAGCTGATCTCCAAGCTTGATTGTTGATCTTGTTCTTGTGTATGTGGCTTTGATCAGTCTGAATGTCAGCTTTTGGTCTCCAAACTTTCTTGATTACTTCTGTCTTTTGCTTAGAATATTGCTGACTTTTATGCAGCACTTTCTTGGTATCTACTACTTTCTGCTTGGAAGGTTGCTGACACATCTGATTTGGATATCCATGTAGCTTATAACAGTGAGGTTTGATATGCCTAAATCTTCCACAGTGATGACATCTCCATCTTTGATATTTTTTCTTCATTTTGTTCTTTCCAGAATATTGAGACATCTGTTGGAACATTATGTTTGTCTTTGTGTTCTGATGTTGGAGCATCTGTTGAGACATCTTGTTTGACTGTATAGTTTTTGAAGTAGTTTTGCTAGAGCTTGCTTCATCTCTGTTATATCCCAGTCCACTTTTGTCCCCTGAATGTTTATTATTGCAGAGAATAGCATCCAGTGTATTTGAGCTGCTGTTCATCATTCTAACAGATTTGGACATATGTTCCAGCTTAGAATTGAGAAGAGTTACTTCACTTTTTAAGGTATCAATGATTACTTGATCACTTGCTTTTTCTTCTTCTAGTACTTCATTCTGCTTCTTTAGCTTTATGACCTCACTACATACTTCAGTACTTCTCTTGTACAGATCCTTGAAGGCTTGCTCAAGATCTGCATAAGTAAGCTCTTCACAGCTGGAATCACTGTCATATTCACACAGTCCAGCTAAAGCAGCAATGTGCTTAGCTGATTCTTCTTCTGAATCTCCTGAGTCTTCATCAGACCAGGTCACAGAGAGTCCTTTCTTTTGCCTCTTTAAGTAGGTAGGACATTCAAACTTGATATGTCCATATCCTTCACATTCATGGCATTTGACTCCTTTATCTTGACTGGTCTTTTCATCATACTTTACTCTTTTGTTAGCATCATAAGGTCTTCTGTTCTCAGAGTTTGTGTTTCTTCCACTAGGTTTGGATTTTCCTTCCATTCCTCTGAGAATCTGTTTGAATTGTCTTCCAATCAATGCAAGGTTTTCTGATAAGCTTTTATCATTTGCTGGTTCATCATCTTCTTCATCATCTGTATTTGAAACCAAGGCAATGCTTTTGTTCTTTTTAGCATGTGTGTCATTCATTCCCATTTCAAAAGTTTGAAGGGAACCAATGAGTTCTTCAGCTTTCATGGAGCATATGTCTTGTGCCTCTTCTATTGCTGTGACTTTCATGTCAAATCTTTTTGGCAAAGATTTGAGAATCTTCCTTACAAGCTTTTCATCAGTCATCTTTTCTCCCAAGGCTCCAGAAGTATTGGCTATATCCAAGATGTTCATGTAGAACTCATGAATTGATTCATCTTCCTTCATTCTCAAGTTTTCAAACTTGGTGGTGAGAAGTTGAAGTCTTGACATTTTTACTTTTGATGTTCCTTCATGAGTTGTCTTGAGGGTATCCCACACATCTTTGGCCAGCTCACAATGATGCACCAGTCTGAAAATATTTCTATCAATGCCATTGAATAAAGCATTTAGGGCTTTTGAGTTGCCTAGTTCTGAATCTTCTTCCTCTTTACTCCATTCTTCTTCAGGTTTCAGAACTTTTGATCCATCTTTGGTGTCTTGGACAGGATGTTTCCATCCAACATTTACTGCTCTCCATGCCCTGTTGTCAAGTGATTTTAAGAATGCAATCATTCTTGGCTTCCAGTAGTCATAATTAGATCCATCCAGAATAGGTGGTCTATTTACTGACCCTATATCTCTGTCCATGTTACAGAATTTGTTTTCCCTAGATCTCACCCAGTATAAACAGGCAGGGTGCCTGCTCTGATGCCAATTGAAATTCTGTAATGAGATGTCCTAAGAGATGTTCCAACACTTAATAGGACATTTAACCAAAACTTAAACAGCAGGAAAAATAAACAACACAGAAGTTTGTTAACCCAATTCAGTGTATAACCACACCTACATCTGGAGGCTACCAAGCCAGGAGGAAATCCACTATTAGTAATATTAATTCTAGACTTAAACCACCCTGTTTAATCTATCACTTAATACTTACCCAATGCAATTTCTACCTAAGACTCACTTAGATAAGAGTACCCTACTCACTCCCCCTCAATCACCCAGTGATCAAGTTTACAAGTTTACAAAAGTTGAAGACATCCTTCAAACAATAACAGCTTGATCTTACTTCACAGTTTCAATCAAGTCACAAATGCACTTTTGCTTAAAAGCTCATAAAGTGGTACATAAAAACAACCTGCTATTTAAAACACTAGACACCCTATTTTGTCTTCTGAAATTCGTACTCAATTCTATGAGTTTCTGTTGATTAAATAGGTATCTGAATTTTGGGCTTTCTGTAGAATGATCCAGCCCTAATGTGCAGCAACTGTCACCTTGAATTTAGGGTTTGTTACCTCCTATATTCTAGGTGCATTAGGTCTTCTGTTTTAATCTGAATCTTCAATTTAAAACTCCCTACAGATGCGCCTTGTTCTGTTTTTATCCAGCATTAATTAATTCCAGATAGTTCTCCTTAAATATCTCTGATCTGTTAATCAATAATTAATTCTGGTAGCAAGTCTGAGATGTCTCAACATCTGTTGGGACATCCTGAAAAACTGAACTTAATTTATTCACACAATGTCCCAACATCTGATGAGACATCCTGAAATAAATTCACATACTCTGTTTGATAATGTCCCAACATCTGATAGGACATTCTGAACTGAATTTAACATTTCTTGTTTCGTCAAAAATTCTGCCAATTCTTAAACATCTACAATACCCATGGATGCGACACCCATAAACTTTGTCAGAGGAAGCATTCCCATCGCCCAAAAGCCCGGGACTCCCCATGTAAGAAGACCCAAGGAACCAGTCTTCAGCAAAAGTAAGGGAACCTCTTCAACTTCCTGTGCTCCCAAAGCTTCTGCTTACGTGGACTCCACAATCAGAGATCTTGTAACCAGGATCCTGACAGAAGAAAGGGTTGTGCCTGGGGTGTCAGTTCCCCTGAACAGGATGCCTGCATCAACTCCCAGCAACCAAGCTGAAGAAGACATGCCTGCTCCACAAGATGTCCCAAGCAATGTTGAGACAACTGAGGGCCAGGACAAAGAACCAAATGATGATGAAAGAGTAGAAGGTCCTACTGATGATCAAGATGCTGAGAATGAGGCTTCCCAACCTCCACCAGGTGTGAATCTAGACGATGATTCTGATACAGAGATCATAGCAGCTGTTGATCCTAGCATAGCCAAGAGGCTTAGGGCTAGGAAGAATAAGAGGCAAGCTGCTCAAGCAACCTCTGAGAAAAGACAGTCAACCCCCAAGAAGGACAAGTTCAAAATTGCTTTTGGACCTACAAATCCATGGAGTAAGGTAAGCACACATAAGAGGAAAACCACAACTCCATCTTATTCTGATGTTGAGGAGGATGTCCCAACATCACAACCCAGAAAGAGGCCAGCACCTTCTAGGACTGCCACTGCTGTCCCTGAAGCACCCCTGGATAATGTGTCCTTCCACCATGTCTCCAGCGTAAGCATGTGGAAATATGTCTATCAGAGAAGGGTGGCTCTGGAACGAGAGCTGGGTAGTAATGCCTTGGACTGTACTGAGGTAATTGATTTAATCTCCAATGCTGGATTGTTCAAGACTGTGTCTAAATTCTCTCCATGCTATGAGTTGTTGGTAAAAGAATTTATAGTAAACTTACAAGAAGGATGTGCTGATGGGAAATCTGAGGATTTCAGAAAAGTGTATGTCAGGGGAAGGTGTGTAGATTTTTCTCCTAGGGTGATCAATCAGTACCTGGGGAGAGAAGTAGATGGGCCAACTGAGCTTGGCAAGACTGATAATCAAGTGTGCAGAATAATTACAGCTAACCAGGTCAAGACATGGCCAGTAAAAGGCAAGCTCTCAGTCAGCTTGTTAACCAGGAAATATGCCATGCTGCACAGAATTGGGACAGCCAACTGGGTTCCAACCAACCACACCTCAACCATAGCCACTGGGCTCGGAGGTTTATCTATGTTGTAGGCACCCAAACCAAGCTGGATTATGGAGCATACATCTTTGACCAGACTCTCAAGCATGCAAGAACCTCAGCCATCAAGCTTCCAATAGCCTTCCCATCACTACTCTGTGGGGTGATTCTCAACAGTATCCAGGAATCCTTACTGACAAGGACTCTGTCTGTAAAAGGGAAAGTCCATTGTCTTTCCATTACAAGCTGTTTCTAAGTCATCATGTTGCAGATGTTGAAGCACCAGGTGGGACATCTGCTGGGACATCTGCTGTTAAGACACCTATATCAAAGGCAGCCCTAATTGCAGAGCTCAGGACAACCTGCAAGGAGCTGGAAGAAAGGAAGAAGAAGCTTGAGGATCTAATTCAAAGACTGGAGCTGGAAGAGACTGCTGGGAATGCTGATGGAGCTGGTGATGAGTCTGAGGATACAGAGGATGATGAGTATGAGGATATAGAGGATGAAGAGTGAAGCTGTTTATTGGTGGAAAATGTCTGTCTGTTCTGAATTGTAATTTTATTTTGTCTGTTTCTGTAATGTTTTGTTTGGCCCCAAAATTTCTGTCTAACAAGGGGGAGAAATTTGTGTGTTTTGAACAATGATGTTAATGTCTGTCTGCTGAACTAAGTTGAATTCTCAATGGTATTTTTTTGGAACTATCAAAGTCTGTTGGGCCAAGTCATGGCAATGTACATCTCAGGTAACTACATGTTTGAGGGGGAGCAAATTCTTAGCTCTCACATGATTCAAAAGAAAAGAACTCCGCTGCTCTCTGACAAAACCATAAGAATATGTTAGCCAAAAATTAGCCAAAGGGGGAGTTTGTAGATGTTAGAAATTGGCAGAATTTTTGACAAACAAAGTAAAAGTTATGAACTTAGTTCAGGACAACAGGATGTCACACCAGATGTTGTGACATCGCGAACCTGCTATCTGTCCTAAGTGATACGCAACAGAAGTGCTTAAAATCAGGAGTAAATATCTGGAAATAAATGAAA
Source organism: Lathyrus aphaca (assembly GCA_963966055.1). Lineage (NCBI taxonomy): Eukaryota > Viridiplantae > Streptophyta > Magnoliopsida > Fabales > Fabaceae > Lathyrus > Lathyrus aphaca. Next base: position 389,373,541 of record OZ014519.1, on the reverse strand, counting down.
AGGGTGAGCACTCCAAGGCGCTTCTTTAGGAAGTTAAGTTATCTGGTTTCAGTGTAAAGAAAACAGAAAACTAACTCACCTTTATTCAAGGAGATAAATGTGGGATTTAAAACAGAAAACTAACTCATCTTTATTCAAGTCTGGATAATTTGCAAAAAGCCCACAAACTCAACATCTATTTAAGAAACTGTTACACTCAAGTAAATCCAACGATTTTAAGCAGAGTGTCAAGTGTGTTTGTGAAGCTAGTTACTTAAGCAGTTTTTATTTGTGTTATTCACTTTATAAGATTTTAAGCAAAAAGTGAATTGTGTCTTGATTGAAACTGATAAGTAAGATCAAGCTGGTGTGTCTGAAGTGTGACTTCAAACTTATTAATCATTCTAGGTTTGAGATCACTGTGTGATTGAGGGGGAGTGAGTAGGTACTCATATCTAAGTAGAGTCTTAGATAGAAATTGCCTTGGGTAGATATTAAGTGAAGGATTAAACTAATTGGTTTAACTTCCTAATTAATATTACTTATATTGAATTTCCTTCCTGGCTTGGTAGCCCCCAGATGTAAGTGTGGAGATACACTGAACTGGGTTAACAATTTCCTGTGTTAATTAATTTACTAGCTCATTAATTTACTGCTTAGGATATCAGTGTCTAAACAACTGTTTCGACATCACATATCTGATCCCAGAATTTCAGTAATAGGCAAGACCACGAGAGTGTGAGCTAATGACTTTTAAACCGAGAGTTTCTACAAAGAGATAACTTAATAAACCTTAATAAGCCAACCCTCTATTGAATTCACGAAGGAGAAACAATTACGTATAAATATCCTTATTATTAATTTAACTTAATTAATTTCTCACCTTCTAAAACTAAAAATATCACACGCCTTAGCTAAACATAGTAGCACCCGATAGCGCTAGGTTGATTATCGAGTCTCTGTGGGATCGATATCTTTTATTACTACGCGATAGACTGTGCACTTGCAGTTAGTAACCATTAGACTCAGAAATTCGCGATCAGCAATTCGACGCGGGATTCTTAGCCATTGTGAAGTATCCAGAATGGGTAGCCAACATTGTTCAATTGCTAAAGAAGGATGGGAATTTAAGGATGTGTGTAGACTATCGATACCTCAATAGAGCGAGCCCTAAGATGATTTTCCACTACCTCACATTGACGTATTAGTGGACAACATCGCTCAGTTCTCGATCTTTTCATTTATGGATGGGTTCTCCGGGTATAATCAAATCAAGATGTCTCCTTCTGACATGAAGAAAACTACATTTATCACTTCGTGGGGTACTTTTCACTACAAGGTGATGTCATTTGGGTTGAAGAATGTCGGGGCAACTTATCAAAGAGCTATGGTGACTCTATTCCACAATATGATGCATAAGGAAGTTCAAACTACGACTAAATCCAGCAAAGTGTGATTTTGGCATCAGATCGGGAAAATTATTGGGGTTCATACAATCAAAGAGGAATAGAAGTTTATCCAGATAAAGTAAAGGCCATCCAAGAAATGCCAGTTCCGAAAACAGAAAAAGAAGTTCGTGGGTTTCTAGGGAGATTAAATTACATTGGCAAGGTTCATCTCGCATCTTACTGCTACTTTTGAGCCGATCTTCAAGCTGCTCAGAAAAGATCAAATTATCAAGTGGAATGAAGATTGTCAAAAGGCCTTCGATTGGATTACGGAATATATACAAGAGCCACATATCTCGGTCCACCAATTCCAGAGAGACCACTTATAATTTATTTAACGGTGCTCGACAACTCTATGGGATGTGTACTGGGGAAATATGATGAAACATGGATGCAATTTATTATTTGACCAACAAGTTCACCGATTGTGAATCGAGATACTCACTGTTGGAGAAGACATGTTGTGCACTTGTATGGGCCGCCCGACAATTAAGACAATACATGGTGTGCCATACTACCTTGTGATATCAAGAAAATCATCCCGAAAATGGTGAAGACTTACAAGGATTGACACGAGATGCTCCCGTTTGCACTACATGGTTATAGAACCTCAGTTCGCACATCAACTAGAGCTACACCTTTCTCGTTGGTATATGGCACAGAAGCAGTACTGCTGATCGAAGTGGAAATTTTTTCACTAAGGGTTATAATAGAAGCAAAAATGGATGAAGCAGAGTGGGTTCAAACCAGATATGACCAACTGAACCTCATAAGAAAGAAACACATGGCTACCATATGTCATGGTTAAATGTATCGAAGGAAGATTAAAAGGGAAATCAACAAGGAATTCGTCTACGCCTATTCGAAGAAGGAGACTTGGTGTTAAGAAAATATTACCTATCCATAAAGATCCACGAGGAAAATGGACCCTAAACTATAAAGGGCCAAATCTCGTGAATAGTGTCTTCTCTGGCGAAGCACTAGGGTTAACAAACATGGATGAAACAAATTTTCCATGACCGGTGAATTCCTATTTGTAAACACCCCAATTTTTCCCTCTCTTTTTTCTTACACCTTGGCTTTTGATCCATCATATTGCATTGCATAAGCATACCATCTCTCACTGCATAGTTATTACACTGCATAAGTTGCATAACTAGGGTTTGTGATCAAGTGAATCCCAGAAGTGGTTTGGGCTATCTCAGAGGTCAGGAAGCATGCCAAGAGGGTCCATGAGTGTTATATGATCATATTTTACCTCCAAGTTTGATTTAAAGTCACAAAATCTTAGAGGATTGCACAACTACCCAGGCAGGCTTAGGGTTTCCTACACAGATGGCCAGAAATTAGGGTTTTGGGTTTGAGGCCCTTACACTTAAATTTTTTGGCCATTCTTGATTCAATTGGTCTATATATGTTATAAGGAGCATGTGTATCAAATTTGAAGCAAAAATTCCTTGTGGAAGTCATCTGATCAAATTGTAACTTATTGTGCAAGAAAAGTCAGAATTAGGGCATCTGAGGCCTCCATCAAGGGTACCAAAGGGTCATCATAATCAATTTGAGGTCCTATGACCTTTATTTGGTCTTAGGAATGTTTGAAAGATCACAATATTGAAGAATTTTGAGCCATTGCAAAAGTTGTCATTTTTGGACATGACTTGTAATGAAAACTTTCCATTTTGGGAAAGATTTTCAACCTCCTCTTTCTTGATCAAAAAGGTTTCAAATGAATCTTCTTTAAACATGAAAGTTGTAGATTGGATCTTCCCATTTTCAAAAAGTATAAGAAATCCTCTTGATTCATCCTAGAACTCAAGTTATGATGGATCAAAGTTGGCAAAAATCACATAATTTTCAAGTTCATGCCAAAGGGGGAAATGTGCAATTTTGCTTTCCAAGCCTTCTCATGACCTCTAACACACTTCTGCACATCATAGAAACATAATGCAACTTGTTTAGACCAGAATTGAGACAAGAACCAAGGCATTTCATGGTCAATTTTCACAAACTTCACAAAGTTGGAAATTTGCAAAATCACTTCAAACTTGTGTTCCAAGCATCACAGCTCACCAAATTTGATCCAAAGGTCATCCTTGAAGCCAGTTGAACACAATCCAGCCAGAAAATTAGCTCTGCCATGGCCCATACCTCAAGTACACAAACTTTTGACTTTTTGGCCAATTGAGCCATGCCATTCCCACAGTGCACAACCACTCATCTGATCAATCCCAATTGTTTATACAAACCCTAAGCATCATAAAACATATGACAACAAGCCTTGAACAAGGACACAAGCTCAGATTCACAAAAATCCTTTCAAACATTCTCTGAAACTTTCAATCCAGCCAACAAAAATCACATTTTCTTTCACCATTTAACTCCTTATCACTCAAGGAACAAAACCCACCCATCACTGTCGCTCCCGATAGATGGGACTGGCCCAAATAAAGGTACAGACGCGAACGGTCGGCGAAAGGGACAATGAGAACACACAGGCGTGAACTCACTGGAAAAGAAAAGAGTCGCCAGCTAGGCATTTTTATCCCGGAGGAAAGGCAATGCTGCATAGACCTAGAAAAAGATGGATAAGACGGTTGCGAACCAGAGAGACTGAGAAAGGGGGTTGGTTACAACCTGGGAAGGTATTAGCACCCAGATTGTCCGTCGTACTCGACGGGATCCACGCTTATAAGATTTGTGTTTTAAAGGGGTAGTGTCAGTGCAATCTGTGTATAAAAGAGCTGGAAAAAGATGTACAGGTGTCAGTGTAAAAGAAGTGAAGTGTGTAAATGATGTGTCAGTGTAAGGACAAGAGTGAAATGCTCAGGAGTATGAGGCTTAAAGAATAGCTGGAAAGAGGGGGAATATACAGAGACTTTTGTTCGATAACTGTTAAGTTATGCCTACGTATCCTCTCGTGCAATGAGGAAGTCAGAACACCGTAGTTCGACCCAAAGAGACTGAAAGATGAATTGACTTGTGAACTGCTTACTTGCCTATGCTCAAGTGTATGATCTGTCTGGCACAGATGCTAACTGTCTTGCATTAGACGGAAGAAGCAAGTTCTCGGTTGTGAGTGAATGAGATGAGAAAAGAATCCCGGAGGAGACGATTATTGTTTGTTTTTGTGTTTTCAGTCTTTTATTGTTTTTGGATTTTGTCATAAGTAAATGAGCTTAAGTCTAAACCAATGGATTTAGTAAACTCATCACATCTTCCCTCTGATTAGGGGTAATGAGAATACCTTAAGTGTGAAGTCAGCTTCTCACACTTAATCACCTTTGGTGTAGGATTAAGATCATTGACCTACTTGAGATTAATTAGATGTTTTTGGTGTTTTTGTTTAGTGTTGAGTAATGAGGTTAAGCCACAATCAAGGATTAAACAGACTCATTACACCATCCTAAGAAAAGGATAATAGATGAGAATGTTTAAGCTGAGGAAAGCTCCCCAACTTAATCCATGATTAGGGATTAAACTCATGACAAAACAAGCCTTTGGTTAAGTGGATTTTATTTAATGATATGATGAAGAAATGACTTTTAGGGTTTGTAAGACAACTTGAGGGGAACTTGTCCATTAACACTAGGGTTAGTCCTTCTTAACCAATTAAGGAAGAATTAGAACCCTAATGCAAGGCCCAAGTTACAAGTGTGATGTCTTGACGATTATTAAGTGAATTGATTAAGAGAGTTAAACACATTAAGGGTTTAACACTTAGGATTAAAGTTATACACTCCATCCTAAGAGAAGGATGCAGGCATAAGCTTAATCACAAAGCCTTAAAGCCTTTAGGGTTTAGTCCCTGATTCAGAGATAAGAAGAGATGACTCAAAAGAGACACAAAGGTAAAACTAAGAGGGGAGACTAATCAAAACCCTAATCATTGTCATGCTTGGTTTTTCCTAAGGTTTGTGAGGTTTGCAAGAACAATCTTCAATGGAACCACCAGGAAGCAGATGAAAGGATCAAGAGAAGCAAAGCAACTTGCTTCATTCAAGAAGTCAAGTCACTTGAAGAAAGAAAGTGGGAAGAAGAAGAATGAGCAAGCTCAAACTCAAACACAAACAAAAATGCAGCAATGGATGCAAGAGAGATGAAAAAGAAAAGTTATGAGAAGTGAAGGCAAATCCACTTCTCAGAATCACTTACCACCTGAAAGGTTAGAAAAGGAATGCAATGCAATGCAAAATGGGATGAGATGACATGATGAGAAACAAAACCAGAAGCATTTACATGATGCTAATGATGTTATGAGATGCTACAAGCATGAGGCAGCACATGGAAATGGACATACAAGCTTATGAATGCAAATGAAGCAAGTTAGGAACCATGAACAAACATGAAAAGTTATGAAGTGCACATGGCATACAACATGGCAAACACATGATGCAATGATCAAACATGCTTCTAATATGTCTTAAGATGTCTAATGAACCAAATTAATGCATAAAATGTCATGGCAAGTCATGTTATGCAAGAGAATGCAAGATGTATGCAAATGGAAGCCCAAATTAGGGTTTATGATCAATGCAACAAACAAAAACCAAAATCAGAAGCAAACAACATTATAAAAAATTGAAAATGCAACACAAAGGACCCCTAATCCTATACTAAACCAATGCCCAAAGGAGAGGTCTCAACTCTTAACCAATCTCAAGTTATGGTTTTCTTAAGATTCTAGGGTTTTTAGGGTTCCTAAACAAAAGAAATGCCAAACAAATTGAAAATGAAAGATCAAATCATGGCCATTTAATCTCTCAAACTACATGCTAAACACAATGCAATTCAAAAAGAATCAATGTCCAACTCTTCATGGATAGGCAGAAATGATTTTTTGAACTTTGGATCAAAATAATGCACAAAAATGATTTTAATTCAATGAGAAATTCTTAAAATGCATCAAGATCAAAAAATAAATTTGGTTTGAAGGTTGGACAATGTTTCTAAATGTCTTAGAACATTTCATGAATTTTTTGGTGATTTTTAAATACCTAAAAGTATTTTTAATAAATTAATTTTCATTAATCAATTAAAAATAAACTTTTAAATATTTAAAAATACTTTTTTAATGCTAAAAATGAAAATAAAAATATTTTTGTGTCTTAAAAATTAATAAAACTCTTGGGAAAAAGTTTCATAATTTTTAAACAAGTTTTGCTATTTTAAATAAATTGGACAAATTAAATGAAAAGAAATGAAATAAAAATGAACTTAAAATGAAGTAAACAGAAGGAGAGGCTGAGATTGATTCTGGATTCAAAATGGTTGACCGCGCGCGTGAATGGAGGGTCTAGATTCATTCTGGATAAATTAATTTAATTATAATTAATTAAAACTAATTAAGTGGATTAGGGCAAATCAAGTGAATCTGGGCCATCCGTTCGCGCGGCAAGTCAAACAAGTCAAGCCATCCAACGCACGAAATTCAAATGGAATTAATTACAGGGATTAGGGCATAATGATTTTCAGGTGGCCGGAGAAGACCTCCGGTCGTATTCTCCGGTGGGAAGCCCACCTGAAAATCCCTAAAACTCTCAAAACCTAACTAAAATGAAATCTAAAAACATGGGAATGATCCCCACAGCTTACTGAATCAAAACCCCAAGCCAAAACTCATTTATTTTTCCCCAAACTCATGAATCGAGCAAAACATTTTTTAGGTCACAGAGTTTCAGAAAGCAATTAAATTCTCATTTCATCACCATTTTCAAAACTAAAAGCATCAGAACAATCAGTGAAGCATAGAGAACAACTTAAGAACTTAAAAAACGATTTCTGGAAAAAAAATTCTTGAGCTACCTGAGTTTCGAAGCTTTCACTCTGGTAACTTTCAGACCTCCTCTCCTTGTGAAATCCACTCCTTATGACCCTTTGATGATGCTTGAATGCTTGGGAGAAATTTATGCTGGCTAGATGAAGGGTTTGAACAGCTTCTGCTCAAGCTCAGTTGAAAATGGTGATGGTGATTCCAGCTGTTTCAGGCCAATGTGAGTGGTTCTTTGTGACCAGTGTGATGAATGGAGAAGGTTTGTGGAGTTTGTTTGAGTGTTTGTGAGCTGTGGAGTGAGTTTCGAATGGTTTTGCTTCTGGGGGTGAAAATGGAGGAATGGTGTTCTTGCTTGATTCAGGCCCAAGTCTTGCTGGTTTTGGCTAAGTGAAGCAAGGTGAGTTGGTCTATGGAAATGGTTTTTGTGTTTGTGAACTGTATAGAGAGATTCAAAGAGTTTTGCTTGATGGAGTGTTTTTGTGTATGTGATGTTGTGGTGTGTTTCAGCTTGGCTTCTTGATATGTTTAGCTTGCAAATGGATAGTATAAAATAATCTCATAGGTCAGATGATGTGACCTGGACTTTATTGATTGGTAAGTTCACTTTTGCAAAATGTCAACTTTGTTGTAAGAGAGGCATGGGCTTGGTTCTAGGCTAGTACAAGCATGGGGCTGGTGCAGCAAAGGTGAGGGGAAGGGCTAGCAAGGTTCAGCATCCAATGTAGCAAGTGGTAGGAAGTGTGATCATGAATTTTGCAAGTTGGTTCCTCTTTGGTTCACATGTGACTATCTTGCTACACAAGCCATGAACCATGAGAAACTTGGTTCAAATCTGATTTTTAAGAGTTGCATGATGCTTGTGTAATGGTTTGATGACAATTAGAAGTTACAATTTGCCTTGGTTCATGATTTTTGCAAATTTTCCTTTTAGTGCATAACTTGAAAATTAGTGATTTTTGCCAACTTTGTCACACCATAACTTTTGATCCAAAATGAATTAGGTCATGTTCTTGTACTTTTTGAAAAGGGAAAAATGTATTCTACAACTTTCATGACCAAAGTTTTTCCATTTGAAGCATTTTTGGATCAAAAAGTAAGGTTTGAAAAGTGACCTAAAATGACATATTCTTTAAAAGTCAACTATGCCCTAAAAAGTCAACTTTGCAAAAACTTCAAATTCTTGAATTTTGTGAACTTCAACCTTCTTCCATGATCAAATAAAGATCATATACACTCAAAATGATGAAGATCACCCCTTGGTTGGGTCATTGGGGGCCTCAGATGCCCTGATTTTACACTGACTTGTCTAGAAAGTCAACTCTTGATCAGATGACTTCCCCATGGAATTTCTTCATGAAAATTGATATGCATACTCCCTATACCATATAGAGACCAATAGAAACAAGAATGACCAAAAAATTTGGAGTTATGGCCTCTGAAACCAAAACCCTAATTTTTAGGTCAACTGTGCAGTCAAACTTGGCTCTGCTTCCATGCCAATCCCAATTCTTGTGATTCTTTGGAATTATTGAATTTGAGAGGATATAATATGATACTTGAACACATGTAGACCCCTTTGAAGTGATTGATGACCCTTGGAGTGGCTCAAGAAGCTCTTGGATTGCTCAGATCACAAACCCTAGATGCAGATGACCTAGAAACTATGCAGTGAATCAAAAAATGGGATATGAGATGATATGATTGTGTTTATGCATATGAAATGATCACAAGCCATGGTGTGAATGGGTGAGGGCAAATTTGGGGTGTTTACAGCTGCCCCTATTCAAACATGAGATAGCTGTGCAGGTTGTAAGCAACGGCTTAACAGGCAAACAAGATAACTTGTGGTTGAATACCAAAGACAATCCAAAATTTGCACTCACGGAATGAAGAAGAAAAGGGATATAGATTGTAAAAGAAAATAAAGTATATTGTAAAGTGTAGGCGACGGAGGATGACCGCCGAGCAGAGGACGACTGCTGGGTAACGAGCAATGACGGGGACGGCCGACATGCTGGGAAAAGTGTGGGAAATAAAGCAATGACGGGGACGGCCGACATGCTGGGGATAAAAGGTAAAGCCAAGACGGGGACGGCCGACTAGCTGGGAAAAGTAAGAAGTTATGATGGGGACGGCCATCACGATAAAGCTGTAAAAATTCTCTGGGGAAAACATGACGGGGACGACCGTCAAGTTCACAAAGCAAAGTAACCAACGATGGGGACGGCCATCAGGCTAAAAGAAAAAGGACCACGACGGGGACGGCCATCGGGTTAAAGAATAAGTGGAATAAACAGATGATGGGGTACGGCCATCAAAGGTGAAGGACGATCACCTAGCAGGGGACGGCTGCTCTGTTGGGGAATAAAAGAATTATGATGGGGACGGCCATCAAAGGTGGAGGACGACCACCTAGCAGGGGACGGCTGCTAAAATCAACGATGGGGACGGCCATCGGATGAGCATGATGGAGGACGACCATCAAGAGGTGGAGGACGACCACCTAGCAGGGGACGGCTGCTCTCAGGGTCTATCATGACATAGGACGAATGCCAGATAACCAAAATCAACAATGGGGAAGGCCATTGGATAAAATGATGAAGGACGATCATCAAGAGGTGGAGGACGACCACCTAGCAGGGGACGGCTGCTAAAATCAATGATGGGGACGGCCATCGGACGAGCATGATGGAGGACGACCATCAAGAGGTGGAGGACGACCACCTAGCAGGGTACGGCTGCTCTCAGGGTTATCATGACACAGGACGAGTGTCAGATAAGAAGGAAAATTGCTTTGTTGGCGATCTACTGGGGAATAGTAAACACGGACGAGTGTTTACATCCAAGAAACAAAAGATATAAGTGTTTGGTATTGTGTATAGATTAAAGATGCGGACGAGCATCCCTAAGATTACGATACGGACGAGTATCGGATAGAAACAAATACTGACGCGTGTTCAAAGATGATGATACGGACGAGTATCAACTGGTTAACAGAGAATACGGACGAGTGTTGAATCTGAGAGGATTCTTCTGGGGAATAGTAGACACAGACGAGTGTCTATATTCAAGAGGACAAAAGTGTTTGACATGGTGTATGGATTAAAAATGCGGACGAGCATCCTTAAAACTATGACACGGACGAGTATCATGTAGAAACAAACGCTTGACGCATGTTCAGAGATGATGGTACGGACGAGTACCAACTGGTTAACAAAGAACACGAACCAACGTCGAATCTGTGGGGATATGAATGGTATATACAAGATACGGACGAGTATTTGTATGGGTGTAACATGAGTAACGAGTGTGAGTATTGTATAGATGTGTGTTTATCTGCTGGGGAGCGTGACACGGACGAGTGTCAAGAGAAAAGTATAAGTATACAAAAGTGTAGATGACTGTGCTGGGGATATGACACGGACGGGTGTCAAAAAAGTGTATATAGGTATATGTGAGTGCAAAGAGGATGTCTTTGGCTTTCTTGCTGGGGTATGACACGGACGGGTGTCAAGGAGTATTTGTAGTGCGAGTGATCTTGTTTGTGAAGAGTGTTCAGGCGACTTTACTGGGGAAAGATGGCACGGACGGGTGCCAAAATGAGTATATACTGGTGTTTGTGGATTGAGAGGCAGCTGTTTTTGCTGGGGAACCTGGTGGGGATTTTGATGAACTGTCATTATTCACAAGTGCTGATTCAAAACATGGCTCATGATTATGCTATGTGTTGGATTTTTGCCGTAATGCTCCGTGTTAAAACGGAATGCTACGCTTTATGGGTAAATATGATGCGAATGCTATGATTATGCAAAGATACCCAACCGGGATCCGGGTCCCGCTGCTGCGAAGACCTCTGGCCGATCTGTTTGAAGTAAACATCCCAGCTGGGGGTGAGATTACTGGTAGATCTGATGATATGATATCTGCTTGGGGATTCGGGCCATTGATAGACCTATCCTAATAAACATAGGACCCAGCTGGGGTTTGTAGACGCTTTCTTCACTCTGTTGTGATTCTTCATGCGTTGCTCTTCTGGATAAAGGCTGAAGCTCTGTGGGGAGGTGGTTCCCTGACTTTTGTGCTCCGGCTGAGGATAAAAAGGCAACTCGGCTGGGGAGAAAGAGAGATCACTGAGAGACCTCCCTAAGGATTCTGTTACGGTAGCCTCTTGACTCAACCGGGGATATGGGCATCTTCTGTGATACCTGCCCATTCTGATGGGGATAAGTAATAAATGGCCGACTCAACTGGGAGGAGTCATGAAAGGCAACTCAGCTGGGGGAGTCATGAGAGGCAACTCAGCTGGGGAGAGAGCACTTCGGGTGCTAAAATCGAGTGTTGATTTGCCAACTTGTTGGGATAAAGTTTTCATGCCCCGAGTTGCGTTCTGGATACCTGCAATCCTGCAAAGATAGAGAAACGCACAAGTAATCCCGAGGTATCCTTTTCTGGATTCCGTCATAGGAGTTAGGCACTTCTGAGAGTAAGTATATTTCCTGCAAGCATGTTTTTATTTGAAGATAAACATCTGTATTCTTATGCAATCAGTTTCTTCTTTTAAGACATCAGACATTTTTGCAAATAAAATGTACAAAACGAGACATGACTGAAAATCTGATTTTATTAACTCATGTGCCCTGAATTGGCAAGATACAGTCAAAGAAACATATCCCCTGGAATGAGGAGATTTGTTACAAATTGAGAAACAAAAAGTTGGCAGTGTTGATGACGCTTTAAGGAGCTTCCTCTTCACTATGACCCGTATGACTTTTGACGTTCTTCTCATCTTGCTTTTTGAAGAAGGCTGATTCTGGCTGAGGCTTGATCCTTTCAAGGTTTACCAAGTTGCAGGTGATACAGACGAATTCAGAATGCAGTTGTTCGCTTATTCCCTTATTTTGCATGGATCGCCCTTTTGGGTTTTCAATCCATCGGGATACCCATTTTTGCCTGAGCTGTCCAATGCGGCTTTTCAACTCAGCGGGTGTACATTTTTTTTATTTTTCCCTTATTTTTGCCCGAGTCTTTTATTCTGTTTTTGACTCGCCGGGATGCCCTATTTTTGCCTGGACTTACATTCTGTTTTTGTGTCCAGCGGGTCATTTTTACGCGAAGTATTTTTTAACTGCATCTGAATTCACAGGGGACGGGAAGTCTTCACCATCCATGGTACTGAGCATGAGTGCTCCACCAGAAAAAACTTTCTTTACTACAAATGGTCCTTCATAATTCGGAGTCCACTTGCCCCTGTAGTCTGTATGCGGAGGGAGGATTCTCTTCAACACAAGATCTCCTACTTGGTACTCTCGGTGCCTGACTTTCTGATCGAAGGCTCTCTTCATTCTTCTCTGATACAACTGCCCATGACAAATTGCAGCCAATCTTTTCTCTTCAATCAGACTCAGTTGTTCATATCGGGACCTAACCCATTCTGCTTCACTCAGTTTAACATCCATCAGTACTCGTAGAGAGGGTAATTCAACTTCAACAGGTAGGACTGCCTCCATACCATACACAAGTTGATACGGTGTTGCCCCAGTGGATGTTCTGATTGACGTGCGGTACCCATGCAAGGAAAACGGTAGCATTTCATGCCAGTCTTTGTAAGTGACTACCATCTTCTGCACAATCTTCTTGATATTCTTATTTGCTGCCTCAACAGCGCCATTCATCTTTGGCCTGTAAGGAGAAGAATTGTGATGTTGAATCTTGAAGTCCTGGCACAGCTCTGCCATCATTTTGTTGTTCAAGTTAGAACCATTGTCAGTAATGATTCGCTCGGGAACTCCGTATCGACAGATGATATCTCTCTTCAGAAATCTGGCTACCACTTATCTTGTAACATTTGCATATGAGGCTGCTTCAACCCACTTGGTGAAATAGTCAATGGCGACCAGGATGAATCTGTGGCCATTTGAAGCAGTTGGCTCAATCTTGCCAATCATGTCAATGCCCCACATGGCAAAGGGCCATGGTGAAGACATTATGTTCAAAGGATTGGGAGGCACATGCACCTTGTCCGCATAGATCTGGCATTTGTGGCACTTCCTGGCATAAGCACAACAGTCTGCATCCATTGTGATCCAGTAATATCCTGATCTTAACAATTTCTTAGCCATGGCATGCCCTCCAGCATGGGTACCAAAGGATCCCTCGTGCACTTCATGCATCAACAAGTCTGCTTCTGTCTTATCAACACATCTGAGGAGTACCCTATCAAAGTTCCTCTTGTATAGAGACCTATCAGTGTTCAGAAAGAAACTACCCGCGAGCCTTCTCAAAGTCTTCTTATCATTGGAAGATGCCCCGGATGGGTATGTTTGATCCTCCAAGAAGCACTTAATGTCATGGAACCAAGGCTTATCATCTTTAACAACATCTGCTGCGAACACATATGCTGGTCTGTCGAGTCTGGACACTGAGATCTGAGGCATAAAGTTAGCAGCTTGAACTTTGATCATGGATGAAATGGTAGCCAGGGCATCTGCAAACTGATTCTCATCCCGAGGGATATGCTCAAGCTTGACTGTTGTAAAGAAAGTCAATAACCTCCTTGTATAATCCCTGTAAGGTATCAGATGATCCTGGTGGGTGTACCATTTGCCGTTGGTTTGATTGATTACCAAAGCTGAATCCCCGAATACGGTCAATGTCTTGATTCTGAGGTCAATGGCTTCCTCAAGACCCATAATGCAAGCTTCGTATTCAACTTCGTTGTTAGTGCAGTTGAAAGTGAGTTTTGCCGAGAAAGGCATGTGAACTCCTTTAGGTGTAATGAGTACTGCACCAACACCACGACCATTCATATTAACAGCCCCATCAAACATCATAGTCCATTCTTCTTCCGGGTCAGGACCTTCAGTGTGAACAGGCTCTTCATGATCTTTTGATTTTATGAACATGATGTCTTCATCAGGGAAGTCAAACCTCATAGGTTGGTAGTCATCAATGGGTTGCTCAGCAAGATATTCAGACAATACATTGCCCTTGATGGCTTTTTGAGATGTGTATTGGATGTCGTATTCTGTAAGAATCATTTGCCATCTTGCAACCCGTCCGGTAAGAGCCGGCTTCTCGAAAATGTACTTGACTGGGTCCATTTTTGAGATCAATAAGGTAGTGTGAGTCAACATATACTGTCTCAGTCGGCGAGCAGCCCACGCTAAAGCACAGCAAGTTTTCTCGAGCAGTGAATAACGTTGTTCACAGTCGGTAAACTTTTTGCTCAGGTAGTATATTGCATACTCTTTTCGACCAGACTCGTCATGCTGGCCCAACACACACCCCATCGACTCTTCTAATACGGTCAGGTACATTATCAGAGGTCTTCCTTCAACTGGAGGCATAAGGATTGGTGGTTCTTGCAGGTATTCCTTGATCTTGTCAAAAGCCTTCTGGCAGTCTTCATTCCACCTGACCGTCTGTTCTTTTCTCAATAATTTGAACAAGGGTTCACAGGTTGCAGTAAGGTGAGATATGAACCGCGAGATGTAGTTCAGTCGACCTAAGAACCCTCGAACTTCTTTCTCCGTCTTCGGTGCAGGCATCTCTTGAATAGATTTGACTTTGTCAGGGTCAACTTCAATCCCTTTCTCACTTACAATAAATCCCAGCAGCTTACCAGATCTCACCCCGAATGTGCATTTGTTGGGGTTCAGTTTCAGTTGGTACTTCCTCAGACGCTTGAATAACTTCAGTAGATTCACCAGGTGGTCTTCTTCTGTAAGGGACTTGGCAATCATGTCATCCACATAACACTCGATTTCCTTGTGGATCATATCGTGGAATAATGTTACCATAGCCCGTTGATATGTTGCACCAGCATTCTTGAGCCCAAATGGCATTACCTTGTAGCAGAACGTGCCCCAGGGTGTGATGAAGGTTGTCTTCTCCATGTCTTCAGGTGACATCTTAATCTGGTTGTATCCTGAAAATCCATCCATGAAGGAGAATACCGAGAACTGAGCCGTGTTATCGACCAATACATCAATGTGAGGTAATGGGAAATCATCTTTCGGGCTGGCTCTGTTCAGATCCCGGTAATCAACACACATCCTCACTTTGCCGTCTTTTTTAGGCACAAGTACTATATTAGCAACCCACGGTGGATAGCTAGTTACGACAAGGAACCCGACGTCCCATTGCTTTTGTACCTCCTCCTTGATTTTCATAGCCATGTCGGGACGAGTTCGGCGCAGTTTCTGTTTGACCGGCGGGCATTCTTCTCTTAGAGGCAGCTTGTGCACAACAATGTCGGTGTCCAACCCTGGCATATCTTGGTAAGACCAAGCAAACACATCCACATACTCTTGAAGCAGGTCAATCAGCTGTCTCTTCACCGAGTCTTGTAAGCAGGCCCCGATTTTAACTTCTTTCACGTCTTCATCTGTACCAAGATTGATCACTTCAACCTCCTCCTGGTGAGGAGTAATAACCTTTTCCTCTTGCCTTAACAACCTGGCTAGCTCTTCAGGAAGCTCATACTCTTCTTCAACCCCTTCATCGGCTTGATTGATTGGATTGTCAAAGTCATACGAAGTCATAGCCGTGTTGTTGTCAGTGCTGTCTGGAAGGCACACTCTGCAAGGGTTCAGTTTGTTCATTTTAGTGATTTGATTTTAATCTTGTTTTAGAAAAGTGAAATAAAGTTGTCATTTTGAAAACACTGCCATTTATTTTTTTGTACAAAAAGAAAAATGGAAAAACAGTGAGCGGAAGAAAAAAAAAACTCGTTTGCAAAAAGATGTCTGATATTTCATTGATTAATCTTGTTGCACAAAAAGTACATATGGCCCGATTACAAAATGAGTCTTGTCATCTTGGGCAAGATGCAAGACTTTGATGCATGCTATAAAAATACAGGAAATAATAATTACTCTGCATGAGTAACTCTTATAATTTCCTGGGAAGACCAGTTTGAGATACTGCTCCCCGGGATCTTTGGATGAATCCAGCTTTCCAGGTTGCGTTCTTCTTCCAGCTCGTCTTCCAGACAGTTGACAGCATCAGGGGTGAGCATCCCCCCACTCACAAAGTTGGGCTCTTTTGCAGCCTCTGCTTGATCTTGTTGAGTTAGTTTGTAACCCAACCCAAATCTATCCTCTTTCTTCTCCACCGATAACAGTTTGCCCCAGCCTTGGGCGTTTCCTCCCTCAACAACCTTCCGGGCTTGTTGGTATGATGATATTGAAGTACCAGGCACAGCAGATGTTTCATTGACATTCAAGGCTTCAAAACCCTGGCTCATTGTTTCATGGATCTCCCCATCCATCTCAATATACTTATAAGTAGCCAGGTGGCTGACAAAAATATCCTCCTCTCCACAGATGGTAACGATTTGACCCTCCCACTCATATTTTAACTTCTGGTGAAGGGTAGAGGTCACGGCGCCAGCGGCGTGAATCCATGGCCTACCCAATAGACAGCTGTAGGCAGGCTGTATATCCATCACGTAGAAGGTCGCTTTGAAGGTCTGCGGGCCAATCGTTATGGGCAACTCAATCTCTCCCAGAACCGATCTCTTTGAACCATCAAAGGCTCTCACCACCAGGTTGCTGGGTCTCAACGCCAATCCGTCATATTCTAGCTTCACCAGGGCCTTCTTAGGTAAGACATTTAGGGATGACCCCGTGTCTACCAGCACATGGGAAAGGACAGCACCTTTACATTCCATGGTTATGTGCAAGGCTTTGTTATGGTTGCGGCCTTCCGTTGTCAAATAAGTATTGGTGAACCCTAGTCCGTGACTAGCATTAACGTTTCCAACTACAGCTTCCAACTGATTGACAGTGATCTCTTCAGGCACGTAAGCTGCGTGCAAAACCTTGAGTAGTGCATTCCGATGAGCTTCGGAGCACATAAGCAATGATAGGATTGAGATCTTGGAAGGCGTCTGATGAAGCTGATCCACTATTTTATAATCACTCTTCTTGATGATTCGCATGAACTCATCAACCTCTTGGTCAAAGGGTGTTTTCAAAGCTTCTTTAACAGTCTGCTCTTCCTGCACCAAGCTTTTTCCTTTTGCCTTGGCAGCAGCTTCTGCTTCGGCAGTGGGTCTCTGAATTTGTGGAGCGAAAAGACGTCCGCTTCGAGTGAAGCCTCCGCCTCCTCCCACATTGTCAATTTGTGGTGCAGGGGTTGATGATTCAAAAGTGATTCTTTGTCCTTCACAGTACAGGTCAGAGCCGTAATGCCACAGGATGGCATTGCTACTTTCATAAGGTACTGGTCCAGGCACCGTGATAGTGACTGGACTGGTTGCAGCTGCGGAAGGAATTGTGATAGTCTGTGGATCGTAATAAATTGTGACTGGTGCTCTGATGGGAGCAGCACCTTCTGAGTTGTAGGCGGAGTTGTTTTCAGGATCATAAAATATTGTGACAGTTGAGACGTCTTCGTGATTTGTTGTTGATGTTGTAGGAGACATTGGTGGAAGGATGGATGTTGTTGTTGTAGGAGTTTCAAAATGGAGTGGTGCTGGAGTTGTAGAAGAAAAATTTGTTGATACCTGATCAGTTGAGATAATAGATGAAGTACTTGTTGATGAAGCCGAAGAATTGTCAGGAACAATGGTTGTTGCAGTTGTAGGAGGTTCCGGAGTTGTTGCTGATGAGATTGCTGGATTTGTAGGAAATGATGTAGTGATCTGAAGTTGGCCACTCTGAATGAGACCGTCTATGCCATTCCTCAGGTTATCGCACCCATTGACTGAAATATTGCAGTAAGCACACCCCAACTCACACCCCGGGAACATTTGACATTCGAGGAGCTAAGCCTTGATTTCTACCAACGGTGTCCTGATCTGACCCACACTGGTTATTAAATAAGACGGCTTGTCTTCTTCAATAGCGTTAATCCTGGGACCACCGTGGTTTGGCATGGGGTTCTTATTGACATTAGGTGGTGGTGCGAAATTCAGAGCTTTTGAGTCTACCAGGTCTTGTACCTTCATGTGCAAGGCTCTGCACTTTTCTGTACTGTGGCCAGGTGCATTTGAATGGAAGGCACATCTGGCGTTGGAATCATAATTCCTGGGTAGACTGTTGGGATCTGGAGGTGCCAACGTCCTTAGCTCAACTAGGTTGAGTTTCAGGAGTTGTGGCAGCAAAGTAGCATATGGCATAGGGATCGGATCGATTACCCTGTTGGCTTGAGAAGGCCTCTGTTGGAATGGCCTTTGCTGGTTATTGTTGTTGGTGTTGCTGTTGTTGTAATTTCTCGGAGGATACTGATTCTGTTGATGATACTGAGGTTGTTGCTGATAGTTTTGTTGCGGAGGTTGATAAACTGGTTGAGGATGAGCTGGAGCGGGAATGGTGACTGCTGTCACTGATCTGTGAACATATTGGGGCCTGCCCCTGTTGGCGTGGATGGCATTGGTCTCGCCAGATCTTCTTGGGCCTGCAAAAGGCTTCCTTGTACTACTGGACGAGCTTGCACCGTTGTCAGATATCTTACCCATTTTTAACAGGCTCTCAATTCTCTCCCCAGCTATGACAACATCTGCAAAGCTAGTGGAAGAGAAAACAGCCAGCCTGTCAATATAAGTTCCCTGAAGGGTGTTCATAAACATGTCTGCCATTTCCCTTTCAGACATAGGTGGCTGAACAGCAGCAGCCAGTTGCCTCCATCTCTGGGCATATTCTCGGAAACTCTCCCTTGACGACTGTGACATTCCCATTAGGAGGGTCCTGTTGGGTGCCATATCTAAGTTGTACTGATACTGTCTGATGAAGGCCTCTGCCAGGTCCTTCCAGCATCTGATAGTTGCCCTTGTCAGGTGAGAGTACCATTCTCTTGACGCTCCAGTCAAGCTGTCTTCGAAATAGAACATCCAGAGCTTCTCATCCATAGTATAGGCCTTCAGCCTTCCCAGAAATGATTGTAGATGGGTCCGGGGGCATGAAGTCTCGTTGTATTTTTCAAAACAAGGTGGCTTAAACTTATGGGGGATCCTGACCCCGTCTACCAAGCCCATGTCCATGACGTCGAAACCCAGAGAGTTTTGAGACTCTAAGGACCTCAATTTCTCAGCTATCTCATCCAGCCTTCTATCATAAGCTTCTTCCCCAGCACCCATTACTGTAAACTGATCCTCTTGGGGGTCTTCTTGAAGTACCCTGGCTGCAGTGGAAGTCCCTTGAACATTTGCAGGAATATTGACCTCTGGATGAAGATGGGGGCCAAATACAGGGGGGTTAACATGAGGTTGGACCCTTTCGTTGTTGTTGGTGCCGGCAGTCCCTATATGTGGATCTTCTTGATTTTGCCTTTCCACCATGGCCCTCAATCTTTCCTGGCTCTGAGCCATGTTGTTCATCACTTCCATAAACTGAGTCATCTGCGTTCTCATTTCCAATCTTTCGTTTGCCATTTGATTTCTGACCTCAGTAAGGTCCTGCTGCATCTGATCCATTTGAATGCCCGGAAGGTTGTTACGGGTCGGATAACGGTGCGGACGGTTGAGGGGAAATACCCGGCGCCGAGCAATAGTTCCTGAATATCACAACAGAGTTAGTGGCAATAAAACAAAAACCTACAAAACAAACAAAAGGGTTAGCATGCAATGCAGTATGCTTATTTGTTTTCAAGGTATCCAGCTTGGCATTCAGTTTTGACCCTTCCAGACCCTTGAAGATGTTGCTGATGTTGCTTTTGAAGTGAAACTTGGATGGAACAAACTAATACATATATTACAAAAGCAACTGGTACATAGTTTGTTTTACAAATACAAGCCCTCGGAGGGGTCAAAATACATTACAAGGAAAAATGAAAAATACACGGAATGAAAGCAACAACAAGCAAATGGTCAAACACCAAGACCAAACTCATCCTCACGAACTTCCTTGAGAAGTGCTTCGGTCACAGGATCAGCCGGACGCTCCGTGAGATTCCTGATGAGGAGATTCCGGGTCGTAACAGCTGCTGTTAGCTTCTTGTGTTGGCTTTGGTCCTTTGACCTCTTCACTCCAGCTTTGATCTTCAGCTCTGATATCTCTCTCTGGGCTGCTGCCAGGGCTTCCTGCTGTTCTTTTGCACTAGCTTCCAGTTGCTCCATCTTGTCCTGAACTCTTTTGTCCTCCAGGGTACGAGCCTCGGTGATCCTGACCCACCAGGCCTGACTCTCCTTCAGATACAAGTCTGTCCTTGCTCTCTGGAACTGGGCTTCCTTGCAAGCATTCTTCAGGATTTGTTCTCCAGCCTTAGACTTTTTGATATAATCCCCAGACTTCTCAATTTTAGTCAGATGCTCCACTCTCAACTTCTCTAGCCTCTCAATCTCCATCCTGCCATTATTCCTCTCCCGGAGGGTCTTCTGCAAAGCCTGGGTTAACTTCTCATTTCTTTCCTTCAAGCTCTCAAACTCCTCCAAACTGATAGTGGCAGGGGGTGGTGCTGAAGATGATTCAGGCATATCTTCTATGGTAAAGGGCATTCCAGAGAATTGAGCCCTGGCATAGGACCACTCATAATATTGTGCTGATGCCACATTGCTGCACTTCCCCAAAATGGTTATTCCCTTGGTTTGAACATTATCCCAGGCCCAAGCAGCCTGCCTAACAGTAGCCAGATTAGGCTTGTTCTCACAATAGAGTGTTTCAACCAAGTCCTGTGCTTTAGGAGTGTGGACCAGTGCATAGCTCAGTTGTCTTTTGAACAGCAGAGGGTTGTAATTGATACTACCCTTAACTCCTATTAGGGGCACATTGGGAAAATGCCCACAGCTGGTGATGATATCCCTGCCCTTGGTGCTTTGGGTGCACCATCTGATATCTGCTGAAGTTAGAGCAGTGAGTCTCTTAGCCCAGTTACTCTGCTGATGAGGGTTCAAAAATGCATCTGTCTTGGGTAAATGCCTGAGAAGCCAAGTATGGAACAATGGAGCATAACACCTCACTAATCTTCCCCTCTGCTTTTCATTCCTATGATGCACTGAATAGTAGAGATCCCCCAATAAAGTGGGCACTGGGTTCTGCAAGATGAAAAGATGGATTGCATTCTTGCTAATGAATCGAGGCTCATCTGCAAACAATACAATTCCATATATACCCAAGGCCAGTAAAGCACAGACAACTTTCCACTCTCCTAAAGAAGCTTTCAGGGTAGCTTGAGAGATCAAGAAGTCCAGATGAAAACCAGGGATTCCAGCTTTGGAAGTCATATGCTGTTCAATCAGGACAGGTTCCAGATGCAAAGCCTTTGCTACTTCTCCATCACCAGGAAAGACCATCTCAGGGTTGAAAGGGATTCCACCCCTGATGGGCATGCCAACCAATGATGAGTATTCTTCTAGTAGAGGGCCTAGCTGAAAGTCCTGGAAAGTAAAACATCTCAGTGGGGGATCATAGAACTGAAGGCAGGTGTGGATCAGGCTTCTCTGTGAAGGGTCCAGATCCATAACCATATCAAGTATATCTCCAAAGTGTTCCCTGAATAATGGTATGTGATCTGGAGTGATCAGGGTCTGAATCCTCCTGATGTCAGATAGCTCTGGCTGGAAAAAGTGGTAGGTGATGTTACTCTTTTTAGGAGCCATGATGCTGAAGATGAGTAGAGACAAATGCTGATGATAACACTGAAGAATGGGCCACTGATTGGCTGGTGCAGGTGACTGAAACAAATAGCTGATGGCTGAAGCAGGTGCTGATGAAGATGGGTCAAAAACTGAAGATAGGGTCAAAACCAAACCAAAAGAATGAAGATGGATACCCTGAAACACAAATAAGCAAATGTCAATATGATGCAATATGTATGTATGCAAATGATATGCAAGGGTCTGTGACTGAGCCGGATCTGATCAAATGCCTTGATATAGGTCCAAGTGTGTTCAAGAAATCCAGATGGAGGTCTATAAATCCAGTAACCAAGGTGGGGGGGCTCAAATAAAGAGCCACATGTCCAGGGTTTAGAATCACAAGAACTGTTCCAACATGGAGTATTCTTAATCAAGTCAAAGTAACATGGTATTCTGAGGTCAAGGTACCTGCAAACCTGTAAACAGCCCAACCCCCTCACAGGTGGTGTTCTAAAACAAGGATCCTCAGACTTGGATCAGTTATGAGAAGTGTAAACACTTCCAACCCGGAGGTACAGTGTTTACAATAACCATAAAAGTTCCTCCTCCAATTCACCTCAGTTTCTGAAGGTCAATACTAAAAGGTCATCCAGACTTAGCAGGATTCCCAGATAGCCCTAGCATTGCAGGAAATCTGCAACACAGAGTTCTCAAGAAGAAACCCATATCTGAACCGTGTTTCATATTCCCGCACCAGACCGAGATGGAATGGGAAAGAATATGATTCACTCTAGCCTAGGTGTCACTCAGGTCCCAGGTATAGGACCTTAACTCTCAATAGAACACCCACCCACCAAAGCAAACAACAGATCCAGCCAGCAGCACAGTATGACAATATGATAATATATGCATAAAGCTATAAGAAGGCAATAAACAAAACTGTACAAAATAAATACAAATACACAAACACAAATAAGCACATAACACCCCAGTAAACACAAATCAATCAAGCGCTAGGAGGAACCCACAAAAAGAACCAGAAGCCCTGGTTGCAATATAAGGTCTCCCCAGCAGAGTCGCCAAGCTGTCGCTCCCGATAGATGGGACTGGCCCAAATAAAGGTACAGACGCGAACGGTCGGCGAAAGGGACAATGAGAACACACAGCCGTGAACTCACTGGAAAAGAAAAGAGTCGCCAGCTAGGCATTTTTATCCCGGAGGAAAAGCAATGCTGCATAGACCTAGAAAAAGATGGATAAGACGGTTGCGAACCAGAGAGACTGAGAAAGGGGGTTGGTTACAACCTGGGAAGGTATTAGCACCCAGATTGTCCGTCGTACTCGACGGGATCCACGCTTATAAGATTTGTGTTTTAAAGGGGTAGTGTCAGTGCAATCTGTGTATAAAAGAGCTGGAAAAAGATGTACAGGTGTCAGTGTAAAAGAAGTGAAGTGTGTAAATGATGTGTCAGTGTAAGGACAAGAGTGAAATGCTCAGGAGTATGAGGCTTAAAGAATAGCTGGAAAGAGGGGGAATACACAGAGACTTTTGTTCGATAACTGTTAAGTTATGCCTACGTATCCTCTCGTGCAATGAGGAAGTCAGAACACCGTAGTTCGACCCAAAGAGACTGAAAGATGAATTGACTTGTGAACTGCTTACTTGCCTATGCTCAAGTGTATGATCTGTCTGGCACAGATGCTAACTGTCTTGCATTAGACGGAAGAAGCAAGTTCTCGGTTGTGAGTGAATGAGATGAGAAAAGAATCCCGGAGGAGACGATTATTGTTTGTTTTTGTGTTTTCAGTCTTTTATTGTTTTTGGATTTTGTCATAAGTAAATGAGCTTAAGTCTAAACCAATGGATTTAGTAAACTCATCACATCTTCCCTCTGATTAGGGGTAATGAGAATACCTTAAGTGTGAAGTCAGCTTCTCACACTTAATCACCTTTGGTGTAGGATTAAGATCATTGACCTACTTGAGATTAATTAGATGTTTTTGGTGTTTTTGTTTAGTGTTGAGTAATGAGTTTAAGCCACAATCAAGGATTAAACAGACTCATTACACCATCCTAAGAAAAGGATAATAGATGAGAATGTTTAAGCTGAGGAAAGCTCCCCAACTTAATCCATGATTAGGGATTAAACTCATGACAAAACAAGCCTTTGGTTAAGTGGATTTTATTTAATGATATGATGAAGAAATGACTTTTAGGGTTTGTAAGACAACTTGAGGGGAACTTGTCCATTAACACTAGGGTTAGTCCTTCTTAACCAATTAA
Source organism: Lathyrus aphaca (assembly GCA_963966055.1). Classification (NCBI taxonomy): domain Eukaryota; kingdom Viridiplantae; phylum Streptophyta; class Magnoliopsida; order Fabales; family Fabaceae; genus Lathyrus; species Lathyrus aphaca. The sequence goes on along the minus strand of OZ014519.1, from coordinate 389,349,539 downwards.
GGAAGAATTAGAACCCTAATGCAAGGCCCAAGTTACAAGTGTGATGTCTTGACGATTATTAAGTGAATTGATTAAGAGAGTTAAACACATTAAGGGTTTAACACTTAGGATTAAAGTTATACACTCCATCCTAAGAGAAGGATGCAGGCATAAGCTTAATCACAAAGCCTTAAAGCCTTTAGGGTTTAGTCCCTGATTCTGAGATAAGAAGAGATGACTCAAAAGAGACACAAAGGTAAAACTAAGAGGGGAGACTAATCAAAACCCTAATCATTGTCATGCTTGGTTGTTCCTAAGGTTTGTGAGGTTTGCAAGAACAATCTTCAATGGAACCACCAGGAAGCAGATGAAAGGATCAAGAGAAGCAAAGCAACTTGCTTCATTCAAGAAGTCAAGTCACTTGAAGAAAGAAAGTGGGAAGAATAATAATGAGCAAGCTCAAACTCAAACACAAACAAAAATGCAGCAATGGATGCAAGAGAGATGAAAAAGAAAAGTTATGAGAAGTGAAGGCAAATCCACTTCTCAGAATCACTTACCACCTGAAAGGTTAGAAAAGGAATGCAATGCAATGCGAAATGGGATGACATGACATGATGAGAAACAAAACCAGAAGCATTTACATGATGCTAATGATGTTATGAGATGCTACAAGCATGAGGCAGCACATGGAAATGGACATACAAGCTTATGAATGCAAATGAAGCAAGTTAGGAACCATGAACAAACATGAAAAGTTATGAAGTGCACATGGCATACAACATGGCAAACACATGATGCAATGATCAAACATGCTTCTAATATGTCTTAAGATGTCTAATGAACCAAATGAATGCATAAAATGTCATGGCAAGTCATGTTATGCAAGAGAATGCAAGATGTATGCAAATGGAAGCCCAAATTAGGGTTTATGATCAATGCAACAAACAAAAACCAAAATCAGAAGCAAACAACATTATAAAAAATTGAAAATGCAACAAAAAGGACCCCTAATCCTATACTAAACCAATTCCCAAAGGAGAGGTCTCAACTCTTAACCAATCTCAAGTTATGGTTTTCTTAAGATTCTAGGGTTTTTAGGGTTCCTAAACAAAAGAAATGCCAAACAAATTGAAAATGAAAGATCAAATCATGGCCATTTAATCTCTCAAACTACATGCTAAACACAATGCAATGCAAAAAGAATCAATGTCCAACTCTTCATGGATAGGCAGAAATGATTTTTTGAACTTTGGATCAAAATAATGCACAAAAATGATTTTAATTCAATGAGAAATTCTTAAAATGCGTCAAGATCAAAAAATAAATTTGGTTTGAAGGTTGGACAATGTTTCTAAATGTCTTAGAACATTTCATGAATTTTTTGGTGATTTTTAAATACCTAAAAGTATTTTTAATAAATTAATTTTCATTAATCAATTAAAAATAAACTTTTAAATATTTAAAATACTTTTTTAATGCTAAAAATGAAAATAAAAATATTTTTGTGTCTTAAAAATTAATAAAACTCTTGGGAAAAAGTTTCATAATTTTTAAAAAAGTTTTGCTATTTTAAATAAATTGGACAAATTAAATGAAAAGAAATGAAATAAAAATGAATTTAAAATGAAGTAAACAGAAGGAGAGGCTGAGATTGATTCTGGATTCAAAATGGTTGACCGCGCGCGTGAATGGAGGGTCTAGATTCATTCTGGATAAATTAATTTAATTATAATTAATTAAAACTAATGAAGTGGATTAGGGCAAAGCAAGTGAATCTGGGCCATCCGTTCGCGCGGCAAGTCAAACAAGTCAAGCCATCCAACGCACGAAATTCAAATGGAATTAATTACAGGGATTAGGGCATAATGATTTTCAGGTGGCCGGAGAGGACCTCCGGTCGTCTTCTCCGGTGGGAAGCCCACCTGAAAATCCCTAAAACTCTCAAAACCTAACTAAAATGAAATCTAAAAACATGGGAATGATCCCCACAGCTTACTGAATCAAAACCCCAAGCCAAAACTCATTTATTTTTCCCCAAACTCATGAATCGAGCAAAACATTTTTTAGGTCACAGAGTTTCAGAAAGCAATTAAATTCTCATTTCATCACCATTTTCAAAACTAAAAGCATCAGAACAATCAGTGAAGCATAGAGAACAACTTAAGAACTTAAAAAACGATTTCTGGAAAAAAAGTTCTTGAGCTACCTGAGTTTCGAAGCTTTCACTCTGGTAACTTTCAGACCTCCTCTCCTTGTGAAATCCACTCCTTATGACCCTTTGATGATGCTTGAATGCTTGGGAGAAATTTATGCTGGCTAGATGAAGGGTTTGAACAGCTTCTGCTCAAGCTCAGTTGAAAATGGTGATGGTGATTCCAGCTGTTTCAGGCCAATGTGAGTGGTTCTTTGTGACCAGTGTGATGAATGGAGAAGGTTTGTGGAGTTTGTTTGAGTGTTTGTGAGCTGTGGAGTGAGTTTCGAATGGTTTTGCTTCTGGGGGTGAAAATGGAGGAATGGTGTTCTTGCTTGATTCAGGCCCAAGTCTTGCTGGTTTTGGCTCAGTGAAGCAAGGTGAGTTGGTCTATGGAAATGGTTTTTGTGTTTGTGAACTGTATAGAGAGATTCAAAGAGTTTTGCTTGATGGAGTGTTTTTGTGTATGTGATGTTGTGGTGTGTTTCAGCTTGGCTTCTAGATATGTTTAGCTTGCAAATGGATAGTATAAAATAATCTCATAGGTCAGATGATGTGACCTGGACTTTATTGATTGGTAAGTTCACTTTTGAAAAATGTCAACTTTGTTGTAAGAGAGGCATGGGCTTGGTTCTAGGCTAGTACAAGCATGGGGCTGGCGCAGCAAAGGTGAGGGGAAGGGCTATCAAGGTTCAGCATCCAATGTAGCAAGTGGTAGGAAGTGTGATCATGAATTTTGCAAGTTGGTTCCTCTTTGGTTCACATGTGACTATCTTGCTACACAAGCCATGAACCATGAGAAACTTGGTTCAAATCTGATTTTTAAGAGTTTCATGATGCTTGTGTAATGGTTTGATGACAATTAGAAGTTACAATTTGCCTTGGTTCATGATTTTTTCAAATTTTCCTTTTAGTGCATAACTTGAAAATTAGTGATTTTTGCCAACTTTGTCACACCATAACTTTTGATCCAAAATGAATTAGGTCATGTTCTTGTACTTTTTGAAAAGGGAAAAATGTATTCTACAACTTTAATGACCAAAGTTTTTCCATTTGAAGCATTTTTGGATCAAAAAGTAAGGTTTGAAAAGTGACCTAAAATGACATATTCTTTAAAAGTCAACTATGCCCTAAAAAGTCAACTTTGCAAAAACTTCAAATTCTTGAATTTTGTGAACTTCAACCTTCTTCCATGATCAAATAAAGATCATATACACTCAAAATGATGAAGATCACCCCTTGGTTGGGTCATTGGGGGCCTCAGATGCCCTGATTTTACACTGACTTGTCCAGAAAGTCAACTCTTGATCAGATGACTTCCCCATGGAATTTCTTCATGAAAATTGATATGCATACTCCCTATACCATATAGAGACCAATAGAAACAAGAATGACCAAAAAATTTGGAGTTATGGCCTCTGAAACCAAAACCCTAATTTTTAGGTCAACTGTGCAGTCAAACTTGGCTCTGCTTCCATGCCAATCCCAGTTCTTGTGATTCTTTGGAATTCTTGACTTTGAGAGGATATAATATGATACTTGAACACATGTAGACCCCTTTGAAGTGATTGATGATCCTTGGAGTGGCTCAAGAAGCTCTTGGATTGCTCAGATCACAAACCCTAGATGCAGATGACCTAGAAACTATGCAGTGAATCAAAAAATGGGATATGAGATGATATGATTGTGTTTATGCATATGAAATGATCACAAGCCATGGTGTGAATGGGTGAGGGCAAATTTGGGGTGTTTACAATCACCATGACCTGAAACAACCTTAAACACAAACATGATTTCTGTCATATCAAAATTGTATCTCACAAACTAGCTAAAATAAACTTCATTCAAGCATCTCAATAGCTTCAGGAGGTCAAAAGGAGTTGGTTTGCACAAAGGGAAGACCTTGAAAGCTCCAGTTTGAAGAACTCCAGCTCAGGTATCCCTCAAGAACAATTTTTCCAGAACCTTAATTTATTGTTAAAATGTGAACCCACATGTTATGCCGGTCATGTTGATGTGTTTAAAACTAAAAATGAGTGAAAAATAAGCATGTTATGATGTTCTGAAAGTTTGAACTAAAAAAGTTTGTCCATGCAAAATAAATGGTTTTTGTTTGTGAATTCGTGTTCTATGATGTTTGGGGTTTGATTCTGGGCATGTTTGATGCGTTTTAGTGGCTTGTAGGTGAATTTGGGGTTGGGAGCTCACCGGAGAAGACAACTAGAGCTTATCTCCGGTCGCTTGAGATTAATTAGGGTTAATCCTGTTTATGTGCCCAGATTGAACCACAACCATTAGATCCTAATTAGGTTAGCACACGAAGGGCCCAGATATGTCATTAAACCCTAATCTTAATTAATTAAATAAAAACCTAATTAATTTAATTAGTGAATACTGGCCCTTAGATCACGCACGTAATGGAAGTTTGAATCTAGACCCTTAGATCCTCATACCCCAAGTCACACTGACTTCCCTTCACAACCCTTGATCATCTCAACTTTGCATATGAACCATCCAATGTGATTACTTTGCATTTCTTTTATTTATTTTGCATTTTTATTTCACATATTTATTTTAAATAGTAAATCATTTTATAAAAATATAATCTTTTACACTTTCACTTTAAATAATTTTCAGAAACTAAAAAAAATTTTATTTTTAATTTTTGCATTAAAAATATATTTTAAAATCATTTATTTGTATTATTTATTTAATTAATTCATTTTAATAAATTAAAAATACTTTTAGGTATTTAAAAATCACCAAAAAAATCATGAAGCGTTCTTACACATTTATAACAATTTACAAACTCATCTTACAAATTTCTTTTAGGGTTTGATCATGTTTTGACAATTAATCATGAATTAGGGTTTCCAAATTCCCTATGTTTCTAACCCTAACTTCAAAAATCCATTTCTGATCAACCAAGATGAGTTTGCACATGGTTCTTTTTGTATTCTTTCATACTTTTCATGTAGTATCTAGGGCATTTAACTCATATTTTTTCATTGCATTTTCTATTTGTTTGGCATTTTTCATGAAGAAGTACCCAAAACCCTAACCTAACTTAGAAAAACCATAACTTGACTTTGGTATAGTTTCTGACCTCCATCTTTGGGGAGTGATCTTATGTGTGTTTAGGGTTCATTTGGTTGCATTTTCAAATTTTTATCATGTTTTATCCTTCTGTTATGGACATGTGCATCGCATACTTTATTAAAACCCTAATTTGCCATGTTCATTTGCATTCATCTTTGCATACCTTCATCATATGAACTTGGCATGATATCTCATGCATTTGTATGTCATCTTAGATACCTTAGGACAAGTATGAACATTGGTTGATCATTTTTGCATCCATTTGGTATGTTTTGCATTCATTACTTCTTATGTGTATTCATGTGATTTCAAGCTTCTAAAATGCCTTCCTTTGCATCCCATCTCTTGTATGATTATGCATAAACATTATACATGTCTTTGCATCATTTCATAACATATTTGAATTGTGTTTGCACTTCTAGTCTTGATCATTGCATCTTCATTTTCCTTATTTTCCTTTTGTTTCACATCTTATGCATTCATACAAACCATTTCAGGGGCTTCAGGTAAGTTGTTTAGGATGTGGATTTGTCTCCACATCCAACCTCTTCTTATCTCTTCATTTGCATCTTTATTTGTCTTTGAAGTGAGTTTGAATCACTTATGCACTCTCTTTCTCCCTTTCTTTCTCTTAGGTTACTTATCTTCTTCAGGAAGTAAGTAACCTATTCTCCTTTCTCTTCTCTTTTCATCTGCTTCTTCTTCCTTGGTGGCCATCTGAAGATCTTTTCTTAAGCCTCACAAACCATAGGAATATCCAAGCATTATAACTTTAGGGTTGTACATAGTCTCCCATAGTTTTTACCTTTGAGTCTCCTTGAGTCTCTGCTTCTCATCTCATAATCAAGGCTAAACAATTAAAGTTTTAAGACTCTAAATTAGGGTTATGCATGTATCCTTATCTTAGGATGGAGTGTATAACTTTAATACTTAGTGTTAAACCTTTAAGTTGTTTACACCTCCTAATCAAAACACACAATAATCATTAAGACTTAAGCTTGTAACTTGGGTCTTATATTAGGGTTACATCTATGCCTGTTGGTTCAGATGGACTAACCCTAGTGTTCAATGTACAAGTCCCCCTCGGGTTTAGTCTTACAAACATAAAATCCATTTCTTAATCTCACCTTTAATTAAAATCCACTTTAATAAGGGCTTGTTATATAATGATTTTAATCCCTAACCATGGATTAAGTTGAGGAGTCTTCCTCATCTTAAGTGTTCTCATCTATTATCCTTCTCTTAGGATGGTGTAATGAATTCACTAATCCATGATTAGAGATTAAACTCATTACTTAACACAAAACAAAATCCAAAAACACTTAATAATCACAAGTAGGTTAATGATCTTAATCCTGCATCATTAGGGTAATTAAGTTGATATTTTCATCTCATACTTAAGTAGACTCATTATCCCTAATCAGGGGTGATATAATGAGTTTACAACCCTTGATTAAGGCTTAAGCTCATTATCTTATGCAAAACACCAAAAACAATAAAAAACTAAAAATACAAAAACAAAAAATAAATGTCTCCTCCTGGATTCTTTTCTCATCATATTCACTCTGAAAATGAGAACTCGCTTCTTCCGTCTAATGCAAGACAGTTAGCACTCGATCCAGACGAGTCACACACTTGAGCATAGACAAGCAAGCAGTTTATAACAAAAACACTAAGTCTCTTTGAGTCGAACTACGGTGTGTAAACACCCCAAATTTGCCTTCACTCTTTATCACACCATGGCTTGTGATCTTTCATTTTTGTTTTAGTATAAGCATACCATCTCATATTGCATTTTTGTTTCATTACATAGTTCAAGTTCATCTGCATCTAGGGTTTGTGATCTGAGCAATCCAAGAATCCATCTGAGTCATCCCAAAGGTCTAAAATCTTTCCAAGAGGGTCCATGTGTTTTCTATGATCATATTATGCTCCCCAAAGTTCATGAAAGTCAAGAGATCACAAGAACTGGCAAAGGCATGGAAGCAGAGCTAGGGTTTCACTACACAGATGACCAAAATTAGGGTTTTGGTTTCAGAGGCTTTAACTCCATATTTTTGGGTCATTCTTGTTTCTAATGGTCTTAATATGTCATAAGGATCATGTATACCAAGTTTGATGAAGAAATTCATTGTGGAAGCCATATGTTCACTGGGTAACTTCCTGAGCAAGTTAAGTCAAAATCAAGGCATCTGAGCCCCCCAACAATGGAACCAAAGGGGTATTTCATCAAATTGAAGTTAAATGATCTTTATTTGATCTTAGAAGTGGTTGGAAGTTCACAATATTGAAGAATTTTGAGCCAATTGCAAACTTGCCATTTTTGGAAATGACTTGAAATGCAAACTTTTCATTTTGGGAAAGTTTTTTCAACCTCCTCTTTCATGACCAAAAATTCTTCAAATGAAAAATTCTTGCTCATGAAAGTTGTAGATTAGGTCTTTACCTTTTCAAAAAGTACAAGAACATGTCTTGATTCATCATAGAACTCAAGATATGTCCTTTCAAAGTTGGAAAAAATCACATAATTTTCAAGTTCATGCCAAAGAGGGAATTTTGCAATTTCACTTGCCAAGTATTCTAATGACCTCTAATGTGCACAAACACTTCACAACATGTCAAAACAACCTCTAAACACCAGAATTGGCCCAAATTTTAATTGTTTCCATGACTTGATCTTCAAGAAATCTCAAAAGGGCCAAAACTCTCAAAATTTGCAAAATGCCTTGGATCCTTCCATCCACTTGTGCCAACTGTATAATCTTGATTCTATGGCTCTCCATGAATCTTGCTGAGGCCAAACATCCCATTGAACAGCTCCTGTCATGGCCCATACCTCTAAGTACACCTAAATTGACTTTTTTGCAAAAACACACCATACAAATCAGCCTATGCCACAACAACTTTCTGATCAATCCCATTGGCTTAAACAAACATCATGGACACATTTCACATAACACACAAGCCTGAATCATCTCACAAGCCAGAATTCACAAAATCCATCAAAAACTTCCCTTCTTCGAATTTCATAGCTCAACCACTAAAACTTCAAACTTCCTTCACCAATCAACTCAAAAACACCCCAGGATCATTTCCCACCCATCACCATAGCCTAAAACACTCTCAAGCAAAAACATGATTCCTGCAACCCCAGGATCATTTCCCACCCATCACCATAGCAAAAACATGATTCCTCCATTCAAGCTTTCCAGAAGCATCAGAGGGGTCATTGGAGACACTTTGCACGAAGGAAGAGGTCAGAAAGCTCCAGATTGCAAAGCTTCAACTCAGGTAGCCATGATGAACATTTTTTCCAGAACTCCTCTTTTATGTTTCTAAAAGATTCCTTATGCTTCCCTGATCATGCTAATGTCTTTACTTTTGAAAATGGTTTAGAAATAAGCATTTCATGATGTTCTGAAAATTTTCCCGTGAAAATGTTCTTGTTCGTTTCTCTTGATTCATGAAAAAAAATGGATTTTGTTGGTTGATTCTTGTTTAGGATGTTTAATTGAGTCAATCTGGAGAGTTTTGTGCATTTTCATGGCGTTTTGAGAGAGATAGCATGAGAGGTTGGCCGAAGAAGATGACCGGAGCTAACTCTGGTCACCTGAAATTCATTAGAACCCTAATTAGGGTTAGCTGCTCAGATGCATTTGTGGCCCTTGGATCCTGATTAGGTTAGCGTGTGTACGGCCCAGATTAGATCACTTAAGTTAATTACAGATTAATTAATTTAATTAAAACCATTTAGTCAGTTTGAATGTGAGCCATCCAGATACGCGCATGGTCAATTTCCTCATTCCCCAGTTTGAATCCCAGCCTTCAGATCAGTATACTTCTCATTTTATTCATTTTAATTCATTTTATTTCCATTTCTTTTGCACAATTTATTTAAAATATCAAAAAGCATCACAAAAATATTTCCTTTTGCATTCTGACTTTAAATATTTTTCTCATTCCAAAAATAATTTTATTTTATTTTTTGCATTAAAAAGGTATTTTTAAAATATTTAAATGTTATTTTTAATTAATTAAAGTATTTTAAATAATTAAAATAACATTTAGGTTTCTAAAAATAACCAAAAAAATCATGAATCATCCCAATGCATTTAGAAACATTTTCAAACTCTTCACACAAATTTCTTTTTAGGTTTGATTTTAATTTGCCAATTTTCTTTGAATTAAGGGTTATTAAAATCATATTTTTGAACCCTAACTCTTAAAAATCATTTCTGCCTAACCAAGAAGAGTTTGAAGTTGATTCTTTTTGCATTATGTTTAATGTTGCATGTAGTTTATAGGTATTTTTCCTCATGAATTTATCTTGCATTTTCAAATTAATTTGCATTTTTTCCTTTGAACCATCCAAAAATCCTAGAACACTTAGGAAAATCATAACTTTTGATAGGTTGGCTTCTGACCTTCCCCTTTGGGGTGTGACCTAATGTGGGATTAGGGTTTGTTTGAGTTTGATTTTAAAATTTTATCATGTAATTTTCTTCTGTTTTGTCCATTTGCATCTCACATGTCCATGTAACCCTAATTTCTCATGTTCATTTACATTCACCTTGCATATGCATCATTACATGAACTTGCCAGACATTTCATGCATTCATATATCATTTTAGACATCTTAAGACATGTCAGAACCTCGCTCAATCATTTCTTCATTCATTTTCCATGTTTAGCATTCATTTCATTTCATAAACTTTCATGTATTTTCAAACTTCAAAGCATGCTTCCTTTGCATCTCATCTTTGTATGATCACACATATGCATTTGGTATGACTTTGAATCATCTTACATGACATTTACATTGCATAAACACTTATGACTTGGATCATTTCATCTCATTTCACTTCAATTCTTTATGCTTTATACTTTATGCATTCATGCTAAAACTTTTCAGGTTTGGTAAGTTATTTTGGGCGGTGGATTTTCCTTCACCTCTCACTTCTTCTTATCTCTTTCATTTGAATTTTTTTGTCCTTGAAGTGAATCTAATTCACTTATGTTCCATCTCTCTCACTTTCTTTCTTCAAGTTACTTATCTTCTTCATTGAAGTAAGTAACTCGTTCTTCTTTCTCATCCTTCTTTCATCTGCTTCTTCCATTGGTGGCTTCCTTGAAGATCTTTCTTAAGCCTCACAAACCATAGAATATCCAAGCATGATAATGATTAGGGTTGTAATGAGTCCCCTTTAGCTTTTTACCTTTGAGTCTCCTTGAGTCTCTCTTCTCATCTCAATAATCAGAGACTAAACTCTTAAAGTTTTAGGACTTTGGAATTAGGGTTATGCATGCATCCTTCTCTTAGGATGGAGTGTATAACTTTAATCCTAAGGGTTAAACCTTTAATTTGTTTAAACCTCTTAATCAAATCATCTAATAATCACTAAGACTTTATCTTGTAACTTGGGCCTTACATTAGGGTTCTAATTCTTCCTTATGGTTAAGAAGGACTAACCCTAGTGTTTAATGGACAAGTCCCCCTCAAGTTGTCTTACAAACCATAAAATCCACTTCTTAATATCACCCCTTAATTAAAATCCACTTAATAAAGGCTTTGTTATATAATGAATTTAATCCCTAACAATGGATTAAGTTGAGGTATCTTCCTCAACTTAAGTGTTCTCATCTATTATCCTTCTATTAGGATGGTGTAATGAGTTCACTAGTTTGTGATTAGAGATTAAACTCATTACTTAACACTAATCAAAAATCCAAAAACATCTAATTAATCATAAGTAGGTTAATGATCTTAATCTTACATCATCATGGTAATTAAGTTGAGATGTTTATCTCATACTTAAGTAGGCTCATTATCCCTAATCAGGGAGGGTATAATGAGTTTACAAGCCCTTGATTTAGGCTTAAGCTCATTAACTTATGCAAAACACCAAAAACAATAACAAAACTAAAAACACAAAAACAAGCAATAATCGTCTCTTTCGGGATTCTTTTCTCATCACAGTCATTCATAAGCGGGAACTTGCTTCTTCCGTCTAATGCAAGACAGTTAGCACTCGAGCCAGACGAGTCATACACTTGAGCATAGGCAAGTAAGCAGTTCACAATCAAGTTTATTTTCAGTCTCTTTGAGTCGAACTACGGTGTTATGACTTCCTCATTGCACGCGAGGATACGTAGGCATAACTTAACAGTTATCGAACAAAAGTCTATGTGTCTTCCCTCTCTTTCAGCATTCTTTCTAAAGCCTCAGATCCTGAGCATTCACCTTTTGCACTGACACTTGTATATTCGTTTCCAGCTTTTGCACACAGATAACACATACACTACTCCTTTAAACATAATCTTTTAAGCGTGGATCCCGTCGAGTACGACAGACAATATGGGTGCTACTACCTTCCCAGGTTGTAACCAACCCCCTTTCTCAGTTTCTCTGGTTCGCAACCGTCTTATCCATCTTTTTCTAGGTTTATGCAGCATTACCTTTCCTTAGGGATAAAAATGCCTAGTTGGCGACTCTATTCAATTCACCTTCATTTTCTCCTTTCGCCAACCGTTCGCGCTTTTACCGGGATGCAAATCTTCGGGAGCGACAACTTGGCGACTCTGCTAGGGATCTTATCTTGCAACCAGGGCTTCTGGTTCTTTTTGTGGGTTTCTCCTAGCGCTTGTTTGATTTGTGTTTATGGGGGTGTTATGTGCTACTGATGCTTCTTGGTTATTGCTTTATTTATTGCTTTCTGTACAGCTTTATTTATGGCTTTCATTTACTATTGATATGCATTTCATACTGTTATCATCGTATCATGTGTGCTTGATCTTCTGTCTATTTTGGTGGGAGGGATTTTGAGTGAGTAAGGTTCCATACCGGGAGCCTGAGTGACATATAGGATATAGTGGCTTCATATTCTTTCCCATTCCATTTCGGTCTGGTGCAGGAATATGAAACACGGTTCAGAGGTGGGTTTCTTCTTGAGAACTTTGTGCTACGGATTTCCTGTAGTACTAGGGCTATCTGGGAAGCCTGCTAAGTCTGGATGACCTTTTTATGACCTTCAGCATCTGAGGTGAATTAGAGGAGGATCCTTTATGGTTATTGTAAACACTATACCTCCGGGTTAGAAGTGTTTACACTACTCATAACTGATCCAAGTCTGAGGATCCTTGTTCTAGAACAATACATGTGAGGGGGTTGGGATGTTTACAAGTTTGCAGGAACCATTGGCCTTATCATACCTTTGTTACTAGTTTTGTTAAGGTTGCATCATTTTGGACTGTTCTTGTGAAACCCTAGATTTGTGACTCTTTATTTGAGTCCTCCACCTGGTAACTGGTTTTCTAAGCCTTCATCTGGACTTATGAACACACATGGACCCTATCAAGGCAGATAATAGATCCAGCACTTGATCACAAACCCTTTGCATATCATTCTGCATACATCATTTTTCATCATTTAACATTTGTCTATTTATTTTACAGGGTATCCACATCTTATCTTTGGTTTGGTTTTGACCTGTTCTGCTGCTCAGATTCCTTCAGCTATCTGCATCAGCATCTTCATCAGTTATCTTCATCAGTGATTCTTCTTCAGTACTTTCTCCAGTTATTTCATCAGCTTTCATCAGTCACCTTCATCAGTGCTTCTCCTCAGATTTCTTCATCAGCATCCATTGTCAGCATAGACCCATCCAGGAAGAGCAACATCACCTATCATTTCTTTGATCCCATTCTGACAGGCATCAGACAGATTCAGACTCTCATCACTCCTGATCATGTCCCTTTATCCAGGGAGCATTATGGTGGCATTATGGACATGATCATGGATTTGGATGCATCACAGAGGAGCATGATCCACACATGTCTTCAGTTATATGACCCTCCTCTCAGATGTTTCACTTTCCCATATTTTCAGTTGGGACCTTTGCTAGAAGAGTTCTCCATGTTGTTGGGTGTCCCCATCAGGAAGGGGATTCCTTTCAACCCTGAGATGACTACTCCCAAGAATTAAGATATAGCTAAGGCTTTGCACTTGGAGTCCACCCTCATTGACTAGAATATGACCACCAAGGCTGGGATCCCAGGCCTTCATTTGGACTTCTTGGTTACTCAGGCCACCATTCATGCTGCAGCAGGGAAGTGGGACACTGTTTGTGCTCTTCTGGCCCTTAGCATATATGGAGTCATCTTGTTTGCAGACGAGCCTAAGTTTGTAAGCAAGAATGCTATCCACCTTTTCCTATTGAAGAATCTAGTCCCTACCTTGCTTGGATATTTTTACTACTCAGTGCATCAAAGGAATGAGAAGCAGAGAGGGAGATTAGTCAGATGTTGTGCACCTCTCTTCTACTGTTGGTTATTGAGGCACTTGCCGAAGTCAGACACTTTCTTGAATCCTCATCAACCAAGGAACTGGGCTAAGAGAATGATTGCCCTTACATCATAAGACATCAGATGGTGCACTCAGAGTACCAAGGGCAAATATATCATCACCAGTTGTGGGCAGTATCCCAATGTACCCCTGATTGGAGTAAAGGGTTGCATCAACTACAACAATTTGCTGTTCAAAAGGAAATTAGGGTATGCCTTGGTGCATCCACCAAGAGAGCAAGACTTGACAGAAACCCTCTTTTGTGATATTCAGCATAACCTTGCCATTGCCCGACAAGCAGCCTGGGCTTGGGACAACATTCAGACAAAGGGAACTGTTATTCTTGGCAAGTGCAACAACATAGCTTCAGCTCAGTATCTTGATTAGTCTCGTGTCAGGGGACAGATCACTCGTATGCCATTCACCTTAGAGGATGTGCCTGGACCATCAGTAGTGGAGCCTGCAGCTATAGTCAGTTTGGAGGAGTTTGAGAAGTTGAAGGAAAGGAATACTCAACTCTATGAAGCTTTAAAGAAGACCCTCTGGGAGAGGAATGATAGTCATCTGGACAATGAAAGGTTGGAGAAGCTCCGGATTGAGCACATGACCAAGATTGAAAAGACAGATGATTACATCAGAAGAGCTAGAGAAGGGGAGTTTGTGTTGAAAAATGCTTGCAAGGAAGCCAAGATTCAGAAGGCCAGAGCTGAGCACTACTTGGAAGAGAGTCATGCTAGGTGGATCAGGATCACTAAGGCTCGTTCACAGGAAGATCAGAGGACCCGGGCTAGGATAGAGCAGCTGGAAGCCAATGAAAAGAAGAATCAGGAGGCCTTGTTAGCAGCACGGAAGGAGATCTCTGAGTTGAAGCTCCGGGCGGGGTTGAAGAGATCAAAGGACCAGGATAAGCATAAGAAGATGACAAATGCCATTGCCACCAGGAACCTTCTTATCAGGACCATCATAGAGCATCCAGTTGGCCCAGTGACTGAGGTTCTCCCGAAAGAAGTCAGAGAGGATGATTATGGATTAGATGTTTGATTCCTTTGTTTGTACTTCATTTTGATTGTATTTTGTTGTTGTATTTTGACCCACCATGGGGACTTTTGTTGTAATCAAACTATGTATCTTTACACTTTGTAATATATGGTTTGTATTATTTTTTGGGCTTTATCTCTCTTCAACATCATCATTCTTCGAGGTCTGGAAGGTCAAAACCAAAGAACCAAATCGAATACCCTTGAAAGACAAATAGACATCCTGCATTGCATACTAACCCCTTTTCTTTGTTTCATAGGTTTTTGTTTTTGTTGTTATTTCTCACTTTGTTGTGATTTCAGGAAACATTACTCGTAGAAGAGTGTTCCCCGTCAATAGAGTGCACCGATATCCGACATGAAACAACCTTTCGGGCTTACAAATGAATCAGGTTCAACAGGATCTGACTGACGTGAGAACCCAAATGGCCAATGAAAGGACTGAGATGAGGGCCCAAATGAACCAGTTTATGGCAGTGATAACTGGGTTGGCCCAGAGCCAAGAGAGACTGAGAGAGTTAGTCGAGTGACAAACTCCCGAGGAAAACCACCCAGGTATAGGGGGTACTAGCAACAACGATCATGTACAGCCTCGTACTGATCCCCCAGAGTTTGGACCTCATCTGAACCTAGAAATCAATGCTATAAGAAACACCCAAGGCAACACTGGAGGGAGGGCCTTGCAGGAGGACCCTCAGGAAGAACAATTTATTGTGGTTGGGGCAGGAGATGAAGTCTATGATCGTCGGATGGATGAGATAGCAGAAAAGTTGAGGTCTCTGGAATCTCAAAACTCTCTGGGCTTTGATGTCATGGATATGGGACTAGTAGAGGGGGTTAGAATTCCTCACAAGTTCAAACCTCCCTATTTTGAAAGATACAATGGCACATCCTGCCCACGTACCCATCT
Organism: Lathyrus aphaca; assembly: GCA_963966055.1. Taxonomy (NCBI): domain Eukaryota; kingdom Viridiplantae; phylum Streptophyta; class Magnoliopsida; order Fabales; family Fabaceae; genus Lathyrus; species Lathyrus aphaca. Next base: position 389,333,979 of record OZ014519.1, on the reverse strand, counting down.
CCAATCTTTCCTGGGGAGATTAAAAGCCTACACCATGGATGAAAAATTGTGGATGTTTTATTTTACGGATAACTTGACAGGGGCGTCTCGTGAGTGGTACTCTCATTTGACCAGGGCCACAGTTAGGAATTGGAAAGACTTGGCTGAGGCTTTCATTCGTCAATATCAATATAATCTGGACATGGCTCAAAACAGAACCCTTCTGATGGGAATGTCACAGTCTTCCCGGGAAAGCTTTAGAGAGTACGCCCAAAGATGGAGGAAACTAGCTGTTGTCGTTCAACCCCCGATGTCAGAAAAGGAAATGGCAGACATGTTTATGAACACCCTCCAGGGGACTTATATTGATAGGTTGGCCGCATTCTCTTCCACTAGCTTTGCACACGTGGTTATAGCTGGAGAAAGAATTTAGAGCTTATTGAAAATGGGAAAGATTTCTGACAACGGTGCCAGTTCAAGCAGTGCAAGGAAACCATTTGCAGGGCCCCGCAGATCCGGTGAAACAAATTTTGTACACATGGGAAGAGGAAGACCCCAATATCTACCAAGATCAATTGCCGCTGTCACTATTCCTACTCCACCCCCTCAATACACTCAACAACCACAACACTTTCCTCAACAGCAACAGTTTTCTCAACAGAGGTCCTACAATAACAACAAAACAACCAACAACAACGCCCTTTCCAGCAACGACTATCTCAGATCAACAGGGTGATTGACCCTATACCAATGCCATATGCCACATTGTTGCCACAACTCCTAAAGCTTAATCTTTTCGAGTTAAGGACTTTGGCTCCACCAGATCCTCAAAACCTTCCGAGAAATTACGACATCAACGTCAGATGTGCTTTTCATTCTAATGCACTTGGCCATGCTACAGAAAACTTAGGAAATCCTAGGTCTTTTTCCTCATGAATTTATCTTGCATTTTAAAATTAATTTGCATTTGTTCCTTTGAACCATCCAAAAACCCTAGAAAACTTAGGAAAATCATAACTTTTGATAGGTTAGGCTTCTGACCTTCCCCTTTGGGGTGTAACCTAATGTGGGATTAGGATTTGTTTGAGTTTGATTTCAAATTTTTATCATGTCATTTGCTTCTGTTTTGTCCATTTGCATCTCACATGTCCATGTAACCCTAATTTCTCATGTTCATTTGCATTCACCTTGCATATGCATCATTACATGAACTTTCCATGACATTTAATGCATTCATATGTCATTTTAGACATCTTAAGACATGTTAGAACCTTGCTCAATCATTTCTTCATTCATTTTCCATGTTTAGCATTCATTTCATTTCATAAACTTTCATGTATTTTCAAACTTCAAAGCATGCTTCCTTTGCATCTCATCTTTGTATGATCACACATATGCATTTGGTATGACTTTGCATCATCTTACATGACATTTACATTGCATAAACACTTCTGACTTGGATCATTTCATCTCATTTAACTTCATTTCTTTATGCTTTATACTTTATGCATTCATGCTAACACTTTTCAGGTTTGGTAAGTTATTTTGGGAGGTGGATTTTCCTTGACCTCTCACTTCTTCTTATCTCTTTCATTTGCTTTTTTTGTCCTTGAAGTGAATCTAATTCACTTATGTTACATCTCTCGCACTTTCTTTCTTCAAGTTACTTATCTTCTTCATTGAAGTAAGTAACTTGTTCTTCTTTCTCATCCTCCTTTCATCTGCTTCTTCCATTGGTGGCTTCCTTGAAGATCTTTCTTAAGACTCACAAACCATAGGATATCCAAGCATGATAATGATTAGGGTTTTAATTAGCCCCCTTTATCTTTTTACCTTTGAGTCTCCTTAAGTCTCTCTTCTCATCTCAATAATCAGAGACTAAACTCTTAAAGTTTTAGGACTTGGGAATTAGGGTTATGCTTGCATCCTTCTCTTAGGATGGAGTGTATAACTTTAATCCTAAGTGTTAAACCTTTAATTTGTTTAAACCTCTTAATCAAATCATCTAATAATCACTAAGACTTTATCTTCTAACTTGGGCCTTACATTAAGGTTCTAATTCTTCCTTATGGTTAAGAAGGACTAACCCTAGTGTTTAATGGACAAGTCCCCCTCAAGTTGTCTACAAACCATAAAATACACTTCTTAATATCACCCCTTAATTAAAATCCACTTAATAAAGGCTTTGTTATATAATGAATTTAATCCCTAACCATGGATTAAGTTGAGGTATCTTCCTCAGCTTAAGTCTTCTCATCTATTATCCTTCTATTAGGATGGTGTAATGAGTTCACTAATTTGTGATTAGAGATTAAACTCATTACTTAACACTAAACAAAAATCCAAAAATATCTAATTAATCACAAGTAGGTTAATGATCTTAATCCTACATCATCATGGTAATTAAGTTGAGATGTTTATCTCATACTTAAGTAGATTCATTATCCCTATTCAGGGAGGATATAATGAGTTTACAAGCCCTTGATTTAGGCTTAAGCTCATCACACTCATTCATAAACGGGAACTTGCTTCTTCCATCTAATGCAAGACAGTTAGCACTCGAGCTAGACGAGTCATACACTTGAGCATAGACAAGTAAGTAGTTCACAGTCAAGTTTATTTTCAGTCTCTTTGAGTCGAACTACGTCTTTCTGACTTCCTCATTACACGCGAGGATACGTAGGCATAACTTAACAGTTATCGAACAAAAGTCTATGTGTCTTCCCTCTCTTTCAACATTCTTTCTAAAGCCTCAGATCCTGAGCATTCACCTTTTGCACTGACACTTGTATATTCTTTTCCATCTTTTGCACACAGATAGCACATACACTACCCCTTTAAACACAATCTTTTAAGAGTGGATCCCGTCGAGTACGATGGACAATCTGGGTGCTAATACCTTCCCAGGTTGTAACCAACCCCCTTTCTCGGTTTCTCTGGTTCGCAACCGTCTTATCCATCTTTTTCTAGGTTTATGCAGCATTACCTTTCCTTCGAGATAAAAATGCCTAGCTGGCGACTCTATTCAATTCACCTTCATTTTCTCCTTTCGCTGACTGTTCGCGCTTTTACCGGGATGCAAATCTTCGGGAGTAACACGATGTTCTGACTTCCTCATTGCACGAGAGGATACGTAGGCATAACTTAATGGTTATCGAACAAAATCCTCTTTGTCACCCCCCTCTCTTCTTTCTAGCTTTCTTTTCTTAGCCTCAATTTTGAGCACTCATTTTCTTCTTGCACAGACACTCTGTACATCCGTTCCTCCCTAGCCTTTTATACACAGTTTAGCCCATACATTATCCCCTTTTAAACACAATCAAGTAAGCGTGGATCCTGTCGAGTACGACGGACGGTCTGGGTGCTAATACCTTCCCAGGTCATAACCAACCCCCTTTCTCAGTCTGTTTGGTTCGCAACCGTCTTATCCATATCTTTCTAGGTTTATCCATTATTACCTTTCCTTCGGGATAAAAATTCCTAGTTGGCGACTCTATTCAACCTCAACCTTCAACTTCGCTGATAGTTCGCGTTTGCACCGGGATGAAAATCCGGGAAGAGACAACTTGGCGACTTTGATGGGGATTTTGCAACCAGGGCTTCTGGTTCTCTTGTGGGTTTATCCTAGCGCTTGTTTGTTTTTGTTTATTGGAGGTGTTATTTGCTATTTTTGTTTATGTTTTGCTTTATTTTATTGCTTCCTGTACAACTTTATTTATTGCATTTACTTTATCGCTTTCATTTATTGCTTTCTGCATTTCATTTATTATTATCATATCATTGTGCTGGATTTCTGGTTTGCTTTGGTGGGAGGGGTATTCCAGTGAGAAAGGTCCAACACAAAGGTCTGAGTGACACATAGGATTATAGTGGTTTTATATTCTTTCCCATTCCATTTCGGTCTGGTGCGGGAATATGAAAACACTGTTCAGACATGGGTTTCCGTTTTGAGAACTCTGTGCTACGGATTTCCTGTAGTGCTAGGGCTATCTGGGAAGCCTGTTAAGTCTGGATGACCTTTTTAGATGATCTTCAGCATCTGATGTGAATTAGAGGAGGGTCCTTTATGATTAAGGTAAACATTGTACCTCCGGGTTAGAAGTGTTTACACTTCTCATAATAGATCCGAACCTGAGGATCCTTGTTCTAGAACAATACCTGTGAGTGGATCGGGTTGTTTACAAGTTTTCAGGAACCCTTGACCTCAACATACCTTGCTACTAGAATTTGTTCTTAAGGTTGTACTATTTTGGACTAGTTTTTTTTGAAACCCTGGATTATTGACTCTTTATTTGAGTCCCCACCCGGTTATTGGTTCTCAGACTTCCATCCGAAACTCTGAACACTCAAGGATCCCACCAAGAGCAAATAATAATCCAGCACATGATCACAAACCTTTACATATCATAAGCATACATCATATTGCATCATTTAACATTTGTCTATTTGTTTTACAGGGTATCCATCTTCCCTTGGTTTGGTTTTGACCGTTCTTCTGCTCAGCTTATCTGCTTCAACACTTCTTCAGCTATCTTCTTCAGCTATCTTCTTCAGTTATCCTCTTCAGCTATCTCCTTCAGCACACATCTTCAACATGGATTCAACCAGGAAAAGAAACATCACCTACCACTTCTTTGAGTATCCTCTAGCAGGCATCAGGCAGATACAGGCCCTTGTCACCCCTGATCATGTTTCCTTATTCAGAGAATATTATGATGGAATCCTGAACATGATCATGGACTTGGACACATTGCAGAGGAGCATGAATCACACATGTCTTCAGTTTTATGACCCTCCTCTACATTGCTTCACTTTCCCAGATTTTCAAATAGGTCCTTTGCTGGAAGAATACTCTATGCTATTAGGTGTCCCTATCAGAAGAGGAATTCCTTTCAATCCTGAAATGAATCCTCCAAAGAATGAAGACATAGCCAAAGCATTACATCTGGAAGTAACTATCATTGATGAACACATGACTTCCAAAGCTGGAATCCCAAACCTTTATCTGGATTTCTTGATCACTCAGGCTACAAAGCAATCTGCAGTAGGGAATTGGGAAACTGTGTGTGCTCTCCTGGCTCTCAGCATTTATGGTATCATTTTGTTTTCAGACGAGCCTAAGTTTGTAAGCAAAAATGCCATCCACATCTTCATGCTAAAGAACCCGGTTCCCACCTTAATGGGAGACTTCTACTACTCAGTTCATTAGAGGAATGAGAAACAGAGAGGAAGACTGGTAAGATTTTATGCACCTTTTTTCTACAGTTGGTTAATGAAGCATATGCCGAAGACGGAAGCTTTCCTAAACCCACATATGACAAGGAATTGGACTAAGAGGATGATTTCCCTTACTTCAGAAAATATCAGATGGTGTACTCAGAACACCAAGGGCCGAGACATAATAACAAGCTGTGGGCAATACCCAAATGTGCCACTTATTGGAGTAAAAGGTTGCATCAATTACAATCCTTTACTTTTCAAAAGACAGTTGGGGTATGCCTTGGTACATCCACCTAGGGATAAAGACTCATCAGAGTCTCTTTATTGTGCTATTCAGAACAATCATGCCATTGTCCGACAAACGGCCTGGGCTTGGGACCATATACAGACTAGAGGGACTGCTATTCTGGGAAAGTGTAATAACATAGCCTCTGCTCAGTACACTGAATGGTCACGCATCAGAGGACAGATTACTCGTATACCATTCACCCTGGAAGATGTGCCAGGGCCATCAGCAGTTGAGCCCATAGCCACAGTCAGTCTGGAAGAATTTGAGAAGATGAAAGAAAGGAATGCCCAGCTAGCTGAAGCTTTGAAGAAGACCATTTGGGAAAGGAACGGTGTTCGTCTAGACATTGAGAGATTAGAGAAGCTACGCATCGAGCATCTAACCAAAATTGAAAAGACTGAAGACTTCATCAGGAAAGCCCAAGCAGGAGAACTTGTGTTGAAGAATGCATGTAAGGAAGCAAAGATTCAAAGGGAAAGCATTATCTAGAGGAGAGTCAGGATAGATGGGTCAGGATAACTGGAGCTCCTTTGCAAGAAGATCAGAAGATGCAATCCAAGATAGAGCAGTTAGAGTCTAATGAGAAAAGAAGCCAAGAAACACTGCTAGAAACTCATAAGGAGATCTCAGAGTTGAAACTCCGAGCGGGTTTAAAGAGATCCAAAGAACAAGACAAGTATCAGAAGATGACAAATGCCATTGCAACCAGAAACCTTCTTATTAGGACCATCACAAAGCACCCAGTTGGACCAGTAACTGATGCTCTCCTGAAGGAAGTCAGGGAAGATGCTTTTGGACTAGATGTCTGATTTTCTTTACTTATATCTATTTGATTGTACTTTAGCTCACCATGGTGATTTTGTTTGTTGTATTCTTGAATTTGATCATATTCTGATTCACCATGGGACTTTGTTTGGTTATAATTCATGAACTATTTATATTTTGGCATTGCCACTTGTATTTTTATGGTTATGTATTGGATTTTCTTATGGACTTTGTTTGCTTCAACATCTTCATCTCCCAGAGGTCTGGAAGGTCAAAACCAAGAACCAAACCGGATACCCTATGAAGACAAATAGACATATTTCATTGCATGCTAACCACATATCCTTTGTTTTGCAGGTGTTTTGTTGTCGTCTTCTCACTTTGTTGATTGTTTCAGGAAATATTGCTCGCAGAAGGGTCTTTTCCGTCAACCGAGTTCACAGATATCCAACTCGACACAACCTTCCGAGTCTACAAATGGATCAGCTACAGTAGGAACTGACAAATGTGAGGACTCAAATGACAGATGTGAGAACAGAAGTGAGGACCCAAATGAATCAATATTCATGACTGTGATGACTGGACTGGCACAGACCCAAGAAAGATTGAGGGAGTGAGTCGAGCGACAAACCCCGGAGGATAATCACGCAGGCACTGGAAGTACTAGTAACAATGAGCGCGAGCAGCCGCGAACGACTCCAGTAGTGTTTGGACCTGACAACAAACCTGAAGCTAATATCCTTGGGCATGGCCAGAGGAACACTGGAGATCGTATTCTACAGGAAGATCCTCAAGATGAGCAGTTTATAGTGTTAGGTGTTGGGGAAGATGAAGCTTATGATCATCGTCTGGACGAGATATTTGAGAATATGAGATCCCTGGAATCCCATAACTCTTTGGGATTCGATGTGATGGATATGGGCTTAGTGGAAGGGGTAAGGATTCCCCACAAGTTCAAACCTCCATGCTTTGAAAAGAATAATGGTACCTCCCGTCCTCGTACCCATTTGCAATCTTTTCTGGGAAGATTGAAAGCATATACCATGGATGAGAAACTGTGGATGTTTTACTTTGAAGACAGTTTAACCGGGGCATCTAGAGAGTGGTATTCGCACCTATCAAGGGCTACTGTCAGGAACTGGAAAGACTTATCTGAGGCCTTTGTACGCCAATATCAGTACAACCTGAATATGGCACCCAATAGGACCCTCTTGATGGGTATGTCTCAGTCCTCGAGAGAAAGTTTCCGCGAATACGCTCAAAGGTGGAGACAACTCGCTACTATTGTCCAGCCACCTATTTCTGAAAGGGAAATGGCTGATATGTTTATGAATACCTTGCAAGGAACCTACATTGATAGACTTGCTACATTCTCTTCTACCAGTTTTGCTGATGTGGTTATAGCAAGCGAGTGAATCGAAAGCCTATTGAAGATGGGTAAGATTTCTGACAATGGTGCTAGCTCCGGCAATGCAAAGAACCCCTTCTCAGGACCTAAAAGGACAGAGGAGACTAATGCAGTGCATGTTAGTAGAGGTAAACCCCAGTACTTACAAAGATAGGTGGCTGCAGTCACCATCCCTACTCCAGCACCTCAGCAACAATAGTATCCTCAACAACAACAAAGATCTTATAATAACAACAACCAACAACAACGTCCTTTCCAACAAAGGCCTTCTCAGATTAATAGAGCGATCGATCCCATCCCGATGCCCTATGCAGTCTTACTCCTGCAACTATTGAAGCTTAACCTGACTAAACTGAGGACTTTGGCTCCACCAGATCCTCTGAATCTTCCAAGGAATTATGATGTCAACGCCATATATGTTTTTCACTCCAATGCGCCTAGTCATTCAACAGAGAAGTGTAGGGCCCTGCACATAAAAGTCCAAGATTTGATTGACTCCAAAGCTTTGAATTTTGCACCTCCACCAAATGTCACAAGGAATCCAATACCAAATCATGGTGAGCCAAAGATCAATGCCATTGAGGAAGACCATCCAACAATTCTGATTGATAACATTGCAAGTATTCAAACACTACTGGCTAAAGTAAAAGCTCAGCTATTGAAGTGCCGAGTGTTTCCGGGTTGTGAGGCCCGTTGTGAAGCTTGCAAAGTTGCTACCAATGGTTGTGCAAATCTGAAGAATGATATTAGCAGTCTTGTCAGAGAAGGCATCCTGCAAATCACATCAACAGTTCCATTTTCCGCAAAGGCAACAAAAATCCCTCCTACAGCACCAACAAACATTATCTCAACAGAATCTTCTACAACTCCAGTAGAAATCATTTCAACAGAATCAACTACAACAACAAACACCAGTGACGATATCTCAACGGTTACCATCTATTATGATCCAGCAACCATCCACGTTCCGGATTCTCTCAACAACAACTTTCAGCAACACCCTCATCAACATCAACAACTTCCTGCACCTGCACCATCTTCAATCAGACCCCCCTGTCACCATCTATTATGATCCATAGACTATCATAATTCCTTCTTCTGCTGTAATTAGTCTAGTGACCATCACAGTGCCTGGACCAATTCCCTATGACAGCAACAGTGTCGTGCCTTGGCACTACGACTCAGATCTTTACCGCCACGGAAGGAAAGTCACCCTTGACTCTTCAACTTCTACACCACAAATTGACAATGTCGGGGGAGGCGGAGGCTTCACTCGAAGCGGACGTCTCTTCGCTTCACAGTTTCCAAGAATTAATGCTGAAGCAGAAACTGCTGCCAAAGAAAAAGGCAAAAGTGTGGTGCCAGAAGAGCCTGCTGCAAAAGAAACTCAGAAGAAACCCTTTAATCAGGATGTAGATGAGTTTATGAGTACTATCAAGAAAAGTGATTACAAAGTTGTGGATCAGCTCCACCAAACACCCTCCAAGATCTCTATACTATCTCTGCTCATGTGTTCTGAGGCTCACCGGAATGCACTACTCAAGGTCTTGCACGCAGCTTATGTACCGGAAGAAATCACGGTCAATCAGTTAGAAACGGTGGTCGAAAATGTCAATATTAGTCATGGACTAGGTTTCACTAATGCTGACTTGACTATAGAGGGGCGTAATCACAACAAGGCTTTGCATATCACTTTGGAATGTAAAGGTGTTGTACTTTCTCATGTCCTTGTTGATACCGGATCATCACTCAATGTGTTGCCAAAGAAAGCTTTAGTCAAGCTGGAGTATGATGGTCTTGCACTCCGTCCGAGCAAACTAGTTGTCAGAGCTTTTGATGGTTCTAAGAGATCGGTTCTCGGAGAGATTGAGTTGCCTGTGGTAATCGGCCCACACGTTTTCAAAACTACCTTCTTTATGATGGACATACAGCCTGCCTACAGTTGTTTGTTAGGTCGACCATGGATCCATGCCGCCGGCGTAGTAACGTCAACCCTTAACCAGAAGTTAAAATATGAGTGAGAAGGCTAAATTATCACCATCTGTGGAGAAGAAGACATCTTTGTCAGTCACCTGGCTACATACAAGTACATAGAAATGGATGGGGAGATCCATGAAACCATGAGTCGGGGTTTTAAAGCCTTGAACATCAACGAAGCTACAACTGAGGTGTTTGTTGCATCCCAAGAGGAAAGGATGGGCACCTCAATTGCTTTCTACAAACATGCTCGGAAGGTTGTGGAAGAAGGGAATGCCCAAGGTTGGGGCAAGCTACTGAAGGTTCAGATGAAAGAAGACAAATTCGGTTTTGGTTATAGACCATCCCGACAAGTTCAAGAGGAGGTTGTTGGAGGGCCAAAGTTCATAAGTGGGGGAATACTGACCCCTGATGCTGTCAACACTTTGGAAGACGAGGCTGAGAGCGATTACAACCTAGAAAGCTGGATCCGTCCAAGAGTCCCGGGCCAACAAATCCTCAACTGGTCTTCCTAGGAAATTATAAGGGTTACTGCTGCAGAGTAATTATTATTTCCTGTTTTAAGCATGCATCAAAGTCTTGCATCTTGCCCAAGATGTCGAGACTCATTTTATAATAGGATGTATTTGTGCAAATTGAATATTAATGAACAATGGACATCTTTTTGCAAACAATCTTTTTCGCTCACTGTCTTTTCATTTTTGTTATTTTCGCACAAAACAATAAATGGCTATGTTTTTTCTCAATAATAACTTCATTCACTTTTTCTAAATAAGATAAAATTAATCACTAAAATGAACCAAATCTAAACCCTTGCAGAGCCCTCCAGATTGCACCAACAACGACACTGCTATGACCTCGTATGACTTCGACAATCCGATTAATCAAGCAGATGAAAAGGTTGAAGAAGACTAAGATTTACCTGAAGAGCTAGCCAGGTTATTGAGACAAGAGGAAAAGGCGATTGCTCCTCATCAGGAGGAGGTTGAGACTATCAATCTTGGTACCGAGGAAGATGTGAAAGAGGTGAAGATTGGAGGCAGTCTACAAGCTCCAATAAAAGAACAACTTATTAGTATGCTGCAAGAATATGTCGATGTGTTTGCTTGGTCCTATCAAGATATGTCGGGTTTGGATACAAATATTGTCATGCACAAGCTACCATTGAAAGATGATTGTCCGCCAGTTAAACTGAAGTTGTGCCGTACTCGCCCAGACATGGCCATGAAAATCAAAGAAGAAGTACAAAAGTAGTGGGACGCCGGTTTTCTTGCTGTAACTAGTTACCCGCCTTGGGTTGCTAACATTGTACCTGTACCCAAGAAGGATGGCAAGGTGCGTATGTGTATCGATTACCGGGATCTGAACAGAGCAAGCCCGAAAGATGACTTCCCATTAGCTCACATTGATGTATTGGTGGACAACACACCTCAGTTCTTGGTATTTTCCTTCATGGACAGATTTTCTGGGTACAATCAGATTAAGATGTCACCTGAAGACATGGAGAAGACGACCTTCATCACACCATGGGGCACGTTCTGCTACAAAGTAATGCCGTTTGGTTTGAAGAATGTTGGTGCAACATATCAACGGGTTATGGTAACATTATTCCACGACATGGTCCATAAAGAAATCGAGTGCTACGTGGATGACATGATTGCCAAGTCCCAAACAGAGGAAGAGAATTTGGTAAATCTATTGAAATTGTTCAAGCGTCTGAGGAAATATCAGTTAAGGTTAAACCCCAACAAGTGCACATTCGGGGTACGTTCTAGTAAGCATCTGGGTTTTATTGTAAGCGGAAAGGGAATTGAGGTTGATCCCGACAAAGTCAAAGCAATTCAGAAAATGCCTGCACCTAAGACTGAGAAAGAAGTTCGAGGGTTCTTAGGTAGATTGAACTACATTTCAAGGTTCATATCTCATCTCACTGCAACCTATGAGCCCTTGTTCAAACTGCTAAGAAAGGAACAAACGGTCAGGTGGAACGATGATTGTCAAAAAGCTTTTGACAAGATCAAGGAGTATCTGCAAGAACCTCCAATTCTCATGCCTCCAGTTGAAGGAAGACCTCTAATAATGTACCTGACAGTATTAGATGAATCGATGGGGTGTGTGTTGGGCCAACATGACGAGTCTGGTCGAAAAGAGTATGCAATATACTACCTAAGCAAAAAGTTTACTGACTGTGAACAACGTTATTCACTGCACGATAAAACTTGTTGTACTTTAGCGTGGGCTGCTCGCCGACTAAGACAGTATATGTTGACTCATACTACCTTGTTGATCTCAAAGATGGACCCAGTCAAGTACATATTTGAGAAGCCAGCACTTACTAGAAGGGTTGCAAGGTGGCAAATGATTCTAACAGAATATGATATTCAGTACACCTCTCAGAAAGCCATCAAGGGCAGTGTATTGTCGGACTATCTGGCTGAGCAACCCATTGATGACTACCAGTCTATGAGATTTGATTTCCCAGATGAAGACATCATGTTCTTAAAGTCAAAAGATTGTGAAGAGCCTATTCACATTGAAGGGCCTGATCCAGAAGAAGCATGGACTATGATGTTCGATGGGGCAGTTAATTGTAACGGTCGTGGAGTTGGTGCAGTGCTTATTACATCCAAAGGAGTCCATCCGCCTTTCTCAACAAGGCTCACCTTTTCCTGCACTAACAACGAAGCAGAATACAAAGCTTATATCATGGGTCTTGAAGAAGCCATTGACCTCAGGATCAAAACCTTGAATGTATTCGGAGATTCAGCTTTGATGATCAACCAAACTAATGGCAAGTGGTATACTCATCAAGAGCATCTAGTCCCTTACCGTGACTATACGAGGAGATTGTTGACTATCTTCACAACAGTCAAGCTTGAATACATCCCTCGAGATGAGAATCAGTTTGCAGACGCCTTGGCCACTATTTCATCAATGATCAAAGTACAGACTGCTAACTATGTACCTCAGATTTTAGTATCCAGACTAAATCGACCGGCATACATCTTCTCTGTGGACACTGTCATTGACAACAAACCTTGGTTCCACGACATGAAATGCTTTTTGGAGACTCAGACGTACCCGCCTGGGGCATCATCTAATGATAAGAAGACATTGAGAAGGCTAGCCGACAGTTTCTTCTTCAATATAGATGGTTCCTTATACAAGCGGAACTTCGACATAATCTTGCTCAGATATGTTGACAAGAAGGAGTAGACCTACTAATGTACGAAGTACATGAAGGTTCTTTCGGTACCCATGCCGGAGGACATGCAATGGCAAAGAAATTGTTCAGATCAGGTTACTACTGGATCACAATGGATGCAGATTATTATGACTATGCCAGAAAGTGTTGTAAACACCCCAAATTTGCCCTCACTCATTTCACCATGGCTTGTGATTCTTTTCATGTGCATAAGTTCAATCATAGCATCTCATATTGCATTTTTGCTTCACTGCATTGGATCTAAGTCATCTGCATCTAGGGTTTGTGATCTGAGCAATCCCTGAGCTATTTGAGCCACTCCAAAGGTCTTCAATCATCTCAAGAGGGTCCATGTATGTTCAAACATCATAATATATCCTCCCAAGATCAAAGAAGCTTAAAAATCACAAGAACTGAGGAAGCATGGAAGCAGAGCCAAGCTTAATTGCACAGATGACCTAAAATTAGGGTTTTGGTTTCAGAGGCTATAACTCCAAATTTTTTGGTCATTCTTGTTTCTATTGGTCTCTATATGTTATAAGGATCATGCATACCAATTTTCATGAAGAAATTCAACGGGGAAGGCATCTGATCAATAAATGACTTCTTGAGCAAGTCAGTGCAAAATCAGGGCATCCAAGGCCCCCAATCATCCAACCAAAGGGTCTTCTCCATCATTTTGGGTGTATATGATCTTTATTTGATCTTAGAAGAAGTTATAAGTTCACAAAATTGAAGAATTTCAAGCCATTTGCAAAGTTGCCATTTTGGGAAAGTGACTTATAATGCAAACTTGCCATTTTGGGAAAGTTTTTCAACCTCCTCTTTTTGATTCAAAAATGCTTCAAATGAAAATTTTTTGGTCATGAAAGTTGTAGATTGGATCATTCCCTTTTCAAAAAGTACAAGAACTTGATCTAATTCATCATAGAACTCAAGTTATGGCCATGCAAAGTTGGGAAAAATCACAAAATTTCACTTATGTTCCAAAGAGGGAAACTTGCAAAACCACTTACCAAAGCATTTTGTGACTTCAAACACACTTCTAACCATTACACAACATAGTACATGACATAAAATTCAGAATTTCCCAAAGATTTATCAAGTTTCATGCCTTGATCATTAAGATTTCTCAAAGGGGCCAAAACCTTCATAATTTGCAAAACACCCCATAACTTTCTTCTCTCTTGCTGCCTTGCCTCAAAACTGATCCCATGGACCTCCCTAAAGCCAGCTGCGCAGGACACCCCATTGTCCTTGGCCTGCCATGTGCCCATACCTCAAGTACACCGACTCTTGACTTTATGCATTTTGCCCCATACCAATCAACATAGGCCACCACCCACCCTCTGACCTATCACAACTTATCATGTGGATCAAAACCAAGCCAAAGCACATAACATTACAGCCTAACACTTGAGAATCCTCAGCATTGCCAAAAACTCTCAAACCTGCAAAACTCTTCGAAACTCAACACACAAGCTTCAAACCTCAAAACAAACCCCATAGAACAACTCACCATGACTCTCTGATCATCTTCCAACCATCACTTTGCCTTGAAACCTCCCACATCAAAAACACGATTTTGTCATTTCTTGAACTGAACTTCTGCCAACTTCATTTAGAGACCATTTAAACTCCAAACAAGCATCACAAACTCTTCAGGAGGATCATTGGAGCTGATTTGAAGCAAAGACTAGGCCAGAAAGTACCAAAAGTGAAAGCTCCAGTTCAGGTGAGCTCAAGAACGTTTTTTCTAGAACCTTCATTTTAAGTTCTTAATTGGTTCTATGTGTTCTCCTGATGATCATGATGTCTTTACTTTTGAAAATGATTGAGAAACAAGGATGTATCATGCTTCTGAAATTTTTGATGTATTTTCCGTTTTGCTTTGATTCGTGTTCTTGAGGAAAAATAAATGAGTTTTAGGGCTGGATTCATGTTTAGGGTTGTTAGATGTTTGATTCTGAAGAGTTTGAGGGCTTGGGGTTGCGTATTGAGGGAGATTGAGTGAGAGGCCAGCCGGAGAAGATGACCGGAACACTGTTCCGGTCACCTGAAAGTGATTAGGGCTCAGATTAGGGTTTAATCATAATTAGAGTAGTTTGAATTTTGGCCCTTGGATAGTGCGCAAAGTCAATTCCCTCCATCTTGAGTTTAAACCTGGGCCTTTGGATTGGCTGACTTTCTTATTTTCTCATTTAATTAAATATCAATTTCATTTGTTTTCTATTTATTTTGAACGAATTTTTAAAAATAGTAAATGATATCAAAAAATTCTGAAAATTTTTATCCAAGCTTTTATTTATTTTCAGAAACCAAAAATATTTTTATTTTTATTTTTTGCATTAAAAATTATTTTTAAATCATTTAATTGATTATTTTTAATTAGTTAATAAGAATTAATTAATTAAAAATGCTTTTACGTATTTAAAAATTCCAAAAAATTTCAGGAAGCTTTTTGAAACATTTAGAAACATTATCAAACCCTTCACACAAATTTCTTTTTGGTTCTTGACCTATTTTGACATTTTTCTTTGGATTTAGGGTTCTTAAAAATCAATATTTATACCCTAACTTAGAAAAATCCTTTCTGCCTAACCATGAAGAGTTTGATGATGGTTCTTTTTGCATTGCATTCCTCATGTCATGTAGTTTCAAGGATAAAATTGGTTTGAATTTATCTTTCATTTTCAATTTATTTTGCATTTTTCATTAAGAGATCCCTTAAAACCCTAGCAAACTTAGGAAAATCATAACTTCTTTAAGGTAAAGAGTTAGGTCTTCCCCTTTGGGAAGTGAACTTGTATAGGTTTAAGGTATCTTTGATCCCATTTTCAATTTTTTATCTTTTCATTTGCTTCTGATTTTGAATTTTGGCATTGCATCTTGTTCATAAACCCTAATTTGCATCTCCATTTGCATCCATCCTTCATATGCTTGCATACATGAACTTGCCATGACATTTCTTGCATACACATGACTTATAAGGCATCTTAAGACATATTGCAATCATGTTTGATCATTGCATCCTTCATTTGCCATGCCTTTGCTTTCATTTGATGTCATATGCATTCAGGAACTTTCATGTTTCTTACATGTCTCATATGCATATTCATTACTTGTATGATCATCCACACTTCATGGCATACATTTGCATCATCCCTTAGCATCATTTACATCTTGAATATGCTTCTGGTTTTGGTTTGCATCATTGCATTCATTTCATTTTCATTCCATTTTCATTTCCTTTCACTAACTTTTTCAGGTGGTAAGCATTTGAGAGGTGAATTTGCCTTCACTTCTCATAATCTCTTCCCATCTCTTTTATGCAACATTGCTGCATTTTACTTTTGTATTAGAGTGAGCTTTCCCATTCATGATCCCTTCTATCTTTCTTTCTTCAAGCAACTTATCTTCTTAAGTGAAGTAAGTTATCTTGCTTCTTCTTGCTTCTCTTCCTTCATCCTACTTCTTCCATGGTGGCCTCTTTCTTGAAGATTTTCTTGCAAGCCTCATAAACCCTAGGAACAACCAAGCATGATCACAATTAAGGTTTGATTAGTCCCCCATTAGTTTATACCTTTGTGTCATCTTTGTGTCTTCTCTTCTCACCTCTTAATCAGGGATTAAACCTTAAAGGTTTTAAGACTTTGTGATTAGGGTTATGCCTGTATCCTTCTATTAGGATGGAGTATATAACTTTAATCCTAAGTGTTAAACCCTTATTGTGTTTAAATCCTTTAATCAATCCATCTAATAATCACTAAGACATCAAGCTTGTAACTTGGGCCTTGCATTAGGGTTCTAATTCTTCCTTAATTGGTTAAGAAGGACTAACCTAGTGTTAATGGACAAGTCCTCCTCAAGTTTGTCTTACAAACCATAAAATCCATTTCTTAATCTTACCATTAACTAAAATCCATCTTAAAAAAGGTTTTGTTTTGTCATGAGGTTAATCCCTAATCATGGATTAAGTTGAGGAGCCTTCCTCAGTTTAAATGTTCTCATCTATCATCCTTCTATTAGGATGGTGTAATAGGTCCATTAAATCCTTGATTATGGCTTAAAATCATTACTTAACACAAAACAAAAACTCCAAAAAAACATATAAACAATTGCAAGTAGGTTAATGATCTTAATCCTGCATCATGGTGATTAAGTGTGAGGTGTTTACTTCATACTTAAGGTATTCTCATTACCCCTAATCATAGGGAGGATGTGATGAGTTTACTAACCCTAGGTTTAGGCTTAAGCTCATTTTCTTATGACAAACACAAAAAGCAATAAAAGATTGAAATCATCGAAAACAGACAATAATCGTCTCCTCCGGGATTCTTTTCTCATCTCATTCACTCATAAACGAGAACTTGCTTCTTCCGTCTAATGCAAGACAGTTTGCACCTGAGCCAGACAGGTCATACACTTGAGCATAGACAAGTAAGCAGTTCACCAGTCAATTTATCTTTCAGTCTCTTTGAGTCGAACTACGGTGTTCTGACTTCCTCATTGCACGAGAGGATACGTAGGCATAACTTAACTGTTATCGAACAAAAGTCTCTGTATATCCCTCTCTTCTAGCATTATTCTTTAAGCCTCATAGTCTTGAGCTTCACATTCTTTTCCTACACTGACACCCTCTCACTTCACTTCACATTTCTTTTACACTAACACTTGTATTCTTTTCCAGCTTTTGCACACAAAATAGCACTGACACTACCCCTTTAAACACAAACTTTCAAGCGTGGATCCCGTCGAGTACGGCGGACAATCTAGGTGCTAATACCTTCCCAGGTTGTAACCAACCGCCTTTCTCAGTTTCTCTGGTTCGCGACCGTCTTATCCATCTTTTCTTAGGTTTATGCAGCATTACCTTTCCTTCGGGATAAAAATGCCTAGCTGGCGACTCTCTTCATTTCCTCTTTTCGCCGACCGTTCGCGTCTGTACCCCTCTTGGCCAGGTGTCATTTGGTGGGAGTGACAGCTTGGCGACTCTGCTGGGGAGCCTTATATTGTAACCAGGGCTTCTGGTTCTTTTTGTGGGTTCCTCCTAGCGCTTGTTTGATTTGTGTTTACTAGGTTGTTATATGCTAATTGTGTTTATGTATTTGCTTTATTGTTTTATTTACAGTCTTATTTACTGCTTTATTTATAGTTTTATACATCATACTGTCATTGTTGGATCTGGTTTGTTGTTTTGATGGGTGGGGGTCCCATTGAGAGTTTAAGGTCCTATACCTGGGACCTGAGTGACACCTAGGTGTCGCTCCCACCAAATGACACCTGGTCAGAAGGGGAACAGACGCGAACGGTCGGCGAAAGGAGTGAGGACACACAAGGGTGAACTCAGAAAGAAAAGAGTCGCCAGCTAGGCATTTTTATCCCGGAGGAAAGGTAATGCTGCATAAACCTAGAAAGATATGGATAAGACGGTTGCGAACCAGAGAGACTGAGAAAGGGGGTTGGTTACAACCTGGGAAGGTATTAGCACCCAGATTGTCCGCCGTACTCGACGGGATCCACGCTTAAAAGATTTGTATTTTAAAGGGGTAGTGTCAGTGCAATCTATGTATCAAAGCTGGAAAGAATGCAAGTGTCACTGTAAAAGAAGCGTGAAGTGTATAAGAGAAGTGTCAGTGTGAAAATAAGAATGAATTGCTCAAGACCATGAGGCTTAAAGAATAATGCTGGAAGAGGGGGAATGTACATAGACTTTTTTTCGATAACTGTTAAGTTATGCCTACGTATCCTCTCGTGCAATGAGGAAGTCAGAACACCGTAGTTCGACCCAAAGAGACTGAAAGGTAAATTGACTTGTGAACTGCTTGCTTGCCTATACTCAAGTGTATGACCTGTCTGGCGCAGGTGCAAACTGTCTTGCATTATATGGAAGAAGCGAGTCCTCGTTTGTGAGTGAAGATGATGAGAAAAGAATCCCGGAGGAGACGATTATTGATTTTTTTTTTGTATTTTTAGTCTTTTATTGCTTTTTGAAGTTTGTCATAAGTCAATGAGCTTAAGCCTAGACCAAAGGGTTAGTAAACTCATCACATCCTCCCTCTGATTAGGGGTAATGAGAATACCTTAAGTGTGAAGTCAGCATCTCACACTTAATCACCTTGATGTAGGATTAAGATCATTAACCTACTTGTGATTATTTAGATGTTTTTGTTGTTTTTGTTTAGTGTTGAGTAATGAGATTAAGCCATAATCAAGGATTGAATGGACTCATTACATCATCCTAATAGAAGGATAATAGATGAGAACATTTAAGCTGAGAAAGACTCCTCAACTTAATCCATGATTAGGGATTAACCTCATGACAAAACAAAGCCCTTATTAAAGTGGATTTTAGTTAATGATAAGATGAAGAAGTGAATTTTATGGTTTGTAAGACAACTTGAGGAAGACTTGTCCATTAACACTAGGGTTAGTCCTTCTTAACCAATTAAGGAAGAATTAGAACCCTAATGCAAGGCCCAAGTTACAAGCTTGATGTCTTGATGATTATTAGGTGAATTGATTAAAGGATTTAAACACATTAAGGGTTTAACACTTAGGATTAAAGTTATACACTCCATCCTAATAGAAGGATGCAGGCATAAGCTTAATCACAAAGCCTTAAAGCCTTTAGGGTTTAGTCCCTGATTATGAGATGAGAAGAGAAGACTCAAAGATGACACAAAGGTAAAAATAATGGGGGGACTAATCAAACCCTAATTATTATCATGCTTGGAGGTCCTATGGTTAATGAGGTTTGCAAGAAGATCTTCAGAGAAACCACCAGGAAGGAAGCAGATGAAAGGAGCAAAGAGAAGAAAAATAACTTGCTTCACTTAAGAAGACAAGTTGCTTGAAGGAAGAAAGTAAGATGAACAAGATTGAGCAAGCTCAATCCAATACACAAGGTAAAATGCAACAAAGATGCAAGAGAGATGAGAAAAGATTATGAGAAGTGAAGGCAAATTCACTTCTCAAACAACTTACCACCTGAAATGTTAGCCAAAAGAAATGAAATGCAATGCAAATGAGATGCAATGCCATGATGCAAACCAAAACCAGAAGCATGAGTGTGATGTTAATGATGCTAAGAGATGATACAAACATGAGGCAAGACATGAGGATGATCAAACAAGCATAAGGATGCAAATGAGGCATGCATTGAACCATGAATGTACATGAAAAGTTATGAAATGTTATGGACATGAAACATGGAAAATGAAAGATGCAATGATCAAACATGATTCTAATATGTCCTAAGATGTATTATGAATCAAGTGAATGCACAAAATGTCATGGCAAGTCAATGGATGCAAGCAAATGAGAAATGGATGCAAAAGAAGGCACAAACTAGGGTTACATGCATCATGCAAATCAAAAATCAAAAACCAGAAGCAAGTGACATGATAAAAAATTGAAAATGCAATCAAAGATACCATAAACCTATACCAACTCACTGCTCAAAGGAGAGGATCCAACTCTTAACCTATTGAAAGTTATGAATTTCCTAAGATTGTTAGGGTTCTAAGGTACCTCACCAAGAAAAATGCTAAACAAATTGAAAATGCAAGATCAATTCAAATCAAATTTATCTTATAAACTACATGCTATGCAAGATGCAATGCCAAAATAATCATCATCCAACTCTCAATGGTTAGGCAGAAAGGAATTTTTGAAGTTTGACACAAAATATTGCCTTGAAATGAAATTAAATCCAATGAAAATGATCAAAAGGCATCAAGAACAAAAAAGAAATTTGGTTTGAGAGTTGGACAATGTTTCTAAATGTTTTTAAATGCTATGTGGATTTTTTTGTGATTTTTAAATACCTAAATGTATTTTTAATTAATTAATTTTCATTAACTAATTAAAAATAATCATTTAAATGATTTAAAAATAATTTTTAATGCAAAAAATAAAATAAAAATCATTTTCTGATTAAGAAAAATATTTGAAACAAAAATGCAAAAGGAAATATTTTTAGGATTTTTCTAACTATTTTAAAATAAATATGAAAGATAAATGAATAAAAATGAAATAAAAAGAAAATAAATGGGAAGTATGCAGGATCTAAGGCTGAGATTCAAACTGAACACGCGGGAGTTGACTGGCGCGCTATTGGAAGGTCAGGATCTCTTCTGGCTTAATTAACTTAAATATGATTTATTAAATTAATAAAACAGATTAGGGTTTTAATGATATGATCTGGGCCACACACGCGCGCGGGAGTCAACCCCAGTCTACCTCATCTACGGTCCAAATTCAAACTCTCATTAATTACGTAATTAGGGCAAATGACTTTCAGGTGACCGGAACAGTGGTTCCGGTCATCTTCTCCGGCGAGTCAAAAGAGGAAGTCTCTCCCTAGGCCATTTCTGGAGCTCTAAAGCTCCAGATCAAACCTTCTAACCTCACTGAATCCAAACCTACCCTCAAAACAAATTTCTATGACCTACAAAACAAGATTCGAATCAAAACTCTTAAAATGACAAAAGTTTCAGACAACCAGTACACACTCAAATCTTAACCATTTCAAAAAGTAAAAAACATCTGGATGATCAGCAAGGCATAAGGAACAATCTAGAAACTTAAATTTTCATTTCTGGAAAAAAAAGTTCTTGAGGTACCTGAGCTTGAGCTTTCTCAGTTTGCAACTTTCTGGCCAGCTCTTTGCTTTCAATCACTTCCAATGATCCCCCTGAGAAGTTTGCAAGGCTTGATTGGAGTTTAAAATGGCTGGTTTGTGATATTGATCAAGTTCTGTTCAGTGAGGGGTGAGAATCGTGTTTCTGATTGAGGAGGTTTCAGGGATGAATGAGGGTAGGGAAATGATCAGGGGAGCATGTTGAGTGATTCTATGAAGTTTGTTTTGATGTTTGATGCTTGTGTGATGTGTTTCGAATGAAAATGCATAAGAAGGGAGTTTTTGTGAACTATGGCTTGGAGAGTCTTTCGGGCCTGTGTGTGTTATGAAAATGAACCCTTGGAGTGTGTTTGTAAGGTCTGGATTGGGCAGAGAGTGGGTGGTGGACTATTGTGATTGGTATGGGTGTTTTTGCCAAAAAGTCAAAAGTTTTGTACTTGAGGTATGGGAAATGGTGTAGCCGGCTCATTGGCTTGCCCTAGCTCAGCTGAGATTAAGGATGTCCATGGAATTGGTTTTGAGATAGTTCAGCAAGTTGAGTGAAGTTTATGTAGTGTTTTGCAAATTTGTGAATTTTTTGCCCCTTTGGAATTTCATAATGCACAAGTCATGAAATTGGACAAACTCTTGGTGCATTCTGAAATTTAGGCAATGGTTTATGTTTGTGCAAAGATTAGAAGTCCATTTGAAAGCACAATTTGCCTTGGCAAGGGATTTTGCAACTTTGCCTCTTTGGTACATAACTTGAAATTATGTGATTTTTCCCAACTTTGACAAGACATAACTTTTGATCCAAAATGAATTAGCATGAGTTCTTGTACTTTTTGAAAAGGGAATGATCCATTCTACAACTTTCATGACCAAAGTTTTCCCATTTGAAGCATTTTTGAATCAAAAAGAAAGGGTTGAAAAAGTTTCCCAAAATGGCAAGTTTCCATTACAAGTCATTTTCCCAAAAAGGCAACTTTGCAAATGGCTTGAAATTCTTCAATTTTGTGAACTTTTAACATCTTCTATGATCAAATAAAGACCATATACATTCAAAATGATGAAGAATACCCTTTGGTTGGGTCATTGGGGGCCTCAGATGCCCTGATTTTGCACTGACTTGTTCAAGAAGTCAACTCTTGATTAGATGCCTTCCCCATGGAATTTCTTCATGGAACTTCATATGCATGATCCTTATAACATATAGAGACCAATAGAAACAAGAATGACCAAAAAATTTGGAGTTATGGCCTTTGAAACCAAAACCCTAATTCTAGGTCATCTGTGTAGTTAAGCCTGGCTCTGCTTCCATGCCTTTCTCAGTTCTTGTGATTCTTTGACTTCCTTGACCTTGTGAGGATATAATATGATGCTTGAACATACATGGACCCATTTGAAGTGATTGAAGACCTTTGGAGTGGCTCAAATGGCTCTTGGATAGCTTAGATCACAAACCCTAGATGCAGATGATTTAGAAGCAATGCAGTGAATCAAAAATGTGGTATGAGATGCTATGATTGAACTCATGCATATGAAAAGGTCACAAGCCATGATTAAATGGGTGAGGGAAAATTTGGGGTGTTTACAGCTGCCCCTATTCAAGCATGAGTTAGCTGTGCAGGATGTAAGCAACGGCTTAACAGGCGAACAAGATAACTTGTGGTTGAATACCAAAGACAGTCCAAAATTTGCACTCACAGAATGAAGAAGAAAAGGGATATAGATTGTAAAGGAAAAAATAAAGCATGTATATAAAGTGTGGGCGACGGAGGACGACCGTCGAGCAGAGGATGACTGCTGGGGAAAGAGCAATGACGGGGACGGCCATCAAGTAAAGCTATAAGACTCTCTGGGGATTATAGGTAAATGAAATAAATGATGAGGTACGGTCATCAAAGGTGAAGGACGATCACCTAGCAGGGGACGACTGCTCTGTTGGGGATAAGATGAGGGACGGTCATCTAAGGTGAAGGAAGATCACCGGGCAGGGGACGGCTGCTCTGAAAGTATCACGACATAGGACGAATGTCGGATAAAAAGGTCAACAATGGGGACGGCCATCGAATAAGCATGATGAAAGACGATCATCAAGAGGTGAAGGACGATCACCTAGCAGGGTACGGCTGCTCTCAGGGTTTATCATGACATAGGACGAATGTCAGATAAGAAGATCAACGATGGGGACGGCCATCGGATAAAATGATGAAGGACGATCATCAAGAGGTGAAGGAGGATCACCTAGCAGGGGACGGCTGACGAAAATATCACGACATAGGACGAATGTCGGATAAGAAGGGGTTCTAATGAATAGAGACTCCACTTGGGGGTTGATGAAGGACGATCATCCAAGAGGTGAAGGACGATCACCTGGCAGGGTACGGCTGCCAAAAAGGTATCATGACATAGGACGAATGTCAGATAGAAAGGTAATAATTTAACAAGTTTCGTTGGGGACTTTGCTGTGGAATAGTAAACACGGACGAGTGTCTATATCCAAGGAATGAGAGGTATAATTGTTCGGGCACTGTGTATAGATTAAAGATGCGGACGAGCATCCTTAAGACTATGATACAGATGAGTATCAGGTAAAAACAAACACTGACACATGTTCAGAGATGATGATACGGACGAGTATCAACTGGTTAACAAAGAACACAGACGAGTGTCGAATCTGAGGGGACTATTCTGGGGAACAATAGACGCAGGCGAGTGTCTAAATTCAAGAAGACCTAAGTGTTTGACACGGTGTATAGATTAAAGGTGCGGACGAGCATCCTTAAGACCATGATACGGACGAGTATCAGTAGAAACAAACACTGACGCATGTTCAGAGATGATGATACAGACGAGTACCAACTGGTTAACAGAGAACACGGATGAGTGTCGAATATGAGGGGATATAAGTGGTGTATACAAGATATGAACGAGTATCTGTATGAGCAAAACAAGAGCAACCAGTATGAGTGGTGTACAGACGAGTGTTTAACTTGCCGCGGAGGGTGACACGGACGAGTGTCAAAAGAGAAAGGTGTAATATAAACAGGTGTATGGTTTACAAAGTGTTTAGGTAACTATGCTGGGGAGGTGACATGGACGGGTGTCAGGGAATTGTATATATGTGTATCTGTGAGTGCAAAGGGGACGCTTTGGCTTTCTACTGGGGATATGACACGAGCGGGTGTCAGGAAGTATCTGTATCCTTAGGGAAAATGCCTTGGCTCTCTGTCGGGGATTCTGGGGAGTTTTCTGTATATCGTTGATGGATTGTCAGTATTCACAAGTGTTTGATTCAGAACATGGCTTATGATTATGCAATATGTTTGATTTTTGCCGTAATGCTCTGTATTAGACGGAATGCTACGCTCTGCGGGGAGAATATGATGCGAATGCTATGATTATGCAAAAGGTAATGATCCGGGATTCGGATCCCGTTGCTGCGAAGATCTCTGGGGATAAGATCATTGGTAGATCTGATAAGATGCATCTGCATGGGGAAATAGATCATTGATAGACATATCTCAGTAATGAGGGACCCAGCTGGGGTTTGTAGAAGCCTTCTTCACTCTGTTGTGATTTCTTTACGCGTTGTTTTTTCCGGATAGAGGTTGAAACTCTGTGGGGAAATGGTTCCTTGGTTGGCACTTGGCTGAGGGGGAAATGACGAATGGCAACTCAGCCGGGGAGAAAACACCTCCGGTGCTAAGACTGAGTAGATAATGATTTACCAGCTTGCTGGGGTGAAGCCTTCATGCCCCATGTTGTGCCTTGAATACCTGCAATCCTGAAAAGACAGAGAAACGCACAAGTAATCCCGAGGTATCCCTTACCGGATTCCATCATAGGAGTTTAGACACTCCCGAGAGTAAGTATATTTCCTGCAAGCACGTATTTTTAGAGAAGCATCTGTATTTATGCAACCAGTATCTAAAAGACATCGGACACTCTTGCAAAATGAAAATAAAATGTACGAGACAGAACGTGACTGAAAATCTGATTTTATTAATCCGTGTGCCCTGAATTGGCAAGATACAGTCAAAGAAACAAATCCCCTAAAATGAGGAGATTGTTATAAATGGAGAAAAAAGGTGTTGGCAATGTTGATGACGCTTCAGGGAGCTCCCCTTTGCTATGACTCGTATGACATTTGCTGTTCTTCTCGTCTTGCTTTCTGAAGGAGGTTGATTTTGAACGAAGCTTGAACCTTTCGGAGCTTACCATGTTGTAAGTGATACAGATGAATTCAGAATGTAGTTGTTCGCTTGTTCCCTTATTTTGCATGAATCTCCCTTTCGGGTTTTCGATCCATCGGGATACCCATTTTTGCCTGAGCTGTCCAATGTGGCTTTTCAACTCAGCGGGTGTACATTTTTTTTAATTTTCCCTTATTTTTGACCGAGTCTTTTATTCTGTTTTTGACTCGCCGGGATGCCCTATTTTTGCCTGGACTTACATTCTGTTTTTTATGTCCAGCGGGTCAGTTATGCGAAGTATTTTTTAACTGCATCTGAATTCACAGGGGATGGGAAGTCTTCGCCATCCATAGTGCTGAGCATCAGTGCTCCACCAGAGAAAACTTTCTTAACTACGAATGGCCCTTCATAGTTCGGAGTCCACTTGCCCCTGTGGTCTGTATGAGGAGGGAGGAGTCTCTTCAGCACAAGATCTCCTACTTGGTACTCTCGGAGCCTGACTTTCTGATCGAAGGCTTTCTTCATTCTTTTCTGATACAGCTGCCCATGACAGATTGCAACCAATCTTTTCTCTTCGATCAGATTCAGTTGTTCGTATCGGGACCGGACCCATTCTGCTTCATTCAGTTTAACATCCATCAGTACCCGTAAGGAGGGTAATTCAACTTCAACAGGTAGGACTGCCTCCATACCATACACAAGCTGATACGGTGTTGCCCCAGTGGATGTTCTGATTGACGTACGATACCCATGCAAGGCAAATGGTAGCATTTCGTGCCAGTCTTTGTAGGTGACCACCATCTTCTGTACAATTTTCTTGATATTCTTATTAGCTGCCTCAACAGCGCCATTCATCTTTGGCCTGTAAGGAGAAGAATTGTGGTGTTGGATCTTGAAGTCCCGGCATAGTTCTGCCATCATTTTATTGTTCAAATTGGAACCATTATCAGTAATGATTCGCTCGGGCACTCCATACCGGCAGATGATGTCTCTCTTCAGGAATCGGGCTACGACTTGCCTTGTGACATTTGCATACGAAGCCGCTTCAACCCACTTGGTGAAGTAGTCAATGGATACCAGGATGAATCTGTGGCCATTCGAAGCGGTCGGTTCAATCTTGCCAATCATATTAATGCCCCACATGGCAAAGGGCCAGGGTGAAGACATCACATTCAGAGGATTGGGAGGCACATGCACCTTATCCGCATAAATCTGGCATTTATGGCATTTTCTGGCATAGGCACAACAGTCAGCATCCATTGTGATCCAGTAATAGCCTGATCTTAACATCTTTTTAGCCATAGCATGCCCTCCTGCATGGGTACCAAAGGATCCTTCGTGCACTTCGTGCATCAACAAGTCTGCTTCTGTTCTATCAACGCACCGGAGAAGTACCATATCGAAGTTTCTCTTGTATAGGGAACCATCAGTATTCAGGAAGAAACTACCAGCAAGCCTTCTTAAAGTCTTCTTATCAATTGAAGATGCCCCAGGTGGGTATGTTTGATCCTCCAAGAAGCATTTGATGTCATGGAACCAAGGCTTATCATCTTTAACAACATCTGCTGCAAATACATATGCCGGTCTGTCAAGTCTGGACACTGCAATTTGAGGTACAAAGTTGGCAGCTTGAACTTTGATCATGGACGAAATGGTAGCTAGAGCATCTGCAAACTGATTTTCGTCTCAAGGGATATACTCAAGCTTGACCGTTGTGAAGAAAGTCAATAACCTCCTTGTATAATCCCTGTAAGGTATCAGATGATCTTGGTGGGTGTACCATTTGCTGTTGGTTTGATTAATTACCAAAGCTGAATCTCCGAATACAGTCAAAGTCTTGATCCTGAGGTCAATGGCAGACCCATAATACAAGCTTCGTATTCAGCTTCGTTGTTAGTGCAGTTAAAGGTGAGTTTTGCCGAGAAAGGCATGTGAACTCCCTTAGGTGTAATGAGTACTGCACCAATACCACGACCATTCATATTAATAGCCCCATCAAACATCATAGTCCATTCTTCTTCTGGGTCAGGCCCTTCAGTGTGAACAGGCTCTTCATGATCTTTTGCTTTTATGAACATGATGTCTTCATCAGGGAAGTCAAATCTCATAGGTTGTAATCATCAATGGGTTGCTCAGCAAGGTAATCAGACAATACACTGCCCTTGATGGCTTTCTGAGATGTGTACTGTATATCATATTCTGTGAGGATCATTTGCCATCTTGCAACCCGTCTGGTAAGTGCTGGCTTCTCAAAAATGTACTTGACTGGGTCCATCTTTGATATCAATAAAGTAGTGTGGGTCAACATATACTGCCTTAGTCGGCGAGCAGCCCACGCTAAAGCACAACAAGTTTTCTCGAGCAGTGAATAACGTTGTTCATAGTCGATAAACTTTTTGCTTAGGTAGTATATTGCATACTCTTTTCGACCAGACTCGTCATGCTGGCCCAGCACACACCCCATTGACTCTTCTAATACTGTCAAGTACATTATCAGAGGTCTTCCTTCGACTGGAGGCATAAGGATCGGAGGCTCTTGTAAATATTCCTTGATTTTGTCAAAAGCCCTTTGGCAGTCTTCGTTCCACCTGACCGTTTGTTCTTTCCTTAATAGCTTGAATAGGGGTTCACAAGTTGCTGTAAGGTGAGATATGAACTGTGAAATGTAGTTCAATCTACCTAGGAACCCTCGCACTTCTTTTTCAGTCTTCGGTGCAGGCATTTCTTGAATGGCTTTGACTTTATCAGGGTCAACTTCAATCCCTTTCTCACTTACAATAAATCCCAGCAGCTTACCAGATCGCACCCCGAATGTGCACTTGTTGGGGTTTAACTTCAGTTGGTACTTCCTCAGACGCTTGAATAACTTCAGCAGATTCACCAGGTGGTCTTCTTCTGTGAGGGACTTGGCAATCATGTCATCCACATAACATTCGATTTCTTTATGGATCATGTCGTGGAATAATGTTACCATAGCCCGTTGATAGGTTGCACCAGCATTCTTCAGTCCGAATGGCATCACCTTATAACAGAACGTGCCCCAGGGTGTGATGAAAGTTGTCTTCTCCATGTCTTCAGGTGACATCTTGATCTGATTGTATCCTGAAAATCCGTCCATGAAGGAGAACACCGAGAACTGAGTCTTATTATCAACTAATACATCAATGTGAGGTAATGGAAAATCATCTTTCGGGCTGGCTCTGTTCAGATCCCGGTAGTCCACACACATTCTCACTTTGCCGTCTTTCTTAGGCACAGGTACAATATTAGCGACCCACGGCGGGTAACTAGTCACAGCAAGGAAACCGGCATCCCACTGCTTTTGTACCTCTTCCTTTATCTTCATTGCCATATCTGGGCGAGTACGGTGCAGCTTCTGTTTTACTGGTGGGCAATCTTCCTTTAAAGGCAGCTTGTGCATGACAATATCGGTGTCCAACCCTGGCATATCCTGATAAGACCAAGCAAAGACATCCACATACTCCCGAAGCATATCAATTAGCTGCTCTTTTACTGAATCTTGTAGGTAGGCCCCGATCTTAACCTCTTTCACGTCTTCTTCCGTACCAAGATTCACCGTTTCGACCTCCTCCTGATGAGGAGTGATAACCTTCTCCTCTTGCCTTAACAACCTGGCTAGCTCTTCAGGTAGCTCATAGTCTTCCTCAACCCATTCATCAGCTTGATTGATTTGATTGTACAAGTCATACGAAGCCATAGCAGTGTTGTTGTCAGTGCAGTCTGAAAGGCACTCTCTGCAAGGGTTTAGATTGTTCATTTTAGTGATTGATTTTAATCTTGTTTAGAAAAAAGTGAAATGAAGGTTATCATTTTGGAAAACATTGCCATTTTTATTTTTGTACAAAAAGAAAAAATGAAAAACAGTGAGTGGAAAAGAAGAAGACTCATTTGCAAAAGATGTCCGATATTCATTGATTGATCTGTTTGCACAAAATTACAAGATGGCCCAATTACAAAATGAGTCTTGTCATCTTGGGCAAGATGCAAGACTTGATGCATGCTTAAAAATACAGGAAATAATAATTACTCTGCAGGAGTAACCCTTATAATTTCCTGGGAAGACCAGTTAAGGACTTGGCTCCCCGGGATCCTTGGACGAATCCAGCTCTCCAGGTTGCGGTCGCTTTCCTCCTCGTCTTCCAAGTTGTTCATTGCATCTGGGGTGAGCATTCCCCCGCTGACAAAGTTGGGCTTTTTGGCAGCCTCTGATTGATCTTGTTGAGTTGGTCTGTAACCCAACCCAAATCTGTCCTCATTCTTCTCCACGGGCAGCAACTTGCCCCAGCCTTGGGCAGTACCCTCTTCAACAACCTTCTTGGCTTGCTGATAAGACGTCATGGAGGTTCCCAGTACAGCAGATGCCTCATTAATGTTCAGGGCCTCAAACCCTTGGCTCATAGTTTCATGGATCTCCCCATCCATCTCAATATACTTATACGTAGCCAGATGGCTAACAAAGATGTCTTCTTCACCACAAATGGTGATGATCTGGCCTTCCCACTCGAATTTCAGCTTCTGGTGAAGGGTAGACGTAACAGCGCCAGCGGCATGGATCCAAGGTCTACCTAACAAACAGCTGTAGGCCGGCTGAATGTCCATCACATAGAAGGTAATTTTGAAGGTTTGCGGGCCAATCATCACAGGCAGATCAATCTCCCCAAGCACTAATCTTTTAGAGCCATCAAATGCTCTCACCACCAAATTACTTGGACGCAATGCCAAGCCATCATACTCCAGCTTCACCAAGGCTTTCTTTGGTAGAACATTGAGTGAAGACCCAGTGTCCACCAGTACATGGGATAGAACAACACCCTTGCATTCTAGAGTGATGTGTAAAGCCTTGTTGTGGTTACATCCCTCAGTTGTTAAGTCAGCATTGGTAAAGCCCAGTCCATGACTGGTATTGACATTTGCCACCACAATTTCTAGCTGGTTAACAGTAATCTCTTCTGGCACGTATGCGGTGTGCAGGACTTTCAATAATGCATTCCTGTGAGCTTCAGAACACATCAACAGGGATAATATGGAGATTTTTGAGGGAGTTTGGTGAAGCTGATCCACCATCTTGTAATCACTTTTCTTTATGATTCTCATAAACTCGTCTACATCTTGTTCAAAAGATGTCTTCTGAGTTTCCTTGATAGCTGGTTCTTCGGATATCACACTCTTCCCCTTTGCTTTGGCAGCAACTTCTGCTTCGGCATTGGGTCTTTGCAATTGTGAGGCAAAAAGGCGTCCGCTTCTGGTGAAGCCTCCGCCTCCCCCAACATTATCAATCTGTGGAGAAGAAGTTGAAGAGTCCAAAGTGATTTTCTCCCCGTTGCAGTAGAGGTCAGAGCCATAATGCCAAGGTATGGCATTACTGCTTTCATAAGGAACTGGTCCAGGCACCGTAATGGTGACTGGACTGACTGCTGCAGAGGAAGGTACTATAACGGTGTGCGGATCGTAGTAAATGGTGACTGGTGACCTGGTAGGAGGTATCACTGTTTATTGCTGAAAGTTGTTGTTTGGAGGAACATTTGACGGATCATAGTAGATGGTGACTGCTGAGATATCTTCATTAATTTCTGTTGGCGTTGTAGAAGATTCTGCTGAATAAATGGATGCTGATGTTGTAGAAGAAATGGTTGTTGACATCTGATTTGTTGAAGTGATAGATGAAGCCATTGTTGATGATATTGATGAATTGGTCGGAATGATTGTTGTTGCAGTTGTAGAAGAGTCGGGAATTGTTGTCAAAGGGATTGCTGGATTTGTAGGCGCCGTTGTTGTGATCTGAAGTATACCACTTTTGATAAGACCGTCTATGCCGCTTCTCAAATTATCACACCCATTGACTGAAATGTTGCAGTACCCACAACCGAGCTCACACCCGGGGAACATCTGGCACTCTAGAAGCTGGGCTTTAATTTCGACCAGAGGCGTCTGAATCTGTCCAACACTGGTGATTAAGAAAGATGGCTTGTCTTCCTCAATGGCATTAATTCTTGGTCCTCCATGATTGGGCATGGGATTCTTGGTGACACTTGGAGGGGGTGCAAAGTTGAGGGCTTTAGAATCCACCAGGTCTTGTACCTTCATTTGTAAAGCCCTGCATTTCTCAGTATTGTGGCCAGGTGCATTGGAATGGAAAGCACATCTGGCGTTGACATCATAATTTCTTGGAAGATTGGAGGGATCTGGTGGTGCCAATGTCCTTAATTCAACCAGGTTGAGTTTCAGGAGTTGTGGCAACAAAGAGGCATAAGGCATAGGGATTGGATCAATCACCCTATTTGCCTGTGATGGTCTTTGCTGAAAAGGTCTTTGCTGTTGATTGCTGTTATTGTTGTTGTAGATCCTCTGTGTCGGATACTGAACTTGTTGTTGATAATGGGGTTGTTGTGGTTGTTGGTATGCTGGTTGCTGAGGAATCGGAGCTGGAATAGTGACAGCTGCTACTGATCTGTGGACATACTGAGGTCTGCCCCTGCTGGCATGAATGGCATTTGTCTCACCGGTTCTTCTAGGTCCCACAAAAGGCTTCCTGGGATTACTGGACGAACTTGCACCATTATCAGAAATTTTGCCCATCTTCAATAGGCTTTCAATTCTTTCTCCAGCTATAACTACGTCAGCGAAGCTGGTGGAAGAAAAGGCAGCTAGCCTATCAATATATGTTCCTTGCAGAGTATTCATAAACATGTCGGCCATTTCTCTTTCCGACATGGGTGGCTGGACAGCAGCAGCAAGCTGTCTCCACCTCTGGGCATATTCCCTGAAGCTTTCTCTGGAGGACTGAGACATTCCCATCAGGAGAGTCCTGTTAGGAGCCATGTCCAGATTGTATTGGTACTGCCTGATGAAGGCCTCAGCTAGGTCCTTCCAGCATCTGATTGTAGCTCTGGTCAAGTGAGAGTACCACTCCCTTGAAGCCCCAGTCAAACTGTCTTCAAAGTAAAACATCCATAGTTTTTCATCCATGGTGTATGCCTTAAGTCTCCCCAGAAAGGACTGCAAGTGAGTTCGTGGACAGGAAGTGCCATTGTATTTCTCGAAGCACGGGGGTTTAAACTTGTGGGGAATCCTTACCCCATCCACTAACCCCATATCCATGACATCAAAACCCAGGGAATTTTGAGACTCCAGAGATCTCAACTTCTCAGCAATTTCATCAAACCTTCAATCATAAACTTCATCCCCAGCTCCCATTACAGTAAACTGCTCCTCTTGAGGATCTTCTTGCAAGATCCTGCCTGCAGTAGTATTTCCTTGCACATTACCTGGTGTCGCTCCCGATAAATGAGAATGACTCAGATAAAGGTACAGACGCGAACGGTCGGCGAAAGGATGAAATGAGAACACACAGGAGTGAACTCAAGAGAATGAAAGAGTCGCCAGCTAGGCATTTTTATCCCGAAGGAAAGGTAATGCTGCATAAACCTAGAAAAAAGATACAGATAAGACGGTTGCGAACCAGAGAGACTGAGAAAGGGGGTTGGTTACAACCTGAGAAGGTATTAGCATCCAGATTGTCCGTCGTACTCGACGGGATCCACGCTTAAAAGATTTGTGTTCTAAAGGGGTAGTGTCAGTGCAATCTGTGCATCAAAGCTGGAAAGAATACAAGTGTCAGTGTAAAAGAATGTGGAGTGTGTAAATGTACAGTGTCAGTGCAAAAGAACATGGATAAGATACTCAAGATCATGAGGTTAAAAGAATGATGCTGGAAAGAGGGGGAACATATACAGAGACTTTTGTTCGATAACTGTTAAGTTATGCCTACGTATCCTCTCGTGCAATGAGGAAGTCAGAACACCGTAGTTCGACCCAAAGATACTGAAAGATGAGTTGACTTGTGAACTGCTTACTTATCTATGCTCAAGTGTATGACCTGTCTGGCTCAGGTGCAAACTGTCTTGTATTAGACGGAAGAAGTAAGTTCTCGTTTATGAGTGAATGAGATGAGAAAAGAATCCCGGAGGAGACGATTATTGTTTGTTTTTGAGTTTTCAGTCTTTTATTGCTTTTGAAAGTTTGTTATAGGAAAATGAGCTTAAGCCTAAACCAATGGATTAGTAAACTCATCACATCCTCCCTCTGATTAGGGGTAATGAGAATACCTTAAGTATGAAGTCAGCTTCTCACACTTAATCACCATGATGTAGGGTTAAGATCATTAACCTACTTGTGATTATTTAAATGTTTTTGGTGTTTTTGTTTAGTGTTAAGTAATGAGGTTAAGCCATAATCAATGATTAAACAGACTCATTACACCATCCTAATAGAAGGATAATAGATGAGAATGTTTAAGCTGAGGAAAGCTCCTCAACTTAATCCATGATTAGGGATTAAACTCATGACAAAGCAAAGCCTTTATTAAGTGGATTTTAGTTAATGATTATATGATGAAGTGTTTTTTAGAGTTTGTAAGACAACTTGAGGGGGACTTGTCCATTAACACTAGGGTTAGTCCTTCTTAACCAGTTAAGGAAGAATTAGAACCCTAATGCAAGACCCAAGTTACAAGCTTGATGTCTTTATGGTTATTAGATGAATTGATTAAAGGGTTTAAACACACTAAGGGTTTAACACTTAGGATTAAAGTTATACACTTCATCCTAATAGAAGGATGCAGGCATAAGCTTAATCACAAAGCCTTAAAACCTTTAGGGTTTAGTCCTTGATTATGAGGTGAGAAGAGAAGACTCAATGAGACACAAAGGTAGAACTAAGTGGGGGACTAATAAAACCCTAATTATTATCATGCTTGGTTGTTCCTAAGGTTTGTGAGGTTTACAAGAAAGATCTTCAGAGAAGCCACCTGGAAGCAGATGAAAGGAGCAAGGTGAAGCAAAGTAACTTGCTTCATTTAAGAAGACAAGTCACTTGAAGGGAGAAAGTAAGGAGAGCAAGAATGAGCAATCTCAATCTCAATCACAAGACAAAATGCAGCAATGATGCATAAGAGAGATGAAAAGAGATTGTGAGAAGTGAAGGCAAATTCACTTCTCAAAGTAACTTACCACCTGAAAAGTTAGTGAAAGAAATGCAATGCAATACAAAATGAGATGAAATGACATGATGTAAAACAAAACCAGAAGCATGTGTATGATGCTAATGATGCTATGAGATGATGTAAACATGAAACAAAGCATGAGGATGATCATACAAACACATGGATGCAAGAGAAGCATGCTTAGAAACATGAACATACATGAAAAGTTATGAAATGCAAATGACATACAACATGGAAAATAAAGGATGCAATGATCAAACATGATTCTAACATGTCCTAAGATGCATTATGAATCAAATGGATGCACAAAATGTCATGGCAAGTCATGGTATGCAAGCAAATGGAAGATGGATGCAAATGAAAGTCCAAATTAGGGTTTATGATCAATGCACAAAACAAAAATCAAAACCAGAAGCAAACATCAAGATAAAAAATTGAAAATGCACTCCAAGGAACCCCAAACCTATACAAACTCACTGCCCAAAGGAGGGGTTCTAACTCTTAACCTAATGAGGGTTATGAATTTCTCAAGATTGCTAGGGTTTTAAGGTACCTTATCAAGAAAAATGCCAAACAAAAAGGAAATGCAAAATCAATTCATTCCAATTTAATCCTATAAACTACATGCTATACAAGATGCAATGCAAAAAGAATCAAAGTCCAACTCTTAAAGGCTAGGCAGAAATGAATTTTTGAATATTGGAACAAAATAATGCCTTAAAATGAAATTAATTCCATGGAAAATTGTCAAAAGACATCAAGATCAAAAAAGAAATTTGGTTTGAGAATTGGACAATGTTTCTAAATGATTTTAAATGTTTCATGAATTTTTTTGTGATTTTTAAATACCTAAAAGTATTTTTTATTAATTAATTCTCATTAATTAATTAAAAATAAACTTTTAAATGATTTAAAAATAATTTTTAATGCAAAAAATAAAAATAAAAATGTTTTTGGTTTCTGAAAATTAATAAAAGCTTGGATAAAAATTTTCAGAATTTTTCAAAGTGTTTTACTATTTTAAATAAAATGTAGAAAACAAATGAATTTAAATGAAAATAAAATGAATTAAATTGAAAAGTATGCGCATCCAGTGGCCAGGATTCAAACTCAGGAAGGAGGGAAAGACTGCGCGCGTGATCCTAGGGTTGAGATTCAAACTGGCCTAATTTCCAATTTATATTAATTAAACTGAATTAATTAGGTTAATTATGGATTAGGGTTTCTAATGACACATCCTAGCCATCAAAACGCGCGCGAGTCAACTCTGGTCAGCCTATCCAACGCACCACATTCAAACTTCATTAATGACCCTGATTAAACCCTAAACACTTTCAGGTGGCCGGAGAAGACTTCCGGTCGTCTTCTCCGGCGAGACTCCCACCTGAAAGTTGCTAACTTCCCCAAAACTTCATGGAAATGAAATCTAATTGCCCAGAATCAAACCCCATTCAAAACTAAATCAAAACCCCCATACAAAAATCATTTTTCATTCATCAATCATGTGAATCGAAGCAAAACATATTTAGGTCAGAAAAATTTCAGAACACGATTACATGCTTATTTCTCAACCATTTCAAAAAGTAAAAACATCAGAGTGATCAACAAAGCATGAGGAACAATCTAGAAACTTAAAAACTCATTTCTGGAAAAAAAAGTTCTTGAGATACCTGAGCTTGAGCTTTCTCAGTTTGCAACTTTCTGACCTTCTTTCTTTGTGCAAACCACTCCTCTTAAGCCCCTGATGAAGTCTTGATACTTGGAAGAAGTTTGTGATGGCTGGTTTGGAAGATTACAGAAGTTCTGTTCAAGAGGGGGTGGTGATCGTGTTTTTGATTCAGGGAGTTTCAGGCTATAGTGATGGGTGCTTTTTGATCAGTGAAGTATGCTGAGTTTGTTTGTGAAGTTTGTTTATGTGTTTGAAGGCTATACTGAGTGTTTCGAATGCTTTTGCAAGTTGGAGAAAAAATGATAACTATGGCTTGTGTGCAAGATCAGAGTGAGTTGTGTGTTGTGTTAGTCTGGCTTTTGTCCATGTATCAAAAGGGGATAGGTCAGAAAGTTGTTGGTGGCCTATGGTGATTGGTATGGGTCTTTGGCCAAAATGTCAACTTGATTTGTACTTGAGGTATGGGCAATGGTACAACTTGCTTTTTGGCATGCTTTGGCTCAGCTTGAATCAAGGAATTCTATGGAAAAAGTCTAGAGGCAATGCAGCAAGTGGTTTGTAACTTGTGATAGGTTTTGCAAGTTGGTTCATGTTTGCCCCCTTTGATATTTCTTGCTTCATAAGTCATAAAAATGAGTGATCTTTTGATGCAATCTGACTTTTAGGTCTTGGTACATGCTTGTATGAAGATTAGAAGTCCAATTGATAGCACAATTTGCCTTGACAAGTGATTTTGCAACTTTGCCTCTTTGGTAGAAAACTTGAAATTATGTGATTTTTGCCAACTTTGACAAGCCATAACTTTTGATCCAAAATGAATTAGGTCATGTTCTTGTACTTTTTGAAAAGGGAATGATCCATTCTACAACTTTCATGACCAAAGTTTTTCCATTTGAAGCATTTTTGAATCAAAAAGCAAAGGTTGAAAAAGTTTCCCAAAATGGCAATTTTCAACATAAGTCAACTTTCCCAAAAAGTCAACTTTGCAAATGACTTGAAATTTTTCAATTTTGTGAACTTATAACATCTTCTATGATCAAATAAAGATCATACACAATCAAAATGATGATGAACACCCTTTGGTTGGGTCATTGGGGGCCTCAGATGCCCTGATTTTGCACTGACTTGCTTAGAAAGTCAACTCTTGATCAGATGACTTCCCCATGGAATTTCTTCATGAAAATTGATATGCATTCTCCCTATACCATATAGAGACCAATAGAAACAAGAATGACCAAAAAATTTGGAGTTATGGCCTCTGAAACCAAAACCCTAATTCTAGGTCATCTGTGCAGTCAAACCTGGCTCTGCTTCCATACTATTCTCAGTTCTTGTGATTCTTTGACATTATTGACTTTGAGAGGACATAATATGATGCTTGAACATACATGGACCCCTTTGAAGTGATTGATGGCCTTTGGAGTGGCTCAAGAAGCTCTTAGATTGCTCAGATCACAAACCCTAGATGCAGATGACTTTGAAGCAATGCAGTGAAGCAAATATGCAATATGAGATGATGATTGAACTTATGCATATGAAGAGATCACAAGCCATGGTGTGAATGGGTGAGGGCAAATTTGGGGTGTTTACACCTAGGACGTTGACTTCCGGATGTAGATGAGGCCCATATACTGGTGGGTTAACATGAGGCTGACCCCTTTCATTGTTACTTGTTCCTCCAGTTCCCAGATGGGGTTCTTCCGGGGTTTGTCTTTCTACCAATGCCCTCAACCTTTCCTGACTTTGGGCCAAGCCATTCATTACTTCCATGAATTGGGTCATTTGGTTTCTCATCTCCAGCCTTTCATTAGCCATCTGAGTTCTGACCTCTGTCAGATCTTGCTGAACTTGATCCATTTGGATACCAGGAAGATTGTTGCGAGTAGGATACCGGTGCGGACGGTTGAGAGGGAACACCCGACGGCGAGCAATAATTCTTGAACCACAACAGAGTTAGAAACAAACAAAATGATAACAAAACCTACAAAACAAAACAAAAGTTAGTATGCAATGCAGTATGCTTATTTATTTTCCAAGGTATCCGGCTTGGCTCTTGGTTTTGACCTTTCCAGACCCTGAGGAAGATGCTTTGATGTTGCTTGAGAAAAGAAACTCAAATGAAACAAACTGACAAATACATTACAAATGGTGGATCATACATAGTTTGTTTTTTACAACACATGCCCCTGAGGGGTCAAAATACAACATAAAAAGAAAAGTACATGAAATGGAAATAACAACAAGCAAAGAAGTCAAACATCTAATCCAAACTCATCCTCCTTAACCTCCTTCAGAAGTGCTTCAGTTACAGGACCATCCGGATGCTCTGTAATGTTTCTGATAAGAAGGTTTCTGGTGGCAATAGCAGTGGTCAGCTTCTTGTGCCTGTCTTGGTCCTTTGACCTCTTCACATCAGCCCTAAGTTTCAACTCTGAAATCTCCTTCTGGGCTGCTAGCAGAGCCTCCTGTTGTTTCTTTTCATTGGCCTCCAATTGCTCAATCCTGGCTTGAGTTCTCTTATCTTCTTGAGTACGAGCTTCAGTGATCCTGACCCACCTAGCTTGACTTTCTTTCAGATAGAGATCAGTCCTAGCCTTCTGAAACTGGGCCTCTTTACAGGCATTCTTCAATATTTGCTCTCCAGCTCTTGATTTCTTGATGTAGTCCTCTGCTTTCTCAATCTTGGCCAGATGCTCCACTTTAAGCTTCTCCAACCTCTTGATGTCTAGACGACCATCACTTCTCTCCCAGAGGGTCTTCTTCAGAGCTTGAGATAGATTCCCATTCCTTTCTTTTAGCTTCTCAAATTCTTCCAGGCTGACAGTGGCTGGAGGTGGTACTGTGGATGGTCCAGGTGCATCCTCAATGGTGAAAGGCATCCCAGAAATATGGTCTCTAGCATGTGACCATTCATAGTATTGAGCTGAAGCTACATTATTGCACCTCCCAAGAATGGCCATCCCTTTGGTCTGGATGTTTTCCCAAGCCCAGGATGCTTGTCTGACAACAGTTAGATTAGGTTTTATCTCACAATACAGGGTCTCAGCCAGGTCTTGCACTCTAAGAGGGTGAACCAAAGCATAGCCCAATTGTCTCTTAAACAGCAAAGGATTGTAGTTGATGCAACCCTTCACTCCTACTAGAGGTACATTGGGGTACTGCCCACAGCAAGTTATTATGTCCCTTCCTTTGGTGCTCTGGGTACACCATCTGATGTCATCTGAAGTCAAAGCAATAAGTCTTTTAGCCCAATTCTTCTATTGGTGAGGATTCAGGAAGGCATCTGTCTTAGGTAAGTGTTTGAGCAGCCAAGTGTGAAACAGAGGAGCACAACATCTCACCAACTTTCCTCTCTGCTTCTCATTTCTTTGGTGAACAGAATAATAGAAATCTCCCAGCAAGGTGGGTACTGGGTTCCTCAGAAGGAACAGATGAATGGCATTCTTGCTGATAAAGTTGGGCTCATCTGCAAATAGTATAACCCCATATATATTGAGGGCTAACAATGCACAAACTGCCCTCCATTCTCCCAAAGAGGCCTTCAGGATGGCCTGAGAAGTCAGAAAGTCTAAGTGCAGACCAGGGATTCCAGCCTTTGTTGTCATGTTCTGCTCGATCAAAATAGGCTCCAGGTACAGTGCTTTTGCCACTTCTCCATTGCTGGGAGAAGTCATCTCTGGGTTGAAGGGGATATCACCCCTGACAGGTACTCCAATCAATGATGAAAACTCCTCCAGCAAAGGTCCTAGCTGAAAGTTCTGGAAAGTGAAGCATCTCAAAGGAGGGTCATAAAACTGTAGGCAAGTATGGATCAAACTCCTCTAGGAAGGGTCTAAGTCCATAACCATATCAAGGATGCCTCTATAATGCTCTCTGAATAATGGGATGTGGTCTGGAGTGATAAGTGCCTGGACCTGCCTGATGCCAGTCAGCACATGCTCAAAGAAATGGTATGAAATGTTACTCTTCTTGGGTGCCATGACTGCTGATGAAGGGCTGAAAACAAGTGCTGATGATGAAGACTGGTACTGGAGATGAGCCACTGATAGGCTGAGGCTGGTGATGAAAGTAGCTGAAGCAGGCAACTGATGAAGATAGCTGAGGCAGATAACTGATGAAGATAGCTGAGGCAGATAACTGATGAACAGGGGTCTATGCAGATGAAGGGGTCAAAACCAAGCCAGATACAATATGGATACCCTGAAAAACAAATAAGCAAATGTTAAATGATGCAATGATGAGTATGCAAATGATATGCAAGGGTTTGTGATCAAGCTAGATCTGATTAACTGCCTTGATATAAGTCCATGTATGTCTAAGAAGTCCAGATGGAGGTTCAAAAGTCCAGTAACCAAGGTGGGGGACTCAAATAAAGAGTCACATGTCCAGGGTTCAAATCACAAGAACTGTCCCAATGTGAGGTACTCTTAAACCAAATAGTAACAGGGTATGATGTGGATAAGGGTACCTGCAAACCTGTAAACAGACCAACCCCCTCACAGGTGGTGTTCTAAAACAAGGATCCTCAGACTTGGATCAGTTATGAGAAGTGTAAACACTTCTAACCCGGAGGTACAGTGTTTACAATAACCATAAAAGATCCTCCTCTAATTCACCTCAGTTTCTGAAGGTCAAAATAAAGGTCATCCAGACTTAGCAGGCTTCCCAGATAGCCCTAGCACTACAGGAGATCTGTAGCACAGAGTTCTTAAGAAGAAACCCACATCTGAACCGTGTTTCATATTCCCGCACCAGACCGAGATGGAATGGGAAAGAACATGAACCACTCTAGCCTAGGTGTCACTCAGGTCCCAGGTATAGGACCTTAAACTCTCAATAGAACCCCACCCACCAAAACAAGAAACAGATCCAGCCAGATGACAATATGACAGTATGATGCATAAAGCTGTAAAGAAAGCAATAAATAACTGTACATAAAGCAGTAAGTAAAGCATATAAACAAATACAAATAACACATAACACCCCAGTAAACACAAATCAAACAAGCGCTAGGAGGAACCCACAAAAAGAACTAGAAGCCCTGGTTACAGTATAAGGGTCCCCAGCAGAGTCGCCAAGATGTCGCTCCCACCAAATGACACCTGGTCAGAAGGGGTACAGACGCGAACGGTCGGCGAAAGGAGAGAGGACACACAAGGGTGAACTCAAAAAGAAAAGAGTCGCCAGCTAGGCATTTTTATCCCGGAGGAAAGGTAATGCTGCATAAACCTAGAAAGATATGGATAAGACGGTTGTGAACCAGAGAGACTGAGAAAGGGGGTTGGTTACAACCTGGGAAGGTATTAGCACCCATATTGTCCGCCGTACTCGACGGGATCCACGCTTAAAAGATTTGTATTTTAAAAGGGTAGTGTCAGTGCAATCTGTGTATCAAAGCTGGAAAGAATACAAGTGTCAGTGTAAAAGAAGTGTGAAGTGTATAAGAGAAGTGTCAGTGTGAGAATAAGAATGAATTGCTCAAGACCATGAGGCTTAAAGAATAATGCTGGAAGAGGGGGAATGTACAGAGACTTTTGTTCGATAACTGTTAAGTTATGCCTACGTATCCTCTCGTGCAATGAGGAAGTCAGAACACCGTAGTTCGACCCAAAGAGACTGAAAGGTAAATTGACTTGTGAACTGCTTGCTTGCCTATGCTCAATGTATGACCTGTCTGGCTCAGGTGCAAACTGTCTTGCATTAGACGGAAGAAGCGAGTCCTCGTTTGTGAGTGAAGATGATGAGAAAAGAATCCCGGAGGAGACGATTATTGTTTTTTTTTTTTGTATTTTTAGTCTTTTATTGCTTTTTGAAGTTTGTCATAAGTCAATGAGCTTAAGCCTAGACCAAAGGGTTAGTAAACTCATCACATCCTCCCTCTGATTAGGGGTAATGAGAATACCTTAAGTGTGAAGTCAGCATCTCACACTTAATCACCTTGATGTAGGATTAAGATCATTAACCTACTTGTGATTATTTAGATGTTTTTGTTGTTTTTGTTTAGTGTTGAGTAATGAGATTAAGCCATAATCAAGGATTGAATGGACTCATTACATCATCCTAATAGAAGGATAATAGATGAGAACATTTAAGCTGAGAAAGACTCCTCAACTTAATCCATGATTAGGGATTAACCTCATGAAAAAACAAAGCCCTTATTAAAGTGGATTTTAGTTAATGATAAGATGAAGAAGTGAATTTTATGGTTTGTAATACAACTTGAGGAAGACTTGTCCATTAACACTAGGGTTAGTCCTTCTTAACCAATTAAGGAAGAATTAGAACCCTAATGCAAGGCCCAAGTTACAAGCTTGATGTCTTGATGATTATTAGGTGAATTGATTAAAGGATTTAAACACATTAAGGGTTTAACACTTAGGATTAAATTTATACACTCCATCCTAATAGAAGGATGCAGGCATAAGCTTAATCACAAAGCCTTAAAGCCTTTAGGGTTTAGTCCCTGATTATGAGATGAGAAGAGAAGACTCAAAGATGACACAAAGGTAAAACTAATGGGGGGACTAATCAAAACCCTAATTATTATCATGCTTGGAGGTCCTAGAGTTAATGAGGTTTGCAAGAAGATCTTCAGAGAAACCACCAGGAAGGAAGCAGATGAAAGGAGCAAAGAGAAGCAAAACAACTTGCTTCACTTAAGAAGACAAGTTGCTTGAAGGAAGAAAGTAAGATGAACAAGATTGAGCAAGCTCAATCCAATACACAAGGTAAAATGCAGCAAATATGCAAGAGAGATGAGAAGAGATTGTGAGAAGTGAAGGCAAATTCACTTCTCAAACAACTTACCACCTGAAATGTTAGCCAAAAGAAATGAAATGCAATGCAAATGAGATGCAATTCCATGATGCAAACCAAAACCAGAAGCATGAGTGTGATGTTAATGATGCTAATAGATGATACAAACATGAGGCAAGACATGAGGATGATCAAACAAGC
Organism: Lathyrus aphaca; assembly: GCA_963966055.1. Classification (NCBI taxonomy): domain Eukaryota; kingdom Viridiplantae; phylum Streptophyta; class Magnoliopsida; order Fabales; family Fabaceae; genus Lathyrus; species Lathyrus aphaca. The sequence continues at coordinate 389,290,666 of OZ014519.1, read as the reverse complement.
ATAAGGATGCAAATGAGGCATGCATTGAACCATGAATGTACATGAAAAGTTATGAAATGTTATGGACATACAACATGGCAAATGAAAGATGCAATGATCAAACATGATTCTAATATGTCCTAAGATGTATTATGAATCAAGTGAATGCACAAAATGTCATGGCAAGTCAATGGATGCAAGCAAATGAGAAATGGATGCAAAAGAAGGCACAAATTAGGGTTACATGCATCATGCAAAGCAAAAATCCAAAACCAGAAGCAAGTGACATGATAAAAAATTGAAAATGCAATCAAAGATACTATAAACCTATACCAACTCACTGCCCAAAGGAGAGGATCCAACTCTTAACCTATTGAAAGTTATGAATTTCCTAAGATTGTTAGGGTTTTAAGGTACCTCACCAAGAAAAATGCTAAACAAATTGAAAATGCAAGATCAATTCAAATCAAATTTATCCTATAAACTAAATGCTATGCAAGATGCAATGCCAAAAGAATCATCATCCAACTCTCAATGGTTAGGTAGAAAGGAATTTTTGAAGTTTGACACAAAATATTGCCTTGAAATGAAATTAAATCCAATGAAAATGATCAAAAGGCATCAAGAACAAAAAAGAAATTTGGTTTGAGAGTTGGACAATGTTTCTAAATGTTTTTAAATGCTATGTGGATTTTTTTGTGATTTTTAAATACCTAAATGTATTTTTAATTAATTAATTTTCATTAACTAATTAAAAATAATCATTTAAATGATTTAAAAATAATTTTTAATGCAAAAAATAAAATAAAAATCATTTTCTGATTAAGAAAAATATTTGAAACAAAAATGCAAAAGGAAATATTTTTAGGATTTTTCTAACTATTTTAAAATAAATATGAAAGATAAATGAATAAAAATGAAATAAAAAGAAAATAAATGGGAAGTATGCAGGATCTAAGGCTGAGATTCAAACTGAACACGCGGGAGTTGACTGGCGCGCTATTGGAAGGTCAGGATCTCTTCTGGCTTAATTAACTTAAATATGATTTATTAAATTAATAAAACAGATTAGGGTTTTGATGATGTGATCTGGGCCACACACGCGCGCGGGAGTCAACCCCAGTCTACCTCATCTACGGTCCAAATTCAAACTCTCGTTAATTACGTAATTAGGGCAAATGACTTTCAGGTGACCGGAACAGTGGTTCCGGTCATCTTCTCCGGCGAGTCAAAAGAGGAACTCTCTCCCTAGGCCATTTCTGGAGCTCTAAAGCTCCAGATCAAACCTTCTAACCTCACTGAATCCAAACCTACCCTCAAAACAAATTTCTATGACCTACAAAACAAGATTCGAATCAAAACTCTTAAAATGACAAAAGTTTCAGACAACCAGTACACACTCAAATCTTAACCATTTCAAAAAGTAAAAACATCTGGATGATCAGCAAGGTATAAGGAACAATCTAGAAACTTAAATTTTCATTTCTGGAAAAAAAAGTTCTTGAGGTACCTGAGCTTGAGCTTTCTCAGTTTGCAACTTTCTGGCCAGCTCTTTGCTTTCAATCACTTCCAATGATCCCCCTGAGAAGTTTGCAAGGCTTGATTGGAGTTTAAAATGGCTGGTTTGTGAGATTGATCAAGTTCTGTTCAGTGAGGGGTGAGAATCGTGTTTCTGATTGAGGAGGTTTCAGGGATGAATGAGGGTAGGGAAATGATCAGGGGAGCATGTTGAGTGATTCTATGAAGTTTGTTTTGATGTTTGATGCTTGTGTGATGTGTTTCGAATGAAAATGCATAAGAGGGGAGTTTTTGTGAACTATGGCTTGGAGAGTCTTTCAGGCATGTGTGTGTTATGAAAATGAACCCTTGGAGTGTGTTTGTAAGGTCTGGATTGGGCAGAGAGTGGGTGGTGGACTGTTGTGATTGGTATGGGTGTTTTTGCCAAAAAGTCAAAAGTTTTGTACTTGAGGTATGGGCAATGGTGTAGCTGGCTCATTGGCTTGTCCTAGCTCAGCTGAGATTAAGGATGTCCATGGAATTGGTTTTGAGATAGTTCAGCAAGTTGAGTGAAGTTTATGTAGTGTTTTGCAAATTTGTGAATTTTTGGCCCCTTTGGAATTTCATAATGCACAAGTCATGAAATTGGACAAACTCTTGGTGCATTCTGAACTTTAGGCAATGGTTTATGTTTGTGCAAAGATTAGAAGGCCATTTGAAAGCACAATTTTCCTTGGCAAGGGATTTTGCAACTTTGCCTCTTTGGTACATAACTTGAAATTATGTGATTTTTCCCAACTTTGACAAGCCATAACTTTTGATCCAAAATGAATTAGCATGAGTTCTTGTACTTTTTGAAAAGGGAATGATCCATTATACAACTTTTATGACCAAAGTTTTCCCATTTGAAGCATTTTTTAATCAAAAAGAAAGGGTTGAAAAAGTTTCCCAAAATGGCAAGTTTCCATTACAAGTCATTTTCCCAAAAAGGCAACTTTGCAAATGGCTTGAAATTCTTCAATTTTGTGAACTTTTAACATCTTCTATGATCAAATAAAGACCATATACATTCAAAATGATGAAGAATACCCTTTGGTTGGGTCATTGGGGGCCTCAGATGCCCTGATTTTGCACTGACTTGTTCAAGAAGTCAACTCTTGATTAGATGCCTTCCCCATGGAATTTCTTCATGGAACTTGATATGCATGATCCTTATAACATATAGAGACCAATAGAAACAAGAATGACCAAAAAATTTGGAGTTATGGCCTTTGAAACCAAAACCCTAATTCTAGGTCATCTGTGTAGTTAAGCTTGGCTCTGCTTCCATGCCTTTCTCAGTTCTTGTGATTCTTTGACTTCCTTGACCTTGTGAGGATATAATATGATGTTTGAACATACATGGACCCCTTTGAAGTGATTTAAGACCTTTGGAGTGGCTCAAATGGCTCTTGGATAGCTTAGATCACAAACCCTAGATGCAGATGATTTAGAAGCAATGCAGTGAATCAAAAATGTGGTATGAGATGCTATGATTGAACTCATGCATATGAAAAGGTCACAAGCCATGATGAAATGGGTGAGGGAAAATTTGGGGTGTTTACACTAGGCTAGAGTGGTTCATGTTCTTTCCCATTCCATTTCGGTATGGTGCGGGAATATGAAACACGGTTCAGATGTGGGTTTCTCCTTGAGAACTCTGTGTTACAGATTTCCTATAGTGCTAGGGCTATCTGGGAAGCCTGCTAAGTCTGGATGACCTTTTATTATGACCTTCAGAAACTGAGGTGAATTAGAGGAGGATCTTTTATGATTATTGTAAACACTGTACCTCCGGGTCAGAAGTGTTTACACTTCTCATAACTGATCCAAGTCTGAGGATCCTTGTTCTAGAACACTGCCTGTGAGGGGGTTGGGCTGTTTACAGGTTTGCAGGAACCCTTGGCCACATCATACCCTGCTACTGTTTTGTTTAAGAATGCCTCACTTTGGGCAGTTCTTGTGATTAACCCCGGACATGTGACTCTTTATTTGAGTCCCCCACCCTGGTTACCGGATTTCTGAACCCCCATATGGACTTTTGAACATACATGGACTTATATCAAGACAGATAATCAGATCCGGCTTGATCACAAACCCTTGCATATCATTTGCATATATCATCATTGCATCATTTAACATTTGTTTATTTTTTTTTCAGGGTATCCATTTCATTGTATCTTGGTTTTGGTTTTGACCCCTTCTTCTGCAATAGACCTCTACTTCAGCTATCTTTATCAGTTATTTGCTTCAGTTATCTCCACCCTCACCAGCATCAGCCTGTCAGTGGCTCATTCCCAGCATCATCCTGTCAGTGGCTCATTTCCAGCATTAGTCTGTGATCTTCATCAGCACCTGTCTTCAACATCACTCATGACTACTCTCAGGAAGAGCAACATATCCTACCATTTCTTTGAGCCTGTGTTGACTAGTATCAGGCAGGTCCAGTCACTCATCACACCTGATTACATCCCTCTGTTTAGAGAACACTATGGAGGTATACTGGACATGGTTATGGACCTTGACCCTTCTCAGAGGAGTATGATCCACACATGCTTACAGTTTTATGACCCTCCATTGAGATGTTTCACCTTTCCAGACTTTCAGCTAGGGCCTCTGCTGGAAGAATTTTCTTCATTGATTGGAGTACCTATCAGGGGTGGAATCCCTTTCAACCCAGAGATGACAGCTCCCAGAAATGAGGAAATAGCAAGGGCACTATACTTGGAGCCTGCCTTGATCGAGCAAAATATGACAACAAAGGTTGGGGTCCTTGGTTTGCACTTAGACTTCTTGATTTCTCAGGCCATCCTGAAAGCTTCTTTAGGAGAGTGAGGGGCAGTCTGTGCACAGTTAGCCCTCAGCATATATGGGGCTATACTGTTTGCAGATGAGCCCAAATTTGTCAGCAAAAATGCCATCCATTTGTTTCTCTTGAAGAACCCAGTGCCCACATTTCTAGGAGATTTCTATTATTCCATCCATCAGAGGAATGAGAAACAGAGGGGGAAGTTGGTAAGATGTTGTGCTCCTTTGTTTTACACATGGCTGCTCAGACACTTGCCTAAGTCAGATGCTTTCTTGAATCCCCACCAACAGAAGAATTGGGCCAGGAGGCTCATTGCCTTGACTTCAGATGATATTAGATGGTGCACCCAGAGCACCAAAGGCAAGGACATTATCACCAGCTGTGGACAATACCCAAATGTGCCTCTGATAGGAGTAAAGGGTTGCATCAACTACAATCCTTTACTGTTTAAGAGACAACTGGGCTATGCTTTGGTTCACCCTCCCAGAGGACATGATTTAGCTGAGACCCTGTATTGTGAAGTGAAACCTAATTCAACTGTTGTCAGACAAGCATCCTGGGCTTGGGACAACATCCAGACAAAAGGAGTGGCTATTCTTGGAAGATGTAATAATGTTGCTTCAGCTCAGTACTATGACTGGTCCCGCACTAGAGCTCAAATTACCAGAATGCCTTTCATCTTGGAAGACATACATGGGCCATCCACAGTACAGCCTACAACAACAGTGAGCCTAGAGGAGTTTGAAAAGTTGAAGGAAAGGAATGAGCAGCTATCTCAAGCCTTGAAGAAGGCCCTTTGGGAAAGGAGTGATGGTCGTCTGGACATTGAGAGATTGGAAAAGCTCAAGATTGAGCATCTAACCAAGATTGAAAAGACATAAGACTATATAAGGAAAGCAAGGGCTGGGGAACAGATATTGAAGAATGCCTGCAAGGAGGCCAAGATTCAGAAAGCTAGGGATGAGCACTATCTGCAAGAAAGCCCGGCTAGGTGGGTCAGGATCACCGAAGCCCGTGCACAAGAAGACCAGAAGACTCAAGCCAAGATTAAACAGTTGGAGGCCAATGAGAAGAGGCAGCAGGAAGCTTTGTTGGCAGCTCAGAAGGAGATATCAGAATTGAAGCTTCGAACAGGGTTAAAGAGATCAAAAGACCAGGATAGGCATAAGAAGCTGACCACTGCCATTGCTACCAGGAACCTCCTAATTAGGACCATTATAGAGCACCCAGCTGGTCCAGTGACTGAGGCACTCCTGAAGGAGGTTAGAGAAGATGAATTTGGGATGGATGTCTGATTCTTTGTTTGTTGTTGTTTCCATTTGATGTACTTTTCCTTTTGTTATATTTTGACCCTCCATGGGCATGTGTTGTAAAACAAACTATGTATTATTCCCCATTTGTAATATATTTTAGTTTGTTTCCATTTGGGCTTTTCTCTCAGCAATATCAAGCATCTTCCTCGAGGTCTGGAAAGGTCAAAACCAAGAACCAAACCGGATACCTTGGAAAACAAATAAGCATATTGCATTGCATACTAACCTTGTTTTTGTTTTGTAGGTTTTGTTGTTATTTATTGTTTCTAACTTTGTTGTGACTTCAGGAAACATTGCTCGTCGCCGAGTGTTCCCTGTCAACCGCGCGCACCGGTACCCGACTCATAACAATCTTCCCGACATTCAAATGGAGCAAGTACAGCAGGATCTGACTGAGGTCAGGAATCAGATGGTCAATGAGAGATTGGAGATGAGAAACCATATGTCTCAATTCATGGCAGTAATGACTGGCTTAGCCCAGAGTCAAGAAAGATTAAGAGAGCTGGTGGAAAGACAAACTCCTGAGGAACCTCCCCTGGGAACAGGAGGAACTAGCAACAATGAACGGGGTCAGCCTCGTATTGACCCACAGGAATATGGACCTCATCTGAATCCAGAAGTTAACATCCAAAGAAATGTTCAAGGAAATGCTACTGGGGGCCCAATCCTGCAGGAGGATCCCCAAGGAGAACAGTTTACTGTTATTGGAGCTGGAGATGAGATATACGACAGAAGGTTAGATGAGATTGCTGAAAAACTAAGATCCTTGGAATCTCTGAATTCTTTGGGCTTCGATGTGATGGACATGGGGTTAGTAGATGGGGTGAGAATTACCCACAAATTCAAGCCCCCATGCTTTGAAAAGTACAATGGCACCTCTTGTCCTCGCACTCATCTGCAGTCTTTCTTGGGAAGGCTCAAAGCTTATACTATGGATGAAAAGTTGTGGATGTTCTACTTTGAAGACAGTCTGACTGGGGCTTCAAGAGAGTGGTATTCACACTTGTCTAGGGCCACCATAAGATGCTGGAAGGATTTGGCTGAGGCTTTCATCCGTCAATATCAATACAACCTTGACATGGCTCCCAACAGGACCCTTTTGATGGGAATGTCGCAATCTTCTAGAGAGAGCTTCAAGGAATATGCTCAAAGATGGAGACAGCTTGCTGCTGCTGTCCAACCACCCATGTCAGAAAGGGAAATGGCTGACATGTTCATGAATACATTGCAAGGGACCTATATTGATAGACTGGCTGCTTTTTCCTCTACCAGTTTTGCTGATGTGGTCATAGCTGGTGAAAGGATTGAAAGTCTCTTGAAGATGGGCAAAATTTCTGACAGTGGTGCAAGTTCATCCAGCGATCCCAGAAAACCTTTTGCAAGGCCCCGAAGGGCAGGTGAAACTAATTCTATTCATACAAGCCGGGGCAGGCCCCAGTATTCTCACAGGTCAGTATCAGCTGTTACCATCCCAGCTCCGATTCCTCAACAACCATTGTATCCTCAACAATAACAACCATAATATCAACAACAAGTTCATTATCCGTAACAAAGGTCGTACAACAACAGCAATAATAACCAACAACAGCGTCCCTTCCAGCAAAGGCCATCACAAGCAAACAGGGTAATTGACCCAATCCCAATGCCGTATGTCGCACTCTTACCACAACTCCTAAAGCTCAACCTAGTTGAGTTAAGGACATTGGCACCTCCAGATCCTCTCAATATGCCAAAGAATTATGATGCAAATGCCAGGTGTGCATTCCACTCAAACGCACCGGGGCATAATACTGAAAAATGCAGGGCCCTACAGATGAAAGTCCAGGACCTAGTGGACTCAAAAGCTCTCAATTTTGCACCTCCTCCAAACGTCACAAGAAATCCAATGCCTAGTCACAACGGGCCTAGGATTAATTCTATTGAGGAAGGCAAACCATCCACATTAATCACCAGTGTTGCACAAATCTAAACACCCTTGGTTGAAATCAAAGCTCAGCTGTTGGAATGCCAAGTGTTTCCCGGCTGTGAGCTCGGCTATGGATATTGCAACATTGCCGTTAATGGATGTGAGAGACTGAGAAACAGCATAGATGGTCTCATTAAAGATGGAATTCTTCAGATTACAACAACAGCAACTACAACTCCAACAGTTTCTCCATCAATGATCGCAGATACTCCTATAACGTCAACAACCATTGTTCCAACAGATTCTACTACAACTCCAACAATTACTCAGTCAATCACTTCAGCGGATACAAGTTCAATCACAATTCCTTCTACAACAATAACACCCATTATTCCTTCATTTCCTGCTACAACTTCTGCACTTGTCCAGTCAACAGTATCTTCTACAACATTAGCAATAGTTAATGAAAGTGTCTCAGCGGTTACGATATACTACGATCCCGCAAATGTTCCTTCCAACAACTCACAACAAATTACTACTCCTGTCAGAACACCAGTTACCATATATTATGATCCACACACCATTGTGGTCCCCTCTGCAGCTGCTATCAGTCCAGTCACTATCACAGTGCCTGGGCCAGTTCCTTACGAAAGCAATAATGCCATCCCTTGGCATTATGGCTCAGATCTGTACTTCGAGGGGCAGAAAATCACTTTAGAATCATCAACTTCTTCATATCAGATAGAAAATGTGGAGGGAGGCGGAGGCTTCACTAGAAGCGGACGTCTCTTTGCCTCGCAAATACCAAGACCCGTTGCTGAAGCAGAAGCTTCTGCTAAGGCAAAAGGGAAGAGCATGATGCAAGAAGAGCCAGTTGCCAAAGAAACTGTGAAGACTCCTTTTGATCAAGAGGTTGATGAGTTCATGAGGATCATCAAAAAGAGTGATTACAAGGTGGTGGACTAGCTTCACCAAACACCTTCCAAAATCTCCATACTATCATTGTTAATGTGCTCCGAGGCTCATCGGAACGCACTATTAAAGGTCATGCACGCAGCTTATGTGCCGGAGGAGATTAATGTCAATCAGTTAGAGCTTGTGGTTGGAAATGTCAACGCTAGTCATGGACTAGGATTTACTAACGCTGATCTGACAACGGAAGGTCACAATCACAATAAGGCTTTGCACATTACCTTGGAGTGTAAGGGTGTAGTGCTTTCTCACGTACTGGTAGACACAGGGTCATCCCTCAATGTCCTGCCCAAGAAAGCCCTTGTGAAGCTGGAGCATGATGGATTAGCACTACGCCCAAGCAACTTGGTAGTGAGAGCCTTTGACGGTTCTAAAAGATCAGTTCTGGGAGAGATAGAGTTACCAATAATGATTGGCCCACAGGTTTTCAAAACGACCTTCTTTGTGATGGATATACAGCCTGCCTACAGCTGTCTATTTGGTAGACCATGGATACACACCGCTGGTTCCATGACGTCAACCCTTCACCAGAAGTTAAAATTCGAGTGGGAGGGCCAAGTCATTACCATTTGTGGGGAGGAGGATATTTTTGTTAGCCAGCTGGCTACTTTCAAATACATTGAGATGGATGGAGAGATACATGAAACCATGAGTCAGGGGTTTGAGGCCCTGAATATCAATGAAACATCTGTTGTGCTTGGGACTTCCATCACATCATATCAACAGGCCCGGAAGGTTGTTGAGGAGGGTACTGCTCAAGGATGGGGCAAGCTGCTGCCAGTTGAGAAGAAAGAAGACCGATTCGGGTTGGGTTACAGACCGACTCGACAAGATAAACCAGAGGCTACAACGGAGCCCAAATTTGTCAGCGGGGGGATGCTCACCCCGGATGCTGTGAATAATTTGGAAGATGAGTCAGAAGACGAGCGCAACCTGGAAAGCTGGATACGTCCAAAGATCCCGGGGAACCATGTCTCAAACTGGTCTTCCCAGGAAATTATAAGAGTTACTCCCGTAGAGTAATTATTATTTCCTGTTTTTAAAGCATGCATCAAGTCCTGCATCTTGCCCAAGATGTCAGGACTCATTTTGTAATCGGGCCATCTTGTATTTTGTGCAAAGATCAATTAATGAATATCAGGACATCTTTTGCAAATGAGTATTTTCTTTCCCGCTCACTGTTTTCATTTTTCATTTTTTGTACAAAAATAAAATGGCAATGTTTTTCAAAATAAATAACTTCATTTTCACTTTTTCTAAACAAGATAAAACTGATCACTAAAATGAATAAATCTAAACCTTTGCAGAGAGTGCCCTCCAGACTACACCGACAATAACACTGCTATGACTTCGTATGACTTTGACAATCCGATTAATCAAGCCGATGAAGGGGTTGAAGAAGATTATGAGCTACCTGAAGAGCTATCCAGGTTGTTGAGACAAGAGGAGAAGGTTATCACTCCTCATCAGGAGGAAGTTGAGACGGTTAATCTTGGTACATAAGAAGACTTGAAAGAAGTTAAGATCGGGGCCTGCCTACAAGATTCAGTAAAAGAGCAACTGATTCACATGCTTCGGGAATATGTGGATGTTTTTGCTTGATCTTATCAGGATATGCCAGGGTTGGACACCGACATTGTTATGCACAAGCTGCCCCTGAAAGAAGACTGTCCTCCAGTAAAACAGAAGTTGCGCCGCACTCGCCCAGATATGGCAATGAAGATAAAAGAAGAGGTACAAAAACAGTGGGACGCCGATTTCCTTGCTGTGACTAGTTACCCACCGTGGGTCGCTAACATTGTACCTGTACCTAATAAGGATGGCAAGGTGAGGATGTGTGTGGATTATCGGGACCTGAACAGAGCCAGCCCGAAAGATGACTTCCCATTACCTCACATTGATGTATTGGTCGACAATATGGCTCAGTTCTCGGTGTTCTCTTTCATGGATGGATTTTCAGGATATAATCAGATCAAAATGTCACCTGAAGACATGGAGAAGACAACTTTCATCACACCCTGGGGCACATTCTGTTATAAGGTGATGCCATTCGGACTGAAGAATGCTGGTGCCACTTATCAAAGGGCTATGGTAACATTATTCCATGACATGATTCACAAGGAAATTGAATGTTATGTGGATGACATGATTGCCAAGTCCCTCACAAAAGAAGACCACCTGGTGAATCTTTTGAAGCTATTCAAGCGTCTGAGGAAGTATCAATTGAAGTTAAACCCCAACAAATGCACATTTGGGATGCGATCCGGTAAACTGCTGGGATTTATTGTGAGTGAGAAAGGGATTGAAGTTGACCCTGACAAAGTCAAAGCAGTTCAAGAAATGCCTGCACCGAAGACCGAAAAAGAAGTTCGAGGGTTTCTAGGTAGATTGAACTACATTTCACGGTTCATATCTCACCTTACAGCGACCTGTGAGCCCTTGTTCAAATTGTTAAGGAAGGAACAAACGGTCAGGTGGAATGAAGACTGCTAGAAGGCTTTTGACAAAATCAAGGAATACTTACAAAAGCCTCCAATCCTTATGCCTCCAGTTGAAGGAAGACCTCTAATCATGTACTTGACAGTATTAGAAGGGTCAATGAGGTGTGTGCTGGGCCAGCATGACGAGTCTGGTCGAAAAGAGTATGCAATTTACTACCTAAGAAAAAAGTTTACCGACTGTGAACAACGTTATTCACTGCTCGAGAAAACTTGTTGTGCTTTAGCGTGGGCTGCTCGCCGACTAAGGCAGTATATGTTGACCCACACCACTTTATTGATCTCCAAAATGGACCCAGTTAAGTACATTTTTGAGAAACCAACACTTACCGGACGGGTTGCAAGATGGAAAATGATCCTCACAGAATATGACATTTAATACACCTCCCAGAAAGCCATCAAAGGCAGTGTAGTGTCTGACTATCTTGCCGAGCAACCCATTGATGATTACCAGCCTATGAGATTTGACTTCCCTGATGAAGATATCATGTTCATAAAAGCAAAAGATGATGAAGAGCCTATTCACACTGAAGGGCCTGACCCAGAAGAAGAATGGACTATGATGTTTGATGGGGCTGTTAATATGAATGGTCGTGGTGTTGGTGCAGTACTCATTACACCTAAAGGAGTTCACATTCCTTTCTCGGCAAAACTCACCTTTAACTGCACTAACAACGAAGCTGAATACGAAGCTTGCATTATGGGTCTTGAGGAAGCCATTAACCTCAGGATCAAGACTTTAACTGTATTCGGAGATTTGGCTCTGGTAATTAATCAAACCAACGGTAAATGGTACACTCACCAGGAGCATCTGATACCTTACCAGGATTACACAAGGAGATTACTGACTTTCTTCACTACAGTCAAGCTTGAGTATATCCCTCGAGATGAAAATCAGTTTGCAGATGCTCTGGCTACCATTTCATCCATGATCAAAGTTCAAGCTGCCAACTTTGTGCCTCGGATTTCAGTATCCAGACTTGACAGACCAGCATACATGTTCTCAATAGACCTTGCTAAAGATGAAAAGCCTTGGTTCCATGACTTCAAATGCTTCTTGGAGGACCAAGCATACCCACCTGGGGCATCATCCAATGATAAGAAGACATTAAGAAGGCTAGCTGGTAGTTTCTTCCTGAATGATGATGGTTCCTTGTACAAGAGAAACTTTGATATGGTACTTCTCAGATGTGTTGATAAGACAGAAGCAGACTTGTTGATGCACGAGGTGCACGAAGGATCCTTTGGTACCCATGCTGGAGGGCATGCAATGGCTAAAAAGTTGTTAAGATCAGACTATTATTGGATCACAATGGATGCGGACTATTGTGCGTATGCCAGGAAATGCCATAAGTGCCAGATTTATGCAGATAAAGTGCATGTGCCTCCAAATCCCCTGAATGTGATGTCTTCACCCTGGCCCTTTGCCATGTGGGGCATTGATATGATTGGCAAGATTGAACCGACTGCTTCAAATGGCCACAGATTCATCCTGGTAGCCATTGACTATTTCACCAAGTGGGTTGAGGCAGCTTCATATGCAAATGTCACTAGGAAAGTGGTAGCCCGATTCCTGAAGAGAGACATCATCTGTCGGTATGGAGTGCCCGAGCGAATCATTACTGATAATGGTTCCAATATGAACAACAAAATGATGGCAGAACTGTGCCGGGACCTCAAAATCCAACACCACAATTCTTCTCCTTATAGGCCAAAGATGAATGGCACTGTAGAGGCAGCTAACAAGAATATCAAGAAGATTGTGAAAAAGATGGTGGTCACCTACAAAGACTGGCATGAAATGCTACCATTTTCCTTACATGGGTACCGTACGTCAATTAGAACATCCACTGGAGAAACACCATTTCAACTCGTGTATGGTATGGAGGCAGTCCTACCTGTTGAAGTTGAATTAACCTCATTGCGAGTACTAATGGATGTCAAGCTGAATGAAGCAGAATGGGTCCGATCCCGATACGAACAACTGAATCTGATTAAAGAGAAGAGATTGGCTGCAATTTGTCATGGGCAGCTGTATCAGAAAAGAATGAAGAAAGCCTTCGATCAGAAAGTCAGGCTTCGAGAATACCAAGTAGGAGATCTTGTGCTGAAAAGACTCCTCCCTCCTCATACAGACCACAGGGGCAAGTGGACTCCGAATTACGATGGTCCATTCATAGTAAAGAAAGTTTTCTCTGGCGGAGCACTGATGCTCAGTACTATGGATGATGAAGATTTCCTGTCCCCTGTGAATTCAGATGCAGTAAAAAAATATTTCGTATAACATGACCCGCTGGACATAAAAACAGAATGTAAGTCCAGGCAAAAATAGGGGCATCCCGGCGAGTCAAAAAACAGAATAAAAAAGACTCGGGCAAAAATAAGGGAAAATAAATAAAAAAATGTACACCCGCTGAGTTGAAAAACCGCATCGGACAGCTCAGTAAAAAATGGGTATCCCAGTGGATGGAAAACCTGAAAGGGCGATCCATGCAAAATAAGGGAATAAGCGAACAACTGCATTCTGAATTCGTCTGTATTACTCACAACATGGCAAACTTCGAAAGGTTAAATCATCAGTTAGAATCAACCTTCTTCAGAAGCAAGATGAGAAGAACATCAATGTCATACAAGTCATAGCAAGAGGAGAAGCGCACTGAAGCGTCGTCAACATTGCCAGCACTCTACTTTTCTCAATTTGTAACAATCTCCTCATTTCAGGGGATTTGTTTCTTTGACTGTACTCGCCAATTCAGGGCACCCCAAATTAATAAAATCAGATCTTCAGTCACATTTTGTCTTGTACATTTTATCTTTATTTGCAAAAATGTCCGATGTCCTTAATATAATGGTTGCATAAATACAGATGCGTCTTTTCTAAATTACATGCTTGCAAGAAATATATTTATTCCCGGGGGCATCTAAACTCCTATGATGGAATCCAGTAAGGGATACCTCGGGGTACTTGTACCTTTCTTTGTCAATACAGGATTGCAGGAATTCAAAATGTTGCATGGGGCATGAGAGCTTCTCCCCAGCAAGCTGCCAAATCGTTACATACTCAGCACATCTTCCAAATAGCACCAGAGATGCTCTCTCCCCGGCTGAGTTGTCGAACATCATCACCCTCAGCAGGATCCCCACAGAAATCTCTAGGAGGGTCTTTCAGTGATCATTCCTCCCCAGCCAAGTGTTAGACAGGGAACCATCTCCCCGCAAAGTTTCAACCTCTGTCCAGAAGAGCAATGTCTGAAGATCTCACAACAAAGTGACGAAAGCTTCCACAGACCTCCAGCTGGGCTCCTCATCATTAAGATAGGTCTATCAGTGACCTGTTTCCCCAAGCAGTTATACATCCTATCAGATCTACTAATGATTTTTTCCCCAGCTGGGATTTTCTTTCAAAGCAGATCAGCCAGAGATCTTCACAGCAACGGGATCCGAATCCCGTATCGGTATCTTTTGCATAATCATAGCATTCGCATCATATTTTCCCCCAGAGCGTAGCATTCCGTCTAATACGGAGCATTACGGCAAAAATCAAACATATTGCATAATCATAAGCCATGTCTTGAATCAAACACATGTAAATACCAACAATACCACATCAGCAATATACAAAATACCTCTCAGTATCCCCAGCAGAAAGCCAAAGCGTCCCCTTTGCACTCACGGATACACATTAATACACTCTCCTGACACCCGCCCGTGTCACCTATCCCCAGCACAGTTGCCTAAACACTTGTTTATAATACATTTCTCCTGACATCCGTTCGTGTCATCTTTCACACTCATACAGATACTTGTCCATATCTTGTATACACCACCTTAATTCCCCTCAGAGTCGAAACTCGTCCGTGCTCTTTGTTAACCAGTTGATACTCGTCCGTATCATCATCTCTGAACATGCGTCAGTGTTTGTATCCACCGATGCTTGTCCGTATCATGGTCCTAAGGATGCTCGTCCGCATCTTTAATATATACACAAAGTCAAATATTTATACCTTTTTCTTGAATTTAGACACTCGTCTGTGTCTACCATTCCCCAGAGGAGTCCCCAGCAAATCTCAATAAATTATTTCCTTTCTATCTGGCATTCGTCCTATGTCATGATACTTCTGGCAGTCGTACCCTGCCAGGTGATCATCCTTCACCTTTTTGATGATTGTCCTTCATCATCCCCTAGTGGGGTCTCCATTATTGGAACCCCTTCCTATCCGAAATTCGTCCTATGTCGTGATATTTTTGCATCCGTCCCCTGCTAGGTGATCGTCCTTCACCTCTTGATGATCGTCCTTCATCATTTTATCCGATGGTCGTCCCCATCGTTGATCTTGTTATCTGACATTCGTCCTATGTCATGATAAACCCCGAGAGTAGCCGTACCCTGCTAGGTGATCGTCCTTCACCTCTTGATGATCGTCCTTCATCATGCTTATCTGATGGTCGTCCCCATCGTCGACCTTTTCTATCCGGCATTCGTCCTATGTCGTGATACTTTCGGCAACCGTATCTTGCTAGGTGATCGTCCTTCACCTTGGATGACCGTCCCTTATCCTTATCCCCAATAGAGCAGCCGTCCCCTGCTAGTTGATCGTCCTCCACCCTTGATGACCATCCCTCATCATTTATTTCTTCAACCCGATGGTCGCCCCCATTTACCTTTAATCCCCAGAGAGTCTTGTTACTTTACCTGAAGACCGTCCCCATCATGGTCTCTTCATTTCCCCAGCATGTCGGCCGTCCCCGTCATTGCTTCATCCCCAACAGTCGTCCCTTGCTCGACGGTCTTCCTCCGTCGCCCGCACTTTATAATCATACTTTACTCCCTTTTACAATCTATATCCCTTTTCTTCTTCACAACCAGTGAGTGCAAATTTTGGATTGTCTTTGGTATCCAAGGCCCCCAATCATCCAACCAAAGGGTCTTCTCCATCATTTTGGGTGTATATGATCTTTATTTGATCTTATAAGAAGTTAGAAGTTCACAAAATTTAAGAATTTCAAGCCATTTGCAAAGTTGCCATTTTGGGAAAGTGACTTATAATGCAAACTTGCCATTTTGGGAAAGTTTTTCAACCTCCTCTTTTTGATTCAAAAATGCTTCAAATGAAAAATTCTTGGTCATGAAAGTTGTAGATTGGATCATTCCCTTTTCAAAAAGTACAAGAACTTGATCTAATTCATCATAGAACTCAAGTTATGGCCTTGCAAAGTTGGGAAAAATCACAAAATTTCACTTATGTGCCAAAGAGGGAAACTTGCAAAACCACTTGCCAAAGCATTTTGTGACTTCAAAAACACTTCTAACCATTACACAAACATAGTACATGACATAAAATTCAGAATTGCCCAAAGATTTCTCAAGTTTCATGCCTTGATCATTAAGATTTCTCAAAGGGGCCAAAACCTTCATAATTTGCAAAACACCCCATAACTTTCTTCTCTCTTGCTGCCTTGCCTCAAAACTGATCCCATGGACCTTCCTAAAGCCAGCTACGCAAGACACCCCATTGTCCTTGGCCTGCCATGTGCCCATACCTCAAGTACACCAACTCTTGACTTTATGCATTTTGCCCCATACCAATCAACATAGACCACCACTCACCCTCTGACCTATCACAGCTTATCAAGTGGATCAAAACCAAGCCAAAGCACATAACATTACAGCCTAACACTTGAGAATCCTCAGCATTGCCAAAAACTCTCAAACCTGCAAAACTCTTCGAAACTCAACACACAAGCTTCAAACCTCAAAACAAACCCCATATAACAACTCACCATGACTCTCTGATCATCTTCCAACCATCACTTTGCCTTGAAACCTCCCACATCAAAAACACGATTTTGTCATTTCTTGAACTGAACTTCTGCCAACTTCATTTAGAGACCATTTAAACTCCAAACAAGCATCACAAACTCTTCAGGAGGATCATTGGAGCTGATTTGAAGCAAAGACTAGGCCAGAAAGTACCAAAAGTGAAAGCTCCAGTTCAGGTGAGGTCAAGAACTTTTTTTCCAGAACCTTCATTTTAAGTTCTTAATTGGTTCTATGTGTTCTCCTGATGATCATGATGTCTTTACTTTTGAAAATGATTGAGAAATAAGGATGTATCATGCTTCTGAAATTTTTGATGTATTTCCGTTTTGCTTTGATTCGTGTTCTTGAGGAAAAATAAATGAGTTTTAGGGCTGGATTCATGTTTAGGGTTGTTAGATGTTTGATTCTGGAGAGTTTGAGGGCTTGGGGTTGCGTATTGAGGGAGATTGAGTGAGAGGCCAGCCGAAGAAGATGACCGGAACACTGTTCCGGTCACCTGAAAGTGATTAGGGCTCAGATTAGGGTTTAATCATAATTAGTGTAGTTTGAATTCTGGCCCTTGGATAGCGCGCGAAGTCAATTCCCTCCATCTTGAGTTTAAACCTGGGCCTTTGGATTGGCTGACTTTCTTATTTTCTCATTTAATTAAATATCAATTTCATTTGTTTTCTATTTATTTTGAACGAATTTTTAAAAATAGTAAATGATATCAAATAATTCTGAAAATTTTTATCAAAGCTTTTATTTATTTTCAGAAACCAAAAATATTTTTATTTTTATTTTTTGCATTAAAAATTATTTTTAAATCATTTAATTGATTATTTTTAATTAGTTAATAAGAATTAATTAATTAAAAATGCTTTTACGTATTTAAAAATTCCAAAAAATTTCAGGAAGCTTTTTGAAACATTTAGAAACATTATCAAACCCTTCACACAAATTTCTTTTTGGTTCTTGACCTATTTTGACATTTTTCTTTGGATTTAGGGTTCTTAAAAATCAATATTTATACCCTAACTTAGAAAAATCCTTTCTGCCTAACCATGAAGAGTTTGATGATGGTTCTTTTTGCATTGCATTCCTCATGTCATGTAGTTTCAAGGATAAAATTGGTTTGAATTTATCTTTCATTTTCAATTTATTTTGCATTTTTCATTAAGAGATCCCTTAAAACCCTAGCAAACTTAGGAAAATCATAACTTCTTTAAGGTAAAGAGTTAGGTCTTCCCCTTTGGGCAGTGAACTTGTATAGGTTTAAGGTATCTTTGATCCCATTTTCAATTTTTTATCATGTCATTTGCTTCTGATTTTGAATTTTGGCATTGCATCTTGTTCATAAACCCTAATTTGCATCTCCATTTGCATCCATCCTTCATATGCTTGCATACATGAACTTTCCATGACATTTCTTGAATACACATGACTTCTAAGGCATCTTAAGACACATTGCAATCATGTTTGATCATTGCATCCTTCATTTGCCATGCCTTTGCTTTCATTTGATGTCATATGCATTCAGGAACTTTCATGTTTCTTACATGTCTCATTTGCATATTCATTACTTGTATGATCATCCAAACTTCATGACATACATTTGCATCATCCCTTAGCATCATTTACATCTTGAATATGCTTCTGGTTTTGGTTTGCATCGTTGCATTCATTTCATTTTCATTCCATTTTCATTTCCTTTCACTAACTTTTTCAGGTGGTAAGCATTTGAGAGGTGAATTTGCCTTCACTTCTCATAATCTCTTCCCATCTCTTTTATGAAACATTGCTGCATTTTACTTTTGTATTAGAGTGAGCTTGCCCATTCATGCTCCCTTCTCTCTTTCTTTCTTCAAACAACTTATCTTCTTAAGTGAAGTAAGTTATCTTGCTTCTTCTTGCTTCTCTTCCTTCATCCTGCTTCTTCCATGGTGGCTTCTATTTTGAAGATTTTCTTGCAAGCCTCATAAACCCTAGGAACAACCAAGTATGATCACAATTAGGGTTTGATTAGTCCCCCATTATTTTCTACCTTTGTGTCATCTTTGTGTCTTCTCTTCTCACCTCTTAATCAGGGATTAAACCTTAAAGGTTTTAAGACTTTGTGATTAGGGTTATGCCTGTATCCTTCTATTAGGATGGAGTGTATAACTTTAATCCTAAGTGTTAAACCCTTATTGTGTTTAAATCCTTTAATCAATCCATCTAATAATCACTAAGACATCAAGTTTGTAACTTGGGCCTTGCATTAGGGTTCTAATTCGTCCTTAATTGGTTAAGAAGGACTAACCCTAGTGTTAATGGACAAGTCCTCCTCAAGTTTGTCTTACAAACCATAAAATACATTTCTTAATCTTACCATTAACTAAAATCCATCTTAATAAAGGTTTTGTTTTGTCATGAGGTTAATCCTTAATCATGGATTAAGTTGAGGAGCCTTCCTCAGTTTAAATGTTCTCATCTATCATCCTTCTATTAGGATGGTGTAATGGGTCCATTAAATCCGTGATTATGGCTTAAACTCATTACTTAACACTAAACAAAAACTCCAAAAAAACATCTAAACAATTGCAAGTAGGTTAATGATCTTACTCCTGCATCATGGTGATTAAGTGTGAGGTGTTTACTTCATACTTAAGGTATTCTCATTACCCCTAATCAGAGGGAGGATGTGATGAGTTTAATAACCCTAGGTTTAGGCTTAAGCTCATTTTCTTATGACAAACACAAAAAGCAATAAAAGATTGAAATCATCGAAAACAGACAATAATCGTCTCCTCCGGGATTCTTTTCTCATCTCATTCACTCATAAACGAGAACTTGCTTCTTCCGTCTAATGCAAGACAGTTTGCACCTGAGCCAGACAGGTCATACACTTGAGCATAGACAAGTAAGAAGTTCACCAGTCAATTTATCTTTCCTACACTGACACTCTCTCACTTCACTTCACATTTCTTTTACATTGACACTTGTATTCTTTTCCAGCTTTTGCACACAAAATAGCACTGACAAAGTGCATGTGCCTCCCAATCCTTTGAATATATTGTCTTCATCCTGGCCCTTCGCCATGTGGGGCATTGATATGATTGCAAAGATCGAGCCAACTGCTTCAAATGGTCACAGATTCATCCTGGTAGCCATTGATTACTTCACCAAATGGGTTGAAGCAGATTCGTATGCAAATGTCACCAAGCAAGTGGTAGCCCGATTTCTTTAAAGGGATATCATTTGTCGATATGGAGTTCCCGAGCGAATCATTACTGATAATGGTTCAAACCTTAACAACAAGATGATGGCAGAACTGTGCCGAGACTTCAAAATTCAACATCACAACTCTTCTCCTTACAGGCCAAAGATGAATGGCGTTGTTGAGGCGGCTAACAAGAACATGAAGAAGATTGTGCAAAAGATGGTATTCACATACAAAGACTGGCATGAAATGTTACCATTCGCCTTGCATGGATACCGAACTTCCATCAGAACATCTACCAGGGAAACACCTTATCAGCTTGTGTATGGTATGGAAGCAGTCCTACCTGTTGAAGTTGAATTACCCTCCTTGCGGGTAATGATGAATGTAAAAATGGACGAAGCATAATGGGTCCGATCTCGTTATAACATACTGAGCCTGATTGAAGAAAAGAGATTAGCAGTTATCTGTCATGGTCAGTTATATCAGAAATGGATGAAGAAAGCCTTCGATCAAAAAGTCAGACCTCGTGAATATCAAGTGGGAAAGCTTGTACTGAAATGGATCCTTCCTCCTCATACAGACCACAGGGGTAAGTGGACGCCAAACTATGAAGGTCCCTATGTGATAACTAAAGTCTTCTAGGGCGGAGCACTGATGCTCGCAACCATGGATGGTGAAGACTTCCCGTCTCTTGTGAATTCATATGCAGTTAAAAAATACTTTGCATAAATGACCCACTGGACATAAAAACATAATGTAAGTCCAAGCAAAAATAGGGCATCCCGGCGAGTCAAAAACAGAATAAAAGACTCAGGCAAACATAAGGGAAAAATTGGAAAACAAATGTACACCCGCTGAGTTGAAAAGCCACATTGGACAGTTCAGGCAAAAAAAAGGGTATCCCGGTGGATTGAAAACCCGAAAGGGCAATCCACACAAAATCAGGGAATAAGCGAACAACTGCATTATGAATTCGTCTATATCCCTCACAAAACATGGCAAGCCTCGAAAGGACAAAGCGTTGTTCATAATCAACTTTTTTCAGAAAAGCAAGATAAGAAGAGCATTTAGGTCATACAGGTCATAGCAAAGGAAGCTCATTCGAGCGTCAAATCCAGCATTGCCGAATAGGACTTTTATTTTCTCAATTTTGCAGCAATCTCCTCATTTCAGGGATTAGCTTCCTCACTATACTCGCCTATTCAGGGCACACAAATCAATAAAGTCAAATATTCATTCACACTTTGTTTTGTACCTTTTTGTTTTGTTTGCAAAATGTCCAAAATTCATAATACAACATTTGCATGAAAAAATATAAGCCATTTTCAATAAATTCTTGCATGAAATGTGTGCTCTTAAGCGAACCTAACTCCTATGATGGAATCCGGTTGAGGATACCTCAGGGCACTTGTGTGTTTCCTTTGTTTGACAGGTTGCAGGTACTTAAGGCGAACAACCTTTCACAGCATGGGGCATATCAGGAACTATATCCCCAGCCAAGCCAGCAGTCACATCATCAGAAGGACTACTTGACGAAAGTATTCCCCCATGGAGCTTTTTATCCCCTCAGAGTATCCCCCACAAAGTTGATCCTCCGACAGATTACTTCCCATAAGTTCTCTCCTCCCCAAGGAGGATCTCCAAAGCAATGCCTAAATCATAGCATTCACATCATTCCTCCCCAAACAGAGCGTAGCATTTTGTCTAATACGGAGCATTACAGTAAAAAATCAAACATTTGCATGACCATAAGCCAGGTTTGAGCCAGTCACCTGCAAATACCAAAATCACTCCTCCATCAATACGCAAAAACTTATCCCCTGCAGATAAAAGCCAAAATATCCTTTTGCACTCTCAATACAAATACTTGTACATACTTATACACAATCCTTTTAATACTCGTCTGTATCTTACGCATCTCCCCAGCAGATCAACACACGTCCGTGTTTCTTGCTCAAATAGTTGATACTCGTCTGTATCATCACTCCTTAAACATGCGTCGTTGTTTGTTTCTATAGATACGCATCCGTATCGTGGTCCTAAGGATGCTCTTCCATATCTGTAATTTATACACACTGTCGAAACACTTATACCCTTTTATTTTTAGGGCTTAAACACTCGTCTGTGTTTATCTATCCCCAGAAGTCGCCAACAAAACAACTTTCTATCCGACATTTGTCCTATGTCGCGATAATCCTCAGCAGTCGTACCTCATCATTCATCGGATGGTCGTCCCCATCGTCGATCTTTTTATCCAGCATTTGTCCTACGTCGAGATAATCCCCAACAGAGCAGTCGTCCCCTGCTAGGTGATTGTCCTTCACCTCTTGATGATCGTCCCTCATCATTTATTTTGATGACCGTCCCTCATCATGTTTTCCGATGGCTGTCCCCATCGTTGATCTTTCTATCTGACATTCGTCTTATATCGTGATCTTTTCAGCAGCCGTCCCCTGCTCGGTGATCGTCCTTCACCTTTTTGATGACCGTCCCTCATCATTGTTTCATTTATCCTTTACCCGATGTTCGTCCCCTTCGTGGTTTTCTTCTTAATCTTGATGATCGTCTTTCATCACTTTACCCAATGGCCGTCCCCGTCGGGGATTCCTTATTCCCCAGTATGATGGCCGTCCCCGTCAATGCGTTTCTCACCGTTTTTATCCCCATCAGTCGTCCTCTACTCGATGGTCGTCCTCCGTCGCTATCATTTGATATTCATTCTATATTTTCTATTACAATTTATATCCCTTTTCTTCTTTATAACAAGAGAGTGCAAATTTTGGACTGTCTTGGTATTCAACCACAAGTTATCTTGTTTGTCTATTAAGCCAGGCGCTTACATCCTACACAGCTAACTCATGCTTGAATAGGGGCAGCTGTAAACACCCCAAATTTTCCCTCTCTTTTTTCTCAAACCTTAGCTTGTGATCCTTCATATTACATTGCATAAGCATACCATCTCTCACTGCATAGTTATTTCACTACATAAGTTGCATAACTAGGGTTTGTGATCAAGTGAATCTTATAAGTGGTTTGAGCTATCTCAGAGGCCATGAAGCATGCCAAGAGGGTCCATGAGTGTTTTATGATCATATTTTACCTCCAAGTTTGCTTTAAAGTCACAAAATCTCAGAGGATTGCACAGCTACCCAGGCAGGCTTAGGGTTTCCTACACAGATGGCCAGAAATTAGGGTTTTGGGTTTGAGGCCCTTACACTTAAATTTTTTGGCCATTCTTAATTCTATTGGTCTATATATGTTATAAGGAGCATGTGTATCAAATTTGAAGCAAAAATTCCTTGTGGGAGTCATCTGATCAAATGGTGACTTATTGTGCAAGAAAAGTCAGAATCAGGGCATCTGAGGCCTCCATCAAGGGTACCAAAGAGTCATCATCATCAATTTTAGGTCCTATGACCTTTATTTGGTCTTAAGAATGTTTGAAAGATCACAAGATTGAAGAATTTTGAGCCATTGCAAAAGTTGTCATTTTTGGACATGACTTGTAATGAAAACTTTCCATTTTGGGAAAGATTTTCAACCTCCTCTTTCTTGATCAAAAAGGTTTCAAATGAATCTTCTTTAAACATGAAAGTTGTAGATTGGATCTTCCCATTTTCAAAAATTACAAGAACTCCTCTTGATTCATCCTAGAACTCAAGTTATAATGGATTAAAGTAGGCAAAAATCGCATAATTTTCAAGTTCATGCCAAAGGGGGAAATGTGCAATTTTGCTTTCCAAGCCTTCTCATGACCTCTAATGCACTTCTGCACATCATAAAAACATAATTCAACTTGTTTAGACCTTAATTGAGCCAAGAACCAAGGCATTTCATGGCCAATTTTCACAAACTTCACAAAGTTGGAAATTTGCAAAATCACTTCAAACTTATGTTCCAAGCATCACAACTCACCACATTTGATCCAAAGGTCATCCTTGATGCCATCTGAACACAATCAAGCCAGAAAATCAGCTCTTCCATGGCCCATACCTCAAGTACACAAAATTTTGACTTTTTGGCCAATTGAGCCATGCCATTCCCACAGTGCACAACCACTCTTCTGATCAATCCCAATTGTTTATACAAACCCTAAGCATCATAAAACATATGACAGCAAGCCTTGAACAAGGACACAAGCTCAGATTCACAAAAATCCTTTCAAACTTTCTCTCTTCGAAACTTTCAATTCAGCCAACAAAAATCACATTTTCTTTCACCATTCAACTCCTTATCACTCAAGGAACAAAACCCACCCATCACCATGACCTGAAATAGCCTTAAACACAAACACGATTTCTGTCATATCAGAACTGTATCTCACAAACTAGCTAAAATAAACTTCATCCAAGCATCTCAATAGCTTCAGGAGGTCCAAAGGAGTTGGTTTGCACAAAGGGAATGCCTTGAAAGCTCTAGTTTGAAGAACTCCAGCTCAGGTATCCCTCAAGAAAAATTTTCCAGAACCTTAATTTCTTGTTAAAATGTGAACCTACATGTTATGCTGGTCATGTGGATGTGTTTAAAACTGAAAATGAGTGAAAAATAATCATGTTATGATGTTCTGAAAGTTTGACCTAAAAAAGTTTGGTTTCTATTCAGCTTGTTCATGCAAAATAAATGGTTTTTGTTTGTGAATTCGTGTTCTATGATGTTTGGGGTTTGATTATGGACAGGTTTTATGCGTTTTAGTGGCTTGTAGGTGAAGTTGGGGTTGGGAGCTCACCGGAGAAGACGACCGGAGCTTATCTCCGGTCACCTGAGATTAATTAGGGTTAATCCTGTTTATGTGCCCAGATTGAACCACAACCATTAGATCCTGATTAGGTTAGCACACGAACGGCTCAGATATGTCATTAAACCCTAATCTTAATTAATTAAATAAAAACCTAATTAATTTAATCAGAGTGAATATTGGCCCTTAGATCACGCGCGTAATGGAAGTTTGAATCTAGACCCTTAGATCCTCATACCCCAAGTCACGCTGACTTCCCTTCATAGCCCTTGATCATCTCAACTTTGCATCTGAACCATCCAATGTGATTACTTTGCATTTCTTTTATTTATTTTGCATTTTTATTTCACATATTTATTTTAAATAGTAAATCATTTTATAAAAATATAATCTTTTGCACTTTCACTTTAAATAATTTTCAGAAACCAAAAACATTTTTATTTTTTATTTTTTAATTAAAAATATATTTTTAAATCATTTAATTGTATTATTTATTTAATTAATTCATTTTAATTAATTAAAAATACTTTTAGGTATTTAAAAATCACCAAAAAAATTATGAAGCTTTCTTACATATTTAGAACAATTTACAAACTCATCTTACAAATTTGTTTTAGGGTTTGATCATGTTTTAACAATTAATCATGAATTAGGGTTTCCAAATTTCCTATTTTTTCTAACCCTAACTTCAAAAATCCATTTATGATCAACCAAGATGAGTTTGCACATGGTTCTTTTTGCATTCTTTCATACTTTGCATGTAGTATCTAGGGCATTTAACTCATATTTTTGCATTGTATTTTATATTTGTTTGGCATTTTTCATGAAGAAGTACCCAAAACCCTAGCCTAACTTAGAAAAACCATAACTTGACTTTGGTATAGTTTATGTCCTCCATATTTGGGGAGTGATCTTATGTGTGTTTAGGGTTCATTTGGTTGCATTTTCAAAATTTTATCATGTGTTATCCTTCTGTTATGGACATGTGCATCTCATACTTTCTTAAAACCCTAATTTTCCATGTTCATTTGCATTCATCTTTGCATACCTTCATCATATGAACTTGGCATGACATCTCATGCATTTGTATGTCATCTTAGATACCTTAGGATAAGTATGAACATTGGTTGATCATTGTTGCATCCAATTGGTATGTTTTGCATTCATTACTTCTTATGTGTATTCATGTGATTTCATGCTTCTAACATGCCTTCCTTTGCATCCCATCTCTTGTATGATTATGCATAAACATTGTACATGTCTTTGCATCATTTCATAACACATTTTCATTGTGTTTGCACTTCTGGTCTTGATCATTGCATTTTCATTTTCCTTATTTCCTTTTGTTTCACATCTTATGCATTCATACTAACCATTTCAGGGGCTTCAGGTAAGTTGTTTAGGATGTGGATTTTCCTCCACATCCAACCTCTTCTTATCTATTCATTTGCATCTTTATTTGTATTTGAAGTGAGTTTGACTCACTTATGCTCTCTCTTTCTCCCTTTCTTTCTCTTAGGTTACTTAGCTTCTTCAGGAAGTAAGTAACCTATTATCCTTTCTCTTCTCTTTTCATATGCTTCTTCTTCCTTGGTGGCCATCTGAAGATCTTTTCTTAAGCCTTAAAAACCATAGGAATATCCAAGCATGATAACTTTAGTGTTGTACATAGTCTCCCCTAGTTTTTACCTTTGAGTCTCCTTGAGTCTCTGCTTCTCATCTCATAATCAAGGCTAAACAGTTAAAGTTTTAAGACTCTAAATTAGGGTTATGCCTGTATCCTTATCTTAGGATGGAGTGTATAGCTTTAATACTTAGTGTTAAACCTTTAAGTTGTTTACACCTCCTAATTAAAACGCCTAATAATCATTAAGACTTAAGCTTGTAACTTGGGCCTTATATTAGGGTTACATCTATGCCTGTTGGTTCAGAGGGACTAACCCTAGTGTTCAATGTACAAGTCCCCCTCGGGTTTAGTCTTACAAACATAAAATCCATTTCTTAATCTCACCTTTAATTAAAATCTACTTTAATAAGGGCTTGTTATATAATAATTTTAATCCCTAACCATGGATTAAGTTGAGGAGTCTTCCTCATCTTAAGTGTTCTCATCTATTATCCTTCTCTTAGGATGGTGTAATGAGTTCACTAATCCCTGATTATAGATTAAAATCATTACTTAACACAAAACAAAATCCAAAAACACTTAATAATCACAAATAGGTTAATGATCTTAATCCTGCATCATTAGGGTAATTAAGTTGAGATTTTCATCTCATACTTAAGTAGACTCATTATCCCTAATCAGGGGTGATATAATGAGTTTACAACCCTTGATTAAGGCTTAAGCTCATTATCTTATGAAAAACACAAAAAACAATAAAAAAACTAAAAACACAAAAACAAACAATAAACGTCTCCTCCGGGATTCTTTTCTCATCACATTCACTCTGAAAACGAAAACTCGCTTCTTCCGTCTAATGCAAGACAGTTAGCACTCGAGCCAGACGAGTCACACACTTGAGCATAGACAAGCAAGTAGTTCATAACAAAAACACTAAGTCTCTTTGAGTCGAACTACGGTGTTCTGACTTCCTCATTGCACGAGAGGATACGTAGGCATAACTTAACGGTTATCAAACAAAATTCTCTTTGTCACCCCCTCTCCTCTTTCTAGCTTTCTTTTCTTAGCCTCCGTTTTGAGCACTAACTTTCTTCTTGCACTAACACTCTGTACATTCGTTCCTCCCTAGCCTTTTATACACGATTTAGCACATACATTATCCCCTTTTAAACACAATCAATTAAGCTTGGATCCCGTAGAGTACGACAGACGGTCTGGGTGCTAATACCTTCCCAGGTCGTAACTTACCCCCTTTCTCAGTCTCTTTGGTTTGCAACTGTCTTATCCATATCTTTCTAGGTTTATGCAACATTACATTTCCTTCGGGATAAAAATGCCTAGCTGGCGACTCTATTCAACCTCAACCTTCAACATCGCCGACAGTTCGCGTTTGCACCGGGATGAAAATCCGGGGAGCGACACTATTCAGTCAAAAATACTATGCCAAGAAAAAGAGGATAAAATCCCGCTAAGTCGAAAACCCTAAAGGGCGAGTTGGCAAAAGTTAGGGCATCTCGGTGGATTTAAAACTCTAAATAGAAATTCAGGAAAAAGTTAGGGACTTATAAAAAAAATAAACCCGATATGTCGAAAAACCCAAAAGGGCAGCTTATGCAAAAAAGGGTGTATCATTCCGGTGGACTAAGAATCTAAAAGAGCGGTCCAAGCAAAAATTAGGGATATCCAAAAGGCATATGACTGAAAACACTCGGGTCACTCGTAACAGGAATTTGGAAGGGAGTGATCATTCCAACTTTCATCTTCAGAAGCGAAGTTTGGTGGTCTTGAAGACATAGGGATTGTAACGGGGTTTAATAAATAGGGATACTAATGAATTTGCATTTTTATTGCCAGTTTTACATATTTCTATATTTCCAGTGATCTCTCCTTATGGGAATTACCCTCCTATGTACTTTTTCCTATTTTCGGGCTTATCATTAACAAAATTGGCTTTTCAAATAATCTTCTTTGTTCCTTAATGAATTTCCGCTTGATTACAGAGTGTTAATTAATTGTGAAATAAGGCATTGAAACATTGAGTTTAAAATTTTTAAAAAAAGCTTTTTAAAAGGAAAAGGAGTTTACTTTGGTTTCGAAATCGTTGAAGGGATCGTACGTTTCCAAATTAAAAAAAACAGGGTTTACAACATAAGCATTCACGACAATGACCAACACGGGAGTTTCTTTAAATATTCTCAGTAATTAAGGATTATTGTGAATCAGGGATTGCTGAATTATGGGTTGTCACATTCTCGGGGATTACAGAATTATTGATTATCACATCACAAGGATTAAGGATATCAGGGATCATTATCAAAGAGTTAAGGGTTAGGGAGTCAGGATGTTATAAAAATAAACTTATAAAAACTGGGATATACATTACATAAGCATAAAAGAGGTGTAAACTCAAACAATGCATCATACATAAAAATGCTTCACACGCATACATGCATTCATAAACACGAACATGCATACATGCATAAGAGTTTGAAAATCATGTCAATACAGGGTTACAAAGATTGTTATCAACCATCAGGATGTTACCAGGAATTCTATCACAAGGTTTAACAAACTTTTACCTAAGGAGGTTCAACTGGGTTTATCAAGGGTCGTATTTGCAATGATAGTGTCAAATAGGATTTTATATGGGAGTTCTCTATTGGAATTATATCAAGGGATCTTTAGCTAAGGATTTTATTTAAGGGTTACGCCGGATTCCACCGGCAGAATCTGTCAAAAGGGTTTTATAAGGAGTTTTACAAGGGATTTACCCAAAGGGTTTTCATCAAGGGTTTGATCAAAGATCTATCCAGGGTTTGTCAAGTTTATTCAAAGGATTTTAAGGGATTTTTCATCAAAAAGAGTTCTACTATAATATTACTCAAAAAGAGGTTTTATCAAGGGTTTATTAAGGGTTTTGTCAAAGAATTCAACCATGGAATGTTATAAAGGGATTTCATCAAGAAGGTTTTATCAAAGGGATATATCAAAGGGATGTTACTAAGGGTTTTAAGGGGGTTTTCATCAAAAAGTGTTCTACTATAATATTACTCAAAAGGGTGTTATATCAGGGGTTGTATCAAGGGTTGAAGAAGATTTTTATCAGGCTTATTATCTAAGGGGTTATATGGGGTTTTATCGGATGTTCATCCAAAGGGGTTATACAAATGGGATTTATGGGGTTCTACAAAAGGGGTTTTATCTAATATTTGGTCAAAGGGATTGTACATGGGGTTCTATCAGGAATTAATAAGGGGTTCTATAAAGAGATTTTAACCAATGGGATTTCATCATAATTGTATCAATGGGTTCTACTGAATTCTTATCCAAGCGATTTATCACGGGGTTTCACCAGATTATTTCTCCCAGGGGTTCTACTAAAATGTTATTAAAGGGCTTCACCAATGTCTTATCATATGGATTCATCAGGGTTTTATCAAAGGTTTTTATTAAAAGGTCGCACTGGGGTCTTATCAAGGGGTTTTCTATCAAGGGATTTTGTCGAAAGGGTGTTTTTCTAAGTCTCATCCAAGGGGTTACAACAAAGGGTTCTACCAAAATTTTACTAAGAAATTTTATAGAGGAATTTTATCAAAGAGGTTCGATAAAAAGGGATTTCATTAAACGATTTATATAAAGGATTGCATTAGGATTTTGTAAGGGTTTGATTTGGGACTTATCTAAACATGATTTCATCAGGGATTTATCAAAGGGGTTTTACCAAGGGATTTACTAAAGGGGTTTAATTGGGGGTTTTTATCAAATTTCCATCACGGGTTCTCAAAGAATTTTTAGGATTTTGAAAAAGGGGTTTTCATCTAATGAGGTCTATCGGAATTTTCTCAAAAAGGGGTTCTACCAGAATTTTGTAAAAGGGGTTTTACCAAGGGAGTTTTATCTAGAAGGGGTTCTATCGAAATTCCATCAAGGGATTCTATAAAGGGATTTTCATCAAAAGGGGTTAAATCAAATTTTGTCAAGGGGGTTCTATCGGATTTATATCAATTGAGCTTATCAAGGGAGTCTTACCGAAAGGATTTCACAAAAGGGGTTATATCATATTCTGATCCCAAGGGGTTATATCATAATTTTATACCAGGAGGTTTTACCAAAAGGGTTCTGTCGTATGTCTATTCAAAGGGGTTATATCAGGGGGGGGTTTCAACGAATTCGAGGAAACTTTTATCGTTTTTATGGGGTTTTACAAATGGGGTTCTACCAGATGTTTTATTCGAAGTGGTTCTATATGGGGTTCTAATCGGGAGTGAAGGGGTTCCATTCAAGGGTTTGTATCTAGAGTGATAAAGGTATAACTAAAGTCCTATTTGATTCCAACAACATGATTATAGGATCATAGGAATCATATGCGATGTTCACCCAGAAAGGATGAAAGGGATTAAGGGGTTCTATAAGGGATTGATAAGGGGGTTCTACCAGGGATCAAAAAGGGGTTCTATCGGGGTTATTTAGTCAAAAGTTGGCATTAAGGGGTTCCATCATGGTTTTCATCAAACAAGTTTGTAAACACCGCAAATTTTCCCTCACTAAGTTAACACCATGGCTTGTGATCTTTCATACTTGCATTAGTTTAAGCATGTCATTTCATATTGCATTTTTGTTTCACTGCATTAGTTCAAGTTCATCTGCATCTAGGGTTTGTGATATGAGCAATTCAAGATCCATCTGAGCCACTCCAAAGGTCTCCAATAGTTTAAAAAGGTTCCATGTATGTTCAATCATCATATTATATCCTTCAAAGATCAAGGAAGTCAAAGAATCACAAGAACTTGTACAACATGGAAGAAGAGCCAGGGTTTCACTACTCAGATGACCTGAAATTAGGGTTTTGGTTTCAGAGGCCATAACTCTAATTTTTTGGTCATTATTGTTTCTATTGGTCTCAATATGTTATAAATATCATGTGTACCAAGTTTTATGAAGAAATTCATTGTGGAAGTCATCTGATCACTGGGTAACTTCTTGAGCAAGTCAGAGTAAAATCAGGGCATCTGAGGCCCCCATCCATGGAACCAAAAAGGATTTTTTATCAAATTGAGGTTATATGATCTTTATTTGATCATTGAAGTGCTTGGAAGTTCACAAAGTTGAATAAATTTGAGCTAAACCAAAAGTTGCCAAAAATGGAAATGACTTGTAATGGAAACTTTCCATTTTGGGAAAGTATTTCAACCTCCTCTTTCTCAACCAAAAATGCTTCAAATGAAAAATTGTTGGTCATGAAAGTTGTTGATTGGATCATTCCCTTTCCAAAAAGTACAAGAACAAGATCTAATTCATTTTGGAACTCAAGATATGGCTTGTCAAATTTGGCAAAAATCCCATAATTTTCAAGAATGCACCAAAAGGGATTCTTTGCAAAACTACTTGCCAAGGCTTTTTGTGACTTCAAACACACTTCAATGTATCATAACATCATAATGAATTGCCTCTAGATCATAATTGCCCAAAGAATTGCAAGATTACATGCCTTGAACATCAAGATTTCTCAAAAGGGCCAAAACTTCACATAATTGCAAAAGGTCCCATAACTTTGCTCCCACTTGCTGAATTGCCTCAAGATTGATTTTGTGGACATCCTTGAACTCAGATGCACATGGAAATGCCAAAAAGCCAGCTTCATCCTTGCCCATACCTCAAGTACACAAGTTGGTGACTTTTTGCAAGAAGGCCATACCAATCACCATAGGCCACAACCGCTTCTCTGACCTATCACAACTTGATATATGGACCAAATGCTGATCATTACATACAACATTGCAAGCTGAAACAAAAGATTGATCAAGTTCCCAAAATCTCTCCCTCTTGCATTTTCCTTCGAAACTCTCAGCTCACTCACTCAAACTCAAAACCAACTCCACCATTCATCTCAAAATCATCCACTGATCACAAAGTAACCACAAAAACAGCCATAAACACGCCATACACAAAACACGATTCTCAGCCAGTTGAGGTGCAATCTCATAAACCAACCACTCTCAAGGTCTTCTAAGCATCAAAGCTTCTTCAGGAAGGTCATTAGAGTCAGCTTGCACAAGAGAAGCAACCTGAAAGCTCCAAACTGAGGAAGCTCAAGCTCAGGTAGCTTCTTCAAACATTTTTCCATAAGTGTTATTTTAAGTGTTTAGATTGATCTTCATGCTTTGCTGATCACCATGATGTGTTTATTTTTAAGAATGGTTGAGAAATGAGCCTGTATGCCTGTTCTGAAAGTTTCACCATTTTTCATTTTTTCTTCGAATCATGAGTTTGATGAGGAATAAATGTGATTTGAGGGTGGATTTGAGTTTAGGGGAGTGAGGGGAGTTGATCTGGAGCTTTAGAGCTCCAGAAATAGCCTAGGGAGGGAGTTGGAAATTTTCAGGTGAGGATGTCACCGGAGAAGACGACCGGAGCTCTTCTCCGGTGACCTGAAAGTCATTAATGTTTTAATTAGGTTTAGGGTTTCATTTGAATTATGGCCATATGATTTAGCTTCCCCGCGTGTTTGAATGGCTCGGATGCTATCATTAAACCCTAATTGTTTTAATTAATTTAATTAACTGAAATTAACAGAGTTTGAATTTCGTCCCTTGGATTTGGCACCAGGTTAACCCTCATTTTCCCAGTTTCAATCTAAACCACTGATCATCATACTTCTGTTTTATTTAATTTAATTTTCTTTTTTTCGTATTTATTTTGTACCATTTATTTAAAATAGCTAAAAATTTCCAAAAAATATTTTTATTCTTCATTTTTACTTCAAATAATTTTCTCAACCCAAAAATATTTTTATTTTTATTTTTTGCATTAAAAAATCATTTTTAAAACATTCAAAGGTTTATTTTAATTAATTAATGAGAATTAATTAATTAAAATATCATTTAGGTTTCTAAAAATCCCCAAAAAAATCATATTGCATCTTTAAACTTTTAGAGACATTGTCATACCATCCACACAAATTTCGTTTTGGTTTTGAACCATCTTTGATAATTTTCTTGAATTTAGGGTTCATAAAATTCACATTTTAGAACCCTAACTTAAGGAATTATTTTCTGCCTAACCAAGAATGGTATGACAATGATTCTTTTTGCATTGATCTTCATTTGACATGTAGTTTCTAGCATAAGTTTGTCACAAATTTCTTCTGCCTTTTTGAATTGATTTGCATTTTTTCCCTTTAGGTGCCTTAAAACCCTAGAAAAATTAGAAAAATCATAACTTCCTTAGGGTTAGGAGTTAGGTCTTCTCCTTTGGGGTATGATATCATATGGCGTTTGGGTTCTTTTGATTGCATTTTTTCGATTTTTTATCTTGTCATTTGCTTCTGTTTTTTTGAGTTTTGCATCTCATGTTGCATGAAAACCCTAATTTCTCATCTTCCTTTGCATACCTCTTGCATATGCTTGCATTCATGAACTTGCCATGACATTTTATGCATTCACATGACATATAAGACATCTTAGGACACATTAGACTCATGCTTGATCATTTCCTCATCCATTTGCCATGTTATGCATTCATTACATTCCATGAGCATTCATGAACTTTCATGCTTCTTTCATGCCCCATTTGCATCCTCATCACTTGTATGATCATCCATAACTCTTGGCATACATTTGCATCATCTCTTAGCATAATTTACATCATAAATATGCTTCTGGTTTTGGTTTGAACCTTTGCATTCATTTCATTTTCATTTCATTCCTTTCTCTTATGCTAACTTTTCAGGTGGTAAGTACTTTGAGAAGTGAATTTGCCTTCACTTCTCACATTCTCTTCCCATATCTTTCATGCATCCTTGCTGCATTTTGCTTGTGCCTTAGAGTGACCTTGCTCATTCATGTTCTCTATCCACTTTCCTTCTTCAAGCAACTTATCTTCTTAAGTGAAGTAAGTTAACTTGTTTCTTTTGTTTCTCCTCCTTTCATCTGCTTCTTCCTTGGTGGCTTTTCTTGAAGATCTCTTGCAAGCCTCATAAACCCTAGGAACACCCAAGCATGTTAACAATTAGGGTTTGATTAGTCCCCCATTATTTTTACCTTTGTGTCTTCTTTTGTGTCTCTCTTCTCATCTCATAATTAGAGACTAAACCTTCAAGGTTTTAAGGCTTTGTGATTAAGATTATGCCTGCATCCTTCTCTTAGGATGGAGTGTATAACTTTAATCCTAAGTGTTAAACCCTTAATGTGTTTAAATCTCTTAATCATTTCACCTAATAATCCCTAAGACATTAAGCTTGTAACTTGGGCCTTGCATTAGGGTTCTAATTCTTCCTTAATTGGTTAAGAAGGACTAACCCTAGTGTTAATGGACAAGTCCCCCTCAAGTTGTCTTACAAACCATAAAATTCACTTCTTAACCTTACCATTAACTAAAATCCACTTTAATAAAGGCCTTGTTTTGTCATGAGGTTAATCCCTAATCATGGATTAAGTTGAGGTATCTTCCTCAGCTTAAATGTTCTCATCTATTATCCTTCTATTAGGATGGTGTAATGGGTCCATTAAATCCTTGATTATGGCTTAAACTCATTACTTAACACTAAACAAAAACTCCAAAAAAAACATCTAAATAATTGCAAGTAGGTTAATGATCTTAATCCTACATCATGGTGATTAAGTGTGAGGTGCTTACTTCATACTTAAGGTATTCTCATTACCCCTAATCAGAGGGAGGATGTGATGAGTTTACTAACCCTTGGTTTAGGCTTAAGCTCATTTTCTTATGACAAACACAAAAGGCAATAAAAGATTGAAAATACCAAATACAAACAATAATCGTCTCCTCCGGGATTCTTTTCTCACCTCATTCACTCATAAACGAGAACTTTCTTCTTCCGTCTAACGCAAGACAGTTTGCACCTGAGCCAGACAGGTCATACACTTGAGCATAGACAAGTAAGCAGTTCACAAGTCAATTTATCTTTCTGTCTCTTTGAGTCGAACTACGGTGTTCTGACTTCGTCATTGCACGAGAAGATATGTAGGCATAACTTAATAGTTATCGAACAAAAGTCTCTGTATATTCCCCCTCTTCCAGCATTATTCTGTTAAGTCTCATTATCTTAAGCATTGCACTCTTTTCTTACACTGACACTCCTTTTCTTCATTTCACTTTCTAGCACTGACACCTGTATATTCATTTCCAGCTTTGGCACACAAATAGCACTGACATTACTCCTTTTAAACACAAATCTTTTAAGCATGGATCCCGTCGAGTACGACGGACAATCTGGGTGCTAATACCTTCCCAAGTTGTAACCAATCCCCTTTCTCAGTTTCTCTAGTTTGCGACCGTCTTATCCATCTTTTCCTAGGTTTATGAAGAATTACCTTTCCTTCGGGATAAAAATTCCTAGCTATCGACTCTTTTCATCTTCACTTCATTTCCTCCTTTCGCCGACCGTTCGCGCTTGTACCGGGATGCAAATCTTCGGGAGCGACAGCTTGGCGACTCTGCTGGGGACCCTTATATTGCAACCAGGGCTTCTGGTTCGTTTTGTGGGTTCCTCCTAGCACTTGTTTGATTTGTATTTACGGGGGTGTTATGTGCTAATTGTGTTTATTTATTTTCTTTATTTATTTCTTTGTATACATCTTTATTTACTGCTTTCTTTACAGTTTTTTATACATCATACTGTCATTATCATTGTTGGATCTTTCTTCTGTTTTGGTGGGTGGGATTTCATTGAGAGATTAAGGTCCTATACCTGGGACCTGAGTGACACCTAGGCTAGAGTGGTTCATATTCTTTCCCAATCCATTTCGGTCTGGTGCGGGAATATGAAACACGGTTCAGATGTGGGTTTCTTCTTGAGAACTCTGTGCTACAAATTTCCTGTAGTGCTAGGGCTATCTGGGAAGCCTGCTAAGTCTGGATGACCTTTATTATGACCTTCAGAATCTGGGGTGAATTAGAGGAGGATCTTTTATGGTTATTGTAAACACTGTACCTCCAGGTTAGAAGTGTTTACACTTCTCATAACCGATCCAAGTTTGAGGATCCTTGTTCTAGAACATTATATGTGAGGGGGTTGGGTTGTTTACAGGTTTTGCAGGAACCCTGGGCCACATCATACCCTGTTACTGTATTGTTTAAGAATAATTCACTTTGAACAGTTCTTGTGATTAACCCTGGACATGTGACTCTTTATTTGAGTCCCCCACCCTGGTTACTGGATTTCTGAGCCTCCATCAGGACCTTTGAACATATATGGACCTTATAACAAGACAGATAATCAGATCCAGCTCTTGATCACAAACCCTTGCATATCATTTGCATATATCATCATTGCATCATTTAATATTTGTTTATTTGTTTTTCAGGGTATCCACCTCATTATATTTGGTTTGGTTTTGACCCCTTCTACTGCTTAGACCTCTGCTTCAGTTATCTTCTTCAGCATTTGCTTCAACTATCTCCTTCAGCACCTCCATCAGTCTGTTAGAGACTCACCTGCATCAGTCTGTCAGAGACTTACCTCCAGCTTTTCAGTCTGTGATCTTCATCAACATGTGACTTCAGCTTCTTCATCAGCACTCATGGATATTCCAAGGAAAAGCAACATATCTTACCACTTTTTTGAGCCCATATTGGCTGGTATCAGGCAGGTCCAGTCACTTATCACACCTGACCACATCCCACTATTTAGAGAGCATTATGGGGGTATTTTAGACATGGTCATGGATCTTGATTCTTCTCAGAGGAGCATGATCCACACATGCTTGCAGTTTTATGACCCTCCACTCAGATGCTTCACCTTTCCAGATAGATGGGGCCTCTGTTGGAAGAGTTTTCCTTGTTGAATTGAGTGCCTATCAGAAGGGGGATCCCCTTCAACCTAGAGATGACTGCTCCCAGAAGTGAAGAGATAGCAAGGTCATTATATTTGGAGCCTGCCCTCATTGAGCAAAACATGACAACAAAAGCTGGGATTTCTGGCTTACATCTGGACTTCTTGATTTCTCAGGCCACCCTGAAGGCTGCAGTGGGAGAATGGAAGGTATTTTGTGCACTTTTAGCCCTCAGTATATATGGGGTTATATTGTTTGCAGATGAGCCCTAGTTTGTGAGTAAGAATGCCATCCACTTGTTCCTACTGAGGAACCCAATGCCTATATTGCTAGGGGATTTTTACTACTCCATCCATCAGAGAAATGAGAAGAAAAGGGGGAAGCTAGTCAGATGTTGTGCTCCTCTGTTCTACTCTTGGATGCTCAGACACTTTCCTAAATCAGATGCCTTCTTTAACCCCCATCAGCAGAAGAATTGGGCCAAGAGGTTCATTGCCTTAACATCAGATGATATCAGATGGTGCACTCAGAGCACCAAAGGCAAGGATATTATTACCAGCTGTGGGCAATACCCTAATGTGCCTCTAATAGGAGTAAAAGGTTGCATTAATTACAACCCTTTACTGTTTAAGAGACAATTGGGATATGCCTTAGTTCATCCTCCCAGAGGACAAGATTTAGCTGAGACCCTATACTGTGAAGTTCAACCTAACTCAGCTGTTGTCATACAAGCTGCCTGGGCTTCGGACAACATTCAGACCAAAGGGACAGCCATCCTTGGAAGGTGCAACAATATTGCTTCAGCCCAGTACTCTAACTGGTCCCGCACTAGAGCTCAGATCACCAGGATGCCTTTCACCTTGGAAGACACACCTGGACCTTCTACAGTACAGCCTGCAGCAACTGTTAGCCTGGAGGAATTTGAAAAGCTGAAAGAGAGGAATAATCAGCTATCTGAAGCCCTGAAGAAGACTCTCTGGGAGAGAAATGACAGTCATCTGGACATTGAAAGATTTGAAAGGCTCAAGATTGAGCATCTGACCAAGATTGAAAAGACAGATGACTACATAAGGAAAGCAAGGGCAGGAGAGCTGGTTTTGAAGAATGCATGCAAGGAGGCCAAGATTCAGAAAGCTAGGGCTGAGCATTATCTGGAGGAGAGCCAGGATAGGTGGATCAGGATCACCGAAGCCCGTGCACAAGAAGACCAGAAAACTCAAGCCAAGATTGAGCAGCTAGAGGCCAATGAGAAGAAGCAGCAGGAAGCCTTGTTGGCAGCTCAGAAGGAGATATCAGAATTGAAACTCCGGGCGGGGTTAAAGAGATCAAAGGATCAGGACAGGTATAAGAAGCTGACTAATGCCATTGCTACCAGGAACCTCCTCATTAGGTCTATTACAGAGCACCCAGCTGGTCCAGTGATTGAGGCCCTCCTGAAGGAAGTCAGGGAGGATGACTTTGGATTGGATGTCTGATTCTTTTGCTTGTACTTCTTTCTTTTGATGTACTTTTCCTTTGATTGTTGTATTTTGACCCACCACGGGCATGTATTGTAAACAAGTTATGTATTTTCGTCCTTTGTAATATATCAATTTGTTTTATTTATTGGTGGGCTTTATCTCTCAACATCATCAGCATTTCCTCGAGGTCTGGAAAGGTCAAAACCAAAGAACCAAACCAGATACCCTTGGAAGACAAATAAGCATATTGCATTGCATACTAACATTTTCTTTGTTTTGTAGGTTTTTTTTGTTATTTCGTTTCTCACTTTGTTGTGGTTTCAGGAAACATTGCTCGTCGCAGAGTGTTCCCTGTCAACCGTACACACCGGTACCCAACGTGAAACAACCTTCCAGGCATTCAAATGGATCAGGTGCAGCAGGACCTGAATGAAGTAAGAAATCAAATGGCAAACAAAAGGGTTGAAATGAGAAACCAAATGACCCAGTTTATGGCTGTGATGACTGGCTTAGCTCAGAGCCAGGAGAGGCTAAGAGAGCTGGTAGAAAGGCAGACACCTGAAGAGCCCCACCCTGGAACAGGAGGAACCAGCAATAATGAACGAGGGCAGCCTCGCATCGAACCACCAGAGTTCAGGCCCCATTTGAACCCAGATGTTAATATCCCAAGGAATATTCAAGGAAACGATGTTGTAGGCAGGATCTTGCAAGAAGATCCTTAGGAGGAGCAGTTCACCGTTATTGGGGCTGGGGATGAGGTGTATGACCGGAGACTGGATGAGATTGCTGAAAAGCTGAGGTCCTTGGAATCCCATAATTCTTTAGGCTTTGACGTAATGGATATGGGGATGGTAGATGGGGTGAGGATTCCCCACAAATTCGAACCCCCGTTCTTTGAAAAATATAATGGTACCTCCTTCCCGCGTACTCATCTGCAATCCTTCTTAGGGAGACTCATGGCTTATACCATGGACGAGAAGTTATGGATGTTCTATTTTGAGGACAGCCTGACTTGAGCATCAAGAGAATGGTATTCGCATCTGACGAGGGCCACTATAAGATGTTGGAAAGACTTGGCCGAAGCCTTCATCCGGAAATACCAGTACAACTTAGACATGGCTCCCAATAGAACTCTTCTAATGGGCATGTCTCAGTCTTCAAGGGAAAGCTTTCAGGATTATGCTCAGATTTAGAGACAGCTTGCTGCTGCTGTCCAGCCACCCATGTCTCAAAGAGAAATGGCTGACATGTTTATGAACACCTTGCAGGGAACTTATATTGATAGACTCGCTGCTTTTTCTTCCACCAGTTTTGCCGATGTAGTTATAGCTGGTGAGAGAATTGAGAGTCTTTTGAAGATGGGCAAAATCTATGACAATGGTGCAAGTTCCTCCAACAACCCTAGAAAACCTTTTTCAGGACCCCGAAGGGCAGGTGAAACGAATGCTATCCATGCAAGCAGGGGCAGACCCCAGTACTCTCACAGATCAGTAGCAGTCGTTACTATCCCGGCTCCAGCTCCACAACAACCACTTTTTCCTCAACAACAACAACATCACTATCAGCAACAATCTCATTTTCCGCAACAAAGAACGTACAACAATAACAACAACAACCAACAACAACGCCCCTTTCAATATAGGCCATCTCAGGCAAATAGGGTGATTGACCCCATCCCTATGCCTTATGCCGCTCTACTGCCACAACTCCTGAAGCTTAACCTAGTTGAGTTAAGGACGTTGGCTCCGCCAGATCCTCTCAACCTCCCGAAGAATTATGATGCTAATGCCAGGTGTGCCTTTCATTCCAACGCACCTGGTCACAATACCGAGAAATGTAGAGCCAAGCAAATGAAGGTTCAAGATTTGGTTGATTCCAAAGCTCTCAATTTCGCACCTCCTCCGAATATTAACAGAAATCCTATGCCTAATCATGGTGGGCCCAGGATTAATGCCATAGAGGAAGATCAACCATTTGTACTGATTGATAACGTTGCACAGATTCAAACACCGCTGGCAGATGTCAAAGCTCAACTCTTAAGATGCCAGGTGTTCCCGGGCTGTGAGGCCTGCTGCGAATCGTGTAAAACTGCTGTTAATGGTTGTGAGAGGCTAAGGTTCGGCATAGATGGCCTTATCAGAGATGGAATTTTATAGATTACCACAACGGCTCCTTCAACATCAACAACTCTTCCTTCAGCAACAATGGATTCTCCTACAACATCAACAATTCTTTCTTCAGAGATATCAGATCCTCCTACAACTGCAACAACTATCATTCCCACTGATTCATCCACGACTCCAGCAATCACTCCCTCCATTATTTCAACAAACCAAAGTTCAGCAACACTTAATTCTATAACATCAACACCCATCTTATCAACGAAAACGCCTACAACACCAGCAAACACTAATGAAGATGTCTCAACAGTCACGATCTATTATGACCCGGCAAATGTCCATCCCAACAACAATTTCCAACAAACTTCAGTACCTCCTATCAGATCTCCAGTCACAATCTATTACGACCCGCATACCATCACAGTTCCTTCCGCTGCAGCAATCAGTCCGGTCACCATTACGGTACCTGGACCCGTTCCTCATGAAAGCAGTAATGCAATACCTTGGCACTACGTCTCTGATCTCTACTGCGACGGAAAGAAGATCACTCTAGATTCATCAACCTCTTCACCACAAGTTGACAATGTTGGGGGAGGCGGAGGCTTCACCAGAAGCGGACGCCTTTTTGCCTCACAAACACCGAGACCCAATGCTGAAACAGAAGCTGTTGCTAAAGCAAAAGGGAAGAATGTGGTACTTGAAGAGCCAACTATTAAAGAAACTCCGAAGACGTCTTTTGAACAAGAGGTGGACGAGTTCATGAGAATAATCAAAAAGAGTGATTACAAAGTGGTGGACCAGCTTCATCAGACACCCTCCAAAATCTCTATATTATCATTGTTAATGTGTTCTGAAGCCCATAGGAATGCACTGTTGAGGGTCCTGCACGCAGCCTACGTGCCGGAAGAGATTACGATTAATCGGCTGGAAACAGTGGTTACAAATGTTAACACCAGTCACGGACTGGGCATCACAAATTCTAATTTAACGACGGAGGGACGCAATAATAACAAGGCTTTACATATCACCTTAGAATGCAAAGGTGCTATTCTTTCTCATGTACTGGTGGACACTGGGTCCTCGCTCAATGTCCTCCCAAAGAAAGCCTTGGTGAAGCTGGAGTATGATGGTTTGGCATTACGTCCAAGTAACTTGGTAGTGAGAGCATTTGATGGCTCTAAAAGATCAGTGCTTGGAGAGATTGATTTGCCTTAATGATTGGCCCACAAATCTTTAAAACTACTTTCTTCGTGATGGACATACAGCCGGCTTACAACTGTTTGTTGGGTAGACCCTGGATTCACGCCGCTGGCGGTGTTACATCTACCCTTCACCAGATATTAAAATTTGAGTGGGAAGGCCAGATCATCACAATATGTGGGGAGGAAGACATTTTCGTTAGCCAGCTGGCTACTTACAAGTATATAGAGATGGATGGGGAGATCCATGAGACTATGAGTCAGGGATTTGAGGCCCTCAACATCAATGAAGCAACTGCTATGTCTGGAACTTCCATCACTTCATATCAACAAGCCCGGAAGGTTGTTGAGGAAGGTATTGCTCAAGGCTGGGGCAAGTTGCTGCCAATAGAAAAGAAAGATGACAAATTTGGGTTGGGTTACAGACCAACTCGACAAGATCAACCAAAGGCTGCAACAGAGCCCAAATTTGTCAGCAGGGGAATGCTTACCCCGGATGTTGTGAACAGTCTAGAAGACAAGGAAGAAGACGAACGCAACCT
The DNA here is from genome assembly GCA_963966055.1 of Lathyrus aphaca. Lineage (NCBI taxonomy): Eukaryota > Viridiplantae > Streptophyta > Magnoliopsida > Fabales > Fabaceae > Lathyrus > Lathyrus aphaca. The sequence continues at coordinate 389,248,175 of OZ014519.1, read as the reverse complement.
GGAAAACTGGATACGTCTAAGGATCCCGGGGAACCAAGTCTCTAACTGGTCTTCCCAGGAAATTATAAGAGTTACTCCTGCAGAGTAATTATTATTTCCTGTCTTTTAAGCAAGCATCAAGTCGTGCATCTTATCCAAGGTGTCAGGACTCATTTTGTAATCGAGCCATCTTGTATTTTGTGCAAACGATCAATTAATGAATATCAGGACATCTTTTGCAAACGAGTCTCTCTTTTTCGCTCACTGTTTTTCATTTTTCATTTTTTGTACAAAATAATAAAATGGCAATGTTTTCAAATAATAACTTCATTTTCACTTTTTCTAAGCAAGATAAAACTGATCACTAAAATGAACAAATCTAAACCCTTACAGAGAGTCCCCTCTAGACTGCACCGACAACGACACTGCTATGACTTCGTATGACTTTGACAATCCGATTAATCAAGCCGATGAAGGGGTTGAAGAAGATTATGAGCTACCTGAAGAGCTAGCCAGATTGCTAAGGCAAGAGGAGAAGGTTATCACTCCTCATCAGGAGGAAGTTGAGATAGTTAATCTTGGTACCGAAGAAGACTTGAAAGAAGTGAAGATAGGGGCCCGTCTGCAAGATTCAGTGAAGGAACAACTTATCAACATGCTGCGAGAGTACGTTGATGTCCTTGCTTGGTCCTACCAATACATGCCAGGTCTGGATATCGACATTGTTATGCACAAGCTGCCAATAAAAGAAGACTGTCCTCCAGTTAAATAGAAGCTACGCCGTACTCATCCGGATATGGCCATGAAGATAAAAGAAGAGGTACAAAAACAGTGGGACGTCGGTTTCCTCGCTGTAACTAGTTACCCGCCGTGGGTTGCTAACATTGTACCAGTGCCTAAGAAGGATGGCAAAGTACGAATGTGTGTGGATTACCGGGATCTGAATAGAGTCAGCCCGAAGGATGACTTCCCTTTACCTCACATTGACGTATTGGTCGACAACACGGCACAGTTCTCGGTATTTTCCTTCATGGATGGATTTTCAGGATATAATCAGATCAAGATGTCACCTGAAGACATAGAGAAGACAACTTTCATCACACCCTAGGGCACATTCTGTTATAAGGTAATGCCGTTCGGACTGAAGAATGCTGGTGCCACTTATCAACGGGCTATAGTAACATTATTCCACGACATGATCCACAAAGAAATTGAATGTTATGTGGATGACATGATTGCCAAGTCCCTCACAGAAGAATACCACCTGGTAAATCTGTTGAAGTTGTTCAAGCGTCTGAGGAAGTACCAGCTAAAGCTAAACCCTAACAAATGCACATTTGGGGTACGTTCCGGTAAGCTGCTGGGGTTCATTGTAAGTGAAAAGGGAATTGAAGTTGATCCTGAAAAAGTCAAGGCCATTCAGGAGATGCCTACACCTAAGACTGAAAAGGAAGTTCGGGGGTTCTTAGGTAGATTGAACTACATATCACGATTCACATCTCACCTTACTGCAACCTGTGAGCCCCTGTTCAAGTTGTTAAGGAAAGAACAAGCGGTCAGGTGGAATGAAGACTGCCTGAAGGCTTTTGACAAAATCAAGGAGTACTTACAAGAACCTCCAATCCTTATGCCTCCAGTTGAAGGAAGACCTCTAATAATGTACTTGACGGTATTAGAAGGATCAATGGGGTGTGTGTTGGGCCAGCATGACGAGTCTGGTCGAAAAGAGTATGCAATATACTACCTAAGCAAAAAGTTTACCGACTGTGAACAACATTATTCACTGCTCGAGAAAACTTGTTGTGCTTTAGCGTGGGCTGCTCGCCGACTAAGGCAGTATATGTTGACCCACACTACCTTATTGATCTCAAAGATGGATCCAGTCAAGTACATATTTGAGAAGCCAACACTTACCGGAAGGGTTGCTAGATGGCAAATGATTCTGACAGAATATGACATTAAGTACACATCTCAAAAGGCCATCAAAGGCAGTGTACTGTCTGACTATCTGGCTGAGAAACCCATTGATGATTACCAGCCAATGAGATTTGACTTCCTTGATGAAGACATCAGGTTCCTAAAAGAAAAAGATCAGGAAGAGCCTATTAACACTGAAGGGCCTGACCCAGAAGAAGAATGGACAATGATGTTTGATGGGGCTATTAACATGAATGGTCATGGAGTTGGTGCAGTGCTCATTACACCTAAGGGAGTTCATATGCCTTTCTCGGCAAAACTCACATTTGCATGCACTAACAATGAAGCTGAATACGAAGCCTGTATCATGGGTCTTGAGGAAGCCATTGACCTCAGGATCAAGACTTTAACTGTATTCGGAGATTCAGCTTTGGTAATCAATCAGACCAACGGCAAATGGTACACTCACCAGGAGCATCTAATTCTATACCACGACTATACGAGGAGATTACTGACTTTCTTCACAATAGTCAAACTTGAGTATATCCCTCGAGACGAAACCAGTTCGCAGATGCTCTGGCTACCATTTCCTCCATGATCAAAGTTCAAGCTGCCAACTTTGTGCCTCGGATTTCAGTATCCAGACTTGACAGACCAGCATACGTATTATTTGTGGACGTCGCTGAAGATGACAAGCCTTGGTTCCATGACATCATGTGCTTCTTAGAGGATCAAACATACCCACCTGGGGCATCATCCAATGATAAGAAGACATTAAGAAGGCTGGCTGGTAGTTTCTTCTTGAATTCTGATGGTTCTTTGTACAAGAGGAACTTTGATATGGTGCTTCTTAGATGTGTTGATAAGAAAGAGGCAGACTTACTGATGCACGAGGTGTATGAAGGATCTTTCGGTACCCGTGCTGGAGGACACGCAATGGCTAAAAAGTTGTTAAGATCAGGTTACTACTGGATCAAAATGGATACAGACTATTGTGCCTATGCCAGAAGGTGCCACAAATGCCAGATCTACGTAGATAAGGTACATGTGCCTTCGAATCCTTTGAACGTAATGTCTTCACCTTGGCCCTTTGCCATGTGGGGCATTGACATGATCGGAAAGATTGATCCGACTGCTTCAAATGGCCACAGATTCATCCTGGTAGCCATTGATTACTTCACCAAATGGGTTGAAGCAGCTTCGTATGCAAATGTCACCAGACAAGTGGTAGCCAGATTCCTGAAGAGAGACATCATTTATCGGTATGGAGTACCCGAGCGAATCATTACTGATAATGGTTCCAACTTGAACAATAAAATGATGGCAGAACTGTGTCGGGACTTCAAGATTCAACATCACAACTCTTCTCCTTACATGCCAAAGATGAATGGCGTTGTTGAGGCAGCTAACAAGAATATCAAGAAGATTGTGCAAAATATGGTGGTTACATACAAAGACTGGCATGAGATGCTACCATTTGCCTTGCATGGGTACCGTACCTCAATCAGAACATCCACTGGGGCAACTCCGTATCAGCTTGTGTACGGCATGGAGGCAGTCCTACCTGTTGAAGTTGAATTACCCTCTTTACGGGTTCTGATGGATGTCAAGCTGAGCGAAGCAAAATGGGTCCGATCTCGGTACAATCAACTGAATTTGATCGAAGAAAAGAGATTAGCTGCAATCTGTCGTGGGCAGCTGTATCAGAAGAGAATGAAGAATGCCTTCGATCAGAAAGTCAGACTTCGGGAATACCAAGTAGGAGATCTTGTGCTGAAAAGACTCCTTCCTCCTTATACAGACCACATGGGCAAGTGGACTCCGAATTACGATGGTCCATTCATAGTAAAGAAGGTTTTCTCCGGTGGAGCACTGATGCTCACTATTATGGATGGTGAAGATTTCTTATCCCCTGTGAATTCAGATGCAGTTAAAAAATACTTCGCATAAAATGACCCGCTGGACATAAAAACAGAATCAAAGTCCAGGAAACAATAGGTCATCCCGGCGAGTCAAAAACAGAATAAAAGACTCGGGCAAAAATAAGGGAAGAATAAAGAAAAATGTACACTCGCTGAGTTGAAAAGCCGCATTGGACAGCTCAGGCAAAAATGGGTATCCCGGTGGATTGAAAACCCGAAAGGGCGATCCACGCAAAATAAGGGAATAAGCGAACAATTGTATTCTGAATTCGTATGTGTCGCTTACGACTTGGCAAGCTTCGAAAGGTTAAAGCCTCAGTCAGAATCAACTCTCTTCAGAAAGCAAGATGAGAAGAACATCAAGGTCATACGGGTCATAGCAAAGGGATGCTCACTAAAGCATCGTCAACATTGCCAGAACCTTCATTTTTCTCAATTTGTAACAATCTCCTCATTTCAGGGGATTTGTTTCTTTGACTGTACTTGCCAATTCAGGGCACCCAGATTAATAAAATCAGATTTTCAGTCACACTTCGTCTTGTACATTTTATTTCATTTGCAAAAAATGTCCAATATCCTTGATATAACTGTTGCATAAAAACAGATGTGCCTTTCTAATCCCATGCTTGCAGGAAATATATTTTACTTCCAGGAATATCTAACTCCTATGACGAAATTCGGTAAGTGATACCTCGGGATACTGGTGCGTTTCTTTGTCTTAACAGGATTGCAGTATCTGGAATACATTCCCCCAGCAAGATTGCCAAAGCACCACTCCTCCAGCACATCTTCAGGCAGCGTCAGAAAATGCTCATTTCCCTAGCTGAGTTTTCAAGTCTCCTCATCCTCAGCAGGATCCCCACAAAAATCTCTAGGAAGATCATTCAGTGATTTTCCCTCCCTACAAAGCGCCAGATCTCTCATCATCAGCAAAGACAGGGAACCATCTCCCCACAGAGCTCCAGCCTCTTCCCAGAAGAGCAATGTCTGAATTTCCCACACAACAAAGTGACGAAAGCTTCCTCATCCCCAGTTGGGTTATCTCATTACCGGATAGATCTATCAGTGATCTAATTCCCTAAGCAGAGTCGTATATTTTATCAGATCTACCAATGGTCTCATCCCCAACTGTAATATCCTTTCAAGAAGATCGGTCAGAGATCTCCACAAGCAGCAGGATCCGAATCCCGGATCGGTTTCTTTTGCATAATCATAGCATTCTCATCATAAATCACCACAAAAGTGTAGCATTCCGTCTAATACGGAGTATTACGGCAAAAATCAAACATATTGCATAATCACAAGTCAGGTTCGAACTCGTCACCTGTAAATACCAACAGCACCTCATCAGCAATATACAAAAATACCTCTCAATTTCCCCAACAAAAAGCCAAAGCGTCCCCTTTGCACTCTCCAACACAAATACATGTTTATATATACTCATTCGACACTCGTCCGTGTCATATCATTCCCTTGCAGATATAAGCCACAAATATCCTTTTTGAATACAAAAACTTACATACTCTTTTGACACCCGTCCGTGTCACCATTCCCCAACATGGTTACCCAAACACTTATTATAATACACTCTCATTGACACCCTTCCGTGTCATCCTATCCCCACAAGTTGCCTGAATACCTTTTACACTTATAAGTTCATAACTTATACACTTTCTCTTCTGACACTCATCTGTGTCACCTTTCCAGCAAGTTGAACACTCATCCGTGTCTTGCTCATGCTTCAAAATGCTTATTTTTACTCATATAGATACTCATCCGTATCTTGCATACACACTTATTTCCCCTTATAGTTAACACTCGACCGTGTTCTTTGTTAACCAGTTGATACTCGTCCGTATCATCATCTCTGAACATGCGTCAGCGTTGTTTATACCGATACTCGTCTGTATCGTAGTCTTAAGGATACTCGTCCGCATTTTTAATTTATACACAGTGTCAAACACTTATACCTTTGCTTCTTAAAAGCGTAAGCACTCGTCCGTGTTTACCATTCCCCAGTAAGGTAATCTTTCTGTTATCTGACATCCGTCCTATGTCATGATACTTTCGGCAGCCGTACCCTGCCAGATGATCGTCCTTCACCTTTGGATGACCGTCCCTCATCCCTTTCCCCAGTGGAGTCTCCATTATTGGAACCCTTTTCTATCTGGCATTCGTCCTATGTCGTGATATTTAGCAGCCGTCCCCTGCTAGGTGATCGTCCTTCACCTTTTTGATGATCGTCCTTTATCATTTTATCTGATGGTCGTCCCCATCGTTGATTTTGTTATCTGACATTCTTCCTATGTCATGATAAACCCCGAGAGCAGCCGTACCCTGCTAGGTTATTGTCCTTCACCTTTTCTATGATCGTCCTTCATCATTTTATTCGATGGTCGTCCCCATCGTTGATCTTGTTATCTGACATTTGTCCTATGTCATGATAAACCCCGAGAGCAGCCGTACCCTGCTAGGTGATCGTCCTTCACCTCATGATGATCGTCCTTCATCATGCTTATCTGATGGCCGTCCCCATCATCGACCTTTTCTATCTGACATTCGTCCTATGTCGTGGTAAAGAGCAACTGTCCCCAGCTAGGTGATCGTCCTTCACCTTTTGATGACCGTCCCTCATCAATTTTTCATTTATTCTTTGAACCGATGGCCGTCCCCATCGTTGTTTACTTTACTTTGCAAACCTGATGGCCATCCCCATCATTGCCTTTACCTTTAACCCCCAGAGAATCTTTTTTCTTTACCTGATGGTCGTCCCCATCATGGTCTCTTTATTTCCTCAGTATGTCGGCCGTCCCCGCCATTGCTTTATCCCCAACAGGCGTCCTCTGCTCGATGGTCATCCTCCATCGCCCGCACTTTATAATCATACTATAATTTCCTTTTACAATTTATATCCCTTTTCTTCTTCTCCCCAGTGAGTGCAAATTCTGGACTGTCTTTGGTATTCAACCATAAGTTATCTTGTTTGCCTGTAAGCCGTCACTTACATCCTACACATCTAACTCATGCTTGAATAGGGGCAGCTGTAAACACCCTAAATTTTCCCTTACTAAGTTCACACCATGGTTGTGATCTTTCATACTTGCATTAGTTTAAGCATATCATTTCATATTGCATTTTTGTTTCACTGCATTAGTTCAAGTTCATCTGCATCTAGGGTTTGTGATCTGAGCAATTCAAGATCCATCTGAGCCACTCCAAAGGTCTCCAATCATTTCAAAAGGGTCCATGTATTTTCAATCATCATATTATATCCTTCAAAGATCAAGGAAGTCAAAGAATCACAAGAACTTGCACAACATGGAAGTAGAGCTAGGGTTTCACTACTCAGATGACCTGAAATTAGGGTTTTGGTTTCAGAGGCCATAACTCCAAATTTTTTGGTCATTCTTGTTTCTATTGGTCTCAATATGTTATAAGGATCATGTGTACCAAGTTTGATGAAGAAATTCATTGTGGAAGTCATCTGATCACTGGGTAACTTCTTGAGCAAGTCAGAGCAAAATCAGGGCATCTGAGGCCCCTATCCATGGAACCAAAAAGGACTTTTTTTTATCAAATTGAGGTTATATGATCTTTATTTGATCATTGAAGTGCTTGGAAGTTCACAAAGTTGAAGAAATTTGAGCTAAACCAAAAGTCGCCAAAAATGGAAATGACTTGTAATGGAAACTTTCCATTTTGGGAAAGTATTTCAACCTCCTCTTTCTCAACCAAAAATGCTTCAAATGAAAAATTGTTGGTCATGAAAGTTGTAGATTGGATCATTCCTTTTCAAAAAGTACAAGAACAAGATCTAATTCATTTTGTAACTCAAGATATGGCTTGTCAAAGTTGGCAAAAATCCCATAATTTTCAAGAATGCACCAAAAGGGATTCTTTGCAAAAATACTTGCCAAGGCTTTTTGTGACTTCAAACACACTTCAATGTATCATAACATCATAATTCATTGCCTCTAGATCAGAATTTCCCAAAGAATTGCAAGATTACATGCCTTGAACATCAAGATTTCTCAAAAGGGCCAAAACATCACATAATTGCAAAAGGTCCCATAACTTTGCTCCCACTTGCTGGGGTTAGGGTTCTTTTGATTGCATTTTCAATTTTTTATCTTGTCATTTGCTTCTGTTTTTTTGAGTTTTGCATCTCATGTTGCATGAAAACCCTAATTTCTCATCTTCCTTTGCATACCTCTTGCATATGCTTGCATTCATGAACTTGCCATGACATTTTATGCATTCACATGACATATAAGACATCTTAGGACACATTAGACTCATGCTTGATAATTTCCTCATCCATTTTCCATGTTATGCATTCATTACATTCCATGAGCATTCATGAACTTTCATGCTTCTTTCATGCCCCATTTGCATCCTCATCACTTGTATGATCATCCATAATTCTTGGCATACATTTGCATCATCTCTTAGTATCATTTACATCATAAATATGCTTCTGGTTTTGGTTTGCACCTTTGCATTCATTTCATTTTCATTTCATTCCTTTCTCTTATGCTAACTTTTCAGGTGGTAAGTACTTTGAGAAGTGAATTTGCCTTCACTTCTCACATTCTATTCCCATATCTTTCATGCATCCTTGCTTCATTTTGCTTGTGCCTTAGAGTGAGCTTGCTCATTCATCTTTTCTATCCACTTTCCTTCTTCAAGAAACTTATCTTCTTAAGTGAAGTAAGTTAACTTGTTTCTTCTGCTTCTCCTCCTTTCATCTGCTTCTTCCTTGGTGGCTTTTCTTGAAGATCTCTTGCAAGCCTCATAAACCCTAGTAACACCCAAGCATGTTAACAATTAGGGTTTGATTAGTCCCCCATTAGTTTTACCTTTGTGTCTTCTTTTGTGTCTCTCTTCTCATCTCATAATTAGAGACTAAACCTTCAAGGTTTTAAGGCTTTGTGATTAATATTATGCCTGCATCCTTCTATTTGGATGGAGTGTATAAATTTAATCCTAAGTGTTAAACCCTTAATGTGTTTAAATCTCTTAATCAATTCACCTAATAATTACTAAGACATTAAGCTTGTAACTTGGGCCTTGCATTAGGGTTCTAATTCTTCCTTAATTGGTTAAGAAGGACTAACCCTAGTGTTAATGGACAAGTCCCCCTCAAGTTGTCTTACAAACCATAAAATTCACTTCTTAACCTTACCATTAACTAAAATATACTTTAATAAAGGCCTTGTTTTGTCATGAGGTTAAACCCTAATCATGGATTAAGTTGAGGTATCTTCCTCAGCTTAAATATTCTCATCTATTATCCTCTATTAGGATGGTGTAATGGGTCCATTAAATCCTTGATTATGGCTTAAACTCATTACTTAACACTAAACAAAAACTCCAAAAAATCATCTAAATAATTGCAAGTAGGTTAATGATCTTAATCCTACATCATTGTGATTAAGTGTGAGGTGCTTACTTCAAACTTAAGGTATTCTCATTAACCCTAATCAGAGGGAGGATGTGATGAGTTTACTAACCCTTGGTTTAGGTTTCAGCTCATTTTCTTATGACAAACACAAAAGGCAATAAAAGATTGAAAATACCAAAAACAAACAATAATCGTCTCCTCCGGGATTCCTTTCTCACCTTATTCACTCATAAACGAGAACTTGCTTCTTCCGTCTAATGCAAGACAGTTTGCACCTTAGCCAGACAGGTCATACACTTGAGCATAGACAAGTAAGCAGTTCACAAGTCAATTTATCTTTCAGTCTCTTTGAGTCGAACTACGGTGTTCTGACTTCCTCATTGCACGAGAGAATAGGTAGGCATAACTTAACAATTATCGAACAAAAGTCTCTGTATATTCCCCCTCTTCTAGCATTATTCTTTTAAGTCTCATTGTCTTGAGCATTGCACTCTTTTCTTACACTGACACTCCTTTTCTTCATTTCACTTTCCAGCACTGACACCTGTATATTCTTTTCCAGCTTTGTCACACAGATAGCACTGACACTACCCCTTTTAAACACAAATCTTTTAAGCGTGGATCTCGTCGAGTACGACGAACAATCTGGGTGCTAATACCTTCCCAGGTTGTAACCAACCCCATTTCTCAGTTTCTCTGGTTCGCGACGGTCTTATCCATCTTTTTCTAGGTTTATGCAGCATTACCTTTCCTTCGGGATAAAAATGCCTAGCTGGCGACTCTTTTCATCTTCACTTCATTTCCTCCTTTAACCGACCGTTCGCGCTTATACCGGGATGCAAATCTTCGGGAGCGACAGCATGGCGTAAACACCCCAAATTTCCCCCCACTAAGTTCACACCATGGCTTGTGATCTTTCATACTTGCATTAGTTTAAGCATATCATTTCATATTGCATTTTTGTTTCACTGCATTAGTTCAAGTTCATCTGCATCTAGGGTTTGTGATCTGAGCAATTCAAGATCCATCTGAGCCATTCCAAAGGTCTCCAATCGTTTCAAAAGGGTCCATTTATGTTCAATCATCATATTATATCCTTCAAAGATCAAGGAAGTCAAAGAATCACAAGAACTTGCACAACATGGAAGTAGATCCAGGGTTTCGCTTCTCAGATGACCTGAAATTAGGGTTTTGGTTTCAGAGGCCATAACTCCAAATTTTTTGGTCATTCTTGTTTCTATTGGTCTCAATATGTTATAAGGATCATGTGTACCAAGTTTGATGAAGAAATTCATTGTGGAAGTCATCTGATCACTGGGTAACTTCTTGAGCAAGTCAGAGCAAAATCAGGGCATCTGAGGCCCCCATCCATGGAACCAAAAAGGATTTTTTTATCAAATTGAGGTTATATGATCTTTATTTGATCATTGAAGTGCTTGGAAGTTCACAAAGTGAAGAAATTTGAGCTAAACCAAAAGTTGCCAAAAATGGAAATGACTTGTAATGGAAACTTTCCATTTTGGGAAAGTATTTCAACCTCCTCTTTCTCAACCAAAAATGCTTCAAATGAAAAATTGTTGGTCATGAAAGTTGTAGATTGGATCATTCCCTTTCAAAAAAGTACAAGAACAAGATCTAATTTATTTTGAAACTCAAGATATGGCTTGTCAAAGTTGGCAAAAATCCCATAATTTTCAAGAATGCACCAAAAGGGATTCTTTGCAAAACTACTTGCCAAGGCTTTTTGTGACTTCAAACACACTTCAATGTATCATAACATCATAATGAATTGCCTCTAGATCAGAATTGCCCAAAGAATTGCAAGATTACATGCCTTGAACATCAATATTTCTCAAAAGGGCCAAAACTTCACATAATTGCAAAAGGTCCCATAACTTTGCTTCCACTTGCTGAATTGCCTCAAGATTAATTTTGTGGACATCCTTGAACTCAGCTTCACATGGACATGCCAAAAATCCAGCTGCATCCCTGCCCATACCTCAAGTACACAAGTTGGTGAATTTTTGCAAGAAGGCCATACCAATCACCATAGGCAACAACCACTTCTCTGACCTATCACAACTTGATATGTGGACCAAATGCTGATCATAACACACAACATTGCAAGCTGAAACCTAAGATTGATCAAGTTCCCAAAATCTCTCCCTCTTGCATTTTCCTTCGAAACTCTCAGCTCACTAACTCAAACTCAAAACCAACTCCACCATTCATCTCAAAATCATCCACTGATCACAAAGCAACCACAAAAATAGCCAGAAACACACCATACACAAAACATGATTCTCATCCAGTTGAGGTGCAATCTCATAAACCAGCCACTCTCAAGGTCTTCCAAGCATCAAAGCTTCTTCAGGAAGGTCATTAGAGTCAGCTTGCACAAGAGAAGCAGCCTGAAAGCTCCAAACTGAGGAAAGCTCAGGTAGCTTCTTCAAACATTTTTCCAGAAGTGTTAGTTTAAGTGTTTAGATTGATCTTCATGCTTTGCTGATCACCATGATGTGTTTATTTTTAAGATTGGTTGAGAAATGAGCATGTATGCATGTTCTGAAAGTTTCACCATTTTTTATCTTTTCTTCGAATCATGAGTTTGATGAGGAATAAATGTGATTTGAGGGTGGATTTGAGTTTAGGGGAGTGAGGGGAGTTGATCTGGAGCTTTAGAGCTCCAGAAATAGCCTAGGGAGGGAGTTGGAAATTTTCAGGTGAGGATGTCTCTGAAGTCGAATGGAGCTCTTCTCCGGTGACCTGAAAGTCATTAATGTCTTAATTAGGTTTAGGGTTTCATTTGAATTATGGCCGTAGGATTTAGCTTCCCCGCGTGTTTGAATGGCCCATATGCTATCATTAAACCCTAATTGTTTTAATTAATTTAATTAACTGAAATTAGCTGAGTTTGAATTTCGTCCCTTGGATTTGGCGCCAGGTCAACCCTCATTTTCCCAGTTTCAATCTAAACCACTGGATCATCATACTTCTGTTTTATTTAATTTTATTTTCATTTTTTCTTATTTATTTTGTACCATTTAATTAAAATAGCTAAAAATTTCAAAAAAATATTTTTATTCTGCATTTTTACTTCAAATAATTTTCTCAACCCAAAAATATTTTTATTTTTATTTTTTGCATTAAAAAATCATTTTTAAAACATTTAAAGGTTTATTTTAATTAATTAATGAGAATTAATTAATTAAAATATGATTTAGGTTTCTAAAAATCCCCAAAAAATTCATATTGCATCTTTAAACATTTAAAGAGATTTTCATACCATCCACACAAATTTCGTTTTGGTTTTGAACCATCTTTGATAATTTTCTTGAATTTAGGGTTCATAAAATTCACATTTTAGAACCCTAACTTCAAGAATTATTTTCTGCCTAACCAAGAATGGTATGACAATGATTCTTTTTGCATTGATCTTCATTTGACATGTAGTTTCTAGCATAATTTTTTCACAAATTTCTTCTGCCTTTTTGAATTGATTTGCATTTTTTCCCTTTAGGTGCCTTAAAACCCTAGAAAACTTAGAAAAATCATAACTTCCTTAGGGTTAGGAGTTAGGTCTTCTCCTTTGGGGTATGATATCATATGGGGATAGGGTTCTTTTGATTGCATTTTCAATTTTTTATCTTGTCATTTGCTTCTATTTTTATGAGTTTTGCATCTCAAGTTGCATGAAAACCCTAATTTCTCATCTTCCTTTGCATACCTTTTGCATATGCTTGCATTCATGAACTTGTCATGACATTTTATTCATTCACATGATATATAAGACATCTTAGGACACATTAGACTCATGCTTGATCATTTCCTCATCCATTTGCCATGTTATGCATTCATTACATTCCATGAGCATTCATGAACTTTCATGCTTCTTTCATGCCCCATTTGCAACATCTCATAAATATGCTTCTGGTTTTAGTTTGCACCTTTGCATTCATTTCATTTTCATTTCATTCCTTTCTCTTATGCTAACTTTTCATGTGGTAAGTACTTTGAGAAGTGAATTTTCCTTCACTTCTCACATTCTCTTCCCATATCTTTCATGCATCCTTGCTGCATTTTGTCGTGCCTTAGAGTGAGGTTGCTCATTCATGTTCTCTATCCACTTTCCTTCTTCAAGCAACTTATCTTCTTAAGTGAAGTAATTTAACTTGTTTCTTCTGCTTCTCCTCCTTTCATCTGCTTCTTCCGTGGTGGCTTTTCTTGAAGATCTCTTGCAAGCCTCATAAACCCTAGGAACACCCAAGCATGTTAACAATTAGGGTTTGATTAGTCCCCCATTAGTTTTACCTTTGTGTCTCTCTTCTCATCTCATAATTAGAGACTAAACCTTCAAGGTTTTAAGGCTTTGTGATTAAGATTATGCCTGCATCCTTCTATTAGGATGGAGTGTATAACTTTAATCCTAAGTGTTAAACCCTTAATGTGTTTAAATCTCTTAATCAATTCACCTAATAATTACTAAGACATTAAGCTTGTAACTTGGGCCTTGCATTAGGGTTCTAATTCTTCCTTAATTGGTTAAGAAGGACTAACCCTAGTGTTAATGGACAAGTCCCCCTCAAGTTGTCTTACAAACCATAAAATTCACTTCTTAACCTTACCATTAACTAAAATCCAGTTTAATAAACGCCTTGTTTTGTCATGAGGTTAATCCCTAATCATGGATTAAGTTGAGGTATCTTCCTCAGCTTAAATTTTCTCATCTATTATCCTTCTATTAGGATGGTGTAATGGGTCCATTAAATCCTTGATTATGGCTTAAACTCATTACTTAACACTAAACAAAAACTCCAAAAAAACATCTAAATAATTGCAAGTAGGTTAATGATCTTAATCCTACATCATGGTGATTAAGTGTGAGGTGCTTACTTCATACTTAAGGTATTCTCATTACCCATAATCAGAGGGAGGATGTGATGAGTTTACTAACCCTTGGTTTAGGCTTAAGCTCATTTTCTTATGACAAACACAAAAGGCAATAAAAGATTGAAAATACCAAAAACAAACAATAATCGTCTCCTCCGGGATTCTTTTCTCACCTTATTCATTCATAAACGAGAACTTGCTTCTTCCGTCTAACGCAAGACAGTTTGCACCTGAGCCAGAAAGGTCATACACTTGAGCATAGACAAGAAAGTAGTTCACAAGTCAATTTATCTTTCAGTCTCTTTGAGTCGAACTACGGTGTTCTGACTTCCTCATTGCACGAGAGGATACATATGCATAACTAAACAATTATCGAACAAAATTCTCTGTATATTCCTCCTCTTCCAGCATTATTCTTTTAAGTCTCATTGTCTTGAGCATTGCACTCTTTTCTTACATTGACACTCCTTTTCTTCATTTCACTTTCCAGCACTGACAACTGTATATTCATTTCCAGCTTTGGTACACAGATAGCACTGACACTATCCCTTTTAAACACAAATCTTTTAAGCGTGGATCCCGTCGAGTACGACCGACAATCTAGGTGCTAATACCTTCCCAGGTTGTAACCAACCCCCTTTCTCAGTTTCTCTTGTTCGCGACGGTCTTATCCATCTTTTCCTAGGTTTATGCAGCATTACCTTTCCTTCGGGATAAAAATGTCTAGTTGGCGACTCTTTTCATCTTCACTTCATTTCCTCATTTCGCCGACCGTTCGTGCTTGTACCGGGATGCAAATCTTCGGGAGCGACAAAGTTCAGTGAATATCAATCATGAGGGGTTTTATCATGGTTTATCAAATCAGTTCGAGTTGGAATTTCCATATGGGGTTCTATCGTTTTTTTAACTAATTTGGCTTTACAAGAATTCTACCGGGATATTGGAGTAATTTGAATATCAGGATTTGATCTGTTCCAGAGACTTGGTTTGTTTTCATCAAAATTTGGGGTCCTCTTATATTTAATCATCTACTCCTTGGAAGGACGAAGGCTTGTCGACATCATCCATCTGATTCAAAGCCGATTAAATAGGGGTTGTTGTCGTACCCTAAATTTTGACTCAGCACCGTGTCAACATGGTAAAAGGTATTCTTCCTACACTGGTCAATTTCTACGACCCGATGTACCACTGCTTTACATTTCTAGATTATCAGTTATGCCTAACATTGGAATAGCACTCTAAGTTGATAGGAATCCCTATTAATGAGAAAATTCAATTCTCCGGATTGGAAGGAATGCCGAGATAATCAACAATTGTCAGGAATCTTGCTTTGGAAGAGTCAGAAGTAAGAGCTCATTGGACTACCAAGGAAGGAATCAAGGGTATGCCCTCCAAATTTATGATTGAGAGAGCATTATACTTTGCCAGTGTGTAACACGGTGGGAGAACTGACTTTAGTTATGTTGCGGATAGCAAGAGTCGCCACCGACTTTTATTTTATCCAAAGGAAAGGCATAAAAGAACAGGAAAGACCTTTTAAAAGATTTTTGGGTTCGGGGGGTAGGTTATGTAAAGGGAAGGTGTTAGCACCCTTTATATCCATGGTTATCCATGGGCTCTTAGTTACTTAGCTCACTTTAAAATGTTTTTGAAATGTGAAGTGTGTGAATAGAATTTTCTTTAAGTATTTTATAATGATCCATGTACGGATATATATAAAGTCTTTGTTTTGAAAATTTGTTTGAAAATGTGAAGTGTTTGAAATGTTTTTGAAAAGTGAGCAAGTACATAAGAGGAACTTACCCTAAGTTAAGTCTTTTCTGTTCTTAAATATCCTTTAAGTGGTAAGACTATCCCTATTATTAAGGAATAGGTAGTCATTACCTTGGATGTAAGGGACAAGTGAAGGGACAACTGTTATTTAGGCAACTGTAAGGTGTATAAGCAATTCGAAGGGACTTATCATCTTTATTCGAAAGGGACAAGATCATTACGAAGGCAACCATGAAGGGACTTGATCTTTTTATCTGTTTAAGGGACTAGATGATATGAGATGAGGGACTTTGCTTTACACCTTACTTGACCTTTTGTTTAGGCAACTTGAGAGGTAACCCTTAAGAAGTGAGATGGCGATCCAGGATCGACTTACGTGTGTGAGTGTACCAATTCAAATATTTATCTTGAGATTTAATGATCTAAATTTAATTTTACATACAAACATGTTTTACACTCCCTATTTTACTAACCATAGCATTTAAAAATAAATAATAAAAATTACTACAACTATTACATGAGGGATACAATTACATTATAATAATTAAAATAAGTAAATAAATAAATAAATAATTGGGTTAGTAATAATAATAATAATAATAAAATAAACAATCACATAATAGGTAAATAAATAAATAAAGAGGGTTAATAGTAATAAAATAAATAAGAATAAGATGAAAGAATTAGCATAATGATAAAAGTTCAATTTTAAATAAATAATTATTTTTAAGGTTTTTAATTAATAATAGAAATAAATGATAAATATTAACAAAATATGACTAATAGTCTAATTATTTTAATTTTATATACATATTAAAAAAAAATATTTCATTATAATTAAATAAACATATACAAATAATAAATTATATTCATAAAAATAAAATTAAGTTTTTTTTTTATTATTTAGAAAAATAAGTTAGGGTTAATTAATTAATTAAACTATTTACATTATTTATATAAAACTATGTATAATGATAATATAAACAAATAATAAAAATAAATGCACATAATTAACATTTATATACAAATATTAATATTTATAAAATAATTAGGGTTTTTTAAAATAAATTAGGGTTCATGAGTTTAGAAAATAGAATTAGGGTTTTATATGAAATATTAGGGTTTATATAAAAATAATTAGGTTTTAATATAATTTATTTATTTATACAAAATAATATAATATATATAATAAGATAAATATTAAGTAATTTTAATAAAGTTTAAATTTAAGAAAAAAAATATGAATTTGAAATCATACAAAATAATATAAACATTTTATTTTAATTATTTATCATTTAATTAAATCAATTATAATATATATTAAACAAAAATAAAATGAAAGAAAATATGAACAAAAACATACCTGGGGCTGGGATTCGAACCCAGTCCCTAGGCTTTCACACCCTCAAGACCAACAAGCCAGCCACTGGGCTACGCGCGCGCAGGTGATATGGAATGGATGCTAAGTTGTTTTGTTTCTTCACCTGTAAAAATCATAACAAAAAGCAAAACAAAACAAAAGGGCCTGGGGGATTCGAACCCAGGACCTTGAACATCACACATACGTGCATCAACCAACTGAGCCAGGCTATATCAATTGAAATAATATCAACACTAAATCATAAAATATTATAACAAATTTTTGAATACAAATTTTGGCGCGCTGACTTCATCTTCAACCTTGGAATTTCGCAGGTTTTCCTGCAAAATTTACTGGGAAATTTCCTGCGAATCTTCTTGCGTTCTTGAACCTGCGAATTCCATACACGGCCAAATACACATGATTTTGTCAAATTGTTAGCACAAACATGATCCCTGCACTTCACTGAATTGATCTATGGTTTCAAAATGCATTAATATCCATTAAATCAGAAAACCCTAAATCATAAGGTATGAACCCTAAGATGGCATCTAACGATTTATCCACTGTTTCTCCAAGATTTTTGCCCAGAATCCATCACAAGCTTCAACTAACCAAGAATCAATAAACAAAATTAGCTTACAATGCATAAATAATGAGAATCGAAAATTTCAAAACCAAAAGCAAAACTGATTCGGTTTAAGCAATATGTAATGATTTGGATGCTTTTAAGGATTGGAATAGGTTCAATGATGTCCAAAGAACATGTAGAAACCTTCAAATTGTCTTGAAAGTGTCTTTAAGGAAGAATCCGAATTGTGAGTTTTTGATGAATTTTTGAAGATTGAAACTTACTCTTGAGGCAGCAAAATCGTCTCCATTGTGATGTGTTTGTGTACTTATAGTAGATGAAATTAGGTCAAAATATTGGGCTATCCTTTGGATATTTTGGTCATAGAAGATTGAAAAAGATCATGCCTTAAATTTCAAATATTCTTGAATGTAACCTTTGTATCTTAAGACAATCACCATAAATTGCATACCAATCTGATCCAATCCATGTTTATGACTTTCTAGAAACAATATCTCAGTCAAATATTTGATTTATATATTTTATTTTAATTTAAAATGGTTTTAAATGAATAAAATAAAAATAAATAAAATAAAAAATAATAAAAATCTGAATAAATGAGGATTGGGTCGTGCATGATGTCATGTTGAAGTTTGGATCACAAAATTGCAAGCCCATTTGGAAGAAATTGGTTTTAAAGCCCTATTTGCTTCATAAACCTCCCAAAAATTTCCCAACTTTGCAAGGGCACAAATCCTTAAATTTTAATGCTATGAGGGTGTTATTGGACATTTTGGAAATCTTAAAGAGTCCTCTAACCAACCCCATTGGTTTCATGTCCATATCTTTTACCATTCTCAAGTTATGCCCTTTTGAAGTTGTTGACTTTTTGTTGACTTTCAAAAGGACCTATAATGTCTTAGCTCATACCTTCCAAATGAAGCATTTTTGGGCTTGGCTTGTGAGACACAAAGTTGTAGAGAATTCAATTTCCTTCAAAATGAGCTTTGTATGGGAAAAATTTGATGAAGCATGTGAAAGTTATGGCTGGTCAAAGTTCAGTTGACTTTTCCTAAGGAAACCCTAATTTAGAAACTCCTGATTCTTGATGATCTGAAATCTCCTTGATGAATCATTATCAACCCTTGATCAAATGATGAAATTTACTTCATATACTTGATGTTGGAAAAAAATCATGAAGTTTGACTTTGGTTTGACCACAGTTGACCTCAGTTTGACTTTTTAACTACTTTGACTGATTTTGACCTATCTGATCATCTGACTGAGTAAACCTTTGAGAAAAGTCTTGAAACTTGTCATGGGGATTCTTAAACACATATAAGATGTTATGAAGCTCACTTGAAGTCTTGGAATTTCATTTAGCCTGATTAAAGTCAAAACCCTAGTTTTGGATGCCCTGCTTAGGAGGAGGCATTGTCTGAGAGAATTGTCAAACTTTCTGACTATTTGTGAACTTTGTGAACCTCATGAAATGTCTTGTGAACCTTGTGAACCTCATAATATGTCTTGTGAACCTTGTGAACCTCATAAGATGTCTTGTGAACCTTGTGAACCTCATGGGATGTCTTGTGAACCTTGTGAACCTCTTAGCACACAAAGTTTTGTTTTGTGAGGGCAAATTTTGGGGTGCAACACAGTGATGGAAATACTATTGCATTCGAAGTCATCTTTACATTGCTCATCTATGTATTATTCTTATTTCCCAATGTAGAAAACTTTTTGGACATTAATACGATAAAGATCTTTCTCATCAGAAACCCAGTTCCTACACTACTTACATATGCTATCCACTCAGTTCACTTGAGAAATTTACGCGGCGGAGGAATGATTAATTCTTGTGTACCAATTCTCTATAAATAGTTCACTTCCCACTTGCCCAAGTCATCATTATTTTGGGAAACTAAAAGTGGAATGCATTGGTCTCAAAAGATTATATCTTTGACTAATTCAGACATCAGTTGGTCCAATCCAGTCTATGAAGGAATTTGGATCATCACCAGCTATAGTAATTTCCCCAATGTACCTCTCATTGGTACCAAGGGAGGGATTCATTATCACCCAAAATTAGCTCAACGTCAGATGGGATACCCGATGAGAGATCTACCCATCAACACTCAGAATGAAGGACTTTTCTTCAAAGAAGGAGAAGAGCACAAGACTATCAGAGGAGAAATTGTGCATGCTTGGAAATATGTTCACAAGAAAGGAATAGAATCTATGGGAAAACCAAATTGTATCTCTTTGGATCCTTACCTCCAATGGGTACAAGGCAGAGCATTGAAATTGAGGATGCCTGACCCTCGACAAATGGTACTTCCACTGAAGGAAATTGTTCTCTACTTCATGAGTGATACATAGAAGCT
This sequence comes from Lathyrus aphaca, assembly GCA_963966055.1. Taxonomy (NCBI): domain Eukaryota; kingdom Viridiplantae; phylum Streptophyta; class Magnoliopsida; order Fabales; family Fabaceae; genus Lathyrus; species Lathyrus aphaca. The sequence continues at coordinate 389,227,975 of OZ014519.1, read as the reverse complement.
TCAGATAGATTTCAACAAAATGCAAAGGGAGAGAGACTCTTGGTAAAAAATATCAGATTCTCATCCTGGAGAATGTTAAAATTCAGAGTCTCCTAAAAGAAAAGGATGATCTCATTGAGTTACTTGAGTATCACATCACAGAGAAGGAGGAATAGTTACTTGTTCAAGGCAACGCTGGATCCTTCTACACCTAGAAAAGAAATGAAGATCTGGAAGAATTCCTACTCAAGAGACAGAAAATAGATCGTCAAGAAACTGAAGTCCCAACAAAGAGAGCTTTAGAGTTTTAAACTTTCTTTTTAGCATTTGAATAATGTACCGTGGATGTAACTTGTTTCAGTTCAATAAAAAAATTGTATGATACTTTGCAATAGTTTGTCCAATCGGTTCTTTCTTGATAAAGGATAAAATTAACAAATATTATTTTTCATCATTGCATTATCATTCATCATTTGCATCATTTTCATTTTTCTTTTATCGAGTCTTATTTTGTACTTCTTTTAGAAGTCAAAATGTCTCATTCGTAAAATACTCAGGTCGATCGCCAGAAAAGAATGGAAGACCTCGAGGAAGAGAACATAAAGCTGAAAGAGGAGCTCTCTAATGTGAATTCAACTACGGAAAGGCTCAAAGAAATGGTTGAAGCTCAGACTGTAACTCAAAATATTCACCAAAGAACAGTGATCTCTAAAGTCATGTCTGAACCAATTGAAGAGATACCATATAAGGATCCAAGGTATGAGATGCCAAAGGATCGTCCTTGGGGCATGCCACCAGGATTTATCCTGGAAGGATATGATCCCCAACTAATTGAAGAATTGAGGAACACCGTAGGACCGTCTCAGTTTGAAGGTTACAAACTTCGAACTCTTCAAGATGCACTACAAAGAATTCCATACCAGGAGGTTACAAACTCCCGGTATCTGAAGTTCCAATTGCAGTACAAGTTGTACCATCTCCACTGGTACATATTACCTTGGAAAAATGAAGGTATTATCCTACTCCAAGCGAAGGGGGGAGGAATCAATGAAAGGATGGATGAATTCTAGAAACAGTTTGCAGCTATGCAACATGAATTGCAGTCTCTCGGAGGACAGGAGTTGTTTGGAAGAAACACAGCAGATCTATGCTAGGCTCCAAATGTTTAAATATCGCACAAATTTAAAGTGACGAATTTCGAGAAATACAAGGGTGATTCTTTCCCTCAAAGTCATTTGACGATGTACGCTCGGAAAATGTCCACTCAGATGGACAATCCCAAGCTACTGATTCACTACTTTCAGGATAGCTTGACTGGGATAGTCCTTTGTTGGTACATGAAGATCAGGAAATTCGAGGAGTCAATTTACTTAACGATACTCCAAGAATTGTTCAAAACTTTGACATCCGAGCAATGCATGTCAATCTGATTGCAATGCATTCCAAACAAAGTTTACATCATAATTTTCCATGACACGACTACCAAAGTTGCTCCATCTGCTCAACAAATAATCAAGGGTACTCCCTTATACAGGAAGCCCTTCAATGAAAAAAGAATTTATGATGGATTCAAGATTACCGTGAAGAAAATGATCTTCAGATCAACATGGTTCAAGTCTTTGACATTCGCATAATGAATACCATTTTAGTCAAATTTCACTCCAAGCACGTCAGACTTGGATTTTTATCATTGCACGATTATTAGAACTGTAAAAGTTGTTCTGAAGGTAATCAAGGGTGTGCAACAGTACTGAGAGATCTTCAAGCTTTATTGGACCATTGGTGGCTTCTAATTTACATGGTCTAAGAAACGGGTCAGATTAGTCTTAACAGCGGTACTCCAGCTCGAAGACAAACTTTCGATGCCAGAATACAAAACTTAGACTGAGTTAAGATGCATCATATACAAAGTGGATACGATCTTTTTCCACCTCACAGTTATGAAAATTGCGAGTTCTACTCAATGGATAAACAAGGATGTATCATAGTTCTCATGGATCTCCGAGATCAAATGGAACAGGGTGTTACTCGTCTACAAGAGTCACATCAGATCAACATGATACAGGAAGTTCCAGCAATTGAACTTATTGATTATGAAACTGACAAAGAGATTCTCAATATAATCCCTTTGGTTGAAGAAAATAAATTCTTGGAAGTTCCCTTTGACAAAGGAAAAATTCATAAGCCAACACCGATAAAGGTTACTTTCGACAGCCGAAAGGCTCATCTAACCCCTTTGGTCACCTATATTCCAGGCTCAGTGCCTTATGCTTCAGAGAAAGAAATTCCGTATAAGTACGGACTAACAATCATGGAAGGAGGAAAAGAAGTACCCCTGCCATCTCTTGTCAGTGTCACTAATATCAGTCGAGTCACCAGAAGTGGACGAGTATTCAACCGAGGAGTTCAAGATACTGCAAATGGAAAGGAACCTCAAGCTGAGGTCATCAATTTGCCAGTGGGTCAAACAAGTAATCTAGAGCCTGCAACAAAGGATAAGGATGAGATCCTTAGGCTCATATAGAGAAGAGAGCATAACATTATGGATCAATTACAACAAACTCCTTCGAGAATATCAATTCTATCTCTTCTGCTCAACTCAGAAGCTCACCGAGAAGCATTACAAAAGGTTCTGGAGTAAGCCTTCGTAGAACCAGACATAATCGTGAACCAATTTGACAGTATCGTCTCCAGCATCACTAATTTCAACAATTTGGGATTTAATGACGATGATCTTCCTGAAGAAGGAAAGAATCACAATATGGCATTAAACATTACTATCAACTGCAATGACGATGCTCTAGCCAGTGTACTCGTAGACACAGGTTCACCTCTGAACATAATGCCAAGGTCCATTCTCACAAGACTGACTATTCAAGATCCTCCTATGAGAAAAAGTGAGGTCATAGTCAAAGCATTTGACGGATCTCGGAAAGCAGTTATCGGCAAAGTGAATCTTCCCATAACCATTGTACCTCACACCTTCCAAATTACATTTCAAGTCATGGACATCAATAAGACATACAGTTGTTTACTCGGCCGACCATGGATTCATGAAGTAGGGGAAATGACCTCCACACTTCATCAAAAATTGAAGTTTGTAAAGAGTAACAAATTGGTAATAGTTTTCGGGGAAAAAGCCCTGATTGTTAGAAACTTATCCTCATTCTTGTATTTGGAACCAGAAGATGTCATTGGAACTCAGTTCCAAGCTCTCTCTGTAAGCAACGAGGATTAGTCGGAAATAGGAACGTCAATCACTTCCTACAAAGAAGCTCTAAAAGCCTTAGAAGGCAACAATATAAAAGGCTGGGGTCAAGTTGTAATTCCTATCAGCAATGAATCCAGAAAAGGTCTTGGTTGTTCTTTAGCAGCAACAAAACTTACAACAAAGGACGGAAATTTTGGTCCTATGAAAAACTTTTTCCACTGTGGAGGCTTCCTTCACCCAATCTCTCAATAGGTTCATACCATCGAGGAAAACATTTCGGAAGGCTCTGAGGATCCAAATGATGAATGGAAAACATACTTTAACGAGGAGGGATGCATTTCTCAAGAAGCGCACAAGCCATTCGACTTTCCAATCTCCATTTCCAAGTATATTCCAGAAACAGAGGATAAAAAACCTCTGAATTACCTATTGTTCCTCACAACTCATTGGAAGACACTCCAATGACAAACAACTTTGATTGTACATTCAAAGACTTAATGGGCGATCTTCCCACATGGGAATCTTATCATGGAAATCTGAGTGACATGCAATATTATCTCGACGAATTTGAAAAGATTGCAGGACAAGACTTCCTCAACTTTGGACCACTAGAAGTGAACATCATTACTTAAAATTATTCGTCAACTCCCATAGAAACATGGGACACCTTGGTACAACCAAGTGGAAAATACGATTATCTTGTAAATTACATTGCTCCCGCAAGTTCTCGCATCGATATCAAAGACATCCAATCAACTAGATGGGAAGACTCTCCTGAGAGCATCGATAAAGAAACAACTGACAATTTATTGCACGATCAAGCTGCAAGCAAGAAAGACTCTGCGGATCCTTCTTCACAAGAAATTAAATTCATTACACAAGCTATTCTGGGAAAACAAGTTCTAGACTTTTGCATCTCCAATGGAGTTCGTTATGATTGGGTCTCTGTTGACGTCCCCAACATCGTTCACATTCCAAAGTAATTGCTTAGTTTTATCTTAACCTTTCATCTTTCCCGGATGATTAGGAATGTTTTATGGAGCTTACTTGCTATAAATGCCCTCTTCAGTTAGCCCAAAGTGACAAACTTTTGTTTTATAGGGTTGTGTATTTCAAGAATCGACAAATCATAAATAAAATTTCATTTTATATTTCCGCACTTGTTGTTGTTTTCTCTTTTCACTTTTTCAAAAAATGGTAATCCCTAAAAACAACTAAAAAACAAAAACAAATGTTTTTCAAAATTAATCTACATAAACTTTCGTTTGCATTCTCTAAATGTGTTTTCTCGATATCATCATCGCGCAAATTAACTGTTTTAAACCCCTTTGAAACACATGATCCAATGCCTTCTCCCAACTTTGAGTTCCTTGTATTCGAAGCTGAAGAGGAAGATGACGAAGAAATTCCAAAAGAGATATCCAGATTACTCAGACACAAGGAGAATTCCATTCAACCTTATAAAGAACCGTACGAAACAGTCAACTTGGTTTCAAAACAAGAAACAAAGGTAGTCAAGATCGGCACAATGCTCAGTTCGACTGAAAGGAAAAGCCTGATCTCACTACTCAAAGAATTTCCCGATGTATTTTCTTGGTCTTATCAGGACATGCCAGGGTTGGATACCAACATCGTGGAACATCATTTACTATTGAAGCCAGAATGTTTGCCAGCCAAACAAAGATTGAGAAGAACTCATCCATATATGGCTATTAAAATCAAGGAAGAGGTAAAAAAATAAATCAATGCAGGATTTCTCGCCACTTCAGATTATCCTCAATGGTTGGCAAACATTGTTCCAGTACCAAAGAAGGCCGGAAAAGTTAAAATGTGTGTAGACTACAGGGATCTCAACAAAGCAAGTCCAAAAGACGACTTTCCCTTACCACATATCAACATGATGGTAGACAGTACAACAAAATACAAAGTATTTTCTTTCATGGATGGATTTTTGGGCAACAACCAGATAAAAATGGCACCCGAAGACATGGAGAAAACATTTTTCATCACACCATGGGGCACCTTCTGTTACAAAATAATATCGTTTGGATTAAAGAACGATGGTGCTACCTAAAGGGCAATGACAACTCTCTTTCATGACATAATACATAAAGAGATCGAAGTGTACGCCGACGACATGATCGCCAAGTCGAAGACTGAAGAGGAACACGTTGAACATCTGCACAAATTGTTCCAACATCTGAGGAAATATCAACTACGAATGAATCCTAACAAGTGCATATTTGGAGTCCGATCAGGAAAGCTCCTTGGATTTATCGTCAGTCAGAAAGGAATCAAAGTCGATCCCGACAAAGTCAAGGCTATTTAAGAAATACCTGCTCCGAAAATGGAGGAGGATTCCTGGGACGTCTCAATTACATATCAAGGTTTATATTCCTCATGACTGCGACATGCGCGCCAATATTCAAACTTCTCTGGAAAAACCAAAGTCATGACTTGATAGAAGACTGCCAAGAAGCCTTGAAAATATCAAAGAGTACTTGTTTACGCCACCAATTTATTCTCCTCCAGTTAAAGGTAGACCAATGATCATGTACCTCACCGTTTTGAAAGATTACATGGGATATGTACTTGGCCAGCAAGACGAAACGTAAAGAAAAGAACATGTTATTTACTATTTGAGCAAGAAATTCACTAATCGTGAAACTCAGTATATAATGCTCGAGAAAACTTGTTGCACTCTAGCTTGGGCAGCTAAATGTCTTCGCCATTATATGATATGTCTACTACTTGGCTCATTTAGGAAATAGATTCGATCAAATATGTGCTCGAAAAGCCTACATTAACAAGACAAATTGCTCATTGGTGAATGTTGTAATCAGAATATGACATTGAGTATCACGCACAGAAATCCGTCAAAGGGAGTATCCTAGTTGATCATTTGGCTCATTAGCCCATCAGTATTCAGGATCTAGTCACATTTGACTTCCCTGACAAAGACGTCATGTATCTTAAGATAAAAGATTATGACGAACCACTTCCAAGAGAAGGACCTAAACCAGGATCCCTTTGGGACTCATCTTCAACAGAGCAGTTAATTCTTATGGAAACGGGATTGCGACAATCATTGTCACTCCAAACAGAACCCACATTCCATTCACTTCCAGATTAACATTCAAATGTACAAACAACAAGGCCGAGTATGAAACTTGCATCATGGGTCTCGAGGAAACAATTGATCTTAGGAACAAGAATTTACACATGTACGAAGATTCTGCCTTAGTGATCAATCAGATCAAAGGAGAATGGGAAATACAACAGCAGGGACTGATACCTTACCGAGACTACGTAAGGAGATTGTTATCATTTTTCAACAGAATTGAATTCCATCACATCCCTCGTGAGGATAATCACATGCCTGGTGCACTTGCTACTTTCTCTTCCATGATAACAGTTGATCGATGGAATGACATCCCAAGAATTGACATTATGCGCCTGGATACGACATTCAACAATTCCTACAGAAAAGGGAATACCCATTTGGATCGTCAAGAAAAGACAAGAAGACCCTCCGAAGACTGGCAGCCAACTTTTTCCTCAACCAAGATGTACTTTACAAGAGAAACTTTGACATGGTTCTACTCAGATGTGTGGACGAGCGCGAAGTAGAAATACTCATGAAAGAAATTCATGAAGGATCTTTTGGTACTCATACCAACGGATATACGATGGCAAGAAAAATACTTCGAGCAGGATATTACTGGCTCATAATGGATGCAGATTGCCGCAAGCATGCGAAGAAATGTCATAAATGCCAAATTTATGCTGATAAGATTCATACGCCTTCAACACTTCTCAAGGCTCTCTCTTTGCCATGGACGTTTTCAATATGGGGAATCGACATGATTGGAATGATCAAACCGAAAGCTTCAAACAAACATCGATTCATTATGGTAGCTATTGATTACTTCACCAAATGGGTCGAAGCAACATCATATGCCAATGTAAACCGAGAGTTGTTGTCCAATTTATCAAAAACATTATCATCTGCTATTACGGTATTCCAAGCCAACTCATTACTAACAATGGGTCAAACTTGAACAACAAAATGATGAAGGAATTATGCGCAGAGTTCAAAATCGAACACCATAAATCTCCTCCTTATCGACCAAAGATGAACGGCACAGTGGAAGCCACTAATAAAAATATCAAGAAAACTTTCCGGAAGATGGTCGTAACATACAAAGATTGGCACGAGATGTTCCCTTACGCGCTTCATGGATATCGAACTTCTGTTTGCACTACAACAGGGGAAATCCCTTTCTCACTAGTATATGGCATGGAAGCAGTACTCCCCATAGAAGTTGATATCCCATCCTTAAGAATATTGATGGAGGCCAAACTCACTAAAGTTGAGTGGTGCCAAAGCAAATTCGACGAGCTCAATCTGATAGAAGAAAAGAGAATGACTGTCCTCTGTCATGGCCAGTTATATCAACAACGGATGAAAAGAGCATTTGACAAGAAAGTTCGACCTTGTGTCTTTAAAGAAGGAGATATCTTACTCAAGAAGATCCAATCATTTCTCACCGACTCCCGAGGCAAATGGACTCCGAATTATGACGACCCCTTTGTGGTCAAGAAAGCCTTCTCAGGTGGTGCCCTAATACTCACAAAAATGGACGGTGAGGAATTCACTTATCCTACAAATGTTGATGCAGTCAAGAAATGCTTCGCCTAAAATAAATTTAAAAACAGCTCGCTAAGTTGAAAACCCGAAACGGCGACTTAGGAAAAAAATGAGCGTCTCAGTGGATTGAAAACCCCAAAGGGAGACCCAGGAAAAGATTAGAGACATTAAAAAATGTTATATATCACTAGAAAAATCTAGGCAAATGTTAGGGATTCATGGCAAGTAACTGCGTCCAACCGAATTGGATTATCAGAAGAAAGTCACTTATCGAAGTCAGCATCAGTATAAGCTTCGAAGACTCCAGACTTAGAATTAGTTGAAGGATATGGAACATTATGTTTCAATGTAGCCCTTTTTCCCAATAAATTACCATTTTCTACTCTGTAAATACTCTGTGGAATCACGCCTTCAGCTGATTACCATCCTATATATGAAAATTTGAGCCTTTGCCCATTTGTTTGCAACTCTTATTTGTTTATCTGCTTTATAAAATGGCGTTTTAAAAAAAATGATTTGTCGTTTTCTTGAAATTTAAATGAATTTTACTTTACTTTTATTTTTCAAATTAAAAATTTGCAATTTTCCTTGGTCTGTGGACGTAAAAGGAAATCATTCAGTTACTTCAAAGGTAACCAACTTCTGGAATATCCCATAAGGATAAACTTATGTCTCCCTGCAGAGCCATGTCTCTAGATATCAAAAGCAGAAGGAACTCCCCTCTACAATGAGCAATTCAGCCAAGAAATAGTGATACTCCACCTCTGGATCGGCCCAATATTATCCATCTTGTCTCGTCAACTTTGTGTGTCGTGTCTGTTTTGTCAACATACACATTCATTCATACATTCATAACTATGTTTTCATTTACGTTTGCATAATCATATAGCATTTATCCATGTGATAAAGAGTCTTCTCTCCAGTTCTTTCCTTGATAAAACGTCAGTTTTCAAGTTTGGATAACTTGAACCTCTACAGAAACGCTGTAACAAAACCTTTGCAACCTCAGGATCACCGAGAGGATGAATAACCTAGCATCTTAGGATCAAAATTTCAGGTACTCTAAGGTATTTAATCCTCTTGTACCCTGAATCTCAATGCTTTCACCATTTTCATCTTCGGGTCCAAGAAGATTAAATAGGGGCATCTATCATACACTAAATTTTGACCCTAAGATATATACATCATCAGAAGAAATGCAATGGACAAAGGATTGTGCCAGACTGATCTGAACAGTATCCCCGTAATGAATCAGGATTCTTGAATCCCTCAGAGGATTCATACAAAGGACCAATCATTAATACACAAGATTTTCAACCTTTCAATAATTATCAAAATATTAAGGAATCTAAAATGATGAGAAATCTTTCAAAGGTTGTACAAAAGTTTCAGTGATCTAGGCCTCGAGCCATCACAATCACCAATCAGTGTTTTAGTCATCTGAGCCCTCCAGATGAAAGTTTTCATGGGAAAAGGAGACAAGTCCTCCAAATATAATCAATAATGTTTACATGACCATGACAAGCCATTTACAAGTACAAAAGGTGTAGAGGTCACAAACTACAAGATTAGGGTTTCTTAGTGCCCAGATTAGGGTTTTTGACTAATCGGGAGACCAAAAGTCAAGATTTTCATATGGACAAGAGCTTATACCATATGGAATGGTTTAAGTAGCTCATATAAATCTTATAAGTCCATTCATAAGGTAAAAATACCTCATAGGATGTCCAGTTGAAAAATTTGAAATCCAGGGGTAATTAGTGTAATTTCCTTTTGGACCAAAAAGTCAAAGTTTGACTTTTCACCCAAAATAATCCTCATGACCTATATTTCAAAAATATATGGTCTATTAATGCATTTATCACAAAAAATTCAGAATTGAAGATAACTTGCAAAAGGGGCAATCTTTTAAACTTAGAAAATTTTCTAAGTTATGGAAAAAAGTGTTCAATTGGCCTACTTCCAAGCATCATAACTTGTGATCCAAGCATCAGATTTTGGTGAACCAAAGCTCAAATAAAATATCTTGCAACAACTACAAATGATTCAACTAGGAGAAACTCCAATTCCTCATGGATTTCAAGTTGAAGATTGATCAAAATCAAAGAAAGTTCTGATTTTCAACACTTAGAAAAAATCTGCCTAAGTGTAAAATCAGCAAAACATAAAAACTTGGAGGCTTTTTACACCAAGTTCCATGCTGATTAAGATCCTTTTCAAAACACCAATGTTGTTGCAAATGTTTCCAGCAATTCAAAGAACCAATTGGCATGAAAAGATCTTGCTTGTACATGAAGAAATCATGGATCAAAGTGAGCATCAAAAGCTGTTTGGCAAAAAAAATCCAAAACTTTGTGAAATCTGATATTTTGAAGTAAAGTACATTGTCAAGTGGATTTAAGCATCTTAACAATTATTACAAACCTGACCAAACCTACAAAGCAATGATTACACCATAGAATTCACCAAAATGACATTCCAAAATTACAACATTATGCATTTTGATCCAAGGATCACAAAGCTTCAAAATGGCATATTCTTGGATCTCTTGTTCAACAAGCAATAGGTGAACACAATTCAAGCATCAAACTTATGAGAAATGTGAAGTTTGTTTCTGCATAGATGAGCTATTTCACAATTTCATCATTTCACATGTAAGAGATGTTTTTTCATAAACCATGACTCACCATTGTGATATTTTCACTTCAAATCATGGAGGCCAAGTTTGCTAAACACATTTTCTTATAAATAGAGACTCCATTCCATCATAAAAATACACCAAAGCCTCTGATCTCCAAGCTTTCTCTTCTTTGCTCTCAAAGACTCAAAACTAAATATTTTGAGCAATCACCATCAGGTTTTGAGTTTGAGCTAGCACAAGCTCACTCTAATTGTTTCAACACATAATATATGATGTTTATGAGGTGTTCAAACACTTATATCACCTCTGAAACACCTCCAACCTAAAATCACACTTCAAAACCCCAAGAACACTTTGTTTCTACAACTTGAAGTCCACAACTTGATCCAACCATTTGCAATCTAGCCCAAGTGTTCAAACACATTCAATATGGTGTAGGGAATCTATCCATATCATCATAACATCTCTGTAAAACCTCCTACTTAATATCACATCTCCACGTGCAATCTCAAGTTTAGGTAAGCCTCAAACTTGGCTAAATCATAATCCATGCATATTTTCTCGCACTATCTTTTTGCCATATGTGTGTAATCATATTCTAAGGGATTCCCCTCAGTCAATTTCATAAAATAATCATCATGTATAATTTCATGAGGCTCAGGCCAAATTAGGGTTTTTCAGTGTTCATCACTGATTTTTCATTCTACACTTAAAATATATGAAATTAATCATCACCATCATGTTCGTGAGTTAAAATCTAACATATTAGAGCTTTATTTCATTACATTTGATACATATTTCATGAGATAGCATAGATTTTACAAAACCGGGCAAGAACACCCTTCGCGTGTGTTCTTCAGGGTGTTCTTGGCGCCCTTTTCATAAATTTGAATTTTTGAATTTTCTATTGTTTTGTTAATTGATTCAAAAATTAATTTCTCTATGATTATTTTGAGTTTTTAAATAATTATTTTTCATTAATTCTCAAAAATGTTTAAATATTTTATTCCATGAAAAAATCACAAAAAAATATATTTTTTAATATATTTATTATTTTCTTAAAGAATTAATTTTATTTGTTTCTAAACATTTTTAAATTCAATTCTTTAACTTGATTTTTCAAACATAAATGATATTCAAGTTATCTCATGGATAAAACTTAATTTTTCAAACATTGATTCAAGGTTTTAACTTATTTTTCATTATTGTTTGAAATTTATCAAGTATTTTAATATTTTAAATTAAATAAATATTCAAAATTAGGGTTTTGACTTTCACACCCTCAATTTGACTTTTGTCACACTCATGGGCCTCTTTTAGAGTGTAAGACCCATCCCTTTTTGAAAAATAAACCATTAGGGTTCATCAGCTCCATTTTTAAAAACTCTGTGTGATCACCTTTTTCAATGCATTAAGTTTTCATCAGTGAATCTTTCTCTGTGAATATCTTTAAACATAACTCTTTATTTTCTAAAATTAATTGTCAAAATGTGTCATGAGGAATCCTTTATGTTTAGAACTCATTCTTTCTATTTTAAACTTTCTTCGGTCTATTTTAAAACTCTGCCAAGCTTCCGTATAAGTCATGAACCCACCAATTGTTTTCTTAAACAGTTTTCAATCTCTTATACCGAGATTATGAGCATTTGTTTACAAATCTCATATCCTTTTATTTTTTCATATTTGTGACTAAATATCTAGTACACTAGCAACTAGACTGAGCTTCACTCCGATGAACTACTTTGTAGGCTGTAGGCAGCTTTTCAGCACCAAAGTCCTACTTCGTGTATGAAATCATCAGATAATTAATCAACAAAACAAACTCCATAGGAATCATTATGTTTAAGCCCTATTATTGGCTTATGATCCATCTTTTCTCTTTCTAACTTCTCGTTGTTTTCTTAAACTGTTGTTGCTTGTTTAGAATAGAATTGTTTGCCAAAATTATCTTTCTTCATCTCATACTAAAGCGAAGATAATAAAATACTTCTTAATGACAAAGAGAATACAATGTTAAAAACATTTGTAATCTTTCTCCCTTGTTATTTTGGGCCTCTGCTTCCCAATGTAACACCCAACTTCATTCTTAATAAAACAACTTAAGAATACTCAAACCATAGCAAAAACATACTAAAACCTGTTAAACACATTCACTGACACTTTTATTTGTCTGCATGCATTTCATTTGTATATATTTTCATCTTGCTAGAATCTCTAAGTAATTAGGTTATCTTCATCCAAACAGATACACCCTTTCAAAACACTTAAGATTTTATTTTCTTTACAACTTACTAGGGGTTTACAAAGATAAGAAGTTTCTCGGTGAAGTGCTTCTTTGTAAACCATCCCCAACCTCCTCTTGGGCTTTATCCAAGGACCCATGGGCCTTATATAGGTAACGTAGCTTCCTCTTAGGCTTAAACATAAGGAATCTCTCAGGTTTCCTAAAAGCATAGGAACAGACCTTTAAATCAAATCAATACAGTAGTCTCCCTCTCCCCGATATATGACCAAGCTAGCCTCCTCTTGGGCTTTGTACAATTGAGTCTCCCCCAGACAAAGGAATGTATGATGACTGTATCACATAAGTAACCAATAGACAAAACACTCTTATTACAGAGTCAATCTTTAACAACTTTTTATCCTTCCATCTTAGGCTTCATATAAGATATAGACAATCAAGATTCAGTCTCTCACAAATAAGCTTCACACCTAGGCTTCCAAATTAGGACACAGATAAAACTTTCCCAGCAAAGTCAGTTTTCATCCTTTAGCTTCAACCTTGGGCTTCAATCAAGGCACAATTAAATAAAATCTCCCCTCTTTAGAGATGACAAATTCTCTCTACTGAGCACCTTTTAGCTTCAACCTTGGGCTTCAATCAAGGCACGAACAATAAAACACTATACAATCACTCAACACAGTCATATCCTTGGACTTTAACTAAGCTAACATCAGTCATAGTCTTAGACTTTAACTAAGCTAATTTATAATACAGTCATAGCCTTGGAATTTAACTAAGCTAACTTCATTACAGTCATATCCTTGGAGTTTAACTAAGCTAACTTCATTACAATCATAGCCTTGGACTTTAACTAAGCTAAACAATTTCATTACAGTCATAGTCTTGGACTTGAACTAAGCTAATTCATTCCCAACAGTCATAGTCTTGAACTTTATCTAAGTTAATTTCCCACAATACAGACATAGTCTTGGACTATAACTAAGCTAAACATTCAGCCTTTCTTGAGCTATGCAAATCAAGATAACCCATTCAGCTTATGCCTTGAGCTATGCAATTCAAGCAACCAACCAACAAACTAGTTACAAACAACTATTTTTAGCTTCAATCCTGGGCTTTAATCAGGAAACAAACAGACTTTTCAGCTTCAATCTTGGGCTTCGATCAAGACATAAAATTACAGACCTTTTCAGATTCAATCTTGGGCTTTGATCAAGACATAAATCAAACATTTGAGCATTAACATTATGTTCTTTAACCAGGACACAAATCAACCCCTTTCCTCCTAGATCTAGCCTTTTAGGAGGAACTACGATGCTCTGATCCCTCAATTCTCTTTTTGGGGGTACGTAGACAAAAGGTCGTAAGATCTTTATGAGCACACCAAACAAAAAACAACAATTAGGTTTCTAAACCTAAGAAAAACATCAGAAAATTATGATGATACAGAAACACAAAAACATCAACAAAAACTATCAATCAACACTCATCTCATACCCAGACCCATATCAAAGAAACCACCATTAATATCAAAAAGAACAAATTTTGCATTGATCCTAAGGTTGAAATAAGCTAATGAAGAACCCAAAACCATGTGGGCATCTGTTAAATAAAAATATACAAAGTGGGGTGAGTTTAAGATAACTTTTCCGTTCCATAACCAACTTCACCAGGAAAAAATAAGAAATCAGAAAGTAGAAAAATGTGATAATGATTAAACACCATAAAAATTGAGCTACAATTCCCTATGAGCGGGACAAAAGCACGGGAACGCCATATGTCCTCGATGTAGTCAGCCATACTCGCCCAGCCAGTGATGCGCGAGAAGTATTGGAGGTTCAAGCCTTAAATGAAAATAAAAAACAATCACGAATCAAGCATTATTACAAGTATCAAATGAAAATATTTAAAAATATTCAAGAATAAAACATTATTACCATCATTAGTGTCGTGCTACCTGTGACCTGCCTCGTCCTCCATATACATCCCTCCCTCAACTTCAAGTAAAAAAACACCAGGCAAACAGCCCCCAGTTGTACTTGTGGATCCGTGTAAAATCCAAGAAGTATCGGATGTGACCGATGTCAATATAAGTGGCACTCGTGTCCACAAAAATCATAGTGCCTGCTAAATATAGAAAATAAGCCATCAATACATGACCCTTGTGTATCTCCACTTGGAAATCATCACTCATAGCCTGTTGTGCATCAGCGAGTTCATCATCAAATATCTTCTTCAGGAACGAAATCCTAACATGAGCACCCATGGTCCTATCAACATCCTCCAGCGCCTTCGCTGGATTAGCCCCAGTTCCCCCACCATCATATCGATCGTATCCTCTTTGTTCATCCTACTATGACAGAGGAAGTCCCTTTGATCGAAAGATGCAAAATATGAGACATCGTCCAATGTAATCGACATCTCACCATGTAGAAGATGAAAGGAAGAGGTCTCGGAGTACCATCGTTCCACGAATCCCATAAGCATGTCGTGGTTGGCCAGACTGTAAACGGTCAAGCATAGGCCACTTAAACCAGAAGCTCTCAAAACATCCTGAAACCAAGTCTCTTACGGTTGGCGCAAACCTAAAATCTTATGCCCATGGTTCATAAACAATTTGAGTAATGTTACGTTTCTCTCCCAAAGATATCTGGCAAGGTGGTCTGGGTACAACTGAAGTAGGGGCAAATCTGATGGACCCCCTCAGAAAGCCTATGGCTCAGCATCATGATCATCAGCAACCTCACCCTCTGGTGGTGGGATATGTGCGTCATGATCACCAAAAACATTGTAACACCCTATTTATTAATTAATTATTTAATTAATTATATTCACATTATTGGTGTTGATTTATGTTGAATTGTTGAAGTTGGTTATGATAAGTTGCTAAGTTGATTTTTGTTGAATTAAAGTAAGTTGAGTTGAATTAAGTCGTATTTTGGATTGGACGAATTACTTAAGTAGATTAAGTCGATTAAGTTGATTAAGTTGTGTCTTGGTTAGTTGGAATGAGTGAGTTGATTAAGTTGTAGATTTAATTGGTAGAATTATGCTAATTTGGATAAATGGGCTTGTTGGTGTATAGAAGTAGTAATGGTGAGACGTAGAATTGAGCCCAATAGAATAAATAAAGAAATTATAATAACTATGGGAAGTTATTATTTTTTTTTTTAATAATTAATAATTGGATGGAGGAGAGGAAAACAAGGAAGACTAAGTATTATTATCTTAATAATTATTAGAATGGGTCAAGTGGGAGAGATAAAGAAGGAGAGTTATAGGGTAAGTGGAAGTAGTAAGAGAATTGGGATTTATCAGAAAAATAAGAATAAGGGTTTGGAGAGAAAGACGTGAAAGTGGAAAGGCTGCAAAGAAAGGCACAAAGGTTTGGCAGAGAACATGTAGAGACGGTGAGAAAATCCAATCGGAAATTCGAGTTGCCTTTAATCAAAGGTAAGGGTGGCGTTCTAACCTTATAATTGGGTTTATGTGATGAATTCGTATTGGGATTGGGTGCAGAATTGTTGCTGTCAATTGTTGGTTTGTGTGGAAAAAATAGGTTGTTTTGATAAAACGTTGTTTTTGATTTATATGTTGTTTGATGAATTGAGTTGTTTGTAAGAAATAAGTAGTTTTGGTGTATAAGTTGTTGTAGTAGATTACAAATGTTAATTAGTATTGATGAAATAGCTGTAGATGGATTATTCATTGTTTGTGTATGAGTATGTTGAGTGGTTGTTGCATTGGTGTGCTGAGTTAATTAGGAAATTAGTCTGAGATGAGATCGTGAAGAAGTTACAAAAACAGAAGAAGAAGCAAGAGAAGAAGAGAAGTATCGGGGTTGGCTGTGGGATGATCGTCCCTTAGGCCAGATGATCGTCACATCCCTTGGGAATACCGTCACAAGTTGTGATGAGGTCACCAAGTGTGACGATAGTCACATGGGTCTGGGAGGATTTTGTGGTTTCTGGGATTTTGTTTCCTGTGTCTGAGATGTTGTTTGATCATGAAGCACTTCCAGCAGCATTATTAGGTTGGGAAATATTAATTGAAGTATCATAGGTTCTAGTAATTAATTAACAGAGAATTAATAATTGATACAAAAAGGAATTAATAGGAGGAAACTAGTTAACTGTAGTATGAATTTAGTAGCAAGTTGGTGTATTTGTGTCTGTGATGGAATTAATAGGAGCATATTAATAACTAATAATAAGTGGTAATAACAGAACATATTAATTAGTTTAATTAATCGGTTTATTAGGAACTTGGGAGGATAGGGATGTAATTGAGTTGATTGTTTTTGTTGTGTTGCTTGGTTATAAGTTGTGAAGTTGTCGTTTGTTGTTCATGTTGTGGTGCCTTGTAAATGGCGAGAATTATGAGTTGTAGGCCTTTGGCCAAAGTTGAACGTTGTTATGTAGTTATGTTGTTATATTTTTGTAGTTGTTGTTGGTTGATAATCATGTTGAGCCGCATAGTATATCATGATTCAAGTTGGAGTTGATTGCTCGGTAAGTTGGCCTGGATTGGCAATATAAAGTTGAAGGCTCATGCCTTGTATTTACGCCTCTATTAATTGGTATGATTATAAGTTGATATTTTTTCTCCATTGTTACCACATGAAGCGCATTGTCTAAGTTACATATCAAGTTGCACATTATGTTGTGGTGTTGTATCTTATGTTGATTATAAGTTGTTGGTTGTTTATGAAGTGGTGATTCATGTAAACTAATTAATTTGTTATTTATCACATGCTTGATTATATTATTAGATATCTCACCCCTTCTGTTTGAATGTTGCCCCTATGTTGGTAACGTGCAGGTATTCTAAAATAAAGCTGCTTACCTATGTTAGTTCGAATCGGTGTCGTCGCTCTGATATGTAACACTCGAGAGGTTGAACGCGTTGTTGTATTGTTGTTGATTTCATTTTCCGTTGTTGAACTTTGATTTCATTTTCATTTAGAAGTTGAAGTGTTTAAATATTATGTTGTTCGAAGTTGTTTTATAGTTGAATAAAGTTGTTATGTTAACAAAGTTGAAACTATGAATTTGTTGTTTAGTAATAAAGATGCTTTGATTTAAAGAATAACTAAAGTTGTTATTTGTGACCCGATGTTTAAGTTTTATGTATCCATGATTAAATGCAATAAATGTCGTTGTTTTTAAAGTTGAAAATGTGACATCCTATTTTAAAGTTGAATTTTGAAACTCTGATTTATGAAATTCCACCGGGTAGGTTCGGGGTATTACATAAGTGGTATTTGAGTAGGTCGGTCTGTTCGACCAAGTTGTCTAACATTGTTTATTCCTTAGTACATGACATGTGTGTGAAATACGGTCGGTATTTGCTTGTTGATTTTCTAATTGTTTGTCTCCAGGAGTTGGTTTGAAATAAGTGTGAAGATGATTGCTTCTCAAGGATGATTATGGTATGTGAAGTTGGTTCAAGGTGATGTTGACTGCAGTAGTGAAAGCATTGTCGGAATTGTGTTGTTGCGAATCGACGAGTGAGTATGGTTGATATGTGTTTCTTAGAAGAGAGAAGGTAATGTGATGAAGGGTAAGATGCAAGTGGGGTATAACTCTTGAAGTCTCTTGAGGATGATTACAATTTTCCTATTGAGTATAAATTGTAGTTGGAGTCGGTTGAGGAATGGTGTTTTATTCGTGAAGCAAGTAAGATGACTCATTAAGAGTGAAGTTTATATGAGTGCATGTGTATGGTGACGGTTGTATGAGATGTGATGAATTAACTAGTAGACTTGTATGTTTTGAGTATAATTGGATTGAAGTCGGATGATTTTCAGAGTTGAGTGAAGAGAAAGGATAGTTGGAAGAATCTTGAAATCAAGAGAAAAGGAAAGAAGTAGAACTCATGTTCACCAATTTCGATTCTGATTTTCATAGTTAAGGAACAACCTTCAGTATAATGGGCATAACATTTTACTCATTAGTCGGATGAGAGTGATTCTATATTTTTCGAAAAGCTTACGAAATTCCCTACAGTTTGCATATAAATATTACCTTAAGAAAGTTTTTGAAGAGGGAGAAAAACGTGTTTGAATGTTTGGGTTTGGTGCTGACTTTTGCAGAATTTTGCATACGGGATTTCTTGACCAGTGTCAGTGCAAGGACGATAACGTTTTACTCGTAACTCGGATTTAAGTGATTCTTAAATTTCTGGAATCTACATAAAATTCCCTTCATTTTGGAATATGATTTTGTGTTTGGGAGGTCTGTATTGAATGAGATAATTATGTTTGAAGATGAGCGATTCTTACGTGGGAAGGAAAATGTTGGTATTAAAGAGAATGTGTCAGTGTCGGAGAAATTCATAGAGATGCAATTTATGTTTAATGAGAATGATTAGATTATGGAGTATCTTTGGGAAAGGTTAAATAGTAAAGTGGATGGTTTGTTATTGATGAAATGGTGTCGATATATGTCAGGAAACTTTTGGAATTTCTATCACCAACTAGATGCTGGGATGGTACATTTGAGATTGCGATTAGAATGAGAATCAAGCGTGAAACTATATGAATTATAGAGGTTATGAGATTGAAGGAAAGATGGAGGATTGGTTAGTATTGTTAAGGTCTTTAACATGAATAAAGGTTTCAATTGGAGCAAACTGATTTGGAGTGTACTTGATGTGGTAGCGATTCCGGTATTTGAAGGATATTCAATAATTGTGTTGTGCGACAAGTGTGTATAGGAATATATGTGTTGGGTTTTGTGCGTTCTTGTATCATTGACGTAGTTGGAAACAAGTCAATTAAGAAATTTTTAAGACTTAGAGAGATGGTGGAGTTGTATGCTCAAGTGACTTTGAGTACGGGAAAGAGACACTACTATAGTTGAGTAATGATGATTTATGTCACCGTTATGGTTGCCAACTGTCTATTGACAAATTGAGGAATTGATCACCCTTAATCTCTTGTTGATGGTAGAGGAATCATGTTTGATGTAATATATGTGTCTTACCAACTAGAATGGTATGTACATCTTATTGTTGGAGTTGAGCCAAGTGCTTAGAGATTGTTTTGATTAGTCGATGTGGTTTCCTTTATAGGAAGATGAGGTGAACTTGAGGATGTTAGTATGAGGTTGTGAACTGATCGGCAAGTAGTATGAAAACTCACAGTTGTGTTTTGGATGATTTGAGTTTTGCTTCCTGATGGATCGAGAATCTGATTGATATGAAACTTGAAGCATTATAGTGATGATCCAAGGAGGAAAATACATGGAAATGTAAGACCATGACATGACGAAGGATGTCAGATGGAGAATAGTAGTGGCCATTATGCCTTGAAGTATATGTAAGAAATATGGATTGTAATTTTCCATACTCGTTGGATAAGTTGGATTCGTTGTCGGTGTGGATGTTCTGATGTTTATAACTCAGGATGAGTAATCGAGAGTTGAGTTACAAGTGTGGAAAGAATTGAAATAATATGTTGAGTTATCCTGGTGTGATTTTGATTTGTAAAGACGAGTTTACTCGGTTGTGTTACTTCAGATGAAGAATCTTGGAGAATTGTGCTAGTATGAGTAGAAGTTGATGAATTAGTTATTTGCATTGGTTTGGTTAATGCGCCGTATTGAGTATAGAATATTGATGCAGAATCTGGGAGTGAAAAAGATGATTTTCTTGTTGAGATTAATTGGACATGGTATCCATATGTTGTTGTAATGTTGTTATGTGTTTAAGAAAAATTGAAACCTTGTGTTAATACAAAATGGAAAAAAAATGTAGCTTGTGTTTTATGATGATTGGGATTCATGGAAGTATTTATCCTATTTAAGATTTGGAAATTTGTTGCAGTTGTAGTTGTGTTGGATATTCAGAGTCATTATTGTTATGGATTTGGGATGAAGTATTTAGTAATCACCAGAGTGTAGAATACAGTTGGGTCGGAATTTCCGAAGAGTTAAGTCAAAAACCGTCTATTTATGTCTGTTCTGATGGTTGAAAGTCAGATTGAACTTAGTAGATTTGATAGTTGTTAGTAAGCAGAGTGCGCAGTGAAAGCATAGTGCAGAGTAGTTGTTCTTATGTGAGTAACAAATATGTTGGTAGTTGGATACGTTGATGTTGTGTTATGGACTTGGAGTTCCTATCTTTGTTGTTACCTCGTTTCCTATGATGATGGTTCGAGTGTGAGTAGCTAAGTCCTATGATGGAAATTAATGAAGTGTTGGTTATAACGATGGTAACGTTGTGTTAGGTTTTGGTTCATAATAAACTTGGGTGTTATTAGTTGGTTAATATTTGTGTCGTAAGTTGGTCGCTGAGTGCATTGCGTGAACATTGTTTCATGTTGTCGTTGTTATTGATGTGATGTATTGTTGTTTGGTTTAGTCGCGGGTTTTCCTTTTTATGGCAGTAAAGTTGAGTTGTAGATGAGATAGTGTATCTGGAGTGTGGTGCATCAAGTAAATTTTCGAGGACGAAAATATCCTAAGTGGGGGAGAGTTGTAACTCCATATTTATTAATCAATTATTTAATTAATTATATTCGAATTATTGGTGTTGATTTATGTTGAATTGTCAAAGTCGGTTGTGATAAGTTGCTAAGTTGATTTTTGTTGAATTAAAGTAAGTTGAGTTGAATTAAGTCGTATTGTGGATTGGACGAATTAATTAAGTCGATTAAGTTGATTAAGTTGTGTCGTTGTTAGTTAGAATAAGTGAGTTGATTAAGTTGTAGA
Source organism: Lathyrus aphaca (assembly GCA_963966055.1). Lineage (NCBI taxonomy): Eukaryota > Viridiplantae > Streptophyta > Magnoliopsida > Fabales > Fabaceae > Lathyrus > Lathyrus aphaca. The sequence goes on along the minus strand of OZ014519.1, from coordinate 389,206,537 downwards.
TTTAATTGGTAGAATTATGTTAATTTGGATAAATGGGTTTGTTGGTGTATAGAAGTAGTAATGGTGAGGCGTAGAATTGAGCCCAATAGAATTAATAAAGAAATTATAATAACTATGAGAAGTTATTATTATTACTATTATTAGTACAATTATTATTTTTAATAATTAATAATTGAGTGGAAAAGAGGAAAACAATGAAGACTATGTATTATTATTATTATTATTATTATTATTATTATTATTATTATTTTAATCATTATAATAGTGGGTTAAGTTGGAGAGAAAAAGAAGGAGAGTTATAGGGTAAGTGGAAGTAGTAAGAGAATTGGGGTTTATCAGAAAAATAAGAATAAGGGTTTGAAGGGAAAGACTGTAAAAAAAATGCACAAAGGTTTTACAGAGTACACGTAGAGACGGCGAGAGTATCCAATCGGAAATTCGAGCTGCCTTTAATCCAAGGTAAGAGTGGGGTTTTAACCTTATAATTAGGTTTATGTGATGAATTCGTATTGGGATTGGGTGTAGAATTGTTGTTGTCAATTGTTGGTTCATGTGGAAAAATAGGTTGTTTTGATAAAAAGTTGTTTTTGATTTATATGTTGTTTGATGAATTGAGTTGTTTGTGAGAAATAAGTGGTTTTTGTGTATAAGTTGTTGTAGTAGATTACGAATGTTAATTAGTATTGATGAAATAGCCATAAATGGATTATTCGTTGTTTGTATATGAGTATGTTGCGTGGTGGTTGCATTGGTGTACTGAGTTAATTAGGAAATTAGTCTGAGATGAGATCGTGAAGAAGTTGCAGAAACGGAAGAAGAAGCAAGAGAAGCATAGATGTATCAGGTTTGGCTGTGGGACGACTGTCCCTTTGGCCAGACGACCATCCCTTTGGCCAGACGACCGTCACATCCCTTGGGACGACCGTCACAAGTTGTGAAGAGGGTCACCAAGTGTGACGATAGTCACACAGGTCTGGGAGAACTTTGTGGTTTTTGGGATTATGTTTCCTGTGTCTGAGATGTTGTTTGATCATGAACCACTTCCAGTAGCAATATTAGGTTGGAAAATATTAATTGAAGTATCATAGGTTCTAGTAATTAATTAACAGAGAATTAATAAGTGATACAAAAAGGAATTAATAGGAGGAAACTAGTTAACGGTAGTATGAAATTAGTAGCAGGTAGGTGTGTTGGTGTCTGTGACGGAATTAACAGGAGCATGTTAATAACTAATAATAAGTGGTAATAACTAAACGTATTAATTAGTTTAATTAATCGATTTAGTTGGAACTTGGGAGGATAGGGATGTAACTGAGTTGGTTATCTTCGTTGTGTTTCTTGGTTATAATTTGTGAAGTTGTCATTTGTTGTTCATGTTGCGGTGCCTTGTAAATGATGAGAATTATGAGTTGTAGACCTTTGGCCAAAGTTGAACGTTGTTATGTAGTTATGTTGTTATGTTGTTGTAGTTGTTGTTGGTTGATAATCATGTTGAGTCGCATAAAATATCATGATTCAAGTTGGAGCTGATTGCTCGGTAAGTTGGCCTGGATTGGCAATATAAAGTTGAAGGCTCATGCCTTGTATTTACGCCTCTATTATTAAGCATGATTATAAGTTGGGAGTTTTGCTCCGTTGGTACCACATCCATCACATTGTCTAAGTTGCATATCAAGTTGTATATTATGTTGTGGTGTTGTATCTTATGTTGATTCCAAGTTGTTGGTTGTTTATGAAGTGGTGATTCGTGTAAACTAATTAAATATGTTATTTATCACATGCTTGATTATATTATTAGATACCTCACATCTTCTATTTGAATGTTGCCCCTATGTTGTTAACGTGCAGGTATTCCAGAATAGAGCTCCTTACCTACGTTAGTTCGAGTCGGTGTCGTCACGTTGTTGTATTGTTGTTGATTTCATTTTCCGTTGTTGAATTTAGAAGTTGAAGTGTTTAAAAACTATGTTGTTTGAAGTTATTTTATAGTTGAATAAAGTTGTTATGTCAATAAAGTTGTTATGTCAATAAAGTTGAAACTATGAATTCATTGTTTAGTAATAAAGATGTTTTGATTTAAAGAATAAATAAAGTTGTTATTTGTCACTCGATGTTTAAGTGTTATGTATCCATGATTAAATGCGATAAATGTCGTTGTTTTTAAAGTTGAAAATGTGACATCCTATTTTAAAGTTGAATTTTGAAACTCTGATTTATGAATTTCCGCCGGGTATGTTTGGGATCTTACAAACAACACCCTCCGATGGTGGCACCAGATCACCAATAAGTGGCACAAGTGCATCCCGACGACGCTTGTGGGAGGATGAGGAAGTGATACGTCATCTGAAGAATCCTGACGCCTCCGGGAAGAAGTAGACGGTGAAGTATCCTAAGGAGATGGCCGAGCACCAAGAGTAGGTTAAGATGTAAATGGTGTGACATGGATCTCAGTAGTAGGATGTGTCGCATTAGTCGATGTCTCTTCTCGACAGAGGTATCTGCTTCCTCCGGAACCGACTAGCTCCATGTCGCTCCCGATAAGTGGGACCAGGCCCAGATAAAGGTACAGACGCGAACGGTCGGCGAGAGGGACAATGAGAACACACAGCCGTGAACTCACTGGAGATGAAAAGAGTCTCCAGCTAGGCATTTTTATCCCGGAGGAAAGGCAATGCTGCATAGACCTAGAAAGATATGGATAAGACGGTTGCGAACCAGAGAGACTGAGAAAGGGGGTTGGTTACAACCTGGGAAGGTATTAGCACCCAGATTGTCCGCCGTACTCGACGGGATCCACGCTTGAAAGATTTGTGTTTTAAAGGGGTAGTGTCAGTGCAATTTGTGTGTAAAAGAGCTGGAAAAGAATGTACAGGTGTCAGTGTAAGTGAAGTGAAGTGTATAAATGATGTGTCAGTGCAGGAACAAAGATGAGATGCTCAAGAATATGAGGCTAAGGAATGAGGCTAGAAAGAGGGGGAATATACAGAGACTTTTGTTCGATAACTGTTAAGTTATGCCTACGTATCCTCTCGTGCAATGAGGAAGTCAGAACACCGTAGTTCGACCCAAAGAGACTGAAAGAATGAATTGACTTGTGAACTGCTTACTTGCCTATGCTCAAGTGTATGACCTGTCTGGCTCAGGTGCAAACTGTCTTACATTAGACGGAAGAAGCAAGTTCTCGTTTGTGAATGAAGGTGATGAGAAAAGAATCCCGAAGGAGACGATTATTGTTTGTTTTTGAGTTTTCAGTCTTTTATTGTTTTTGGATTTTGTCATAAGTTAATGAGCTTAAGCCTAAACCAATGGGTTTAGTAAACTCATCACATCTTCCCTCTGATTAGGGGTAATGAGAATACCTTAAGTGTGAAGTCTGATTCTCACACTTAATAACCTTTGGTGTAGGATTAAGATCATTAACCTACTTGTGATTAATTAGATGTTTTTGTGGTTTTTGTTTAGTGTTGAGTAATGAGGTTAAGCCATAATCAAGGATTAAACAGACTCATTACACCATCCTAATAGAAGGATAATAGATGAGAAAGCTTAAGCTGAGGAAAGCTCCTCGACTTAATCCATGATTAGGGATTAAACTCATGACAAAACAAGCCTTTGATTAAGTGGATTTTATTAGGTGATATGATGATGAAGTGATTTTTAGGGTTTATAAGACAACTTGAGGGGGACTTGTCCATTAACACTAGGGTTAGTCCTTCTTAACCATTTAAGGAAGAATTAGAACCCTAATGCAAGGCCCAAGTTACAAGTGATATCTTGATACTTATTAAGTGAATTGATTAAAGGAGTTAAACACATTAAGGGTTTAACACTTAGGATTAAAGTTATACACTCCATCCTAAGAGAAGGATGCAGGCATAAGCTTAATCACAAAGCCTTAAAGCCTTTAGGGTTTAGTCCCTGATTATGAGATGAGAAGAGAAGACTCAAAAGAGACACAAAGGTAAAACTAAGAGGGGAGACTAATCAAAATCCTAATCATTGTCATGCTTGGTTGTTCCTAAGGTTTGTGAGGTTTTCAAGAGAAGTCTTCAATGGAACCACCAGGAAGCAGATGAAAGGATCAAGAGAAGCAAAGCAACTTGCTTCATTCAAGAAGTCAAATCACTTGAAGAGAGAAAGTGGGAAGAAGAAGAATGAGCAAGCTCAAACTCAAACACAAACAAAAATGCAGCAATGGATGCAAGAGAGGTGAAAAGAAAAGTTATGAGAAGTGAAGGCAAATTCACTTCTCAAAGTCACTTACCACCTGAAAGGTTAGAAAAGGAATGCAATGCAATGCAAAATGGGATGAGATGACATGATGAGAAACAAAACCAGAAGCATTTACATGATGCTAATGATGCTATGAGATGCTACAAACATGAGGCAGCACATGGAAATGATCATACAAGTTCATGAATGCAAATGAAGCAAGTTAGGAACCATGAACATACATGACAAGTTATGAAGTGCACATGGCATACAACATGGCAAATACATGATGCAATGATCAAACATGCTTTCAATATGTCTTATGATGTCAAATGAATCAAATGGATGCTTGAAATGTCATGGCAAGTCATGTCATGCAAGAGAATGTAATGTGGATGCATGTGAAAGCCCAAATTAGGGTTTATGATCAATGCAACAAACAAAAACCAAAATCAGAAGCAAACCCAAAGATAAAAAATTGAAAATGCCACTTAAAGGACCCCTAATCCTATACTAAACCAATGCCCAAAGGAGAGGTTTCAACTCTTAACCAATTTCAAGTTATGATTTTTACAAGTTTTCTAGGGTTTTAGGGTTTCTAAACAAGAAAATTATCAAACAAATTGAAAATGAAAGATCAAATCATGGCCATTTAATCTCACAAACTACATGCTAGACACAATGCAATGCAAAAAGAATCAATGTCCAACTCTTCATGGATAGGCAGAAATGATTTTTTGAACTATGGATCAAATTAATGCACAAAAATGATTTTAATTCAATGAAAAATTCCCAAAATGCATCAAGATCAAATAAGAAATTTTTTTTTAAGGTTGGACAATGTTTCTAAATGTCTTAGAACATTTCATGAATTTTTTGGTGATTTTTAAATACCTAAAAGTATTTTTAATAAATTAATTCTCATTAATCAATTAAAAATAAACTTTTAAATATTTTAAAATACTTTTTTAATGCTAAAAATGAAAATAAAAATATTTTTGTGTCTTAAAAATTAATAAAATTCTTGAGAAAAAGTTTCATAATTTTTAGACAATTTTTACTATTTTAAATAAATTGTGCAAAACAAATATGAAAAGAAATGAATTAAAATAAAGAAAAAGGAAAAGTCAACAGAAAGAGTGGCTGAGATTGAATCTGGGGAGGGAGACATTGACCACGCGCCAGATCTAGTGGTCCTCATTCAAACTGGGTTAAATACAATTACGAATTAATTAATTGAGATTTAGGGCTAATGACTGCATCTGGACCATTCACATGCGCGCGAAGTCCACTGGTCAACGCAATCCAACGTGCCAAATTCAAACTCTCTTAATGACTGGGATTATGCCCTAATTATTTTCAGGTGGCCGGAGAAGACCTCCGGTCGTCTTCTCCGGTGGGAACCCCACCTGAAAATCTCCAAACTCTCTCAAAACCTAACTAAAACGAAATCTAAAAACATGGAAATGATTCCCACTCACTCACGAACCAAAACCCCCAATCAAAACAGATTTATTCTTCCCCAAACTCAAGAATCGAGCAAAACAAATTTTTAGGTCACAGAGTTTCAGAGATCAATTAAATTCTCATTTCATCACCATTTCCAAAACTAAAAGCATCAGGATAATCAGTGAAGCATGGAGAACAAGTTTAGAACATAAAAAATGATTTCTGGAAAAATATTTCTTGAGCTACCTGAGATTCGAAGCTTTCACTCCAGCAACTTTCAGACCTCCTCTCCTTGTGAAATCCACCCCTTATGACCTCTTGATGATGCTTGAATGCTTTGGAGAAGTTTATGCTGGCTAGATGAAGAGTTTGAACAGCTTCTGCTCAAACTCAGTTGAAAATGGCAATGGTGATGCAGGCAGTTTCAGGCCAATGTGAGTGGTTCTTTGTGATCAGGGTGATGTTTTAAGAAGGTTTGTGGAGTTTGTTTGAATGTTTATGGCCTGTGGAGTGAGTTTCGAAAGAAACTGCAAGTTGGAGTGAAGATGGAGAAGTGGTGTTCTTGCTTGATTCAGACTTGGTTCTTTGTTGGTTTTTGCTTAATGAGGCATGGTGAGTTGATGTGTGAAAATGGTTTGGATGTTTGTGAGCTGGGCAGAGAGATTCGAAGAGAAATTCAAATGGGGTGTCTTTGTGAAATGTGATGCTATGGTCTGTTTCAGCTTGGCCTCTTGATATGTTTTGCTTGCCAAAGGATAGTATAAAATAATCCCATAGGTCAGATGATTTGACATGGCCTTTATTGATTGGTAAGTTCACTTTTGCCAAAAGTCCACTCTTTGTGTAAGAGAGGTATGGCTTGGTTCTAGGCTAGTACAAGCATGGGGCTGGCGCAGCAAGGGTGAGGGGAAGGGCTAGCAAAGCTCAGCATCCAATGTAGCAAGTGGTAGGAAGTGTGATCATGAGTTTTGCAAGTTGGCTCATTTTGGTTCACATGTGATTTTCTCATTCCATAAGCCATGAAACATGAGCATTTTGGTTCAATTCTGACCTTTATGTCACATAGAATGTTTGTGTAATGGTTTGATGCCAACTAGAAGTTACAACTTGCCTTGAAACATGATCTTGCAAATTTTCCATTTAGTGCACATCTTGAAAATCAATGATTTTTGCCAACTTTGTCACACCATAACTTTTGATCCAAAATGAATTAGATCATGTTCTTGTACTTTTTGAAAAGGGAAAAATGTATCCTACAACTTTCATGACCAAAGTTTTTCCATTTGAAGCATTTTTGGATCAAAAATTAAGGCTTGAAAAATGACCTAAAATGACATATCCTTGAAAAGTCAACTATGCCCAAAAAAGTCAACTTTGCAAAAACTTCAAATTCTTGATTTTTGTGAACTTCAATCTTCTTCCATGACCAAGTAAAGATCATATACACTCAAAATGATGAAGAATGCCCATTGGTTGGGTCATTGGGGGCCTCAGATGCCCTGATTTTGCACTGACTTGTCCAGAAAGTCAACCCTTGATCAGATGACTTCCCCATGGAATTTCTTCATGAAAATTGATATGCATACTCCCTATACCATATAGAGACCAATGGAAACAAGAATGACCAAAAAATTTGGAGTTATGGCCTCTGAAACCAAAACCCTAATTTTAGGTCAACTGTGCAGTCAAGCTTGGCTCTGCATCCATACCAATCCCAGTTCTTGTGATCCTTTTGCATTTTTGACTTTGAGAGGATGTAATATGATGCTTGAACACATATAGACCCCTTTGAAGTGATTGATAGCCTTTGGAGTGGCTCAAGAGGCTCTTGGATTACTTAGATCACAAACCCTAGGTGCAGATGACTTAGAAACTATGCAGTGAATCAAAAATGAGATATGAGGTGATATGATTGTGTTTATGCATATGAAATGATCACAAGCCATGGTGTGAATGGGTGAAGGCAAATTTGGGGTGTTTACACTCCACTCCCGTCGGACGAATGTGTATTGTGCAACTAGGCATGGAAAACGGGTCCGCATCTGCACCCTCCTCCCTGAAACAAACCCGCTCTCGCCCCCTAACCTAGTCAGGGGTAAAATATTACCACCCATACCCGCGACTAGTGGTGGAAAAACAGGTCTGGCCCATTGGGCATGCCCGTTTTGTCCACACTTTAGGGCATGCCTGTTTTGTCCGCATCAAAATTGGGATGGGGGACCAAAACTGTTTAAAAAGAAAATAAAGGGACTAAAATCGTGAGTTTGGTAAAACAGGGGACTAAAACTGTAATTTAGTCAATTATATATTTAAATCTATATAAAAATATTTGACTCAACAATATACTTTTGCCCGTAAGATTATGTTTGGATTGACATAATGTGATGGAATGGTATACTTGACGTATCCATATGTGTAGTGTTAAAATGTGATGATAAAAATATGTCTCAGGTATTTGAAAATAGAGAATCTATAATCCTAGTGAGATAGTTGAGAAGAAAAACAGTTGCATGACTTTTTATTTTTCATTTACTTCATTTACTTCAGAAGCATACACCAGAAATATACAGCAGAAGCATGACGGCATAATTAAAATGATAGTTTGAGTTGCAGAAAATAATCCAAGATTTTAAGAAAGTTGAAAGAATTTTAAATGAGTTAACAATAGGTTGAGTTAGATCAAAGTGAAGGTTTCAGAACATTGTGCAACCTCTCTCCATCACCTTCATTCAAATAGAATAAAGAAACACACAAAAATAGTGAAAATTTGGTCCTCAAAAATTTCATCAGGGAGCGTTTGGCATGTTCAGACATTGGTGCTAAAAGCAGTGTTCAATACAACCAAACACATTGAAACCACACCAAGACCATCAGTGACAACCCAAGCTAAAAAAGACATACACCGAAAAGCTAGCTGACACCCTCACCAATACTTGGGAAACAGCCACCAAAGCATGATCCAAAGCACCAAATTTTATCTAAACCAATACAACACTAACACTGGCAGAATGGACAGGACACAGAAAACGACAATATTCCTCTATCTCCAAAACTAAACTCTACTAAGCTCAAACTCACACACATGCAGCCGCGGCTTAGATAGTCTCGCACTTTAAAGGAGATATAGCAAAACCAGGCAAACCAGAACATTCTCATCAAAACAACATCAACATTTGCATCATAATAAAAGTTGCATAAAAGCCCACAATACTAAGATGACGGCCCCCTCCCCAAATCCCCCAATGTGCACCTAAAACAAACCAGCGCCAGCAGAATGACACTCTAGCCGAGAATTAGAACCTACAATAACTCCAACACCAGCTGCTGACCTATCCTGAGGCATTGCTGAGGCAGTGAGCTACACACAAAGCCGCCTCTTCTACAGATCGATAATCAATATCCAAGATTGTATTGTATGCGTAAACATGCCCGTGGATTCATACACCATACTGCTAAATCCAGATGCTTTGTGAAGATCAGACTCTTCATGCCCTGCAGAAACAAACAATCTAATTCCTACAGGCAATTTACACTTGCCCAGTGTTGATCTTCTTCAAGTTCAGCTGGTATTTAATGGAACGAAATAACATATTTAACCTTTTATACCTTCACTCAATTAGATAAAATTTTACTGAAACATTACTTACCATCATTAAAAAGTGTTTTTTGTTCAAAAATGCCACTTGACCCATCAATGACTCACGTTCCATCAACAAAGAATGTTTCTCCTTCAGTTTTAACTCAACTTGTGGCTTCAGATTAGCTATTTGAGCCTGCATATATCAATGTATATCAAAATATTATCTTATAATATACATTCAAGAAATTAAACATAAATAATAAACTATATGATATAAAAAGTTATTGGCACCAATCACTTCAATTTCTTTAACTTTTATTTCCAAAATTAAAATGTCGGTTACGTAACCGAATCAAGAAATGACAGTGAAAGAAAAATAGAAAGAATAAAAAGACCTTGAGCGAGAAGCTTCTTGACGGCGAGGTTAGAGTTCATATCACAGTCCTTAAGAATGTCATAGATATTTTGTTCCGTACACTTAACATTCTCGTTCACCGTCACAACAACGTCTAGTTGCTTCAACGAGTCTCTCTTCCTGAATATGATTTTCAACTAAGTTAACAACAACTTAAGCCAAATTAGATGAATTTGTATGTATCTATGTAAAGCAGTAAATATTGGTAAAATCATATGAAAACTATAAAATCTAAATATATTTGGCACCATTGTGAGGAAAATGATAAGCTTAATAAGAAACAAAATGAAACATTGATCATGGTCATCGAAGTCAATGCCATAATTCTGTAGAAACTGTTGGTGATTTTAGTATCATCAATGTATTTTAGTAGTAATGTGATTTACTACAGACTAATGCAATTATGCGTTAAAGCTTGGAAACGAGTTAGGGTAGTGCGGAGTGCACGCTCGTCGAGCCAACATATAATTGAACGTGAATAATTCAAACGGGGTTCCAAGGGGCGAAGCCCCTGGCGGAGTGCGGGGCAGCACCCCGTTGGGGTTCCAAGGGGCGAAGCCCCTGGCGGGGTGCGGGTTATTCGGATGGGATTTCCTTCGGTGTACAATGAATTATGGATTGTCATATATGGGATTTCCTTCGGTGTTAGAGGGTTATTCGGATGCTAGTTGGATAAATAATGCTGAAGATTCATCCTCTACAAGTGGATGGGTGTTCTTGCTTGGGAGAGGTGCCATCTCATGGGCTTCCAAGAAGCAAACATGTATAATTGGTTCCACAATGGAATCTGAGTTTGTAGCATTAGCTGCTGCTGGTAAAGAATCGGAATGGCTAAGAAACTTGGTATATGAGATTCCGATATGGCCTAAACCGATATCACTAATCTCTATCAGTTGTGATAGTACTGCCACATTGGCTAAAGCTTATAGTCAATATACAATGGAAAGTCTAGACATTTGGGTGTTAGACATAGTATGATTAGGGAATTAATCATGAATGGGGTGATATCTATTGAATTTGTTCGGTCGCAACAAAACTTAGCTGACCACTTGACGAAGGGGTTAGCTAGAGACTTAGTGAAGAAGTCGGTAATTGGGATGGGATTAAAGTCCATTTAAATCTATTAGCTACGGTATACCCAGTTCCCTTCTAATACAATGTTAGAAGCAGAATTCAATGTGGAAAGATCATAGTTAGAGATTTGAGCAATTGTATTTGTCTTCCCAAGGTATGTGCTTAGACCTGCAAGTGATGGATAGGTTGAAGTATATCTTCTTAATGTTTCTTTTGGAAAATTGCAAATGCAGGTGCAAGATTAAAAGAATCACCTATATGAGCATGAAGTTTTGCCGCTTCAAGAAGCTTGGACTTGGCTTCCTATATGCTTATTAATGGATAAGGACACATGGCTTGTAAAGTGTCAAGTATGAATAGTAGAGTATTGTGAGAAACATATGTGTACTATATCTTTAGATATTCAAATGGATTGACGGGTTCAATCGCTATGACACCCCGATTTTCGAGTATTTGAAATGTGTATTTGTACTAAGATGAAAATTCAATCGCAAGACATTTTCATTTATGCATTTGTTTGATTCTTATACCTGTGTGTTATATTCTTGTGTATAATCAAGGATTACACTAAAATGGGGGGGATTTGTTGGTGATTTTAGTATCATCAATGTATTTTAGTAGTAATGTGATTTACTACAGGCCAATGCAATTATGCGTTAAAGCTTGGAAACGAGTTAGGGTAGTGCGGAGTGCACGCTCGTCGAGCCAACATATAATTGAATGCGAATAATTCAAACGGGGTTCCAAGGGACGAAGCCCCTGGCGGGGTGCGGGGCAGCGCCCCGTTGGGGTTCCAAGGGGCGAAGCCCCTGGCGGGGGGCGGGGCAGCGCCCCGTGGGGTTCCAAGGGGCAGAGCATTTGAACCCTTTCCCTACAGACATAACCATTTTCCGAACAGGCGTGTCTTTTCGTTTTGAATTTTTGATCTCCTATATAAGGAGTCATTTGGCCTCAGTTTACAGACATATAACAAAAACTGAAAACCTTCTACATTCTGAACAATTTTCTTTTGCCAGAAACAATTCGTCCTTCAAGAATTATCCCCACAAAGATTTCGTGAACCCAGGTAAGAATATGATCGAAATACTTTGTTCAGAAAGTGTACGAACACGATTCTTCTAAGTTATCCTAGATTATCATACCCATATCTAACAGAAACACCATAAACATAAAGCTTTAGTTTAGAAAAAATTGATAGTGAAATGATTTGAAGAAAGTAAACTACAATACTTTTTTTTGGTTCGTTTTAGGTAATAGCGATAGGTAAACTACAATACTGAACATGCACTTAATGAGTATAACTTACTAAATGGCCTGCAAACCAACCAATGTACATATCATTTTTCAATTAAGTAACCATGAAAAATTATGAAATGACTTCAACCATAAATAAATTATATCAACTATCTTTTTATTGCCAACTTGTTCACTACTTGAAAAAAAAATATACTTAATGAGCACTGTCAAGAAGTGAAAAGGGCAAAAGCACAACATACTGAAAAATGCATCAGACATTGAGTTAATTTCAGCTACTTCCCCGGAGTTGTGTCCAGAATTTTCAGCATGATATGGATGATATGAAATTGATGAAATGAAATCGCTATTTTCGAATGTAATCAGTCACCCCAGGTTCAGGTTCAGGATGGAGACTATAAAAACAGCTTAATGGTGACGCACAGCTGAAAAAGAAGCTTACTTGGCAATCCAGGCCAGAAGCAAAACAAAACTACTAATCTTATCTAAAATTAGCAGCATGCCAAATATAACAAATAAAAAATGGAATACACAGAAAAAAAATTAAAATGCTACCAAAATTAACAGAATTTTCTGTCCATTACCCAAATAAAACTAAATCAACAACCCTGAAAATTAAAACTAAATCAATTACTTGTGAAAATATACATGTCCAATTCTATGAACACGGTCTTCGGCCTGGATTAGATCACCAGGAGTCCAAAACAATTCTGCAAAGAGGATAGTGCTGGCAACGGTCAATGTTAGCTTGTTAGTATGAGTATTTCAAAAGGTAGTGGGAGTGATATACATATAAACGCATGCGCTCTATTCAACCTGTATTGGGGGGTTGATATATGATTTGAAACATTCTCTGCTTCAAAACAGCTGGAAGTGTATGTATGACCTCATTAGTAAATAACAACATATGAGAATAATAGTAAAAAGGATGGGAAATGACTTACCCTGCATTGGGTTGGTTCAAAATCGTATTAAAATATAAAGAATTTTGGCGACACACTAAGTCCCTGCAGAATAATGTCATAAACCCGCAATAGCGACAACATGAATAGTTAATAAATTAGCAATACAATCTAACAATTATACATCAATAGCAGTCGGGAAATAATGTATCGGGTTTCAATGCAGCGAAATATGCATCCAAAGGTTTCAATGCTGCAAGAATTACAGCACAATGCATCAAAGTCGTTGCGATATCAGCCGTAGCAATCCCAGCCACAGTCTTCACAGCAGCAGCCACAGAAAAAAAAAATCTTAGTTTTGACTCATTTAAAACATCCACCCATAAAAAGTGTTTGAAATCTTTCAAAAGACTGACCTTTGCTGAACTTTTATATGCAGCAACACTCTCATCATAATCTTTATGCTCATACTTAACTTCTCCAAGTAAACGAAAAGCATCAGCATCATTTGGTTTTTCCTTGGAGAACCAAAAAAATAAATTCAACAATTATTCTATGATTAAACAACATGATTTGAGCAAAAAGTATTTGAAAGAGACAATTTTAGTTGGAATTGCTTGAGGGAGTCCTTAGAAGATTAAATATTATAATGTGATTACAATACAATCTCTAATTACAGGAACCTAATGAATTTCCCTATATAGGCAACTTCGAAAAAATATTCATGGTCAAAATAATACTAACCTTCAACAAATCATCGAGTAGAGAAGTAGCTTTTGAATATTTCCCTAGTTCTGCCAATGTTACTGCAGCACCCTAAAAACTCTTATAAATGTATCTAGAGACACAAAAATTAGCAGAACATATTCAACCCTAAACTCATAAAAATATCACATAACACAAATTCCTTGCTTCACAAACAACGGAAAATAAAAAACATATAGAATGAACTCAGAAAACATATAGCGTGTGGTCTAAACTGGCACTTATATGATAAAAATGAAGTCAGTTAGTTAATTATACTCACGAATAGGAGTCCACCATCCTCCATGGGCGGTGAGTCGTTGTTATCTCAAAATTTTGACGTTAGCATTAATTGGGTCATTTGGCTTGGAAAAGAGTTATCTTGCTATAAGTTAAAAGTAAGGTTTTCGACCTTACTCTTTGAAAGGGTGAAAGTTGAAGGAATACACCATCTATAGATCCTGTACTTAGAAAAATTCTAAGTTTGGAATATTTTCTAAGTGTTAGTGGGATTCGACTGTGCATGCATTCGACATAGAGTGGCAGTTACCTAAGTTTTGCATGTTCAAGCCTTGGAGGGAAAATCTGTAATTTTCAATTCAAAGACAGGGACAAGTGGCGCAAGATGAAGCATCTTCAACATGTAGTGGGATAAGTGTCATCATCTTAGAGTAGTCTTAGGATGAAACCGTCGAAAACGGTTACTTTGTAATCTCTATAAATAGCTTAGTCTAGTGTTAGAATAAGTGTGCGTGAAAATCACATTGTACTAAGTAACTTCATGTAACACTCAAAGTATCTGTGTGTAGAGAAAAGAGTGTTGTGAGAATGTACATGATGTAACACCACCATCTTACTTTTCAAAGTCTTTTATGTTAAAGCAACCATTTATCTTCAATGTTATTTACAATTCAAGTTATTTATCTTCAAAGTCATTTAACTTTCAAAGCAATTTACTACATTTCATTTATAAATTCTTGCTCTTTAATATTCTTTTCTTGCACTTATCTTTTCTTTACATTTCCAGCCATTTAAACTTCCTTGCCTTGCATTTAACCTTTCTATTATCTTTTTATTTACTTGGGAAATCCTTTTTAATATTTCTTACATTTAATACTTGCGTTTACATTGTGTCTTATTTACTTTAATTTTCTTACTTTTGTACCTTTTGAATCCTGTCAAAGGATTTATGACATTTTTCCCCAAAAAACACTACAATTGACCACCAACTAGCACACGTCCTACGATCAATCTAGTCGATCCTGCAAGCAACTAAGGATATTTTGGTATCTTTAGAGGACCAGCGATTGTTTATCAATTTTGGGATAAACAAATTGGCACGCCCAATGGGACAGTGTTAGTTAGTTTTTAGAAGTATTATAACTTCCCTTTAGTATCTTCTTTTCTAACTTCTTTCTGTACGTGTGTGTATTGGTCGAAAAGAAACGGTTACTTTTGTTGCATGCATTTGAGAAGTGGGAAAGTAGCCAATACAGATCATTACATACCAAGGAGGAGGAATACAAGGAAGATGGTGTCTAGCCAAGGAAATCAAGATGATTCGAATCCCAATACAACTGAGACGAATCCCCAATTGAGCAGTTCAAATGCTCAATGTGTAAATCCACAAGATGTGCGAAGGAGTGAGGCAATTCCAGTCTTCAACCATTCGACGGGGGGACCAACAATTTTGAGTATGGTGTCAAAACCAATCCCTTCGACGGAGAGGCCAGGAGTAACATATACTAGATATTATAATCAACCAGTATTGGAGTATGTTGGCCCAAGCCATCAAACTCCACCACCAAATACATCAGCATTTAGAGCTTTCGTCCCTCCAGGATTTTCTCAGCCTTTGCCTAGAAATCCACCTTATGGTATGCCAACAACAATGATGACGGGCCTAAGGAATGCTCCTCAAGTTTTTTCAGACAATGTGGTCCCTTCTTCTTTGCAGAAATCTAGGTCTGGAATAAACATAGGAAGGAATAATCAAACTGTTGGCATGGGACATTCGACTCAGAGTCATGCTCTAACAAATGAGTTTGCAGCATATTTGAGACAGCATATGGATGAGAGCAACATGCAAATGGTTCACACTTTATCTCAAACCATGGGAGATATCTTTCAGCCTTTGATTCAGAATACTACTCAGACGAACCAACAGATGGTGACTCAAATGACGCGCATATCAGAATTCATGGGAGTTCCAACACCAGTTCGACGTTAAAATCAAGTGGTGAATATTGAAGATGATGTGCTGCCAGCAGATCAAGGGAATCAGACAATGGTCAAACCATTAGGAGTCGAACCCATCAGAAATGTAAGGTAAATGCCAATAGAGGATGAGCCAAGAGTAATGGTAGTGAATATGCATCAGGATGTTGACCATGTGGTCCAACAAGTTCGACAGAACAACTTTGCAGTAAAGAATAACTTAGCATCCCTGGTCGAACGAATAATGGCTAGAAGTGGGATAAATACAGGTTTTTCCAAGCCAAACTTCACTTCACCTATACTGGATTACATACTTTAGTCAGAACTACCTCCTAGGATGAAGGTTCCAAAGTCCACCAATTTTTCAGGAGATACGACTGAGTCTACGATCGAACATGTAACACGATACTTGATAGAGGCTGGTGAAATTGCCAATGACGAAAGTTTGAGGATTAAATACTTCCATAGTTCTCTTACCAAGAATGAGTTTACTTGGTTCACCATGTTACCTCCTGGTTCGATTTGTAATTGGACTCAGTTGGAGTGTTTATTCCATGGTCAATTCTACATGGGTCAGACCAAGATCAGTCTGAAAGAATTGGCTAGTGTTAAATGAAATTTTAACGAGTCAATTGATGACTACTTGAACAAATTTCGAATTCTCAAGGATATGTGTTTTACTCAAGTATCTGAGCGTGAACTAGTCGAAATGGTTGTTGGTGGCCTAGATTATTCTATCAGGAAGAAGCTGGATACCCAGTACTTGAGAGACATGGTCCAATTAGCAGATAGAGTTCGATAGCTTGAATGTCTGAAGGACAAAAAAGCTAGGGCCAACAAATATAAGAAAATAGATTACGTTGAATATCATGATGGGGTCAAAAATGTTTGTGACGAAACCCTACCCCTGGATGATAATGAGATAGACCTAACTGAACTTAAGCAGGGTCCTCCTTATTCTTGTAAACTGTTAGTCCCTTCAAATGGGAAGAATCCTGTCGAAATTGAAAAGGATGACAAATTTCCAAAGAAAACATATACTTTCGACGTCACTAAATGTGATGAAATTTTTTATTTATTAGTTAAGGATGGTCAAATACTTGTGCCTCCAGGCGCTAGAGTATCACCTTTAGATTAAAGAAAGAAAAGAGGTTTTTGTAAATACCATAATTTCTTGGGTCATAAGACTTCTCAATATTTTCTTTCCAGGGATCTGGTCCAGAATGCTATCCAAGAAGGAAGACTCAAGTTTGGGGATAAACCCAAGGCTCAAATGAAGATTAACATCGATCATCTTCAGACTGTTGAGGCTAACTATTCTGAGCCCTCTGAAGTGATTTGGGTCAAAGTTGATGATGGCTCCAGCAACCTTGTTCCAGTCGAAGCCATGGAAAACCTGTGAGCGTAGAAGTCACTGAAGACTTCACAAATGATGTTGTGATGTTTAAAGCTACTGAAGATATGAGCAGCGAATAATGGGAACACTTGGTATGCATGGCAGCTGAGTGTTTCTTTAAGACATCTCCTGATGTCGAAAGGTTCAATGTGGGAGTTACCATCACCCTATATGAGGAGGTCGAAGAGTCGAACCTCCAATTGGTTACTAAGGAAACTATTGATGGTTTCACCATGATGGATGAGGCTGCTGAGGGCCTATGTTTGAACTTCTCCAGGATGGAACTAAGGGATGAAGTTAATGTCAACGTGGTCGAAATAAGGGATGACCAGATAAATGACTCCACATTCCAGAAATACCAGTACAAGAAGGCTTATCCTAAAGAAGATGAGACAATTGTGGATTTCTTACATAGATGTCAAAGTAAGAAGTCAGAAGTAATGTTATGTCCAAGATTAATTTCGATCTTCGACAAAGAAGCAGTTGAAAGCCTTCAACAAGTCAAGGGGATTAATGAAGGGCAGAAGTTGAAGGATGCTCAGAAGCCATACCGTTTCGACCCCGGGCGTGATAATCACTACCAACCTGATGGCAAGCCCCAACACCTCAAGTCGAGGCAACCCACTTTCAAACCAAGTGGCAAAGTACCAAACAAAAAGTGGGTTAATCCTGGAGAATCAGGCAAAAAGGGAAGCCATATATGGGGAAAGTTTGATGTTGAAAGAGGTCCTTCAATGGGATACATGAAGGAAGTTAGCACAACAAACAAGGCTGAGTATGTGTCTGAAAACTATAAGGGGAAAAACCCTATGTATAGGTCACAGTGACGTAGAGAGCAGCGCAGAAGGAAGGCACAGAGAAAAGCCTCCAAGGGTGATTATGTTGAATCAAGCACTAATGTGCTTGGTGAGGGTATGAACAACCATATAGCGAAAATAACAAACAAGGTACCTGTGAGGCACAAATTGTTTTCAGCCAGAAACAAAGGGGCTGAGATAAAAGCTGAGTTAAAAGCAGTCAAAGATGAAGACATGACATACAACTTCGACTGTGAATCTGAAGCTTCTTTGGACATCATAGTAAATATGGTCTCAATAATTCCCAGAGAGTATGTCAGGATTACTGAATTTGAAAACCTAGATTCCAATAATGAGGCGGAAATGGAGGCACAACAACTAGTGTGTTACTATGTGATGAACAATGGGTGTGTCGAAGCACAAAATTCCTTATTTGAAAGACCCACTGAGGCCATGAGTAGGCATTTGAAACCCCTATATATCACTGGAAAAGTGGATAATGTGGCCATCAATAAAATTCGGTTTGATTGTGGCGCAACAGTGAACATAATGCCACACTTCTTGCTACCCAAGATTGGGAGATTCGACACAGACCTCAAGCCTCATAATATGGTCTTGTCGAATTACGAGGGCAAGACTGGACCAACACTTGGGGTCCTACAAATTGATTTGACCATCGAAACGGTCACAAGACCCATTCTTTTTATGGTGGTCGAAAGTAAGGCCAACTATAACCTTCTGTTAGGTAGGGAGTGGATACATGGTATAGGTGCAGTGTCATCTTCAATGCATCAAAGGGTCACCATTTGGAGGCCAAATGGCATTGTGGAAAACATTGAGGTTGACCAATGGTACTTTAAAGTTTCAATCAACCATGTTGAAGGCGTTGAATTTGGAAAGAACTTAGTGCACATTGGCCCATGCATACCAGCAGAATTTGATTTCACACTAGATGGTCACACATTCTGCTCATTACACCTTCATCCTGTCGAAGGTTTCCGCTGGGACAAGGAGGTTGCAGAAGAAGCAGGAAATTACCCACCTTATTTTGAGGAGCTTGCAATTCGCCCCACAGGATGGCGAATCGAAGGAAGTAATAATGACTGACTTTAACGCATTGAAAATAATTTCGGCCTACGTGGCTGAAACAAGAATACAAGCGGCCTTGGAGGCTGCAGAAAACCAAATGGTTGTTGAAGCCATTACACAATTTGCAGAAGAAAATCATGTGAAGGATTTTAACTCAGAGCCTCCAGATAAGGCTCAAGAAGACTCAAATTAAAGGATTGATGCTATATATGATAGTGAGCCTTTGGGATTCGAAAAGGACCCTTTTTCAGAAAGCACCAAAATGCTGGCTCATGATCCTTTGGAATAAATTGACCTAGGAGAAGGGGAGACAAAAGGCCTACTTATGTTAGTTCCAATCTTGTCCCAGAACTCAAGGTCGAAGTGGTCCAACTACTAAAGGAATTTAAGGATTGTTTTTCTTGGGACTATGATGAAATGCCTGGTTTGAAGAGAGAGCTTGTTGAACATAAGCTACCAATCAAGCCTGGGAAAAAGCCAGTCAAACAAAATCCAAGACGGTTCGCCCCAGCAATCCTCACCAAAATAAAAAAAGGAAATTGAGAGGTTGCTTCGATGCAAGTTCATCCATAGCTAGGTATGTCGAATGGTTAGCAAACATTGTGCTAGTTATTAAAAAGAATGGCTCTCTAAGGGTTTGCATAGATTTTAGAGATCTGAATTCAGCAACCCCTAAAGATGAGTATTTAATGTCTGTGGCAGAAATGTTAATTGATTCTTCTGCAGGACATGAGTATCTAAGCATGTTAGATGGATACTCTGGATACAATCAGATATTCATTGCTGAGGAAGATGTCCCCAAAACTGCTTTTCGATGCCCAGGGGCCTTGGGCACCTACGAATGGGTGGTAATGCCTTTTGATTTGAAAAACGCAGGGGCAACTTACCAAAGAGAAATGAATTCAATCTTTCATGATTTTATAGATACATTCATGCAAATTTATATTGATGACATTGTTGTAAAGTCTATTTCAAGACTAGACCATATCAATCACCTTCAATGTTCTTTTAAAAGAATGAGAAAGCATGGTCCTAAAATGAATCCTCTAAAGTGTGTTTTTTTGTGTACAGACAGGGGACTTTTTGGGATTTGTGGTCCATAAAAAAAGGATCAAAATCAATCAAAATAAGATCAAAGCTATCATGGAAGCTAAAGCGCCTTCGACCAAGAAGGAGTTGTATTCACTTCTATGCAAGATAAACTTCTTGAGGAGGTTTATATCAAACCTAAGTGGAAAAACACAAGTCTTCTCACATTTGCTGCGAATGGGCAAGGAAGGATTTGAATGGGGGCAAGCTCAACAAGAAGCCTTCGATAAGATCAAGGAGTATTTTAGTCACCCTTCATTCCTTTCTCTGCCTTATAGGAAGAAAAGTATGAGATTGTACATAGCTGCTTCAGATAGAACTTTAGGGAGCATGTTAGCCCAAGAGGATGATAGTGGTGTCAAAAGAGCCATTTATTACCTTAGTAGAGTTTGAAATGATGCAGAAACTAGGTATAGTATGATAGAAAAGTTATGGCTATGTTTGTATTACTCTTGTACTAAATTGAAGCAATATATAAAACCATTTGATGTTTATGTTTCTTCTCATTTTGATGTTGTAAAACATATGTTGTCCAAACCTAGTTTACATAGTCGAATTGGGAATGGGCACTAGCATTAACTGAGTATTCATTAACATATAAACCCTTAAAAGTTGTTAAGGGGCAAGTGGTTACAGACTTCATAGTCGACCACTCTATAAATGAAAGTCCTTTAAATTATCTGGAGATTGAGCCCTGGAAGATATACTTCGACGGGTCTAGTCATAAAGATGGGACTGGAATTGGGGTGCTTGTTATTTCTCCTAATAAAATTCCAACAACACTTAAGTATAAAATTGATGGCCGTTGTTCTAACAACGAAGCTGAATATGAGGCTTTAATAGCTGGACTTGTAGTATTATTGGAATTTGGGGCAACTCATGTCGAAATAATGGGAGATTCTGAGTTGGTAATAAAACAAGTCACCAAAGAATACAAATGCATAAAAGAAAAATTAATTATGTATTTTGTAGTGGTAATAGGCTGCTTAAAAAATTCGAAGCAACCACCTTTTGACACATTCTTAGACTAGAGAATCAAGTTTCAAATGACTTGGCTCAGATTGCTTCAGGGTACAAAATCTCAAAAGAAAAATTACAAAGTGCAATTGAGGTCAGAGGAAAAGTGGTGTCAATAAGATTAACCCCATCAGAATTAGAAGAGACTAAACTTGGGTATGCTGATGAAGAAAGTTTTTCAATATTGGTGGTCGATAGCATATGTGACAAAGATTGGAGAAAGCCCTTAATGGACTATCTTGAGAATCCAATAGCTTAGACATAAAGAAAGATCAGATACCAAGCTTTAAGTTATGTTCTCTTAGGGAATGAATTATTTAAAAAGACTCACGAGGGAGTATTTCTTAAATGCCTTAGTGAAGTTGAGGCATATTTAGCTCTTTCGACTGTTTATAGTGGGGCATGTGGAACACATCAAGTAGGCCATAAAATGAAATGGTTGTTATTTCGACGGGGTATGTATTGGCCTACCATGTTGAAAGATTGCATTGAATTTGCTAAAGGATGTCAAGAATGTCAAGTGCATGATGGCATTCAACATGTTCCTGTAAGTGAATTGCACTCCACTATGAAACCTTGTCCCTTTAGAGGATGGACTTTGGATTTGATTGGAGAAATTCGACCATCATCTTCAAAGAGTCACAAATACATTTTGGTAGGGATTGACTATTTTTCTAAATGGGTCGAAGCTATTCCATTTCCAAATGTTGATCAAGAAGATGTAATTGATTTCATTCAGAAGCATATCATCTATAGGTATGGAATCATAGAAACAATCACTACAGACCAAGGGTTTGTGTTTACTGGTCGAAAGATGCAGGAGTTTGCCACCGAAATGGGTTTTAAACTTTTGACATCTACACATTACTATGCCCAGGATAATGGTCAGGTCGAAGCAGCAAACAAGGTAGTCATTGGGTTGATTAAGAAACACGTGGGTAAGAAGCCAAGAAATTGGCATAAGACATTGGACCAAACCCTTTGGGCATGTCGAACTTCACCTAAAGAGGCAACTAATACTACCTTGTTTTGACTCACATATGGACATGATGCAGTTTTGCCTTTGGAGATCTACCTTCAATCCACAAGAATTTAAAGGCATCATGAGATTCCATCTGATGTTTATTGGAATATGATGTTAGATGAGTTGGTGGATTTGGATGAAGAAATACTTCATGCCTTAGAATTGCTAGAAAGGTAGAAGAGGAGAGTAGAGAAATCATATAACAAGAAGGTCAAGTTAAAGACTTTTTCAATTGGTGAATTAGTTTTGAAGGTAATCTTGCCCATGGATCGAAAAAGCAAATCTTTAGGGAAATGGTCACCCAAATGGGAGGGTCCCTTTCAAGTTGCTAAGACATTTAGTAATAACGCTTATGAGATACATGAGATTGAATTTGATTTAAGAATCTTAAAAGTAAATGGGAAATATCTAAATAGGTATAGGCCAATACTTAAGGAGATTCAAATAAAAAAATTAAATTTTATTAATCATTAAGGGGCCACAAATGGCCTACAAGTGCAGAAATTTAAAACATGGTTTAGTAAGCAGAAAAGAAAGAAGAACTACACTACTCATAAGTCTTTCCATTCAAGGGAATTGGGGAAAGTGATGTAGTCCTCATCAGCTTCATCCTCAAGATGTTCACCTTTTGGAGGCTCCTTCTTGGGAGATGTTGTTATGCCCTCTTTAGTCTTGGAGTGAGTGATCATCCCAATACTGGAAGAATAAGTACCCTTCTTTCTAGTGCTTTTTCCCTGCTTGTGTGATTTAGCATCACCTACTTTCTCCATAGAACTACTCATGTTGCTTGTTTGGTGATGAAGATGGACTGAGTAGGGAGTTATTTATAGAAAAAACTCACGCGTGTTGATTGGCCAGTCAAAAGGCAACTAAAGCACATGAATTCTTCATTAGGAATGAAATCTTAAAAGGCACGTTGCAGGTGTAGCCTTTGAATAATAACTTGTGCCATGAAATTTCATAAGGCATTTAAAGTTGAAACGTTGCCACATTGACCAAGGAAAAGGCAAAATTGTGTTGTATTCAAGGTTCAAATTCAATTTTTGACCAAAAACTGTTCTACAATTTTTCTTATGCAAAGAAATAAAATGCAAGTCAAAAATAATAAAATGGCTTAAGGCATAAAATAAAAAGGGCGAAATAATACCCAAAAATGTCATTACATAAAAGGGCCTTATTAGGTCCAAAGGATTAATACAAAGAGGGAACAAAAATTCTAAATATTACAAGAGCCTTTGGAATTAGAAGGGAAGTTTCTCTTGCAACTGAAGAAAGTTGAACTTCTGATTCTGGAGAAGAGTCTCACATTGGGCCTTGTCAAGCTTAGCCGTCGAAAACTCTTTTTCAAGACTTTCGGCAATGTCAATGAGGTCTAGGGCGCACTTTAGCTAAGCCTCCAATTCAGTGTCATCAGACTTGCACAATTCAAGGTTGCGTTGTTCAGCTGCAGAGATTTTGTTTTGAAGCTCCTCAATTTCCTTCTTCCATATTTCAATGGCCATTTCATTAGCAGTTTTTTCCCTTTCTTCCTTGGCCTTGATAAGCTATAGGGTTTCGACATGAGCCTCAGCCACCTGCGTTCGATCCCAGGCTGAACCCCTTTCTATACAAGTTGTCTCAATTATTTTTTTTTAATCTTTGGAAGAGACTTGAACTCATTAGGCATTTGGTTCACCAGGGTGGTCAGTTCTATGAGGGATCTGGAGACCTTGGGATCAAGAGTCGAAAGATCTAGCTTTTTCAAATTATCCTTGAGGAAGAGAGGGGCAGTTGGATCTGCGTTCAAGACATGATGGATGTCCCTTTTGAATAAATTGTCTTTGATCTTTTTGAGGATAGGACACACAAAGTCATCTGAAGGTGAATTCTCAGGAGCTGTCGAAGCACTGCTCCCAGAAGAGCCAAGGTTCTTCCCAAGTTTCCTTCTAGCATACTCTCGAGGATTCGACCACCTCAGAGACACCAATGGCTCCTCAGTTGAAACTTCTTTTGGGATTGAAAGTGAAAAGTTGAAGGTTGTAAGGGATTTTTCTCAAGCAAAGTTAGTTGAGTCTTTTATGGCTTTTTTCTTTGATGACTTCACCCTTGTCCTGATTTTCTTCTTCCTCTTTTTCACTTTATTCTTCTTCAACATCCATAGGATTGTCTTGAACATCATTTTGTGGCTCTTCCATGTTTTATGGCTCTTCATTTGTTGGACTAGGGGGAGTAGGGGCCCGAGTGCTCTCAGTTTCTTCTTCTTCTCCTTCTGCAGCAAAAGCTTGGTTTATCTTCCTAGAAAAACTGTTGGATTGGCCAAGAAAGTCCTTGCTTAAAGTATCTTCACACTCATGATCAGAGTCATCAGTATGAGACTGTTGAGTGGTAGTTCTAGCAGGTGAACTTCTATTTGCTTCGACCATTGGGGGACGAATAGTTGTTGTAGTAACAGGTTGATTAATCTCACTCAAAGAACTATAGCCAGAGCCAAAATCAGAATTAGGATGATAAGTTGGCTCACCTTGGATATTCAGAAGGATTGTTGGTGTGGGAGTAGCGACTGATGTTGGTTGAGAGATACCTACCTCAGACTGTTGTGAGAAGAGGATTAGGTTGAAGTTGTAAAAAGGATTAAAAGATGAGGGGCGAAAATTTTAAATACCTCATTCTCTCCAGCACCTGGGCTAGATTTTTCACTCTCAATATGGCCACCATTTATAGGAGTAGGAGGTAAAACTTCGACGGCACCTGCAGCAGGTGCCTTTTCAACAATTTTGGCTACCTTGGAGGAAGGCTGGCCAACAGTACTAGGAGATTGTGCAGTCTTCCCTTTTCTTTTGAGGGGTTGCTCCTTAGGAGATTGATCATCATTTGATCTGATGGTGGAGCTTGAAGCCTTTTTTCCCCTTCTTTTGGGGTGTAGAAGGCTTTTTGGTTGTCTAAAAAGAGAATCAAAGTATTAGACGACATGCATAAAAAAAGGTGAACAATTAAGGGATATGAGGTACCTTGGTGCCTTCGACGTTCTTCTCAGGCTTTATCACCACGCCCTTGGTGGTATTGGGTCTCCTGATGACAACTGAGAATGACAAAGACAATTGTTATGAGTTAATAATTGATCAGTTAGTAGGAAACAAACGAAAACCTCAAACCTTCGTATATTTCAGATTCGACATGAAAGTCTTTGATCGCTATATGAAGGTGTCCTTTGAAACTGTCCAGTGTATGCTTAGTTGCAACCACCCTTTGGGCTTTTGGTTGAGACTGTTGTTGAAGGATTTTTATTGAATCCCCCACAGACAGACCAGTCTGGAAATGGAGGGGAAAGCACCACTCCAAAATCATTAGTGGGTAGAGTTCCATCTTGGTACAGACGCGAAAGTGGCACGGAAAAGAGAATAGAGTCGCCAGCCAGGCATTTTTATCCCGAAGAAAGGGAATGGTAATGTTGCACAAACCAGAAGAAAAGAAAAGGAAGGAACACGGGTCCTGCGAACCAAAGAGACTGAGTTCGGGAGTCGGTTACGACCTGGGAAGGTATTAGCACCCAGATCGTCCGCCGTACCCGACGGGATCCACGCTTGCAAAGAAAACTGTTTCAAAGGGTGAGGGTATGAAAGTTGCTGCAAAAGAAAAGAAAATGGAACTGGAAAAGAAACTGAGAAAAGAACTGAAGAAGAAATGAAAAGGAAAAAATGTAGGGAAAATGAAGATTGTGCTCGAACGGGCCCTACCCCGCTGCCTACGTACCTCATCTGGACAATGAGGATCAGAGTCGCCGTAGTTCCCCTAACTAGGGGTACTAAAGAAATTGCTTGTGAATTAAGGCTTGAACTGCCTATGCCATTGCTCAGGTGTTGCAGACTCGGACGACGAGTGCGTAACCGTCTTGCAAAGTGACAAGTAGGAGCAAGTTCGCGTACGGAGCGAATGAGATGAGAAAAGAATTCCCGAAGGAAAGACGCTTATTGTTTGTTTGTGTTTTTTAGAAGCTTTTATGAGTGTGTCACAAGGAAGTGAACTCAAGCTCTTAATAGAGCAAGCATACTCAAGTAAGGAGAAGATCCCCAAAACTTGAGCCCAAAGATTAGAGCCTAAGCTCACTAACTTGTTAAACTTATTGAGTGTTTTTTATTATTTACAGATGAAGAAGTGTTTTTTATGCTTTTCTTGGTGAAGAAGATACCTTGATCAGACTTGTGCATCACAAGGTAAACTTGTATTATCCCAAGATGGGAAGACTACAAGCATACCTCATGGGATAAGGCTATGGATCAAGATATCACTTCAAACATTATTAAGATGTTTTTTTGGTTATGAGATGAGAAGAGAAGAAGAACTAAGAGGATCACAAAGGCAAAATTCTAAAGGGGGACTAAAGAAATCCTAAGTGTTAACATGCATGGATATCCTAAGGTTAGTGTGGTTTCTATCCTAATGAAGAAGGAAAGAAGAAGAGAAGAAAAAGATAGAAGAAGAGATGAGAAAGGCCTAAGCCCAACAAGCAAAGAGTTAGCTCAACAAAGAAATAAGAAAAAAGAAGATGAGATTTGGAGGTGTGGAACTCAACTTCCACACCTCACACTTACCATAGCTCCTGCAAGGTTAGTAACATGCAAATAAGTGAAGCAAGATGAACAAAATGATAAGCTAGCATCATACAAACAGAAGTGAAATGATATATACACGTGCTCAATGCAAATGTAACTCAAAATAATTAGAGATGAAGTTTACAAGTCAACATGATGCAACATGAAACACATATGAAAACAAATGCACACTTAAGAAAGATGCAAAGCAAATATGCACAAACATGGACTTAATGCACACAAACAGAACCAAAACAAGATAAAGAAGGGCTTAAGAAGCCAACAAGATGAAGAGAGTGGACACATAAGACCAAACAATTACAAAATGAGAGTGAAAGAAGTAAGGAAGAAATGAAAGCACACTTAAAGAATGAAAGGACTTAAAGGTAAGCAAGACACTAAAATTCCAAAGGCTCAAACCCTAATCTAGGACCAGGAAGGTACCCATACCCCAAAGGAACCCCAA
The DNA here is from genome assembly GCA_963966055.1 of Lathyrus aphaca. Taxonomy (NCBI): domain Eukaryota; kingdom Viridiplantae; phylum Streptophyta; class Magnoliopsida; order Fabales; family Fabaceae; genus Lathyrus; species Lathyrus aphaca. Next base: position 389,179,244 of record OZ014519.1, on the reverse strand, counting down.
ATGAGAAGAAGAAGTTGGCACAAGTTCTCTTCTTGGCTTATAAGAGACCTAAAGGAACAAAAGAAGCAAAATGGGACAAGGTGAGAACAAAAATCCGCAATAAAATCAACCAAGCATCTAAAAATTCCAAAACTTAAACCAAATGATCTTCAAACATGGTATATCAATGGGCAAAAAGTATTTGGAAATATCCAGAAGCAAACTAGGTCAAATGGAGGCTTACACACAAGCTAGGGTTAATAACTTCCAACACAAGTCAAAGGACCAAGACCTAAGAAATAAAATTCTAAAACTCAAGAGAAAAATCACACAAGAAGTACATTATCTTAAGAATCTAGAGCAAAATTAATGGGAACAAAATTCAAAATAATGAAGTCTATGGAAATTTGACAAGGCAGTGTACTCAAGAAAGGATTCAAAAGAAGTTAAGTGAAACAAGGATTTAATTATGACACGTGGAAATGAAAAAAAAAAAGAAAAAAAAAATATGGAAAAATAAAAGACACTTCAAAGATGACTCATGATTTTTTTGAGAATTTTTGGATGAAGGGAACTATTTTATAAAAATTAAAAGCTAAAATGAATAAAAGAAATAAATGAAGAAAATAAAAGAAAATAAAAGAAATGGCTGGGAGGTGCAGGAAGTAAGGGTTTCATGTTGGTTTGAGTTGGGCTGAGATTATGAGGGGTGCGAATATCACTGACTGGGCCCAATTTTGGCGCAGGCTTATGTTTCTTATGGTGAGAATTAATGAATTAAAAACTGGGAAATAAGGTGAACACAGGATCAATCAAACGCATGTGGTTCAAGCTTCATTAAATGACGTGGCCATAAGGAGAGATGTGAGTGGTGAGCGCATGGTAAGTAAGGTGGACTGAGAAACATAGTGCATTAAATGAAATAAGAAAATAACACGTGAGAAGGGGGTGGGGCTAGGGCTAGGTGTCACAGATCTGGGACGTTGGAAGGCTGGATCCAATGGCTGGAAATTTGTCTTCCCCAACGCAAACCCTAATCTTCATGAACCCAGTTTCCGGTGACCGGGGTTAGGGCTCCGGCACCGAAATTCGTCACAGAGTCACAAGCCTCAATATAAATGAACAAAATTGTCCAGATCAAGTAAATCAACCTCACTGAATCCAAATATGAGCTCAAAAACCTCAAAAACTCAAAGAATCTAAGGGATCGAAGCAAAACAAAGTTAACCATCAAAACTGAAACCCTAATAACTTTCACTACAATGCATCATTTTCGAATCTAAAAGTTGCAGCATGATCAGTGAACTTCACACATCATAAAACACCTCATTAATTTCATTTTTTGATCACAAGATTTAGATCCATACCTGAAGTGAAGATCTTGATTCAGTGAGATATAAAGCCCAATGATGCGTGCAAAACACTCCACACTCACTCTAGATGCAAAATAAATGCATCTAAAGTCTTGAAATAAGCTGGATCTTGAGATTTTCTCACACCTGCCCTGAAATGGCAAGCTTGCTAAACTTGAAGGAAAGCTTGAATGAATGGTTGCTTAATGATCCTTAGCTCTCACTGATCACAAATCCACAATTTGTTTTGAGATTGCTCACTTGTATGAAGAGAAATGAGAGAAAATGCAAAGGTTGCAAGAAGTTGGAAATGAGAGAATAAGAGAGAGATGCACAATTCTGAAACCCTAGCTGCTTATATGTGATCTCACAAACCCTTGCTGAAAGAAATGTGTGATTTGCACGTGTAGATCATAAGGTATGTGTGATTTTGCAAATTTTGCAAATTGTGAGATAAGCATGCCTCCCTCGTGCTTTGCTTGCATTCTCAGCCCATATGCAATGATTTTCCAACCCTTGATCATAATCCAATCAATCCTGGCCTTTAGATCCAAGCATCACACTTTTCTCATGAATTGGCCAATTTTGCACTTTTGGAGTGACTTTCTTATTGTGCACGAAAATGTGACTTTATCTTGAGCAAAGTGATCAAAATGTGATGTATTTTATCATTGGTACCAAACTTGAACCATACCAAGTCATACAATTAAGTTTTGAAGCCTTTTTGCATTTGGTACATGCATGAAAACTTGAATTTGCCCTAGAATGCAGCCAATTTTCGAAGGGCCTATAGGATGAACCATTGATGCCATGAAAATGTACTTGTACTTTTTGAAAATGGGAGTCCTTAATCTCCAACTTTCATGTTTGACTTTGGTCCATTTGAAGAATTTTTGATCATGTTAAGGTCATTTGAAAATTAGGGCAAAAGTTGCCATATTTGGAAAATCTCAAAAACCAACTTTGTACCATTTTTGCAAAACCCTTCAAATCTCCATAATTCTTGAACTTTGATCACTCCAAACCTCTTATAACATTGTAAGGACACCCCTTGGCCAAAAAATCTGGGTTAGACCCCTTGAAATCAGACAGTTGACTTTTTAAGGGCACAGTTGACCAATTACTTCATCTGCAAGCAACTGAGGAATTGTCTGACTTCCACATGGTATTTTCACATGAAAATTGACACCTAGTATCCTCTTGATATATAGAAGACTTTTCCCAAATGAAATGGCCAAAGTTGTGAGGTTATGGTGCTTGAATCTCAAACCCTAGTTTAGGTGCCTTGTGTAGGAGCTTTGCCTTGTCCTGAGATCTCTGATGATCATGCAACCTTCTGAGCTTTTTGTGAATGGACTTGAACTTGTAAATGGAGTGTATACCCCTCATAGGACTTGTATACAACCAATGGGACCCTTTTCATGCCTTGTGATGCCTCAAGAACCTCCACATATGGTCATATGCCTAATGCTAGGACATGAAGAATGATATGCCTCATCTTTCCATGCTATGATGCTGAGAAAATGATATGCTCATGATGAATATGATGTGATATGATGCTAAAAATGAAGAGGGCAAATTTGGGGTGTTACAGGTAGTCGAGGAAATGTTGGAGGAAAAAGTTCGAAAGCTACCTCATAACGCTTCTCAAGAGGAACGTTTGAAGGGATTTTCTCCTTCAAAGTGACAACATCCTCACAAACAGTTCGACTAAGATCATCTAGTCGATAGACAGTTTCAAAGTACTTCTGAAAATCTTGTATCTCTTTGATATGAGTAGACTTACTATTCTTGACTTTTTCCTGCACAATAATGAAGGCTTGGTCAAGTAAGGTAGAAAATTCAGCAGTAGTGAGAAAATGGTCATTGTAATGTGTTGCACCCCAAAATTTGCCCTCACAATACAAGACTTTGTGTTCTAAGAAGGTTCACAAGGTTCACAAGTTCCCAACACTTACAAGACCTTTCATGAGGTTCATGAAGTCTACAAGTTACTTTATGAAGGTTCACAAGGTTCACAAGTTCCACAATGCTTTCAAGACCTTTCATGAAGTTCATGAAGTCTACAAGTCACTTCTTGAAGGTTCACAAGGTTCACAAGATTCACAATGATTACAAAGCTTTCCTAAGGTTCATAAGGTCTACAAAGTCACTTTATGAGGTTCACAAGGTTCACAAGCTTCACAATACCTCCCATGAGGTTCACAAGACATTTTATGATGGTTCACAAGGTTCACAAAGTTCACAATGGGTCAGAAGAGTTGACAATTCCCTCAGACAATGCACCTCCTAAGCAGTGCATCCAAAACTAGGGTTTTGACTTTAATCAGGCTAAATGGACTTCCAATGCCTCAAGTGAGCTTCATGACATCTTATATGTATATAAGAACCCCCATGACAAGTTTCAAGACTTTTCTCAAAAGTTTGCTCAGTCAGATGATCAGATGAGTCAAAATCAGTCAATGCAGTTAAAAAGTCAAACTGAGGTCAACTGTGTTCAAACCAAAGTCAAACTTCATGATTTTTTGCCAACATCAAGTATATGAAGTAAAATTCATCATTTGATCAAGGGTTGATCATGATTCATCAAGGAGATTCCAGATCATCAATAATCAGGAGTTTCTAAATTAGGGTTTCCTCAGTAAAAGTCAACTGAACTTTGACCAGCCATAATTTTCACATACTTCATCACCAAGTCTCCATCCAAAGCTCATTTTGAAGGAAATTGAATTCTCTACAACTTTGATCTTGCAAGTTAAGCCCAAAAATGCTTCATTTGGAAGATATGAGCTAAGACATTATAGGTCATTTCAAAAGTCAACAAAAAGTCAACAACTTCAAAAGGGCATAACTTTAGATTGGTAAATGTTATGGACCTGAAACCAATGGGGTTGTTTAGAGGACTCTTCAAGCTTTCCAAAATGTCCAAGAACACCCTCATACCTTTAAAATTGAGGGAGATAGGCCCTTGCAAAGTTGGGAAATTTTGTGATGGTTTATATTGAAAATGGGGGTCTAGGACCAATTCTTTCCAAATGGGCTTGCTAAATTGTGATCCAATCCATACACTAGTACTATGCACGACCCAAACCATGGAAAATCTGATTTTTATTATTTTTATTTCTATTTAATTTGATTTAAATCATTAAAAATCATTTTAAATATAAATAAAATATGAAAATAAGAGATTTTATTTGGATAATGCTTCTAGAAAGTCTTAATTGTTGATTGAAGTTGAAAGAGAAAGAAATCATGTGATTTATCCAAAAATAGCAAGCTTTCATGAGCCAATATTTGAATTTCATGACACCATCTTTTTCAATCTTCAAGTATCAAATCTTCCACATAACTAATCAATATTTTGACCTAGAATGATTCACATATATATACTAAACACAACCCTAGCCCTCATGGACGATTTTGCTGCATCAAGAGGTAAGTTCACAAAGCCAAAAATTCACCAAAAATTGACATTCAGATTCTTCAATCCAGGGCACTAGAAGGTAAAATAAGAACATGGAGATGTTCTTTAGACATCACTGAAGCTAAAGCATCACTCATATGCATCCCATGTGCACCATATTGCTCCACCCGAATCAAACTTTGTCTTGAATTTCAATTTTTCGATTCTGTTTATTTATGCATTGTTAATGAATTTTGTTTGAGTTTTTATGTTTGTGAGGTTCCAAGGAACGATTCTGGACAATTGGATTGAAGCTTCATGACCTATATCACCCGCGGCCATTATTAGGGTTTAGAGCTCAATTTTAGGGTTTGATGATTCAACAAATATAAATAAATTCTGGACACATAGGAATGTTCTATGAACCACCAGGATTATGAAACACCAATTAATTTCTTGAATTGATACTGTTTTGCTTGAGTTTCGTTTTCGTAGGTTGGGAACATTGAAGAACTTGCAGGAAAATTTGCATCTGAATTCGCAGGAAATTTCGAAGGATAGGAGGTTGAAGACAAAGCTGTTCGCGCGCTTATGGAAATTTGAAAATTGGTTATAATATTTTATTATATTGTTTCTAATCTTATTCACCAAAGCATGCTTGGTCCAGTGGTGAGAGTAACGCGCGTGTAACCTATGGGGCCTGAGTTCGATTCTTGGTCTTGTACATCATTTTTTTCTATTTTTCAGGATAATATGAAGACTCAATATATTATATTATGTTGTCACTATACTACCAGAAGGGCTCTCCCAGCCAGGTGGTAATGCGCGCATGTGTGTATCTGTAAGGTCCTGGGTTCAACACCACCCCAGGCCTTTTTGCTTCTTTATTTTTCTGGATTTTTCAGGCAAAGCACAAAACAAATTCTCCTCCCTTCATTGTTGCCTGCGTGTGGGCTAGCCTGGTGGTTATTGCTGTTGCTGGCAAGCACACTGACCTGGGTTCAAATCCCAGTCAGGTAAGTTTTTTTTCATATTTTATTTTCTTCTTTTTATTTTGATTATTCTATTAAACAAATTAAATATATTTTATGTATATATGTTTTCTAATTCAAAAAATCATGTTCTTTATTATTTTATGTAAATTATAATATATATATTAGTTAAAATAATTTGTATATGAACTAAACTCTAAAAAATTATTTTCTAAAGCAAACCCTAATTTATTTTCTAAAATACCTATTAAAAACCTAGTTATTTATTTTCTAATTCTTAATATAAATTATTATGTATATATTTATTGAATATAATCTTTAATATAATTTTTGTAATAATCAATAAAAATTAAATTTTGTAAATATACTTATAACTTATTTTTCTCTTTATATAATATGTAAATACCTTTTATAATTTTTTGTTTAGAAACAATTGAATTTATAATAATTAAATTTTGTAGTTATAATACATTTAAAAATAAATTAATAATTTGTAAATTAAAATAATTATTTATAAATATAATTGTTTATATTAAAAATTGTTAATCTTTTATTCTTATAATATTTTGGGTTAATTTTATTTGTTTTTTTTAATTATTATTATTACTAATCATGTCATTATAATATTTTTTTTTTTATTATTGTTACTAACCATATTATTATTTTTGCTTCATTAATTTTATATATTATTATTTCACTAATTTTTTATTATTTACTAACCTCACTTATTTTATTATTACTAATCTCTTTGATTATTATTATTTTAACTAACCCCTATTTCCTAATTTTTATTACTACTAACCCATTATTTATTTATTGTTAATTTACTATTTTTTGCTTATTATTTATATTTTGCTATTTATTTTGCTTATAATTATGTAATTGCTTCCTTGGTGTAATTTTGTAAATATTTAATTATTTAATTCATGTTATGGTTAGTAATTTAGGGAGTGCAAAAACATGTATTCTATTTAAAATAAATTTAGCTCATTTAAATTAAAGATAAATAATATTGAACACTCACACACGTAAGTCGATTTTTAATCGCCATCTCACTTTCTAAGGCTATCCCTCTATGTTGCCTATTAACAAGGTCAAGTGGGGTATAAAAAGCAAGTCCCTTCAAAAGAAAAATCATCAAGTCCCTAATGGTTGCCTTTAAAGATCAAGTCCCTTCGAATAATGATGATAGTCCCTCCTTTATGCTTATTACACCCCACAGTTGCCTTCAAAAATAAATGTCCCTCACATGTCCCTAACATCCAAGGTAATGACTACCTACTCCTTAATAGTAGGGATAGTCTTACCAATTAAAGGATAAAGAACAAGAAAGACTTAAAACTTTAGGGTAGGTTCCTCTTATGTACTTGCTCACTTCAAAAAACTTTTTACACTTAACAAATTTCAAACAAATTTTCAAAAACAAGTTTTTACGCATCCGTACATGGATCATTATCAACTATTATGAAAAATTTTCTATTCACACACTACACTTTCAAAAAAACAATTCAAAAGTGAGCTAAGTAACTAAGAGCCCATGGATAACCATGGATGTAAAGGGTGCTAACACCTTCCCTTTACATAACCTACCCCCCGGACCCAAAATATTCTCTTAAGGTCTTTCCTGTTCTTTTATACCCTTTCCTTTTGGATAAAATAAAAGTCGGTGGCGACTCTTGCTATCCGCAACACATAACTAAAGTCAGTTCTCCCACCGTGTTACATAATGCTTGCGCCACCAATCATTAAAAGGGTGGGAATACAAGGTAGTAGGCCGAAAAAACACTGGAGATAGAACTTCATTTTTAGCATCCCATTTGTCGAAGATATTGTTGGTAGCGTCCTCGTCAAAGAGGTTGGTGTGGAAAATTACTTGGCCCTTCTTTTCATAAAGGCATCTGGGAAATCTTTGTCCCAGTCCAAACTTCCTAGAAACCAAGTTCGGTTGGTAAGCAATTAAGACAATATCTAATTTCCCACCATCCAGTCTGTGAATAATGAACCTGGGAATTAGAAAAGCTTCCCAGACTGCAATGGAGAATTGGGAAATGCCCTAGTAAACCACTTTGGACCAAGCTTCATTTCAGCAAAAGGAGCCATTGTGGGTGCGAACTCATACTGATGTGCAAACATCAGGAGATAGCTATAGAAGGCCCCTTTCAGGGTTTCGCCTTCATCATTTGGTGTAAGTCTGGCTAGTCGAACACCTTCAGTGCGTCTTTTCCTAATCTCCTCAGAGTCTTCGTCAACTTTCCCTTTTCTGGGAATGATAGGTTCAAAAGTGGCATTTAGCCAAAGTTGAAGAAGCCAGGGAGGGTCATTTAGGCTCATAGCACCAGAGGTCCCAGTTGGATTTTTGAGTTGAGACACCCCCTCACTTATAGACTCATAAAGGCTGGCTAAAATTATCTCACTCTAACAAACCCCTCTATTATAGTGGAGATGGTTCGCCAGAGGTAAGTATTTCTTCACCGCCTGCAAAGATTTGGTACAAAAAACATATCTTGACAGCCAGAGGGTGAGGAAGACAATGTGCTCCTTATCAGAAACCTCTCCAGTGTTGGGCTTGAAGTGGTGTTTAATGAAATGAGTATATGTCAGCTTAGATTCATTAAACCCAATGGTATCTCAGCATCAATAAAGGGGTCATATGCCAAGCCATCTGGTCGAAGCCTTGTGATAGCGGCTACATCGAAGAGGGTAGGGGTAATCATCCCATAAAGGAGATGGAAGGTGTAATGGGTGTTGTCCCAGAAATAAAGGGAGGCAACCAAGAGGTTCAGACAATAGGGGATGTTGGTCTTCGATGACATTAGCAAGTCATAAATCCATATTTCTTTCCAGTGGGCGGCTTTTACGTTTTCCATTTTAGCCATCCAAATATCAAAGTCATTGAATTGGCTTACAACCCTAACCAATCTAGTACCATCATAAAGGTACTTTAAATCCAGTTGATTGGAAGGAGGTGGGTTGGTTGAAGAATCATCAGCTTTGGGGGTATTCTTTTGCCCTAAAGGTTGAGATTTACGGTATCTAGGAAAGAACTCATTCATCATTTCATCAATATTTTCAACTTTGGCCAAAGGGCCGAAAAGAGTGTAAGGACAGTCATTAACGGTGAAAGGAATCATTACCTGAGAAGCATATAAACTTCTATGTTTAGCCATCCTGGGTTCTAGGATGAATTGACGGTTCTTGACCGTCTTAGATTTAGTGATGTTAGTGAATGGGGAAAGAGTTTGTTCGAAAGAAAAAGCTTTCCCTTTCTGACTCTTCTTCTGAGATATGGTATATTTTGAAGACGCCATTGTTAGAAATGAAGAATGAAGTTTTTAGAGTTTCTAGGAAGAAAAGAAGAGACTTTAACAAGAAGAAGACAAAGTTTGCAAGAGTGTAGAAAAGTGTTCTTTGTTGCTAAAGGATGTATTTATAGGCGTGGAATGAGAAGTTGTGGAGTCTAGCCACTTAATGTGAATATGAAGTGGTGGGACACGTGGCACTTTGGATCAGACATGTTGGAGGTAGCAGTTACTATAAAACGTCTTAGCTCTTTGTTTCAAGAAAAGGTCATGATGATAAAACATTATAATACGGCTAATGGGACCTCTGGCGATTTTGACATTATGATATGTCGTCATGTGCATGGTTGGAGAATCACATCAGTTTTAGAGCGTGGGTTAGGTGGTTACCACCAGGCTTTCATCTGACCAAAGTTGGCGTCAAAATGATGAACATAAAAAAATTATCTTTTCATCAAAATGGTCGAAAATAACATTTTTAGGGGGCTATTTGTCATCTCCAAATTTCGATGCTAGTATTAATTGGGTCATTTGACTTAGAAAAGAGTTCTCTTGCTATAAGCTAAAAGTAAGGTTTTCGACCTTACTCTTTGAAAGGATGAAATTCAAAGGAATACACCATCTATAGATCCTATACTTAGAGAAATTCTAAGTTTGGAATATTTTCTAAGTGTTAGTGGGTTCGATCGTGCATGCATTCGACGTAGAGTGGCAGTTACCTAAGTTTTGCACGTTCAAGCCTTAGAGGGAAAATATGTAATTTCCAATTCAAAGACAGGGACAAGTGGAGCAAGATGAAGCTTCTTCAACATGTAATGGAACAAGTGTCATCATCTTAGAGTAGTCTTAGGATGAAACCATCGAAAACAATTGATTTTTAATCTCTATAAATAGCTTAGTCTAGTGTTAGAATAAGTGTGCATGAAAATCACATTGTACTAAGTAACTTTGTGTAACACTCAAAGTATCCGTGTGTAGAGAAAAGAGTGATGTGAGAATGTACGTGATGTAACACCACCATCTTACTTTGCAAACTCTTTTATGTTAAAGCAACCATTTATCTTCAATGTTATTTACAATTAAAGTTATTTATCTTCAAAGTCATTTAACTTTCAAACCTCTTTTATGTTAAAGCATTTACCTTTCAAGTCAGTTACTTTTCAAGCAATTTACTGCATTTCATTTATAAATTCTTGCTCTTTAATATTCTTGTCTTGCACTTATCTTTTCTTTACATTTCCAGCCATTTAAACTTCCTTGCCTTGCATTTAACCTTTCAGTTATCTTTTTATTTACTTGGAAAATCCTTTTTAATATTTCTTGCATTTAATACTTGTGTTTACATTGTGTCTTCTTTACTTTAATTTTCTTACTTTTGTACCTTTTGAATCCTGTCGAAGGATTTATGACCTTTTTTCTCAAAAAAACTACAATTAACCACCAACTAGCACATGTCCTAGGATCAATCTGGTCGATCATGCGAGCAACTGAGGGTATTTTGGTATCTTTAGAGGACCAGCGGTTGTTTACCAATTTTGGGGGTAAACAATCGCTGCTCCAAAACACGTTGTATACAAAATAACAGTGAAAAAGTACAAGCTCATGAAAGCACTAAATGAAATAACATATTCAAAGTACCAATTATTGACATAACTTCACTGGGTGAAGGGAATACATCAGTGATTGTTGCAGCTTCTATACAAACGGTGTCTGCAACAAATTACCTGTTATCACTGATTATTGCATCCTCTTTAAGAAAATGACTAATATTTATACCTATCAAATTGATCAGTTCTAAGTGAAAGCAATAGTAATATCAATTGGCACATAAGATATCAATTATCTATGATGCAATAATCAAATCAAACCACAAATTCATCAAAAAGCTTCCAATCATTTGCAATATTTTGAGTTTTATATCTGCAATCAACAAATCTAACAAACAACTCAGCAAACAATCCTATCTGACACATGTATAACATGAATTTCTCCAAAGACTAATGTCACCATAGTGCTTGCATGTAAGTTATTTCTATAACTAATGATAAAATAAAGTCAAATGGTTATTTGATTCAATCATCTTAAATAACACATTAGCTATAAAATTTATAAAACGTAAACCTTTGGCAAGTTGATTTCCATAATCTCAAGGCGTTTAATCTAGTTGGAAAGTTTATTTTTAGGACACTGACTCTAGTTCTTAGATTTAAATCATGTAGGCTTATCATATATATGTGTCTTGAGAGTTCCATTATGCATGAACTCATACACACAAATAGTATTATCTTCTTCTCAACAATACCTAAGAAGTTGTCCCTAGTTTTTGTGATGTATTCTTGATAGAAGAGTCACCTAGATCAAAGAAAGATATAAAGATAATGCAGTGTTGGAATACTTAGAAATATTAGGTTAATCAAGTTACCTCATTGGAGAACTTGTGCTTTCCTTGATAGGAACTATTCCCAAGAACTTAAATTGCTATTTGTTTTCCTTCTTTCAATTTTCCATAGTATACAATTCCAAAACCACCAGAAACGATTCTTTTCTCAAAGTTGTTTGTAGTACTTTCAATTTCAGCTGAGCTGAAGCAATGAGTTGATTTTGTAGGATTGCCACTCTTCCAAAAGGCCGACCTTTAAGTAGGGACAAAAACTATATGGTATATAGCGGAACTGTAACGTCAACCAAATAGTCATTTCTCAACAAACAGAACTGCATTCAATTCTAACATAAATTCAATCGAATATTTGAGTATTAGTCGATGTCAATAAAGAGCATTCACTACTTTATTTCTTTAGTCTCCCAAAAGGTTATGGAAATTAACTTTTAATTTATTTTAAACTCTACAATCACCAACTTTTCCATGAGAGAAACATAGATATCAGAAAAGCAAGGAAAGTTAGGAACCAAAGGCTTCAAAGTAATATTTTCAACAACTTTTTAACAGATCTGTAAATCGCAAACAACAAATAACTATAAAAAAATCAACTATAACAACAACTTTTTAACAATATTTTCAACACATTTTCTACTTAGATTAAGATCCATCAAAGTTGGTGATGTTTGTTGAACTTCAAACTTTTTAACGATATTTTTAACACAAAAAATCGACTTTTACCCCCGAAAACTATCATCAATTATCAATATATAAATTCAAGAAAAAATAGAAAATTATTACCATCAATGTTAAATATCATAACACAGTTGTTTCATCTTGGCCTTTCTGAAAAATCAACAACAAAAAAACATTACAACTTCTGAGAAACAAAAAAAATGGTATCGTTGTTAACGTGTTATTGTGACTGTTACCTTTGTAAGATGAAGATGGACAACCATTTTTACCATCTTCAACACCGTCATTGCTTTCACTTTTTCCATTAACACAATTCCGCTTCATAGAAACCTCAGATGACACCATGTTAGCTCTTCTCTCTCATTCTTCCACCCTAAACCACAATAATCGATAAATTAAATCTAAAATTAGTTAATAACAAAATGTTGTAAGAGGAGGATGAAAATGGTAGAGGCAGAAGAGGAAGAAGGAAGAATGTCTCATTATTGTTTATAAAGAAAAGAAAGGAGAAAGAAGAAGAGGGAGAACAAAGAAGAAGAAGAAAGAGAGTGAATGAAGATAATTTGAACCCATGTGTTTTCTGTGAAAAAAGCAGCATTGGGTGTTGTACTAAAACCCAACGTGTAATTACAACAAAAGTAATACCTAGTTCATTTGTCACTATTCAGTTCCGTATTGGGACAAATAAAGGGTTTGTAGTGCAAATTACCCAGTTAGGTTTTAATTTTAGTCCATGATTTGGTTGGAAATAGTTGCGTTTAGACTCAATTTACACCTAATTTTGTGAGGTGGCACACTAAGACAAAAGGTTAGTTTTGTGTTATCCATAGCACATTGTTTTCTTATATTATAAACTCTACAATCACCAACTTTTCCATGAGAGAAACATAGATATCAGAAAAGCAAGGAAAGCTAGGAACTAAAGGCTTCAAAGTAATATTTTCAACAACTTTTTAACAGATCTGTAAATCGCAAACAATAAACAACTTTAAAAACAATCAACTCTAACAACAACTTTTTAACAATATTTTCAACACATTTTATACTTAGATTAAGATCCGTCAAAGTTTGTGATGTTTGCTGAACTTCAAACTTTTTAACGATATTTTCAACACAAAAAAAATCGTCTTTTACCCCTGAAAACTATCATTAATTATCAATATATAAATTCAAGAAAAAATAGAAAATTATTACCATCCATGTTAAATATCATAACACAGTTGTTTCATCTTGGCCTTTCTGAAAATCAACAACAAAAAACATTACAACTTCTGAGAAACAAAAAAATGGTATCATTGTTAACGTGTTATTGTGACTGTTACCTTTTGAAGATGAAGATGAACAACCATATTCAACACCATCGTTTCTTTCACTTTTTCCATTAACACAATTCCGCTTCATAGAAACCTCAGATGACACCATGTTAGCTCTTCTCTCTCTTTCTTCCTTCAGAACCCTAAACCATAATAATCGATAGATTAAATCTAAAATTAGTTAATAACAAAATGTTGTAAGAGGAAGATGAAAATGGTAGAGGCAAAAGAGGAAGAAGGAAGAATGTCTCATTATTTATAAAGAAAAGGAAGGAGAAAAAAGAAGAGGGAGAACGAAGAAGAAGAAGAAGAAGAAGAAGAAGAAGAAGAAGAAGAAAGAGAGTGAAGGAAGATAATTTGAACCCATGTGTTTTCTGTGAAAAAGCAGGATTTGGTGTTGTACCAAAACCCAATGTGTAATTATAGCAAAAGCAATACCTAGTTTATTTGTGACTATTCAGTTCCGTATTGGGACAAATAAAGGGTTTGTAATGCAAATCACCCGATTAGGTTTTAATTAGTCCATGATTTGGTTGGATATAATTGCATTTAGACTCAATTTATCCCTAATTTAGTGAGGTAGCACACTAAGACAAAAGGTTTGTTTTGTGTTATCCATAACACATTGTTTTCTTATATTATAAACTCTACAATCACCAACTTTTCCATGAGAGAAACATTGATATCGGAAAAGCAAGGAAAACTAGGAACCAAAGGCTTCAAAGTAATATTTTCAACAACTTTTTAACAGATCTGTAAATCGCAAACAACAAACAACTATAAAAACAATCAACTCTAACAACAACTTTTTAACAATATTTTCAACACATTTTCAACTTAGATTAAGATCCGTCAAAGTTGGTGTTTTTGATGAACTTCAAACTTTTTAACGATATTTTCAACACAAAAAATCGTCTTTTATCCCCGAAAACTATCATCAATTATTAATATATAAATTCAAGAAAAATTAGAAAATTATTACCATCCATGTTAAATATCAGAACACGGTTGTTTTATCATGGTCTTTCTGAAAAATCAACAACAACAAAAAAAAAACATTACATCTTCTGAGAAACAAAAAAATGATATCGTTGTTAACGTGTTGTTGTGACTGTTACCTTTTGAAGATGAAGATGAACAACCATTTTTACCATCTCCAACACCATTGTTGCTTTCACCTTTTCCATTAACACAATTCCACTTAATAGAAATCTTAGATGACACCATGTTAGCTCTTATCTCTCTTTCTTCCTTCAGAACCCTAAACCATAATAATAGATAGATTAAATCTAAAATGGTAGAGGCAGAAGAGGAAGAAGGAAGAATGTGTCATTATTGTTTGTAAAGAAAAGGAAGGAGAAAGAAGAGGGAGAACAAAGAAGAAGAAAGAGTGAAGGAAGATAATTTGAACCCATGTGTTTTCTATGAAAAAACAGCATTGAGTGTTGTACCAAAACCCAACATGTAATTACAACGAAAGCAATATCTAATTCATTTGTCACTATTCAGTTCCGTATTTGGATAAATAAAGGGTTTGTAGTGCAAATCACCTGGTTAGGTTTTAATTAGTCCATGATTTGGTTGAAAATAGTTGCATTTAGACTCAATTTACCCTAATTTTGTAAGGTGGCACACTAAGACAAAAGGTTAGTTTTGTGTTATCCATAACACATTGTTTTCTTATATTATAGATTCATTAACATAAAACAATTATCTCATACAAAATGGTAAATCACTCTCTTTTTCTATCAAATTAAAATATTAAAATAGTAAATAATTATAGATAAATCATCTCAAAATCTATAAATGGTATTATGCAATAGAATACTGATTGGTTGCACATTTAAAGTGTACAATATCTACGCCAAAGTAATTTCCTTCTACTTATCTTATATTGAACCCGTTTGTTGTCTTTTTTTTTTTAAAATGATTTTTATAGTCTAACAAAAATTTTAAAAAAAAATTATAAAGAAACTTTTTATAAAAGTTTCAAATAAAAATTTGGTTTGAATAGATATTTTTAAAATGTTATTTTAGATATTTTATCATTTTATCGGAAAAGAAATTTGAATATCAAAATTTTAAAAAACCACTTAATTTTGAATCTATTTCAAATAGATTTTCATAAAAATCATTTTTGAGATACAACTTTTTTCAAAAATTATGATTTTGACTATATTTTGATTTTCAATAATATATGTTTATATTGTACGATGTCAAAATTAGTCTTACAATTTATAAAAAAAATGAATATAAAAAAAATTATAATATTTTGAAAAACGATTATACAAAATCTATTTTTGAAAAGTCAAAGAAAAAATCAATTTTTTTAAAGTTAAAATAAACTAACCCATTCTTGTGGTAAAGTATATGATATTGTATTTCAATAGTGCATGACTTTTTAAAATATAATGTTTTCAACAATTGTGTAAATAACCGTACTGTAACAATTTAAAATATAAAATAGAGTGACAAATAATAGATTAGATCGGAAAGAAAGAAAAAAAGTAAGTTTAATATTGTAAATGGATGTAAATATTATAAGTTAGAAGAAATTGAAAGAGAGAAGAATAAAAAAGTACTATGCACTGGAAGATAAATTCAGATATCTTCCTTTTGTTTGCTGAGCTGTGTCAGTTGTTCTCCCCAGAACATATGCAGTCACAATTTCGATTGTCCTCCTCACAACAGTCTAATATGCACTCACAAATTCACAATGTTCTCTTGTCTTCCTTTTATTTGTTGCATCAATTTAACTCTCCCATATTGTATCCCTCTTTCACCCATATTTATATCCATTTTCATGGTTAGAGCAAGCATTGAGAAATCGCTTCAGTGACCGCTCAACCTCTAAATTTTCTTTGTATTTGTAACTTGCACTTTAAAAAATAAATAATTTTATAAAAATAGAGAATAAATATTAGTTGAAAAAATATACAACTGTGAAAAGGGTAATTCTGAAGAAAAAAAATAGACCAGCTCAAATAGTTGTATCCTATATATATAAGAACAGTAAAATTGAAAAAGAAAATAATAGATAATGAATAATTTAAATTAACTGATTAAATTATATATTCTTGAGAGAATATGTTATCAGTTAGACTGTTACATAAATTTAACTCAATAAAAATTTCCCTGGGAGACAAACACATTTAATTTAGTTATTAATGTAACAAAGTTAATATGAAACATGCAAGATTTTCCCATGCATTGCGGGTCAACATTTAGATTTGAGAAGTGCTGCCATTATTTTATTTTATTTTTTTATTTTAAAGATTAATGTGTTATTTGCTTTGATTATTTTTCTATTATCACACCACACGTTCGTTCCATACTTATACTTTATTGAATAACTTTTTTCTTTATAGTGAACTAGTGTTTCCTGTTGCCATTGAGCAGCAAAGAGAAGCTAAAAGATGAATGGCTTTTGGAGCATGATTTGTTGGGAGTCTGGTTGTTCTGACAATGGAGGAAAGCATTGTTATGATATAAAACTCTTGAAAGATCCATCTTCATGCATCAACCATGTGTTTGTAAGTTGTTTTGATGTGTTCCTGCTGATAGTGTTGTCATTCATCATGATTCCGAAGTCTTCCTCGAGACCTTTTTGGAGTCAAGTAAGATATTCAAACTTGCAGATTGTTTCTGCCATAACCAATGGCTCTCTTGGGCTGTTGCATTTATGCTTAGGAGTTTGGGTTTTACTCAAGTTAAGGAAAACCAACAGTGCCTTTCCTCTTAACGGGTGGTTGCTAGAACTCCTCCATGGATTCACATGGTTGTCTGTAAGTTTAACCGTAAGCCTTCAGGTAAAACAACTCTCAAGAGCATGGTTGTGGATGTTTGCTGTTCTCACATTCTTTGTTTCTGGTATATTATGTGTGTTATTCGTGTCTAACTCAATTGTCAGCGGCGAACTGTCTCTTGAGGCAGTTTTATATGTTATATCTTTTCCAGGAGCAACATTACTGTTGCTATGCACATACACATACAAAGCAGGTGAATGTGAAGATGCTGACAGGGAAATTAGTGAAAGTCTTTATGCTCCTTTAAATGACCAACTCAATGAAGATGGGCCTGTTAGCACTGTAACCCCATTTTCTGAAGCTGGATTCTTTAGTAATATTTCATTTTGGTGGTTGAATCCTTTGATGAAAACGGGTCGAGAGAAAACACTTCTAGACGAGGATATCCCAAAGTTAAGAGAGTTGGATCATGCAGAAAATTGTTATTCATCGTTTGTAGGAAGGTTAAACAAACAAAAACAACATGAACTGTCACCACATTCGTCGATTTCATGGACAATAATTTTGTGCCACAAGAGCGAGATTTTGATAACAGGATTCTTGGCTTTTCTCAAGGTACTCACTCTATCTTCTGGTCCTCTACTTCTGAATGAATTTATATTGGTTGCAGAAGGTAATGAAAGTTTCAAATATGAAGGCTATGTATTGGTCATATCAATCTTCTTTATAAAGATCATAGAATCCCTATCACAAAGACAATGGCATTTCCGCAGTAGACTAGTTGGAATGAAAGTTAGATCACTACTTACTGCAGCCGTTTATAAGAAAATTTTAAGACTATCCAATTCCGCTAGACAAATTCACTCAAGTGGTGAGATAATGAATTATATCACCGTGGATGCTTATAGAATCGGAGAATTTCCATTCTGGTTTCACCAGATTTGGACAACAATCCTCCAGTTAGGTATTGGTTTAGTAATTCTTTTCCACACAATTGGACTAGCAACACTAGCATCACTGGCAGTGATAGTTCTCACTGTGATAGGCAACGCTCCACTAGCGAAGTTACAACACAAGTTTCAAAGCAAACTTATGGTAGCACAAGATAAGAGATTGAAGGCTAGTTCTGAGGCTCTTGTGAATATAAAAGTCCTGAAGCTATATGCATGGGAAACACATTTTAAAAATGTTGTAGATTCCTTAAGAAATGTGGAGCTCAAATTGTTATCTGTAGTACAATTAAGAAGAGCATACAATTTATTTTTCTTTTGGACCTTGTTAATATTGGCGTCTGCTGCTTCTTTTTTTGCATGTTACTTCTTGAATGTTCCTTTGAATGCAAGTAATGTTTTCACTTTCATGACAACTTTGCGCCTAGTTCAAGAGCCGTTTTCAAGCATCCCAGATATTATTGCAGCAATCATTCAGGCAAAAGTTGCATTAACTCGTATCATTAACTATCTTGATGCACCAGAACTGCAGAGTGAAAACTTGAGGAAAAAGTGCTTCAATGAGAACCTCAAAGACTCAATTTCAATAAAATGTGCAGACTTTTCATGGGAAGATGCATCAAAGCCAACACTAAGGGACATAAATTTGGAGGTTATACATGGACAAAAGGTGGCTATTTGTGGAGAAGTTGGTTCAGGAAAATCAACCCTCTTAGCAACAATTCTTGGAGAAGTTTCTAAAACGAAGGGAACTGTAAGTTTTTATTCCCTTTTTACTCCTACAATACACTCCTAAATCATGTGATACTCTAATTGCTTATAACTTTGATGATATTCCTAATTATAGATTGATGTTCATGGGAGGTTTGCATATGTTTCTCAAACAGCGTGGATACAAACAGGCACGGTACGAGATAATATTTTATTTGGATCTGAGTTGGATGACCAAAGGTACCAAGAAACACTTCAAAAGTCTTCATTGGTAAAAGACCTTGAGTTGTTTCCCTATGGGGACCTCACCAAAATAGGTGAGAGGGGAGTTAATTTAAGTGGAGGTCAAAAGCAACGAATTCAACTTGCCCGTGCTCTTTATCAAAATGTTGATATATATCTATTGGATGATCCATTTAGTGCAGTTGATGCACATACTGCTAAAAGCTTGTTTAATGTAATGATGTGTTTTCTTCTCATACTAATTGTACATGTCTACTGTCATTATTTTATTTTATTTTATTTTACTAAAGATGGCATTGAAACTTGGCAGGACTACATCATGGAAGGACTCAAAGGGAAAACAGTCTTACTTGTGACTCATCAAGTTGATTTCCTCCCAGCATTTGATTCTATTTTGGTAAACTTATTCATCTTAAGGCATTGGTTATGTCCTACACATAACCACTAATTATAATGAAACAACTCTGAAATATTTGGCACATGTGAATGATGGATTCTGTCAAATATATTATCATACAAATTTGAACCTGATAGTGATGGAAGCTTCGAGCCTTCATATATGCAATGACATGATCCTTCATCGTGTACATATTCATGTTCGCTCTCACCTACACACCATTGATCCACCTAAATAACAAGAAACAATGTCAAACATTTCAAGTGATCAGAATAGTTCTGAAGTCACCTTTTCTTATAATAAAGTTTGACAGATCATCACAGAATTTATCCTGCTAATGATTTGGACCAGCATTCATTAATGTGGCTGATTTATAACACAATTATTGTTAAACATCTATTTTACAGTTGATGTCTAGTGGGGCAATCCAACAAGCTGGTCCATATCACCAGTTATTGACCTCAAGCAAGGAATTCAATGACCTTGTCAAAGCTCACAAAGGGACTGCTGGTTCTGACCAACTTGTGAGTGCTACTTTTTCCCAAAGACATTCAACTTCCATAAAGAGCATGCAAACTTCTGCGTTAAAGCACTATAAAGCACCAAATGGAAATCAATTAATTCAGCAAGAAGAGAGAGGGAAGGGAGACATGGGAATGAAGCCTTACTTACAATATCTGAATCGGATGAAAGGCTATATATTATTCTCTGTGGCTTCCCTTTGCTACCTTATTTTTATGGTTTGTCAGATATTGCAAAACTCATGGATGGCGTCTAATGTTGACAATCCTCTTGTTAGCACATTGCAATTGGTTTTGGTTTATTTCCTAATCGGTGCTTTTTCATCAGTTTTCATGTTCATCAGATGTCAATTTTTAGTTACTTTGGGTCTTCAATCATCAAAAGATTTATTTTCACAGTTGATGAACTCCCTCTTCCGCGTACCTATGTCATTTTATGACTTTACACCATTGGGAAGGGTACTTAGTAGGGTAAGCTTAATAAATGATAATTTTTCTTCCTATGGATCATACCGGAAGATATGAAGTTATAAGTGTAATTTCTTTGTATAGGTATCATCTGATCTGAGTATTGTGGATCTTGACATTCCATTTAGCCTCAGTTTTGCTGTTGTGGGCACTATAAGTCTTTATTCTAATCTTATAGTTTTGGCGGTTGTCACATGGCAAGTCTTGATAGTGGCTATACCAATGGTTTATGTTGCTATTCAAATGCAGGTAATAAATAAATTTATTTTAAGGAAGCAATCAAATTTAAGTAAACAATGGTCATTCTTTTTTAAGTATATACACAAGTTTTAAATTAAACTTTGAAACATTTTAATAGTTTTTTAAATAATATAAACCATTCCCTGTTAGAAGGAAAGTACTGTAAGGTGCATTTTTGTTTTTTAAGCAGAGATACTACTTTGCCTCAGCAAAAGAAGTAATGCGGTTAAATGGCACAACAAAATCCTCTTTAGCAAATCATGTAACCGAAACTGTTGCTGGAGCTTTAACAATAAGGGCTTTTGAGGAGGAAGATTGTTCTTTTGCAAAGAACCTTAATCTAATTGATAATAATGCCAGTGCTTTTTTTCATAGTTTTGCCTCAAACGAGTGGTTGATCCAACGGTTAGAAACAATCAGTGCGGTTGTTCTCGCCGCTACAACACTTTGCCTGGTTATGCTACCCCCTGGAACTTTCCCCTCAGGTGAGAATTTGGTTTTTATTATCTCTGAAATGTAATTATTACTATTATTGTAATTGTCCCAAAGTATTAGTTTTTCTCATTTAATGTAACTTATATATCTAAATGCAAGTTTCCAAATTTCATCATCCATCATTCCAGGAATTATTGGCATGGCTCTATCTTATGGCCTATCACTAAACGGTGCTTTAGTATTCGCAGTTCAAAATCATTGCACTCTTGCTAATCACATAATATCAGTAGAGAGGCTAAATCAATATATGCATATACAAAGTGAGGCCGAAGAAATAATAGAAGGAAATCGTCCTCCTTTGAATTGGCCACTTGCAGGAAAAGTAGAAATAAATAACTTGAAGGTAATTGGTACTAAGTTAAAAATGTGAAGTCAGCAAAAAATGCAGCTTAAATGAACCGCATAATTTGTTTGTTTTTACCATGTCAGATACGATACAGATCCGATGGACCACTTGTACTTCATGGAATCACATGCACATTTAAAGCAGGGCACAAAGTTGGTATTGTTGGAAGAACAGGAAGTGGGAAATCCACTCTTATTAGTGCTTTATTTCGTCTTGTGGAACCAGCCGAAGGAAAAATTGTAGTTGATGGCGTAGACATCTCATCTATTGGCCTTCATGATTTGAGGTCAAGTTTTGGGATTATACCTCAGGATCCTACACTTTTTAATGGGACAGTAAGATTTAACTTGGACCCTTTATCTGAACACCCTGATCAAGAGATATGGGAGGTAAAACAAGCTTAATTTTGTTTATCTTTCCTTTGAATAGAAAAGGTTGTCTAATTCTTGATCACTATGAAGGTTCTCGGGAAGTGTCAATTGCGAGAAGTTGTCCAAGGGAAAAAAGAAGGTTTAAACTCTTCAGGTACATTTTCAAGATTCATTGATATAGGCTTATAGCTATGCTGGAAGTGCATTTTTTCCAAGTTATTAATGACAAGTGCAAAATGGTTACCCAGTTGTTGAAGATGGGTCAAACTGGAGTATGGGACAAAGGCAGTTATTCTGTTTGGGGCGTGCTCTTTTGAGGAGAAGTAGGATATTAGTATTGGACGAAGCAACAGCATCAATCGATAATTCTACTGACCTGATTGTGCAGAAAACTATTAGAGCTGAGTTTGCAGATTGTACGGTGATCACAGTAGCACATAGAATACCAACTGTGATGGATTGCACTATGGTTCTTGCTATAAGTGATGGTAAGGTTTTATTTTTAGCGTTACTATCTCTCACTCCCTCTATCTCATTTAACAATTATTTGCAAACTGATCGATAGCTCCATAGCCATTTAATATGTTTATGATACATAACTGGTTGCTAATTCTTGGACAAGGTAAGGCTACAAACAATATAGTTTATCTGACACACACCAAACATGTTTGTTGTTGAGTAGAGGATATGATTGCATTCACATAGTTGGAGAGTAATGAGGTATTTTAATTGAAGATTTTGACCTTGTAGAGCACATACCACGTAAAATATGCGGCATTTGGTTTTTTTCACACCTAAAGTGATAAAAAAAGTGAAGGATATGCTAGATCATTTACTTGTTTTCTTCAAAGATAAGCAAGCCATTGGCTGTGTTTACAGGAAAACTGGCGGAGTATGATGAACCAATGAGCTTGATGAAGAGAGAAGAATCGATGTTCAGGCAGCTTGTTAAGGAATACTGGTCTCATTTTCAGTCTGCAGAATCACATTGATGTTACCAATATTTTTTAGGCCAGCAAAGCACTATTGTTTCTCTCTCACTCATTTTTTCTTTCGTACGAGCAATAAGTTAAGAAAGTGGGCGGGATATGAAATGTGTCCTGCTAGGATGAAACGCGAGGCCTATGAAATTGTAGCGAAATGAAATTAGACCCATGAATAAGAACCTTTGAGTTTATGGAAGAGGAAACGCAATAGATTGAAGGAGTTGGTCCTTCCTCAAGAGTTTTTGTTATCTTTTGTTTTTGTTTTTTCTTCTTCATTTTACATGTTGTAAAAAGCAGTGCTCCAGTCATAAGTTTATTCCTATATTTATATTTTTTTAGTTGAATATTGTAAGTTTGTAACATGGTCATTTCATTTAATATTGATCGGAATTCAGTGTCAATGTTAATTTTGGTTCCTATCAGAAACTATCATCCTAACGACCTAATATAGTAGTAAAAGACGACATCATGTTTCTTTGATCCTTTTTCTCATGGAATTAGAAACCATACTTAGGCAAACAATAATACACAAAACACTAGAAATCAAACAACAACAACAACAACAACAACAACAACAACAACAACCAAGCTTTATCCCACTAAGTGAGGTCAGCTACATGGATCAACTTCTGCCATAATGTTCTATCAGGGACCATGCTTTTCTCCAAATTGTTAATCTCGATATCTTTCTTAATAACTTATCTTATAGTTTTCCTAAGTCTTCGTCTACCTCTAACTGTTTGATTCTTCTTCAGCCGATCTACTCTCCTTACCACAAAATCTATAAGTCTTCTCTCTACATGCTTAAACCACCATAGTCTATTTTCCACCACCTTTTCTACTGTAGATGATATCCCAACATTCTCTCTAATATTATCATTTTTAATCTTATCCTGCATAATCCTACCGCACATCCAACGCAACATTAATCATCTCTGCTACAATTTGATTGCTGACCTAATGTCAGCTTCCTTCTTCTCATAGAGCATCGCATCAATCATGATGCAACTTGCAATAGGTGAACACATTTTTATACATCAGATTCAGATATCTGATATGGCTCTCATTTATTTCAAATCAAGCCATATTACTAGAGTGAAAGTAATAATAAAAGATGAAACCTAGTTTCACCAAATTATGCAAATCTCTCGAGTATAAAATCCTACACCTACATGAGTTCAATTTTTTCCTACATTTTCAGCAATCATTCGAATTGCTATAAGCAAGGAAATAGAGGGAAAATTTTGAAAAACTCAGACACAGTTGTAGGGAGAAATAGAGAGTGACCTTAGCTTGACGCGTAAACGGTGATGCCGTGACCGGTGAAAGGGACCGCCATCAACCGGCGGAGCTATATTGACCGTCGTGGATGCGAGCTGCAGTGATCGGCGATGTAACAGTTGCGGTTGCAGTGCGGCGGAAATAATGAAAAAAGTTTATATTCAGCCAAGTTATGATTCTGCATTGATTTTCATTTTAATGTATGAGTTCATAATTGATAAGTTGGCGAATTGAATTTGCAATGTTTAGTAAAATTAGAGATTACGGGTTAAAATTGATTAAATATGAAATGCTGTATGACACATATGTATATTTACTTTATTTTATTTTATTTTTATAATTAAAATTATGGGTTAAAATTGAGAGAAAATCATCAACTATTAGTAACTTGAATTGTAATATCAATAAACTATAAACTGATGAAAATAAATGATAAATTATAAAAAAAATAACAATTATCATTCTTTATCTTCTGATAATTTTTTCTTTGCGTGTGATCTGATGTTGAATAGTCTTTGTTCAGAACCCTAAGTTCTGCAATGAAGGTTTGAAATCTTGAGAGCATAATCTCAACAGTTTAATCATCCTCCATCTTGAAAGCTTTATTCTTCTAAATCAAAGTTAGAACCTTGGTTTTCTAGACTTGATAATTTCCTTCATGAGTCATACTAAGGAATGTATAAGTCCACTATCGTGCGGTATGGGACGTACGAGGTTGATCGGTCACCTATAATCCCGACGGGGATTATTATCTATGCATGCTAGGAAAGACGAAGTTCTGGGCCTGAATTCTCAGGGACGATCAACTTATAACACCTAGACTCCACGTGAAGTTAGGTGACGTAGCTCTTGGTAATTGGGAGTACGTTGGTGGCATGTGGTCTGGTGATATATGATCTTGGTAAAAGGGATAGATATCATTGACAGCATTTAGTGGCATGTGTTAGCATATAGTTCAATGATGCATTATAATAAATAGAGATATAATAAATGTAATTATGGGTTGAGGATACGCTTGTTTGAGTAATTGTGGTTGTCACATATATTATTAGTTTACACACTTATTCCCACTTTTAAACTTGTACATGAATCTTAGCCCTATGTCCTTTTTGTCTTGTATTTTTGGGTTAATCTATGACTATCAGACGACGAGTTCGGTAGTCCCAATGGGAAGGATATGAAGTGACGAGGATATGGGTTTTCTATGACATTAAGATTGGAGTCTAGTAGCGTTTTGTCCAAACGCTTATCGTATTAGTATTACAGTCAGTATAAGTGTTAGTCTCGTTGGGCGTAGGAGGTCCTTTTCACTATGTTTTCTTTTGATTTCCTTTCTGTACTTTTCTTTTAAGTTTTATCTATGTGGCAAGTCCATTAATCTTAACAATATCAAACTCTATGTAAGATATATTTAGAGCATATGTATGTTTTATTAATTCAGTCTTGTTATGTAAAATTTTCAAATTTTGTGTATTTATATTTAAAGTTTTGTTAGAATTTCACTAATGGGACATAGGCTATCTCATTCTTGCTTTATGATGATTCTTATAATCCTTTTTCTGCTGATCATTCATAGATCTTCTTTCAAGCTTCTTACCATCGTCATATGTGGGAGATACGTAGCAATCAACTACCATATCCTAAAGATCAATAACATATCCTAGAACGAAACGTTCTAGTCTATCTTTTTGGTACTCAAACTTTTCAGTTTTCAAAGACTGGGGGTTTAGCATTGAGTTGTTTCTATCATTTGAAACAGGAGCAGTAGGAGGTGGTGTAGGATCAACCATAGTGATTCTCAAAACTCGTATGGATCTTTATCTGACATGGTTAAGTGTTTGATAAATATCAATACCAGAACCTGAGTTCTGATACCAATTGAAGGTGCAAGAAACACAAGAAAGAGGGTTTGAATTGGGTTTCACCAAATGTAATATTTTTGAAACTCAACCCCCAAAGCTGACAAGTGAATAAAAATATAGGAACACAATTATTTTTATTCTGGTTTACTGTTAATTAAGTTACTCCAATCCACCTGCCAATGTGATTTTGCCTTCAATAATGACTTAATCCACTTTAACCAAACTGATTATATAAATCACAACAAGTCTAATCGACCTTGTTGCAAACAATAACTAGATTAATCGTCCTTGTTGCAAACCACAATGGATAACCTTCAATGTCTTCTTGAGACTTCTGACTAAAACCTAGTCTCTCAAGGAACTATCAACAATTATTGATTACAAGTGTATGTGTACTAGAGATGCTTTTGTACAAACAGATTACACAAAGTTTAAGCATAATAACACAAAAGTGTTAATAACAACATATGAACAAAAGTTCCTTGCTAATTTACAAAACTATATAAAGAACATCTCTAAAGAGTTTGTGCAGCGTTTCAGCGTAAGTTTTGTATAGCAGATTGTTGCTTTTCCAATGCTTTGAAGTCTTCTTTTTATAGTTGAAAATAGATTCGTTGGAGGGTAGAATGGGAAACAGAAATTCAGTTGTTTTGTTCCCAACGGTCATTATGGAAGTGGTAGATAACATAATACCAAAGGATTGTCCTTATGCCACCCTAGCATGGTAGTGGTCACAATGTATCTTGTACTTTTATACTCGCCATCTCACGCAAACCACTATAGATCTTTATCTTCTAATATTCATAGGCTTCTGATGTATGTTGATGAAGCATGTTGTAGAAAGATCAAAACTTGAATCTTCAGAATCTAAGTCTTTAGAGTCTTCAGAACTTGTTCAACAGAACCTTATCCTTAGAGTCTTTAGTACTTGGTCTTTAGAAGTGATGTCTTCAGAATCTTTAGAGCTTGTTCAATCATAATATTTTCTTTAAAATCTTTAGAACATGGGACAATAGATGCAAAACTTTAGAAGGATTCAAAAGCATACTCACTAAGTCACAATCAAAAGCTCTAGTACTAACGTTCTTCATAATCGTTGCATTAGAAGCATTCCAGAATCTTAACTAGAACTTGTAAACACCATAAGTTTTCTTCCAGAGTGTCGAGTTCAGAGTTTGATGATGTCACACACTTTTACTTTAGAGTTAGAACCATTTTAGAAAAAGCTACACACTAGACAGAAACCATTAGAGTACAACATTGTTCTCTAAGATAACATGTGAAGTTATCATCAAAACTTAAGGTTAGATGTAGAACTAAATCTTGTTCTTACAATCTCCCACTTTTTATGATGACAAACCATGTATTTTGATAGAACAATTCATACATGGTAATAACCATAAAACACAAATTCAGAGTTAAGCTAACTAGTTGGTGACGACTTTCTGAGTCTAACGGTTACTAATTACAAGTGCACAATCTATCACGTAGCAATAAAAGATATTGATCTCACAGAGACTCGATAATCAACCTAGTGCTATCGGGTGTTACTATGTTTAGCTAAGGCGAGCGATGTTTTTGGTGTTAAAAGGTGAAGAATTAATTAATTTAAATTAATAGTAAAAATATCGGTACGTAATTGATTCGCCTTCGTGAATTCAATAGAGGTTCGACTTATTAAAGTTTGTTAAGTTATCTCTCCGTAGAAACTCTCGGTTTAAAATTTGTTGACTCACACTCTCGTGGTTTTGCCTATTACTATACTCCTAAATTCAATTGAGCGCTCTCGCTGTGTCAATTCAAGTTAGAAATATTTTTTGGAAACCTAAAGGTTCTAATTGGTTTTAAAGCACCTCCGCTATATTTAAAACAAATGCCCGATTTCAGCTATCTGATTATGATATTACACTCCCGTGGTCTTAATCCTAATCTTTTATACTCTCTTACTCTCAGAACGAAAGTTATTTAAAACAAGAAATCGAAATCGGAAAATAACTTAATTTAAAGCAATATCCTAATTCTACCGAATTCGTTCCGGTTAGATAACTACATACCGATTAATAATTTAGCCAGACATATTAAATTAAAACAAAGAAAGGTAGAAGGAGAAGAAATTCATAATATAAATAAATTCAACGATAAATAAACAGTAAAGCATTAAAATTAGAAACCTGGTTGCAATGTTCTTGATCAACCAAACTTCGAAAACTTGAAAAGTAAACAATTATTCAGTGGTTGGAAACAATTAAAATGGCGATAGTTTCCTAATGATGGAAACTATCACTTGGGGTTGGTGAAGGAAAATAAAAACGAATGGTGAAAAATAAAATCGTGAACTTCGAACGAAAGAAAAATGGCAGAAATTTGGACTTGAACGAAGCTCCTTTTTCAAATTGCAGTGGCTTCTATTTATAGGTAGCAACTTAGGTTTTGTTGAGCATTTGAAGGCATGGACTTTGATTGGCTTTGAACTGGGTTGCTTGGACTGGGTTGATTAGGGTGGAGGGAAATTCTCTAGTTGAAGCTGTAACACGGTGGGAGAACTGACTTTAGTTAAATGTTGCGGATAGCAAGAGTCGCCACCGACTTTTATTTTATCCAAAGGAAAGGGCATAAAAGAACAGGAAAGACCTTAAAAGATTTTTTGGGTTCGGGGGGTAGGTTATGTAAAGGGAAGGTGTTAGCACCCTTTACATCCATGGTTATCCATGGTCTCTTAGTTACTTAGCTCACTTTAAATTGTTTTTGAGAAGTGTAGTATGTGTTTAGAAATTTTCTTAAGTACTTTATAATGATCCATGTACGGATATATATAAAGCCTTTGTTTTGAAAATTGCTTGAAGAATGTGAAGTGTTTTGAAATGTTTTGAAGAGTGAGCAAGTACATAAGAGGAACCTACCCTAAGTTAAATCTTTTATGTTCTTAAATATCCTTTAAATGGCAAGACTATCCCTATTATCAAGGAATAGGTAGTAATTACCTTGGATGTGTGAGGGACAAATGAAGGGGACAACTGTGATTAGGCAACTATAAAGTGTATTTAGCAATTCAAAGGGACTTATCATCTTTATTCGAAAGGGACAAGATCATTTACAAAAGCAACCATGAAGGGACTTGATCTTTTTATCTTTTAAGGGACTAGATGATATAAATAAATGAAGGGACTTTGCCTTATACACCTTACTTGACCTTTTTTCTTTAGGCAACATGAAAGGTATCCTTAAGGAAGTGAGATGGCGATCCAAGATCGACTTACGTGTGTGCGTGTACAAATTCATATATTTGTCTTGAGATTAATGATCTAAATTCAATTTTTAAATACAAACATGTTTACACTCCCTATTTACTAACCATGGCATTTTAAAATAAATAATAAGAAATTCTACAACTATTACATAGTGGGTACAATTACATTATAATAATTAAAATAATAAAAATAAATAAGCATATAATAAATAATAATTAAATTAGTTAGTAATAATAACCCAAAAAATAAATATAAGATGGTTAGTATAACAATATTAAAAATTCAAAGTTAAATAAATAATTATTTTTAAGAGTTTTAATAAAAGAAACAATAAATATTATATACTAATAAAATATGATTAATAGTCTAATTATTTAATTTTATATACATATTATAAAAAAAATTGTTAATTATAATTAAATAAGCATATAAAAATAATAAATTAAATTCATAAAATAAAATTAGGGTTTTAATTGTTTAGAAAAATAAATTAGGGTTTACTACTTAATTAAATTATTTAAATTATTTATATATAAAAACTACATATAATATGAACAAATTATAAAATTAAAATCCACAAACAAATAAATTAATATTTACAATATAATTAGGGTTTATAAAGAAAATTAGGGTTTATAAAAAAATTAGGTTTTTTACATACAAAATTTTAGGGTTAATTATTTAATATAAATATAATTAAATTATTTATACAAAACAATATAATATTAATAATATACAATAAAATAAATATTAAATAATTTTATTAATAATGTTTAAATTTAAAAAAAATATATAAATTTTGAAATATGTACATGAAAATAATATAAACATTTTTTGTTTTAACATTTATTCATTTATTAAATCAATTAAGATATAAACAAAAATAAAAAAAAATGAGAAAAAGTGAAAAAAAACAGACTTACCTGGGGCTGGGATTCGAACCCAGGCCCTAGACTTTGTATCCTCAAAACCAGCAAGCTTTCCACCAGGCCAGCGTGCGTTTGGTGATACTAAATGGATGCGAATCATTATATTTTTAACCTGGAAAATAAATGAACAAAATACCAAAAATTGGTGAAGCTGGGATTTGATCCCTTGACCTTTGCCTCACACGCGCATGACTCTTACCACTGGGCCAGGCAACATCAATTGAAATAATACTCAAACAATTTCATAAAATATTAAATCAAAAATTTAAATCCTAGCTGCGCGCCAAGAAACTTCATCTTCTTCATGATACCTGCGAATTTTCCTAGGCTTTTTCTTACGCGTTTACCTGCGAATCTTTCAAGGTCCATAACCTGCGAAAATCAAACATCATCGAAACAGCAAAATTTCTTCCAATTAATCAGTGCATTATGATCCTCAGAGCTCATACAATCTTCCTATGTCTTTAAAAACTATTTATATTTGGTTTATCATGAAACCCCAAATAAGTGGCCGAAACCCTAACAATGGCTTCTCATGTTTCCTGCATCCAACCTTCAATCAAACCATCCAGAATCGTTCTAAACATCATTATAAACATTAATCAACCATCAAATATTATTTAAAACAAAGATATATATGAAATCGAAAAATTCAAAACACAAGAACAAGTGTGGTTCGGTTTATGCAATATGACATGATTATGATGCTTTTGAGGATTGGGATAGGTTCAGTGATGTCCAAGGAATGTTTTACAACCTTTAAAACACCCTAATATGGCCTGTAAGTGAGAATCCGAATTGAGATTTTTTGGTGAATTTTGAAAGTTTGAAACTTGTTCTTGAGGCTGCAATTTTCGTCTCTTTGTGTTTGGATGAGTTATACATATATAGTAGAACATAATTAGGTCAAAAAGTCAGACTATCCTTTGGATTTTTGGATCAATTGAGATTGAAAAAGATCATGCCATAAAACTTGAATATTCTTTGATATATCATTGCTATTTTAGGACAATCATCATAATTTGCATATCAATCTGATCCAAGCAAAGTTTATGACTTTCTAGAAGCAATATCCCCTTTTAAATATTTGATTTCATATTTTATTTTAATTTAAATGATATTTTAATGAATAAAATTCAAATAAATATAAAATAAAAAATAAAAATTCAGAAAATAAGTGGGTTGGGTCGTGCTTGGTGTTTTCATAAGGATGGGATGGCAATTTGGTGGGCTCATTTAGCAAATATTTGATTTTAGGCCTTATTTGCTTCATAAACTTCCCTAAAATTTCCCAACTTTGCAAGGGCACAAATCCTTCAATTTTAATGCTATGAGGGTGTTCTTGGACATTTTGGAAAGCTTAAAGAGTCCTCTAACCAACCCCATTGGTTTCATGTCCATATATTTTACCATTCTCAAGTTATGCTCTTTTGAAGTTGTTGACTTTTTGTTGACTTTCAAAAGGACCTATAATGTCTTAGCTCATACCTTCCAAATGAAGCATTTTTGGGCTTGGCTTGTGAGACACAAAGTTGTAGAGAATTCAATTTCATTCAAAATTAGCTTTGGATGGGAAAAATTTGATGAAGCATGTGAAAGTTATTGCTGGTCAAAGTTCAGTTGACTTTTCCTGAGGAAACCCTAATTTAGAAACCCCTGATTTTTGATGATCTGAAATCTCCTTGATGAATCATGATCAACCCTTGATCAAATGATGAATTTTACTTCATATACTTGATGTTGGCAAAAAATCATGAAGTTTGACTTTGGTTTGACCATAGTTGACCTCAGTTTGACTTTTTAACTGCTTTAATTGATTTTAACCTATCTGATCATCTGACTGAGCAAACCTTAGGGAAAAGTCTTGAAACTTGTCATGGGGATTATTGAACACATATAAGATGTTATTAAGCTCACTTGAAGTCTTGGAAGTCCATTTATCCTGATTAAAATCAAAACCCTAGTTTAAGATGCATTGCTTAGGAGGATGCATTGTCTGAGGGAAATGTCAAATCTTCTGACTAATTGTGAACTTTGTAAACCTTGTGAACCTCATGAGATGTCTTGTAAACCTTGTGAACCTTGTGAGCCTCTTATTACACAATGACTTGTCTTGTGAGGGCAAATTTTGGGATGCAACGGCTGCCCCTGTTCAATTTTCTGAAACCTGAGGGGTTAGATTGGTATCTGTGCCATTCGTGACCTGGAAGGTTGAAGGGGATTGAACACAAAAGCCCAAAAATTTGCACTCACCGGTGCGTAGAGTAATATTGATGATTAGTTGTATATGCTTGAGTGGGCTTGAAGATGCCACTTGGAAGGACTAGAGATGGGCTTAGAGATGCCATCAGGATGAACTAGAGATGGGCTTAAAGATGCCATCTAAAATATCTGGATGTGGTGATATTCTGATGTTGATGTTGGATATCAGTACTAGGTTTTTGTATAAGCCGTTTCTGAATTATTTATGCAACATGATTTAAACTGTTGGATGGATTAATAGAAATAAATCTTGTGATGATTGTCTCTTCTGGAAGTATCTTGGATTAGGGAATAGATCTTTGTACAGACCGTTTGCCCACTCTCCGAGGTCAAAAGAACGTCAGGATTAGTTCTTCTGAAAAATATCTTGAATAAGGGGCCAAAAGAGCGTCAGGATTTGCTCTTAAGGGTCAAAAGAACGTCAGGATTTGTTCTTCTGAAAAAGTCTTGAACAAAGGGCCAAAAGAGCGTCAGGATTTGCTCTTAAGGGTCAAAAGAACGTTAGGATTTGTTCTTCTGAAAAAGTCTTGAACAAGGGGCCAAAAGAGCGTCAGGATTTGCTCTTAAGGGTCAAAAGAACGTTAGGATTTGTTCTTCTGAAAAAGTCTTGAACAAGGGGCCAAAAGAGCGTCAGGATTTGCTCTTAAGGGTCAAAAGAACGTCAGGATTTGTTCTTCTGAAAAAGTCTTGAACAAAGAGCCAAAAGAGCGTCAGGATTTGCTCTTAAGGGTCAAAAGAACGTCAGGATTTGTTCTTCTGAAAAAATCTTGAACAAGGGGCCAAAAGAGCGTCAGGATTTGCTCTTAAGGGTCAAAAGAACGTCAGGATTTGTTCTTCTGAAAAAGTCTTGAACAAGGGGCCAAAAGAGCGTCAGGATTTGCTCTTAAGGGTCAAAAGAACGTCAGGATTTGTTCTTCTGAAAAAGTCTTGAACAAAGGGCCAAAAGAGCGTCAGGATTTGCTCTTAAGGGTCAAAAGAACGTCAGGATTTGTTCTTCTGAAAAAGTCTTGAACAAGGGGCCAAAAGAGCGTCAGGATTTGCTCTTAAGGGTCAAAAGAACGTCAGGATTTGTTCTTCTGAAAAAATCTTGAACAAGGGGCCAAAAGAGCGTCAGGATTTGCTCTTAAGGGTCAAAAGAACGTCAGGATTTGTTCTTCTGAAAAAATCTTGAACAAGGGGCCAAAAGAGCGTCAGGATTTGCTCTTAAGGGTCAAAAGAACGTCAGGATTTATTCTTCTGAAAGATGTCTTGAACCAGGGAATGGATCTTTTTACAGACCGTTTTCCTGCTATTCGAGGACATCTTGAATAGTGTATGGATCATTTCTGACCCGTTGTAAGTTGTTGATATTGTTTTACCTGCATATAACTATCCTGCAAGGGAAATATTAGTTAATGCGTTATGTATGCATGTGTAGTATGATGCACTTAAGCAAATGTATTATGTACTTATGGTTGTATATGTTATGGTATGATGTAAATGATGTATGTATGCATTATGAAGCCTGAAGCATCTGGATATCTTCGTATAACAACTGCTGGCCAGGGAAAATAAATCCCGATTTGTTGCTGAAGAATATGAGGAACTCGTTCCCATCTCGTTTGATAATATAGTGAAGAATATGAGGAAATCGTTCCCGTCTCGTTTGATAACATAGTATTCATAAACTCCCGTCTTTGTTCGATAATATGATATCCATAACCTCCCGTCTTCGTTCGATAGTACGGTATCCATAACCTCCCGTCTTCGTTCGATAGTACGGTATCCATAACCTCCCGTATTCGTTCGTCATACTCCTATTGAAAGAATAAATTCTCGACTATCCGTCTGAGGATAAAAGAGATGGATATAAATTCCAGGGGAGATGTGACTCGAAGTATTTATGAAGATGGATTTGCCCTACTGGGGGATTTGTAGTTGTCTTGTGGGGATGAACCGGCGAAGCTTCATTGAATTCCTTCCCTCATTCGTCCTTAGTAAATACTATTACTGCATTTTCATGCATTTCTGGTAAACATCAATCATATTAAGCATTTATGCATTTCTGGTAAACATCAATCATATTCAAAAGCATACATACATTCAAACACAACCAATGGACGTTTCGCTTATGTAAATAGGGTAAAAGTAAATCTGGATTCAAAGATGAAATTTTATTTATATCACAAAATGACCTATACATAGGCAAGTTTGTACAAGGAGACAGAAATCCTAGTAAGAGGAATTCGTCGTAAAATTTTTACAAAACAGAGAAAATCAGCTATGTGGAAAATAATCCTATTGAGTTTCAATTCTACTATTGCCATTATCTTCAAGTATCTCATCTTCTGCTGTTGAGACGGAAACGATTGGATTGATCTTTATCTGTTCGAGTTTGGTTAAGCAGCACAACTGGTTATAATTACATGGGTGATCCAAATGAGACATAGTCATACGCTTTAATCCCTAACTTTTGCCTGGATTGCCCTTTCAGGTTTTCAATCCACCGGGATACCCATTTTTGCCCAAGCCGCCTTTTCAGGTTTTCGACTTGTCGGGTGTACATTTTTTACATATATATCCCTAATTTTTGCCCGAACCCTTTTGGTTCTCCGGGATGCCCTTATTTTTGCCTAGGCCAGTCAACCTAGCGGGTCTCTTTTTATGTGTAGTATTTTTTAACTATGTCTGCGTTTACAGGCTGTGGGAAGTCTTCACCATCCATAGTAGTAAGCATCATGGCACCTCCTGAGAATACTGTTTTGACTACAAATGATCCTTCATATGTAGGAGTCCACTTGCCCCTAGGATCACCCTGTGGTAGTACGATACGCTTGATTACCAAGTCACCAGCCTGATATACCTTTGGTTTAACCTTCTTATTAAAAGCTTTGGTCATCCGTTTCTGGTACATCTGACCGTGACAAACAGCTGCCAACCTCTTCTCATCAATCAAATTTATCTGGTCAAGTCGAGTCTGAATCCACTCATCTTCATCCAAGCCTGCATCCTTCATAATTCTTAAGGAGGGAATTTGAACTTCAATGGGTAGAACTGCTTCCATACCATAAACTAAGGAGAATGGAGTTGCCCCTGTTGAAGTATGTATTGTAGTACGATAACCATGAAGAGCAAATGGTAACATCTCATGCCAATCCTTATAAGTGATAGTCATCTTCTGTAGAATCTTCTTAATGTTCTTATTAGCAGCTTCTACTACCCCATTCATCTTTGGACGATACGAAGAAGAGTTGTGATGCTTAATCTTGAACTGCGTGCAGAGATCAGTGATCATAGTGTTGTTCAGATTAGAGCCATTGTCAGTAATAATCCTTTCAGGGATGCCATACCTACATATGAGATTATTCTTAATGAATCGAGCCACCACATTCTTAGTAACAGATGCAAATGAAGCTGCCTCCACCCACTTAGTAAAGTAATCAATAGCAACCAGGATGAAACGATGCCCATTAGAAGCAGTAGGCTTGATCTCACCAATCATATCAATGCCCCACATGGCAAAAGGCCAAGGAGCAGTCAACACATTCAATGGTGATGGAGGTATATGCACTTTGTCAGCATAGATTTGACACTTGTGACACGTTCTGGAATGTTGATAGCAGTCAGCTTCCATGGTAGACCAATAGTAACCTGCTCTCAATATCTTCTTTGCCATAGTATGACCACTAGAATGAGTGCCAAAGATTTCATCATGCATGTCTTCCATAATCTCAGTTGCTTCCTTCTTATCCACACAACGAAGCAAAGTTGAATCATGATTGTGCTTGTACAAAATTCCATTACTCAAAAAGAATTTAGCAGAAAACCTCCTCAGAAACTTCCTATCTTTGACAGATTCCCCTTCAGGGAACTCCTGAGCTTCAAGATATCTTTTCACTTCATAAAACCAAGGCTTCTCCTCTGCTTATTCAGTGTCAATCTCATTGCAGTATGCAGGCTTTTCAAATCTATCAATAGTAATTTTGGGAGCTTCATCATCCCAGCTGATCTCAAACATGGATGCCATGGTGGCTAATGCATCTGCCAACTGATTTTCTCTTCGTGGAATGTGTCCAAAAGTAATCTCTTTGAAATGTGGTACCAAAGACAACACATGCTCTCTGTAAGGAATGAGGTTATCATGCTTGGTATCCCAGTCTCCTTTGATCTGACTTAATACCAGGGCTGAATCTCCATACACGTCAAGGAACTGAATCTTCATATCAATGGCAGCTTTGATACCCAGGATACATGCCTCATACTCAGCCATGTTATTGGTACAATAGAAATAAAGTCTGGCAGTAATCGGGGTATGACAACCTTCAGGGGAACTGATCACAACACCAACACCATTACCAAGTGCATTAGAAGCTCCATCAAAAACCATAGTCCATCGGGATCCTTGTTCAGGTCCGTCATATTGTCCAGGTTCTTTGATAATAATCATAATGTCTTCATCAGGGAATTCAAAACTCATTGACTGGTAATCATCCACTGCTTGATGAGCCAAATGATCAGCTACAACACTTCCTTTAATGGCCTTCTGTGTGGTGTATTGTATGTCATATTCTGTCAAGATCATTTGCCATCTTGCTATTCTTCCGGAGAGAGCAGGTTTCTCGAATATGTACTTGATTGGATCCATCTTCGAAATCAATAAGGTAGTATGAGTCAACATATAGTGTCTTAGTCGGTGAGCAGCCCATGCCAAAGCGCAGCAAGCTTTCTCGAGCAGTGAGTATCTTGTTTCACAGTCGGTAAACTTTTTGCTAAGGTAGTATATTGCCTGCTCTTTTCGACCAGACTCGTCATGTTGCCCCAACACACACCCCATTGAGTTGTCTAACATTGTTAAATACATAATCAAGGTTCTTCCATCAACTGGTGGCATCAATATTGGAGGTTCTAGAAGATATTTCTTGATCTCATCAAAGGCTGTCTGGCATTCATCATTCCACTCCATTACCTGATCTTTCTTCAACAACTTGAAGATTGGCTCACAGGTAGCAGTTAACTGAGAAATAAATCTTGCAATGTAATTCAATCGTCCCAAAAAACCTCTAACCTCCTTCTCAGTACGGGGAGCTGGCATCTCCTGTATAGCTTTCACTTTGGTAGGGTCTACTTCAATACCTTTTCCGCTGACAATGAAACCCAGGAGCTTTCCAGATCTAACTCCAAAAGTACACTTGTTTGGGTTCAATCTCAACTTGTATTTCTTCAACCTCTCAAACAACTTATGCAGATGATCAAGATGTTGCTCTTCATTCTGGGACCTGGCTATCATATCATCCACATACACCTCTACCTCGTGATGAATCATATCATGAAACAAAGCCACCATAACACGCTGATATATTGCCCCTGCATTCTTCAAACCAAATGGCATTACTTTATAGCAAAAGGTGCCCCACTGTGTAACAAATGTAGTCTTCTCCATATCTTCAGGTGCCATCTTGATTTGATTGTATCCAGAGAAACCATCCATGAAAGAGAATGCCTTATGCTGAGCAGTGTTGTCTACCAGAACATCAATATGAGGAAGTGGAAAGTCATCTTTGGGGCTGACCTTGTTCAAATCCCTGTAATCTACACACATACGTACCTTACCATCTTTCTTTGGTACCGGCACCACATTTGCAACCCACTGAGGATAAGAAGTCACAGCTAAGAACCCTGCATCAAACTGTTTCATCACCTCTGCCTTAATCTTCTCTGACATTTCAGGACGCATGCGACGAACCTTCTGTTTCTTTGGACGACAGTCTTCTTTTACTGGTAAACGGTGAACCACAATGTCTGTATCCAATCCTGGCATATCTTCATAGGACCAAGCAAAGATCTTTACATAATCATGCAACATCTAAATCAATATGTTCTTGACACCATCCTCCAATTCAGCCCCTATCTTGACTTCTTTCCCGTTTTCTTCAGTTCCCAAATTCACAACTTCGATTGGCTCTTCATGTGGCTGTATAGCTTTCTCTTCTTGTTGTAACAACCTAGCAAGCTCTACAGGTACTTCACAATCGTCCTCATTTCCATCTTCAGCTTGATAGATCGGATTCTCGAAATTATAATTGGCAATAGTAGAACTGTTATCAACAGGATCCAGAGTGGATGAGGATCTGCATTTTAGTGATGTGGGTGTGTGTAAGAACACATAGCTGATAAAATAAAATAAAAGAAAGACAAGGAACACAATATTTACGAAAACGAAACGTCCACTGATTTTTATTGAATGAAGTATGCAAATGAAATGACATCCCGAAACAAGCATACCATTGTGCCCCGGGTAAGGCACAAGGCTTAAGAGTTTAATTGTTCAAAAATTACAAACTTAAAAGTAACAACACAGTAATAATATTTACTCCTGACTAAAGGAGATAGGAATAACATCTTTAGCTTTCCAATTATTGAGCCCAGCACCCACAGTAGGAAAAATCCAAGCATCCAAGTTGTAGTCTTCATCATAGTCACCCACATCATTGATTTGATCCTTCATGATCCCTTGATTGGTGATACGAACAGCACGAGCACGACGAACAGCCTTCTGGGACTCTGCAATGAAACCCAAACCAAACTTGTCAGACTTGTAAGGAATGTCAGGAAGATGACCCCAAATAGTACAACCACCTTCATCCACCACAACTCTAGCATCTTTAAGGGAAGCCATTGTAGGAGGTACTCTGGTGACCACGGGAACTTTCTTGACAACAGGAGGAGCTTCATAATTATTAACAATCCGAGGAACTACTTTGAATGTCTGGCACGGAGTTTCAACATATTCAACTTCCACTTCAAGATATTTAAATGTGTTCACATGGCTAATCATATATCCTTCCTCTCCGTAAATAGTGACAACTTTTCCTTCTACTGGATATCTCAGCTTCTGATGTAAGGTGGAAGTTACAGCACCTGCCCCATGGATCCAGGGACGCCCAAGCAAACAAGAATACGAAGGACGAATATCCATTACATAAAAAGTAGCATTGAATACTTGAGAACCTACTTTTATTGGGAGATCAATTTCTCCATGCACCACTCTTCTCGAGCCATCAAAAGCCTTCACCACTATATTACTGGGTTTCAACACAGCATCTTCAGGACTAAGCTTATTCAGGACTTCTTTGGGCAACACATTCAGTGAGGAACCATTGTCTATTAACACATGTGACAGGGTAGTGCCCCTGCATTCAATAGAGATATGTAGAGCCCTGTTATGATCCCTCTTGGCCGGAGTCAAATCAGCATCGGAGAAACCTAAC
The DNA here is from genome assembly GCA_963966055.1 of Lathyrus aphaca. Taxonomy (NCBI): domain Eukaryota; kingdom Viridiplantae; phylum Streptophyta; class Magnoliopsida; order Fabales; family Fabaceae; genus Lathyrus; species Lathyrus aphaca. The sequence goes on along the minus strand of OZ014519.1, from coordinate 389,139,530 downwards.
CCATTATCATAGGTCAAGTGTGCAACACAATTTTCAAACTGGTCTACAGAAATCTCATTTGCTACGTGAGCAGTCTTCAAAAATTTAATCAAGGCTTTGGCATGCGCCTCAGAACACAACAATAAAGACAACATAGAAATCTTGGAGGGAGTATGCCCCAATTGATCAACAATGTCATAATCACTCTTGCGAATGATCTTCAATACTTCTTCCATCTGCTTAGAAAGATCATCAGCATCTGGCACATCAGTTGGTATAGGTTCAATAACAGGACCTTTGCCCCGAGCATCAGCAGTAGAGGTAGTAGCTGGAGTAACTGCATTCTTGGAGGTAACTGGAGGAGAGAAAACTTTTCCACTTCGTGTGATCTTACTAGATCCAGCAATATTATCAACATCCAGATTTTCACCAACAACAGGTGTATCAGCTAAGGATTCCTGCTTAACACCATGGATATAAACATCGGACCCATAATGCCAAGGCACAACTTTATTAGAAGTATATGGAATAGGACCCGGAGTGGTAATGATCATAGGAGCCACTCTAGCTTCAGCCACAATCTTCACAGGGCCTTCAGCAGTAATTTTAATTGGACCCTTACGAGTGATTTTTACAGGTCCCTTGGAAGTAATCCTTACCGGCACTTTATCAACCATATCCACCTCTTCAACCTTCGCACCTTTAGTTATATGTTCAACCATGCTCTCCACAGAAGGTGTCCTCTCAAACAATATTGTGTAATTGTCCATGAGGCGTTGAATTTCGTCCTTCAATCTCCAGCAACTATCCGGCTTATAAGCACAATAGAAACAATCTTCATGACAACCTGGAAAGAACCCAGCTTGTACCAACTTCTTCTTGATAACAGATAATGGTGTAGTCACGTCTGCAACTGAGGAAATACGTGAAACTTCATCAATGGCATTGACAGTCTTTTCATGATTTGGCATGGGAGCAGTAATCACATTTGGAGTACCCGGAGGGTCAAACTCAATCTCTCCCGCATCAATCATATCCTGAATCTTATTCTTCAATATCCAGCAACTATTGGTATCATGTCCCTGACAATTTGAATGATATGCACATCGTTTATTAGGATTGTACCTGGGAGAGGTAACATTGGGATTCTGAGGGGGTCCCTCAAAGTGATGAGTTCACCCTTCAACAAGTGTTGCAAGGCTTGGGCCAGTGACATGTTGAGCTTAGTGAACTGCCTTCTAGGCCTCTGTTGATTGCCCTGTGATGGCTCTGGTGTTGCAGGAGTAGGATTGGAGATGTGAACTGCACTCACAGATTGATGCCTCCTATTACGATCAGATTGACCATAAACAACATTCGACTCTTTCTTCCCACTAGGGGGTTTCTTTGTAGTACTGGATGAAGAAGCACCCACTTGGATCTTGCCACTCCTTGTACCACTTTCTACGCGCTCTCCTGTCATTATCAACTCAGTGAAGCCAGATGATGAGCTTCCAATAAGATGACTGTAAAAAGGACCATTCAACGTACACATGAACATATCCACTAATTCCCTGTCAGTTAGAGGAGGTTGTACCCTGCCAGCCAAATCTCTCCACTTCTGGGCGTACTCCTTGAAATTTTCTTTAGCACCCATAGACATGCTTTGTAGTTGCATGTGAGTAGGGGCTAGGTCAGCATTATATTGATATTGCTTATAAAAAGCCTCAGCAAGATCATTCCATTCACGGATGTTGACACTCTCCAACTGATAGTACCATTCCAATTGAGCTCCAGATAAGCTCTCTTGGAAGAAATGGATCCACAACTTCTTATCAGCAATATGGGGTTGGATTCTCCGGAAATAAGACCTCAGATGCAGCTTGGGACAAGAGACACCATCATACACTACAAAAGTAGGAACCTTGAAACCAATGGGTATAACCACCCCAGATATCAAACTCAGGTCTTCAAAATCCAGCCCAGAAGACTTTTGCAATTCCATAGCATCCATTCTATCCACCAGCATTTTGAACTTATCTTCATTAGGATCATGATAGTAATTAGCTTCAGAATCAGAGTCCCCCATTGTATTATGGAGACTGCCTCCTTCTTTCTCAGACTCTTCAGACTCATAATCTTCAACCTGTTCTTTGGTCTTGACAGGACCTCTGAACCTTCTTCCCATGTTGATGAGGCCTCCTGACCTTCTAGTCTTCTTAGTCTTCTTGGCCAGCAGTGTCTTCAATTCTTCCTGCCCCTTGGACAAGTTCAGGATCAGCTCTTGAAACTGTGCATTTTGTGCCTGGAGATCTTTAACTGTTTCTTCAAGAGCCATTGCTGAAATAAACAGCGAGAAGATAAGAAACCTGTGCACAAGAAACATGTGATGCAATGATATGGTGTATAAATGCGTATGCAATGTTTTCAAGGACCGCAGGATTTAAATTTGTTTAAACAATCAAGAAAGTAAACTTTTATTAGTAATAAATTTGTTTGCCCCTTGGGCTTACAATAAAAATGAAATGAAATAAATACAAAAGATGGGGTTTTAAGTCTCCCATGGACGTTTCCTCTTTGTGTTGAGGTATGAGTTGAGATTCCGCTCCTCGTGAAGTTGCTTTGTTAGCTCCAGGATTCTTTCTTGACTTGCTTTGTAATGAGCCTCGAAAGTATCCCTTTGCTCCTTCAACTGGATCCAGGACCTCTGTAAGTCTTCCATGTCAGTGGGCATGTCTGGGTGAAGGATGGTATAAGAAGTATCCCCTTCAGCAATAGGCTCCATAGTAACTGGCAGGATGGCAGGATATGGAATCATAAGAGTCTGAGCCCGAGATCGCACCCATCTGAGGTAAGCTTCCATAGGAATAATGTACTTGGGCTCCAGAGTCTTGCTGTCAACCTTGCTCACTTTTCCCCATGCTCGTATGAACTTTTGACGGTAACCTTGCAGATCGTTGTCGTAGTCAAACACAATACCTTGAATCAACATGTAATGAGGACCATCACTCTGAGCGTAACCAAACTGACGTAAAGCTAAAGAAGGGTTGTAAGTAATGCCTCCTCTTATGCCTAGAAGTGGCACATTAGGAAACTCCCCACAACGGTCAATGATAGTAACATTCTCCATAGATCTGGAGCACCAATGGATATCTGAATGGGAGACTGACATAATCCTCTTGGACCACCTGAACCCTTGCTCATTCTTCATCACTGATCGAGGAAGGTGAGAAATAAACCACCTAGACAATAGAGGTATGCAGCACATCAGAGTTCCTCGTGCCTTTGTAGTACGAGTATGAAGAGAATTCAGAATCTCTCCAAGTAATGTAGGCACTGGATTGTGACTCAGAAATATGTTGATGGCGTGAATGTCTATGAACTGATCTGGATTGGGGAACAACACTAATCCATAAATCAACAAGGCTAAGATTTCCTCAAAAGCATCATAGCTCATAGCCTTCAAGAACACTTGAGCCTTCTCCATCAATACCTTAGCAAGAATACCCTTGACTCCGCTTCTCGTTTCTAGAACAATGTCTGACTTCTTTAGATGTAGAGCTGCAACAATAACCTTTGGTTTAAGCTCTTTTTCCAAGCCTGTGAAGGGTCTTTGATCAAGAACAGGTATACCCAGAAGTTTAGAGAACTCTTCCATTGTAGGAACCAGCTGATAGTCGGGGAATGTGAAGCAATGGTGCTTAGGATCAAAGAACCGAAACAGAACACTCATCATGTCTTCATTGAATCCTGAAGTGACTAGATCCAGTAGGTGACCATGTCTCTTGATGAACTGGGAGTTTTCAGAAACTTGAGAAACCAACTCTTTAAGCTTAGGAGGTATTCCTACAAAGTTGATCCTGATAGTGTTCCTACGAGCAGAATCCATGACATGCAACAAAGAACAAAGATAAATCCTTTGGTCCTTGAAATGGTTAGTGAAAATGCTATGCTTATGATGCATGATGATGTCATGATGTTATGCTTAATCACAAACATGTGGCACACAGAAACAAGTCACACCATAGCCCTAGGTTTAAAGGCTTGCATGAAGTTCAAAGGTAAGTACCCTCCCCTGAAGTTTAGATGGTTCATCCTGTCCTACAAAAGTAACCAGGTTCTAAGGGATCTCAATATCATTGATCCTTCACAAGGGTGGTTGTTCAGTAGGCAACTTACTTGCCAACCAAAACCCTCCAAGTTTAGAATCTCAATGAGCGTAGTATCGAGTATCAACCAACTTCAGTCTTCACCAAAGCCGGTTATCTCACTACTTTTCTAAAGGCCAAGATGGGATAACTAGGGTTCTAAAAGTTAGTTAGTGCATTGACAACATATGGCAGCCTCATATTATCCTCAACTTGACTTAAGGAACATAAGCACCAACCAAGAAGTCACACTAACTATGGCCACCAGATCAACCATATCGGTATACGCTGTACAGTTTCCTTGGTCTATTGTCATTTACCTAAGGTACACTAGATCCGGGTTAGGATCTTTCACACATAAGAGCCCCAACAAGTAAATATAAAGCAAACAAAACAAACAATTTAAAGTGATCTAATTCCTAAGGGTACCCCTCTTTTATTAAATCCCCAGCAGAGTCGCAAGTTCTGTAACACGGTGGGAGAACTGACTTTAGTTAAATGTTGCGAATAGCAAGAGTCGCCACCGACTTTTATTTTATCCAAAGGAAAGGGCATAAAAGAACAGGAAAGACCTTAAAAGTTTTTTGGGTTCGGGGGGTAGGTTATGTAAAGGGAAGGTGTTAGCACCCTTTACATCCATGGTTATCCATGGGCTCTTAGTTACTTAGCTCACTTTAAATTGTTTTTGAGAAGTGTAGTATGTGTTTAGAAATTTTCTTAAGTACTTTATAATGATCCATGTACGGATATATATAAAGCCTTTGTTTTGAAAATTGCTTGAAGAATGTGAAGTGTTTTGAAATGTTTTGAAGAGTGAGCAAGTACATAAGAGGAACCTACCCTAAGTTAAATCTTTTCTGTTCTTAAATATCCTTTAAATGGCAAGACTATCCCTATTATCAAGGAATAGGTAGTCATTACCTTGGATGTGTGAGGGACAAATGAAGGGGACAACTGTGATTAGGCAACTGTAAAATGTATTTAGCAATTCAAAGGGACTTATCATCTTTATTCGAAAGGGACAAGATCATTTACAAAGGCAACCATGAAGGGACTTGATCTTTTTATCTTTTAAGGGACTAGATGATATAAATAAATGAAGGGACTTTGCTTTACACACCTTACTTGACCTTTTTTCTTTAGGCAACATGAGAGGTATCCTTAAGGAAGTGAGATGGCGATCCAAGATCGACTTACGTGTGTGCGTGTACAAATTCATATATTTGTCTTGAGATTAATGATCTAAATTCAATTTTTAAATACAAACATGTTTACACTCACTATTTACTAACCATGACATTTTAAAATAAATAATAAGAAATTGTACAACTATTACATAGTGGGTACAATTACATTATAATAATTAAAATAATAAAAATAAATAAGCTTATAATAAATAATAATTAAATTAGTTAGTAATAATAACCCAAAAAATAAATATAAGATGGTTAGTATAACAATATTAAAAATTCAAAGTTAAATAAATAATTATTTTTAAGAGTTTTAATAAAAGAAACAATAAATATTATATACTAATAAAATATGATTAATAGTCTAATTATTTAATTTTATATACATATTATAAATTGTTAATTATAATTAAATAAGCATATAAAAATAATAAATTAAATTCATAAAATAAAATTAGGGTTTTAATTGTTTAGAAAAATAAATTAGGGTTTACTACTTAATTAAATTATTTAAATTATTTATATATAAAAACTACATATAATATGAACAAATTATAAAATTAAAATCCACAAACAAATAAATTAATATTTACAATATAATTAGGGTTTATAAAGAAAATTAGGGTTTATAACAAAATTAGGTTTTTTACATACAAAATTTTAGGGTTAATTATTTAATATAAATATAATTAAATTATTTATACAAAACAATATAATATTAATAATATACAATAAAATAAATATTAAATAATTTTATTAATAAAGTTTAAATTTTAAAAAAAATATAAATTTTGAAATATGTACAAGAAAATAATATAAACATTTTTTGTTTTAACATTTATTCATTTATTAAATCAATTAAGATATAAAAAAAATGAGAAAAAGTGAAAAAAACAGACTTACCTGGGGTTGGGATTCGAACCCAGGCCCTAGGCTTTGTATCCTCAAAACCAACAAGCTTTCCACCAGGCCAGCGTGCGTTTGGTGATACTAAATGGATGCGAATCATTAAATTTTTAACCTGGAAAATAAATGAACAAAATACCAAAAATTGGTGAAGCTGGGATTTGATCCCTTGACCTTTACCTCACACGCGCATGACTCTTACCACTGGGCCAGGCAACATCAATTGAAATAATACTCAAACAATTTCATAAAATATTAAATCAAAAATTTAAATCCTAGCTGCGCGCCAAGAAACTTCATCTTCTTCATGATACCTGCGAATTTTCCTAGGCTTTTTCTTACGCGTTTACCTGCGAATCTTTCAAGGTCCATAACCTGCGAAAATCAAACATCATCGAAACAACAAAATTTCTTCCAATTAATCAGTGCATTATGATCCTCAGTGCTCATACAATCTTCCTATGTCTTTAAAAACTATTTATATTTGGTTTATCATGAAACCCCAAATAAGTGGCCGAAACCCTAACAATGGCTTCTCATGTTTCCTGCATCCAACCTTCAATCAAACCATCCAGAATCGTTCTAAACATCATTATACACATTAATCAACCATCAAATATTATTTAAAACAAAGATATATATGAAATCGAAAAATTCAAAACACAAGAACAAGTGTGGTTCGGTTTATGCAATATGACATGATTATGATGCTTTTGAGGATTGGGATAGGTTCAGTGATGTCCAAGGAATGTTTTGCAACCTTTAAAACACCCTAATATGGCCTGCAAGTGAGAATCTGAATTGAGATTTTTGATGAATTTTGAAAGTTTGAAACTTGTTCTTGAGGCTGCAATTTTCGTCTCTTTGTGTTTGGATGAGTTATACATATATAGTAGAACATAATTAGGTCAAAAAGTCAGACTATCCTTTGGATTTTTGGATCAATTGAGATTGAAAAAGATCATGCCATAAAACTTGAATATTCTTTAATATATCATTGCTATTTTAGGACAATCATCATAATTTGCATATCAATCTGATCCAAGCAATGTTTATGACTTTCTAGAAGCAATATCCCCTTTTAAATATTTGATTTCATATTTTATTTTAATTTAAATGATATTTTAATGAATAAAATTCAAATAAATATAAAATAAAAAATAAAAATTCAGAAAATAAGTGGGTTGGGTCGTGCTTGGTGTTTTCATAAGGATGGGATGGCAATTTGGTGGGCTCATTTAGCAAATATTTGATTTTAGGCCTTATTTGCTTCATAAACTTCCCTAAAATTTCCCAACTTTGCAAGGGCAGAAATCCTTCAATTTTAATGATATGAGGGTGTTCTTGGACATTTTGGAAAGCTTAAAGAGTCCTCTAACCAACCCCATTGGTTTCATGTCCATATCTTTTACCATTCTCAAGTTATTCTCTTTTGAAGTTGTTGACTTTTTGTTGACTTTCAAAAGGACCTATAATGTCTTAGCTCATACCTTCCAAATGAAGCATTTTTGGGCTTGGCTTGTGAGACACAAAGTTGTAGAGAATTCAATTTCCTTCAAAATGAGCTTTGTATGGGAAAAATTTGATGAAGCATGTGAAAGTTATGGCTGGTCAAAGTTCAGTTGACTTTTCCTGAGGAAACCCTAATTTAGAAACCCCTGATTCTTGATGATCTGAAATCTCCTTGATGAATCATGATCAACCCTTGATCAAATGATGAATTTTACTTCATATACTTGATGTTGGCAAAAAATCATGAAGTTTGACTTTGGTTTGACCATAGTTGACCTCAGTTTGACTTTTTAACTGCTTTAACTGATTTTAACCTATCTAATCATCTGACTGAGCAAACCTTAGGGAAAAGTCTTGAAACTTGTCATGGGGATTCTTGAACACATATAAGATGTTATGAAGGTCACTTGAAGTCTTGGAAGTCCATTTAGCCTGATTAAAATCAAAACACTAGTTTAGGATGCATTGCTTAGGAGGATGCATTGTCTGAGGGAAATGTCAAATCTTCTGACTAATTGTGAACTTTGTGAACCTTGTGAACCTCATGAGATGTATTGTAAACCTTGTGAACCTTGTGAGCCTCTTAGTACACAATGACTTGTCTTGTGAGGGCAAATTTTGGGGTGCAACAGAAGCGAACAATTCTCATAACGTCTCTCTCTTTGCGTTTAAATTTTGTTATATAACTAGGTTATTTGACTTGAGTTTGAGAAGAGCGTTTTATAAATGAGATGAGCATCTTGAAGTGAGACGAGCAACTCGAAGGTGAGACGAGCGTCTTGAAGGTGAGACGGGCGTCCCACAGTAGATTATGCAGAAGTTGCTTTTCTTGCTCTTTTCCTTATGTTTTCCCTCGTTTCTTGTCCAATAAGCTTCCTTTTATACTTTTGTCTTCAAAGGTCATGTTTGATCAAATGTCTACAAAACAAACACAATTATCGCATAAAATTGTGCAAAATACATAAATTAACATGTAAAACAATCGAAAATTGCATTAAATAATCGATACAAATTTGAGTTATCAAATTCCCCCAGACTTGAATCTTTGCTTGTCCTAAAGCAGACAATCAAATATGTTTTGAATAAAATACCTTCATATGCAGACACGAAACACATCACCTGTCTGTACATGGTTGTATGGCTTTATGTTAAAAGAACTAATATTAACTCAAACACTAAAAATACACTAATGACACTAAAAAATGAATAACGTTCTTAAACCCCTCGTACAAACCAATCTGAATCATGCTATTATAAATCAACCTAATGCGCCTGTATCTGTTTCACCTGGTTTCATTCCGACGCAATCACATTAAGCCCTTTACCTTTGCACGCGCATAATGGAATAGTTTGTTAGTGAATTTGATCCTTCTTTTCATACGGGGTCTGGTACACAAGTGCGATAACCCTTTATCATACTAAGTGTAAGTCATGGGGGATTGAATAGTAATTCGCCCTACCGAGTTCAAAACCAGATTCCTTTAAACCAACTAACATCAGTCATTTTCCTTTGCCTTTTGTGCAATTTGATTGTTTTACCAATGGCTTTCATATTGTTAAGATTTTTTTCTTTTTCTTCTTTTTGGCAATTTTATGGTCAATCACTTATTTGCATCGGCTTTCCACGTAACTTGTACTTCAGGTGGTGCTGACTGCTAATATAAACTACTCGGGGCTAATTTAGAACTAAAGCTTCAGTTTTCGGTATAACAGGTATCCAAATCGATATCGCTTCTAAGGGTCTAAGGTGTCAAGACTATATAAATTTTGTTAAGTTTTTTCTCAGTTTCTAACAAAGCATATTAACGTATATACTTAAAGGGTGTGTTAAATGAAAGAATTCTAAAGGAAAAAAAATTGGTTATGCTAAAATATTGGAGAGAATTTGAAAACTAAATACTTTGATTAATTTAAATAATGTTTCGTACAATGAAAAGGGAAATCTAATACCTTCTCCCACACTATCTCGGACATTGTCCTCAATGTTGCGAGATATAGGTACACTTCTAAAGAAAACAATAAAAACAATAAAAGCTAAAAACTAAAACAAAAACTAAACTACTCCTGCGGCGGTGGTTGTCCCTGGCCTCGTTCTCTGGCTCTGTCTTTGGCTGCTCTTTGTCCATATATCGCTATATGGTCAGGTACACCTACATGATAGATGAAACTAATCATGCATATCATGAATTTCACGTGTCAGGCCACCCAAAGCTTCAGTGTTAGTAGCGATGTGTCTTCCCTGCTCTGTCTGAGCGAGCTCCATCCTCCCTATTCTCTCAGACATCTCCTCGTAATGCTTCTATTGCATCAATTGGCTCTGAATGATGGCCTCCATAATATCTTCTACAGATGCGGGTTGTTGATTTCTTCGTCAGCGTCTAGTGGAGGTGCTGGTGCTGGAAAAATCAACGACTCTCGTATCAGCAGCTTCAGCTTCATCCATAGCCTACTATACCTCATCGATCCCGGCAGCTTGTTGCTCTTCTTGTGCAGCCGCACCTGGTGAAAGAGCGTTGATGTCTTAGCTCCAGTTGGCTCAGACCCTCACATTTGTCCTGGTATGATAGGGTAAGATGATGCTTCAAATGAACTTGTTCTTGACAACTAGATTGTGCCTGCCATCCCTCCTTTGCCTGATTAGGTGACTGGTTCTGCAATACTCCATATCAAGGTACAGGGCGGGTGCTGCTAATAATTGGTTCAGGTTTTCCTCTAGACTGAGCTTAAGTGCGATGTCGGTAATCATGCCGCCAAAATAAAAAGGTGTTTTCCCTCTATTGCAGATGTACTAAATGTTGTGAAAGATGAAGGCTACGGGGTTAACACAGATGTCGAAGAAGGCACAATAAATTAAAAACAACTCCCTGTGATTTACATTGTGGTTGTTGAACCTTCCGAAGAATATGATGGATACTACCCTCTGAAAATAGCGGATGGCAGGGTTATGAATATGAGTTGCATACAACTTATCCCATGCCTGTTGCCTTTCTCCTGCTAACTCTTCCCATAGATTAAAAGCGTTAATCTGCCAGTGTAATACCCATATATAATAGACATACATCAAAGCATATTTTTCATATATAAATTTAAGTTTGGTATTGAAATACAACAAGTTCTTAGTAACACATTGTATAAATATAGCCACTACAACATAAGGTACTAGCTAAAGGGCTATAAATAGTACAAGATGTTCACAAAATACAAAATCTAAGAGCTAGATCCAAATATCTCAAAATTCCACAGCGGAAGAAGCCATCAAACGAGTAAGGATAATCAAGTCGCCTTATCCTTACCCTTTGCGAAACCTGAAGTACCTGAAATAACAACATCAACATGGGGTGAGATAAAACATCTCAGTGAGTTCCCTATCTTAGATTTTTCTTGACTTTAAAAGGTTCGAAACTAAACATTACTCAAGTCGGGAAAACGTAGACTTCGAGTTCACAAAACTAGAGACATCAAATAAAATAAAACGGAGCACACACAAGGTGCTTTAAGGCATCTTTCCCCGCCCAGCCATACTCCCTGATGGCAAGCAAGTACGGATCACTCGATCCTTAACATATAGATAACTTTCCCTACCCAGCCACACTCCCCGGTGGCAAGCAAGCACAGGTCACTCATTATTTATCAAAGATACTTTCCCTGCCCAGTCATACTCCCAAATGACAAGAAAGCACGGGTCACGGTACCTACAACTAAGTAACTTTCCCCGCCCAGTCATACTCCCAGATGACAAGCCAGCACGACTTACGGTTACTCTTCCTAATGGATACTTTCCCCGCCCAATCATACTCCCCAATGACAAGCAAACACGAGTCACGATCGTCCATTAAGAGTTTCGGATCCACGGATTAATTATATCGACACAAGTCATATAATTAAATTAGGATATATCGCAAGGAAGTAAACTTCCAACTTCTAACAACTACCTAGCCCGAAGACACCCTTCAAGTATCGACGCCTAAGTATTGTTAAGTCTCTAAAACAATTTTGTAACAACCTAGGGTAACCTAGCTACCTCACAAGTTTTACCATTTCATTTCCTTAAGCTCACAATTCCATAACTTAACATCTTTACGGTATTTTCGAAAAGTCGGGCAAAAGTCGGGTAAAAATAATATATTTCGGCATCATGTCAAAGTACATAATTTTACCTTCAAAATGATATGCGGAACACTAAGAACGGATACCCGGATCAAAAGTTATAAAAGAAAACATAATTCTATGAAAGAAAACATAACTTAGCCAGAAGGTTACAGTTCGCGGAGCGAACACTGTATAATTCCTACCGTTCGCAACCCGAACCCTGTTCGCGGGGCGAACGCAGAGAAATTCTGCTAAAAATAGTTACGGGAAACTCTTCCCAAAACTCCCAATTTCACAAAATTGCACCAAACTAGAGGAATACAAACACAAATATACCTATAATCATGTACTAAACATCATACTTAGTTTTAATCGAGTTTTTAACCGTTCAATCTTTCGATTTCAAGCTTTCTACCAAAATCTCTAAAAACTCATAACCCTAATACTCAACCAAATGTCATAACAAAAGTATATAACTACGAACCCACCTCGAGAGATGAAGATTGACGGAAAGAATGAGCCGATTCGACGGACGGATGATGGAGAAAGATGAATTTGAAGCTTTAGGGTTTCCCTCCTTCTTCGTCTCCTTTCTCTTCTTTTCTTCTTTTCCTTTTTCTCTTCTTTTCTTACTAACTTCTTCTTTCTCTCATTTTCTTTCTATATAAACAATTATATAAAAACTTATATTTTACCAATGCGTCCAAAAATTGAGAGTATCCAAAAATATCTCTTAATCCTCAAATTAATAAAACCTCCGAAATAAATAATATAAGTTAACCAAATTTAAACTCCATTTACTCTAAATAGTTTTTCATTAAAATTCTTAGAATAAACAAGAATCATATTGGCCTTAAATAATATTATCCGGAGAGTTAAATAAATTACGTGGTGTTATAGCCAGTCTCCATCTCTTGGAATGGTTAAGTGCACACCATCACCTTGCGGAAATTCGAACCATTCACTGAACTTCTCCTGAGTGACGGAATACTCCCTTCCGAAGAGGCGGAACGTAATATTCCCCACCAGGAATTTTGTTGCATCGCTGGGTGTATGGTACTCATAGGAACTCAAAAACTCCAAAGCAAGCGTAACGTAGGTGGGCCTGTTGCTTTTGCAAAGTGCCGTGAGATTAGTCTTCTCGATCATATAGTTCACACTATTGAGGAGCCCCAAACGAGTTAGGCAGTCCTCGTCAACGTAACTAGTGATGTTTATGGTTCTCTCATGGAACTCTGTAAAACGTGCCCTTTGGAGAACTCCGACGCCACCTTCTCTAGAAATGAGGTTAGTGGGTGTTTGCTTTGCAATTTTAGAAGGGTTTGGAAAATAAAAGATGAAATAGAAAGCAAGGAGAACATAATTTTTTTGTGTGAAGAGAAAATATGCTACAAAAAAGGTGTTTTGAAGAGTTGTGTAAGTAGGAAGTGGATTTTAATAGGAGGTGGGGGGAACATTTCTATTGAGGAAAATGGGATAGTGGGGATGCAACAGTCATCATGACCATTGCAAGGTTAACGTTACAGGGTTTGAGAATTGAGATGTTCGTCTGGGTTTTGGGACGGTTGTCACAAACCTGAGACGCTCGTCTCACTTCTGGTCCGCCTGTCTCACTTAGAAAACCAACAACTCCCAACTTAGGCTTCTTTTAGTTTGTTATTCATGTGTTATGCTTGTACACTAATTTCATACATCTGGTGTGTGTAGCAGGTAACAAAATTAATATTGTAGCATGTAAATACTTCTTATATCAGTACTGGCAATTTTTTTATTCTAGCAGTAGGTAAACAACATTTAAATATTTGCATCAAACTTGTAGTGAATTATAATTGCATCAGACTGATAAATTTAAAAACCAATAACACATGAATTTTAATATTTAGTTAAAGCACTTTTAACACACTTGAGCAATTAAAATTTAAGGCACACACAAATTAAGAACAAGACCAAAGTACTTTATTAAAGCTTATAAAATTGCAAGAGTCATAATTATAAATAAGCTGAAAATTTAAAATCGACTAGAAATCAAATTTAACTAAATTTAAAATGCTGAAATTTTATAAAAATGCAAGAAAATTCTGATGAGTGTTGATGTTGAAATTTAGCCACGATTTTTGCGGATTTAGTCTATCACATCTCTCAAATATTCAAACTGATCCATTGCCTTATCTCTTAGAGTGATGATATCTATACGCATGTCGCGGATGTCATACTGCATGGTTTGCATCTCAGTTCAGAGACTTTCTAAAGTAAGTTCAGGATTATTTGTAGTAGGTGTTGGTTTCTCAACAGGTTTAAGTTTCTATTTTTCGAGCTTCTCGAGTTCAATTATATCATCTGAATCATAGTAGTTTGAGGGGGTCTTTGGATCTATTTCAACTTTGGACCAAGCATCTCCTTGTTCATAAAATAGGATCATCTAGATTATAAAGCCAATTGCATTTACTATGCACACTCGTGCGCTCATGGTCAGGTAGCATTAAATGCAACACAACTACACCATTGATCATAAGCTTAAAATGGTTAGGACCTCGGTCATACAACATCTCCCTCTCAAAACAGAATGTGATATTCATAGGCCTAAACTCTCCAAGTGGTTTAATATTATCAAGGAAAATTCTAAATCCCATTGCATCAACGATCTTGGTAACTAGGCCACCTGTCATGATTTGACGGTTTTCACTTTGAATAATTTTGCAGAAGTTTGCAAACATGAAAGTCACCGCATTAACTTCACTGGAGGTGAAGGCACAAAACATAATGAATAATTCCTCTCTTGAAACGGTGTTATCACTCTCAAATTTTCCAAACAATGAATATGCTAGGATGATATGGAAGTATCTAATAGTTGGGTTATAAATCTCAGTGGACAACATAGGGTATAAATCATGATCAGGTCGTCCTGAGATACTACTCCAAAAACGGTCTAACTTTCCATGTGCAAGAAAATCCTCTTGTGGTTCTGAGAAAACAGAAGGACCATCTGGAAACTCTAGAAGGTTAGCCAACTCATGAATGTTAAACTCACAGGGGTATCCAAAGAGTATAAATGTTATCTTTCCTCTAGTTAAGCCTTTTCCAAAGTTTGGGTTGTAAACCAATGAACTTAGGAATTCTAAGGTCAACTCATAGTAGGTTCTATGTTTCCTAAGTGCAAATCCCTTCCAGCCTAGCTGGCTAAACAGGTAGTCAATGTTGGCACCTATTCCTAAAGCTTTCATGGTAGGTACATGAGAAAATTTGGTCAAGGACATAGGTCTTAGGGTTAAAGCTTCATAACGGCGCCTCTGGACGCCATCTCTAAATTCCACAGTCATATTGGTAGTCATGATCACCCTGATGCTATTGAGAAGCTTTGCAAGAGTTTAAATGGCCCCTTTTGAAGATTACATTCATATTGGACGCCATCTCTAAATTCCACAGCCATATTGGTAGTCATGATTATGTGGACATCAAGGAGCTCATTACACAACACACACAAGCCTGAATCAAGCCCTAAGCTCAGTTTCACAAAAAAACTTCAAAGACATTCATCTCTTCGAATCTCAACACACAAGCATCAAACCTCAAATCTTCTTCCACCAATCATCTCCACACATCATAATGATCACAAACCACCCATTGCCCTGGCCTGAAAGTCACTTAAACTCAAACACGATTATCCACTTATCAGAACTGAATATTCAAAAAGGGGCCATTTAAACTCTTGCAAAGCTTCTCAATAGCATCAGGGTGATCAAAGGAGGTGTCTAGCACAAGAGGCAGGCTTTGGAGGTCCACATTTGCTCAACTCCAGCTCAGGTATAGCTTAAGAACATTTTTCTCAGAGCTTTGATTTTAAATTACAATTTGATAAAGCATGTTTCCCTGATCATTATGCACTTTGAATCACTGAAAATGGTTGAGTATGTAGGATGTATTCAACTTCTGAAATTTTTACACATTTTCCGTTTGGCTTTGATTCTTGTTGTTGATGCAAAATAAATGAATTTTGGGTCTGAATTCATGTTTAGGGATATTAGATGGTTGATTCTCGAGCTTTAGAGGGCTTGGGGTAGCATTTTGAGGGATTCAGGTGAGAAGGGTGACTGGAGAAGATGACCGGAGCTTTCTCTGGTCACCTGAAAGTGATTAGGGTTTTAATTAGGGTTTAGGTGTCAGTTTGAATGGTGGCCCTTGGATCTGTTTTGCCCGCGCGTGTGAATGGCTAGGATTAGATCATTAAACCCTAAACATAATTAATTAAATTAATTAAGTTTAATTAGCCAGATTTGATCTGAACCCTAGGATAGCGCGCGCAGTCTCCCCAGGTTCAAATCCCAGCCTTAGATTAAGTTGACTTCTCATTTATTTGATTTTTATTTCATTTTCTTGCATTTCTTTTCCATATTTATTTTAAAATAGCAAAAGACTTTTAAAAAATATCAAACTTTGCATTTTCATTTCAAATATCTTTCTTAACTCAAAAACATTTTTTATTTTAATATTTGCATTGAAAAAGTATTTTTAAATCATTCAAATGTTTTATTTAATTAATTAATTGATTTTAATTAATTAAAAATACATTTAGGTTTCTAAAAATCACCAAAAAATTCATAAAGCATTCTTAGACATTTAGAAACATTTTCAAACTCACCATACAAATTTCTTTTTAGGTTTGATCATATTTTCACAATTATCTTTGAATTAGGATTCATAAAAATCACACGTTTCTAACCCTAACTTGAAAAAATTATTTCTGCCTAACCATGATGAGTTTGAACTTGATTCTTTTTGCATTGTTCCATATATTGCATCTAGTATCTAGGTTATTTATCTCATATTTTTGCATTGCATTTTCAATTTGATTTGCATTTTTTCTTTAGAAGTATCCAAAAACCCAAGTTAACTTAGGAAATCCATAACTTTCACTAGGTTTAGCTTCTAACCTTATCCTTTGGGGTTTGTTCTTGTATGTGTTTAGGGTTTGTTTGAGTTCATTTTCATTTTTTTATCATAATGTATGCTTCTGGTTTGGTCATTTGCATCTCATACATTCATAAAACCCTAATTTTTCATGTTCATTTGCATTCATCTTTGCATATCATCATCATATGAACTTGCCATGCCATTCCAAGAATTTGTATGACATCTTAGACATCTTAAGACATCTTAAGACATGCTTGAACATTGCTTGATCATTTCTTCATTCATTTGATATGCTTTGCATTCATTACATTTCATGAACATCCATGTGTTTTCATGCTTCTAAACATGTCATCCTTGCATCTCATCCTTATATGAACATTCATATGCATTATTTATGACTTTGCATCATCTCATAACACATTTGCATTGTATATTCACTTCTGGTTGTGGTCTTTACATCTTTATCCATCTCATTTCCTTTTTCTTTGCATCTTATGCATTCATACTAACATTTCAGGGGCTTATGGTAAGTTGATTGGGATGTGGATTTGCCTTCACATCCCACCTCTTCTCTTCTTCCCATTTGCATATTTACTTGTCTTTGAAGTGAACTTGCTTCACTTATGCTCTCTCATTCTTACTTACTTTCTTTTATGTTACTTATCTTCTTCAGGAAGTAAGTAACTTATTCTTTCTCTCCTTCTCTTTTCATCTGCTTCTTCTTCCTTGGTGGCCTCCTGAAGATCTTTCTTTAAGCCTCACAAACCATAGGATATCCAAGCATGATAATTCTTAGGGTTGTATATAGTCCCCCTAGTCTTTTACCATTGAGTCTCCTTGAGTCTCTCTTTTTATCTCATAATCAGAGGCTAAACACTTAAAGCTTTAGGACTTTGAATTAGGGGTATACCTGCATCCTTATCTTAGGATGGAGTGTATAACTTTAATCCTTAGTGTTAAACCTTTAATTTGTTTACACCTCTTAATGTCAACACTTAATAATGATCAAGACATAAGCTTGTTACTTGGGCCTTATATTAGGGTTCCATCTCTTCCTTATGGTTAAGAGGGACTAACCCTAGTGTTTAATGGACAAGTCCCCCTCAAGTTGTCTTACAAACTTAAAATCCACTTCTTAATCTCACCCTTTAATTAAAATCCACTTTAATAAAGGCTTGTTATATAATGAATTTAGTCCCTAACCATGGATTAAGTTGAGGAGTCTTTCTCAGCTTAAGTGTTCTCATCTATCATCCTTCTCTTAGGATGGTGTAATGATCTCACTAATCCCTGATTAGAGATTAAACTCATTACTTAACACTAAACAAAAACCCAAAACCATTTTAATACTTATCTCATGGTAATTGAGTTGAAATACTTATCTCATGCTTAAGTAGGCTCATTATCCCTAATCAGGGAGGATATAATGAGTTTACAAATCTTTGATTTTGGCTTAAGATCATTATCCTATGAAAACACCCAAAAACAATAAAAACCTGAAAACACAAAAACAAACAATAATCGTCTCCTTCGGGATTCTTTTCTCATCACACTCATTCTATAAACGAGAACTCGCTTCTTCCGTCTAATGCAAGACAGTTAGCACTCGAGCCAGACGAGTCATACACTTGAGCATAGAAAAGTAAGCAGTTTACACAAAATCATCCAGTCTCTTTGAATCGAACTACGGTGTTCTGACTTCCTCATTGCACGAGAGAATACATAGGCATAACTTAACAGTTATCGAACAAAAGTCTCTTTTTCATCCCCCTCTTTCAGCTTTCTTTTCTAAGCCTCAGTCCTGAGCATTTCACACTCCCTATTTTTGCACTGACACACATTCTTTCCCCCCTAACTTTTTATACACAGTCAGCACATACACTACCCTTTTTAAGCACAATCAAGTAAGAGTGGATCCCGTCAAGTACGAAGGACGATCTGGGTGCTAATACCTTCCCAGGTCGTAACCAACCCCCTTTCTCAGTTTCTTTGGTTCGCAACCGTCTTATCCATACCCTTCCAGGTTTATGCAAAATTACCTTTCCTTCGGTATAAAAATTCCTAGATGGCAACTGTATTCAACCTCAACCTCCAACATCGCTGACAGTTCGCATCTGCACCGGGACGTAAGTCTTTTCGGGAGCGACACCGGTCTGTCCAGTTTGGATACCAAAATCTGAGGTACATAATTGGCGACCTGTACTTTGATCATGGATGAAATGGTAGCCAAAGCGTCTTCAAACTAATTCTCATCTCGAGGGATATATTCAAGCTTGACTGTTTTGAAGAAGGTCAACAATCTCCTCGTATAGTCACGGTAGGGAATCAAATGCTCTTGATAAGTGTACCACTTGCCGTTAGTCTGGTTGATTACCAAAGTTGAATCTCCGAATACATTCAAGGTTTTGATCTTGAGGTCAATGGCTTCCTCAAGACCCATGATACAAGCTTCGTATTCTGCTTCGTTGTTAGTGCAGGCAAAGGTGAGCCTTGCTGAGAAAGGCATATGAACTCCTTTGGGTGTAATAAGCACTACACCAACCCCACGACCGTTACAATTAACTGCCCCATCGAACATTATAGTCCATGTGTCACACCCTAAATTTTGACCGGACTTTTTTATTCATTTGACGCATTTTCATCGCATGTCCATTAGTCAGTCATTGTTGCATTTTTGTCCATTAATCTTCATAATCATGCATTTGCTCCATTTATTTTAATTTTGTTTTTATCCTAGATTTTCGTTTCGATTTTTAAAATAGAATAGTAGACTCTTTTATAATTTATTTAGTTCATTAATTATTTTAGATTATTTTTAGAATTAGTTTTATTTCATTTTTATTTTAATTTAATTTTAATCTTATTTTTAATTATTTAATCTTATTTTAATTTAGTTTAGGTTAGAACATATTTTTTTTATTTTTTAATTAGTCTCTTTTATTTTAGCTTAGTTTGTATTTTGTTCAATTTATAAGTTCAATCCTAATTTGAGTGAGTTTTTTTTATTTAAGCTTAGTTGTTTTTATTTTTTTTATTTATTTAGGTTAGTTTTTGGTTAAGTTTAGTTATTTAAAATTGATTTATTTAATTTATTTAGTTAAGTTTTTATTAATCCATTCCAAATTAAGTTTAGTTTTTTAATTAATTAGTATTAATTAGTTTAAGATCAGTATTTTTTTTCTTTTGTTTAAAAAAGGTTATTTTGTTTCGATTTGCTATCAGTCTTGGCTCTGCTTTATTTACACCAAAATTGAGTGGTCTATCTGCTTCTACAAAAGCCAACCGAAACTTTGACCAAAACTGCTACCCAGTCTGCACCATGAAAGCAACCACAGCTACAACAGCCAAAATTATGCAATAATCTGTCATTGAAAAAAACTGCACATCGAAACAAGACAAAAGCCTTGATATTTGAAAACTTAGTAAAAAAGTTTGAAGGGGCATAAAAAGAAGAAGTTAAGAACATATACGGGGATTCGAAAAAAGCAAAGACAACAGAAATTTAAAAAAAAACAAAAGAAAACCACCTGCAAAACAAGCCTAACCTCCATTCAAAAATCCCCCACTCACAAAAATCTGCTCCAACAGTCCCAACCACCCCAACCTTCAACGAACCTGCTCACCACCCCTTTTCAAATCTGAAATTGCAAAACTACTCCATAACCACCGTCTGAAGCATCAACAACAACAAACCCACTGACTGAAACTCATAGCACGCCACCACTACACAAAATCCCCAAATCTCAAATCACAACAAACACGCGTTTCCACCCTCACCAAAACCATCTCATGTTCGCTGTGAAACCCACCGACGGAAACCGTTTCACAAAACCCTTGACCTTACCTTCAAAATCACCACTTCTCAAACCATTAACATCATCACTACAAACGAAACCCTCACCTAAGAAAAAACCAAACACCTTCGCGAACAACCATCTGTCGCCAATCGAACAAACACAACACCTCCGACCATCCACTACCATCACAGGAAACCACCGTGAAAATCCCTAACCACCGCTTTAAAAAAAACAAAATATGAGATTCTGAGAAGTCGAGAGGGAGCCGCGAGTGAGAGCGAGAGCGTGAAGGGTTCGTATTTTGAAACACTGAGAGAAAGGAATCACGAGACCTAAGCGATCAGAGATAAAGTTGCGTTCTTCTTTTTTTCTTCTGTTTGTGTGAGAGCGCTGAGAGAGAGGCGAATGAGGGTGAGGTTGTTTCCCAAACATGGCCTTTCTTTTCTTTTGTTGACTTGTTTTGCTTTTTTTTTTATATACTTCTTTTTTAGTATAACTATGAACCATTCTCACACACACCTAATCATTAGCGCACCCCTTGTTATTACATTGTCATTTGATTTAATTTTTTATTCTTTCTGTTAATTTGCTTAATTAAATTTTTTTTAGTTAATTAGTTTTTATTAACATTTATTAAAGCTTTAATTTAGAATTTATTAGAACTTATTTTAAGTTTTATTATTAGTTTAATTTGAACTTCTAACATTGTGGACTTGGTAATTTGAAATACCTGGATTCCTTGGGTTTACCTGAGACTGTAGATTTTGATACTTGCTTGAGGAGTGGACTTTATCTATTTTTGAAATTATTTATGCGAATTGAAGAGGCAACGGACCTTCTTCGTTAGGTACCAATGAAACTCATCTTACCTCTTTCACACTTCATACTAATCTTGATTTTGTGTTTACTCTTGTATGATTTATTTCTCGCATTTACGACTATATTTTGTCAATTAAAAAACAAATGCTCGCATCCTAAGATAATCGTTTCAAAATTAATTAGTTTCTTGGTCCCACGCCAAGTAAAACATAAATCAATTATCGCCTACATTTGCACACACGTAAGTCGGTCACTTGTGATCGCCATCTGCACGACTTCTTGCACATCTTACTTAATTCAACAAAGAACAGAGCTCCGGAGTCTAGCATTCCGCACGTTCTAGAACGAATCACACCTGGGCTAGCCCCACGCGTAGTGTTTCGTTCACTCCTTTGTTATTAAACACGTTAATTCTAAAACGTCTAAAAAATATCTAACTAATTAAATTTAAATATGAAAACAGAGCTCCGGAGTCTAGCACTCCGCACGTTCTGGAATGGATCGCTCCTGGGCTAGCCCCACGTGACGTGGTCCATTCGCCTTCCGTATTTCGAATATCTAATCGCACAAATTGACTTATGAAAACAGAGCTCCGGAGTCTAGCACTCCGCACGTTTTGGATTGGATCGTTTTTGGGCTAGCCCCATGCGACGTGGTTCAATCACCGTTCGTATATCAAAATATCTCAATCATTTTATAAATTCAAATACGAAAGAATAGAGCTCCGGAGTCTAGCATTCCGCATGTTCTAGAGTGAATCTCTCCTGGGCTAGTCCCACGCGCCGTGGTTCACTCACTCTTTCATATCTTAAAATAACTTAAAACTTACCAACCAATTTAAATCATTTTCATAATTAATCAGCAAAAGACGAAACTCCGGAGTCTAGCACTCCACACATTTTGGAATGCAATCACTCCTGGGCTAGCCCCACGCGACATGGTTCATTCGCCCTTTCGTTTAAAAACACTTAACAAAAGTCAAACACTTTTTTTCTTTCTAAAACGAACCTTGCTTAAATCTTTCTATCTCGCAAACAAGCTAGCGATTCAGCCTCCACCGCGAGTATAAGCCAACGCTTAGTAGTAGAATGCGTTTTAAACAATCGTTCAATTAAAAATCACAAACTGTAGTCGCACGAACTACGAAGCTCTGACTTTCCCATTGCACAAGGGAATACGTAGGCACGGGGATTTTAATCCTTCACGAACACCCTAATAAAAAATTTAATTATTTCCCCGTTAAAAGCACGATAATAACAAACATTTGATCTTTTCTCCGTCTTAATAATAATAATTTAAACTTTAACAAACATATTAACAATCATTTAGAAGACAAAGACTTAAGATCAAACCCTTAATCACATAATTAGCTAAGAGGTTCCCGTTGAGTACAACGGACGTGAGGGGTGCTAATACCTTCCCCTTGCGTAACTGACTCCCGAACTTAGAATTTGGTTTCGTAAACCATTTCTTATCCTTCCTTTAGGTTGTATCTATATCTCCCTTTTCTTTAAGTAGAATGAATAGAATTAGGTGGCGACTTTGTTGTTTGTTTTAGGATCGTATTTTTCGAGGTACGACTGTTGGCGACTCTGCTGGGGACAGCTCCATGCTAGAGAGAGTCGAGCCTAACTTAGCTTTGTGTGTTTATTTGTTTGATCTTATCTTTTCTTGTCTTCTTTATGTTTGTTATTTATGTTTGTTTATTTGTTCTTTTACCGCTTTCCCTTTATCGCTCATTTTATTATCATGTCTGTGGGATATTGGGGTCACTTTACAAGTAAAATTTGAGTTGTGGAAAAAGCAAAGGGAACACCTAAGTTAGATTTGGATGTTATTAGTGTTAGTCTCCAAGGACTCGCTCCTTGCACGCCTAGAATGAAAGCTCCCCCAGATAGTTAAACTTTTCGTAGATCTTGTCGCAACGCAGCTAGCCTGTCGCGTGACCTGATTTACGAAAGGGCTGTGATTCTGGGACCCCCTAGGACCTGTTTCAATTTTGGTAGTTGTGTAATGTTAGGCTCCGAGGGTTCGCCCCTTTATCAGCCTAGCATGATAACTCCACTCAAGGTAGAACTTATCATTATTATCGTCACAATGCAGCAAGCCTGCGGTAGGGCGTTAGTACGATAAATGTCTGTGACTTTGAGTTTCCTTAAACCATCACCATAGAAACCATCTTGTGAGTGGGATTTATGGGTACAGACTGTAGAACCAATCTCTTGCAGCCTACCATTTAGGAAGTTTCGAGCTTTTCCAGCTTCCAAGTCTGTTTGTGCTTATGATCTTAAGCATCCTTGCATTGCATCAATTTGCGTACCATTGCATTTGCATTGCACATCTTTTTCTTTCCTCAGAGAAAGCTTATCCTCGTCTTGTGTCCAACCCGCAGTTGATTTCCCGACACGTACTTTGGATTTGAAGTAGTTCTTGATTGATCATGGACCCTGAAGGACAAAAGCAGTTTGCGTCGAGGGGAGATTTTGATTTGACAAAGGACCAAATGAATCTACTCATGGATGTTGTGACAGCTTTGATCAGGAGAGGGGATAATGTTCAACAGGCTACCGTAACTGGAGATGTCTCCCCACCTCAAAGGAACAATTTTGTTCAACCTCGGTCTGCTAGGACCCCAGTTGGGGCACCCGTTATTCAAGAGCATACCATTATTCGAGATGGAAACTCCTTACCTCACGATTTCGTCGAGTACCAAAGCTTTGGGTTCTCTAAGCAAAATTCTCAAGGGACAGTCCCAGTAAGGAAGACCAAAGGATCAGACGTCGCTGAGATGACTGAGAAATGTCGAATGCTGAACGAAATACTCAAAGCTCTAGAGGGGCAAAATGCTTTTGACCTGGATGCTTTAAACATGTGCTTAGTGCCTGGTTTGGTTATACCTCCGAAATTTGAAGCACCTAACTTTCAGAAGTACAAAGGGGATAGCTGTCCAAAACACCATTTGGTGATGTTCTGTCGAAAAATGACTGCGTATGCTTTTGATGATAAGTTGATGATTCATTGCTTCCAAGATAGTTTGAGTGGGGCACCGTTGAATTGGTACATGATTTGGAAGGAAGTCATATTCAGTCATGGTTAGACTTAGCCAGTGCTTTCGTGAAGCAATACCATTACAATTTGGAAGAAGCTCCCAGCCGCTTTCACTTGAAGGACATATCTCAAGAAAGTAATGAGCCATTCAAAAGGTACGTCCGTAGGTGAAGAGAGTTTGCTGATCATGTTCAACCACCGCTATCAGAAAAGGAGTTAGTTGACATGTTTATGGACACTCTGCAGAGCCCGTACTTTGAGAAGATGGTAGGCACCGCATCAACAAGTTTCTCTGACCTAGTAAAAATGGGAGAACGTATTGAGATTAGTCTCAAAAGCGGAAAGATCCAAGGCGCCTCAAGCAACCAAGCCAGTGAGAATGAATCCCTCAGCAGTTCCCAAGAGGAGGAAGAGGATGTAATCAATGCAGTCATGGCAGACGTCAAGTATTCTTGTGGTGCATCAACAAGACCCTATGACCCTCCATCTTTTCAGCAATCACCACTTTGTGTGCCTTACTACCCTTGTAGGCAACCAACAATGTTTTGGGTACCTTACCAGCAACCCTGGATATCTCCTCCTGCAAGTCAGCAAGCCCAAAGCCGGGGATATCTGAATCAGCATCAGAGTCAACATAAGCCTCGCAACAATTTAAAAAGAAGGAGTGCTCCTCTTCATCCAGTACCTTTATCATACACTCAACTTCTGCAACCTTTGATTCAAAGCTCATTAGTGGTTCCCAAGACTCTCAAGCCATTGACAGAGCCATACCCGCCTGAGTATAATCCACATGATCAATGTGGATATCATGCTGGATCAATGGGGCATTCAACTGAAGACTGCAGAGCTTTTCAAGCCAAGGTACAACAATTGATCGATAAAAAGTACATATCCTTTCCAGAAGGAAACTTGTTGGTGCATGTCAACCTCTCACCTGAGTGAGTACAAAGACTCTTCAGGGCATCTCTTGAAGACAGTAAATCAAGACATTTTCAATTCCCTAAAGCTGGCAATCCCTTGTTTGTTTCAGCACTGTTGTATTTTCTTTGCATGTTGATTTTGTATTTGCTTGTTAGCATTGTTGTTTTTGAATTGGCAAAATTAATGAAATGTTTATGCATATTTTGAATCAATCCAATCGTATAAATATTGACCCTTATCATACACCGTCAAAGACTTTTAAGATCTAAATGCGTATGTCAATTTAACTAAACGTAGGGTTGGAGTTCATCACAAAGAATGGGTGGGTTACAAATAAATTCTGAGCCTTTTATCCTTTATTTCACAAACCGTGAACCAAGCTGCGTTACAACCCTTAAAAGACCTAATTGAGGCAGGGTTTATTTTGAGAGCATACTACAACAAGGTTGTGTTAACCTAACTCCTAACGATCTTTGCTAATCATTTATATTGATCACTTCATCTGCCATTCCATAAATGGCTAGATCCACTTTTTATTTTATTTTAATCAACTCCACTATATCACTATCATAACAATAAGTTGCGATTCCAAAACTCGCATAAACGATGCATTAAAATTGCCAATTTTTAAATGTATAATGCTTATTTGTAAGTCAATTCGGCATCAGAGGAATCCCAACGGCTTCATCCAGTTAGGGAATTTAACTTGGTAAGAGAAGCCCAGCCAGGGGCAACCATTTTGAGGATAAGTCAATCTGAATCAATCTCCTCAAGAACTAGCTACTCAGAGTTCGAACCTTTTTCAGACTAGAGTGAGCTATCACAAGAAATTCAAGAGCTCAATGACCAGTCAAGGATCAAATAACCAGGGGCAGATCTCAAATAATCAAGTACTGGGGAAACCATCTCAAAGGCCATGTCATGGCAGGCTGATCCAAACTTTTTGTGATGAGGAAAATTTCAAAAAAAACATTGATTCAGGGGCAAGTCCTCTCCATGCCTACAAGTTGTTTAAGCAGGCCCTATACAACAACTAATTTTGAGTTCAAGACAAGTGTCGGGAATCATGTCATCATCCTTGCCTCCTTTTAGAGAGTCGTCTGCAAAGAACTTTTCCATCCTTAACCACGCAGGGGCATATTTTGGAAATCACTGAGTCAGTACATAATCACTCTCATGCTTTAGTCATGTCGCTCCGCTCATAGCGTTAACCTTGCATATCGTCTTACTCATCTAGCATATGTCCAGGTCAAAACCCAAGTATTCCAGCCCCTGTTTGGTATTTTCATCTGAAATTTATTTCACAGTCAGTTCTCGTCTGACAGTCAGCTAGTATTCCAGCCCCTGTCTGGTATTTTCATTTGAAATTTATTTCACAGTCAGTTCTCGTCTGACAGTCAACTTTTATATCAGTCCCCGTCTGGTATTTTCATTTGAAATTTATTTCACAGTCAGTTCTCGTCTGACAGTCAGCTTTTATATCAGTCCCCGTCTGGTATTTTCATTTGAAATTTATTTCACAGTCAGTTCTCGTCTGACAGTCAGTTTTACTCTAGTTCTCGTTTGGTATTGCATTTGAAATTTATTTAACAGCCAGTTCTCGTCTGGTATTTCATTTGAAATTTATTTGACAGTCGGTTCTTGTCTGACAGTCATCTCTTTTCCAAATCCAGTTCAAAACCAATTCTTGTTTGGTAGACCATTTCTAAAGTCAGTCCCCACCTGACAATGAATCAAAAGAAACTCGTTCCCTTCTGGTATGTCAAGGAAAAAAATCATTCGTCACTAGCAGCTTTGTCTGAAAATCCCTTGTTGTTGACGCCTTTAGTGTGGTTTATCAAAGTGTTTTCCCAGTAACACTAATATCCCCTACAGAGGTCCTCCTTGTTATTGATATCCACCCTTTTACCACCAATATTTCTCTTAAGTCCAATCGTCATTGGCACAAATCCTTCAAGTTCTTCATTTAGGGAATCTCCGGAGGTTGGACATTTATCTTGTTTAAAACTCCAACATTTTATTGCCAGTCGTCCGCTTAAAGCCATTGATTTATATCTAAACGCTTCGCATGCTACTCCCAGTATCAGTTTGTATGCACAGAGCCACTGCCAAGATACTGTTTTTGTTCCCCAATCCTCGATCTCAACAGTTACAGGTGTGATTCGTTCTAGCATTCCGCACGTTCTAGAACGAATCACACCTGGGCTAGCCCCACGCGTAGTGTTTCGTTCACTCCTTTGTTATTAAACACGTTAATTCTAAAACGTCTAAAAAATATCTAACTAATTAAATTTAAATACGAAAACAGAGCTCCAGAGTCTAGCACTCCGCACGTTCTGGAATGGATCGCTCCTGGGCTAGCCCCACGTGACGTGGTCCATTCACCTTCCGTATTTCGAATATCTAATCGCACAAATTAACTTACGAAAACAGAGCTCCGGAGTCTAGCACTCCGCACGTTTTGGATTGGATCGTTTTTGGGCTAGCCCCACGCGACGTGGTTCAATCACCGTTCGTATATCAAAATATCTCAATCATTTTATAAATTCAAATACGAAAGAATAGAGCTTCGGAGTCTAGCATTCCGCACGTTCTAGAGTGAATCTCTCCTGGACTAGCCCCACGCGCCGTGGTTCACTCACTCTTTCATATCTTAAAACAACTTAAAACTTACAAACCAATTTAAATCATTTTCATAATTAATCAGCGAAAGACGAAACTCCGGAGTCTAGCACTCCACGCGTTTTGGAATGCAATCACTCCTGGGCTAGCCCCACGCGACATGGTTCATTCGCCCTTTCGTTTAAAAACACTTAACAAAAGTCAAA
Organism: Lathyrus aphaca; assembly: GCA_963966055.1. NCBI lineage: Eukaryota > Viridiplantae > Streptophyta > Magnoliopsida > Fabales > Fabaceae > Lathyrus > Lathyrus aphaca. The sequence goes on along the minus strand of OZ014519.1, from coordinate 389,111,406 downwards.
CACTTTTTTTTTCTAAAACGAACCTTGCTTAAATCTTTCTATCTCGCAAACAAGCTAGCGATTCAGCCTCCACCGTGAGTATAAGCCAACGCTTAGTAGTAGAATGCGTTTTAAACAATCGTTCAATTAAAAATCACAAATTGTATTCGCAAGAACTACGAAGCTCTGACTTTCCCATTGCACAAGGGAATACGTAGGCACGGGGATTTTAATCCTTCGCAAGCACCCTAATAAAAAATTTAATTATTTCCCCGTTTAAAGCACGATAATAACAAACATTTGATCTTTTCTCCGTCTTAATAATAATAATTTAAACTTTAACAAACATATTAACAATCATTTAGAAGACAAAGACTTAAGATCAAACCCTTAATCACATAATTAGCTAAGAGGTTCCCGTTGAGTACAACGGACGTGAGGGGTGCTAATACCTTCCCCTTGCGTAACCGACTCCCGAACGTAGAATTTGGTTTCGTAAACCATTTCTTATCCTTCCTTTAGGTTGTATCTATATCTCCCTTTTCTTTAAGTAGAATGAATAGAATTAGGTGGAGACTCTGTTGTTTGTTTTAGGATCTTATTTTTCGAGGTACGACACCATGCTTCTTCTGGGTCATGCCCTTTAGTGTGAATAGGTGTAGAACCTCAAATTTGCCCTCTTCATTTTAAGCATCATAGTACACCATTTGCATCATAAGCATATCATATATATAGCATTATAGCATAGGAGAATAAAGCATGATAAGCATCAAGTCCTAGCATGAGGCATATGGCCATCTGGGGAGGTGTTGAAGGCTATCTAAGCCAAGACAAGGGTTCCAATGGATTTGTGGGAGGCCTATGATGAGTCTAGACTCTTTTGGCAAGTCCAAGTTCACTTGCAAAAGCTCAGAAGATTGCTTAATCATCACAAGTTTCAAGACAATGCAAGGCTCCTAAGCAGTGCAACCAAATTAGGGTTTTGACTTCAAGAGCCTTAACCTCATAATTTTGGCCAACTCTTTTGGGCAATGTTTTCCATATGATAAGAGGTCCCTACATGTCAATTTTCATGGAAAAATTCCAAATGGAAGTCAGTCATTGCCTTAGCTGCTTGCAGATGAAGTAATTGGTCAACTGTGCCTGTAAAAAGTCAACTGTCTGATTTCAAGGGGTCCAAGCCACTTTTTCTTGCCAAGGGAGGTCTTTACAATGTTATAAGATGTTTGGGATGATTGAATATCAAGAATCATGGATATTTGGAGGGTTTTGCAAAAATGGTACAAAGTTGGTTTTTGAGATTTTCCAAATTTGGCAACTTTTGCCCTAATTTTCAAGTGAGCTTAGCATGATCAAAAATTCTTCAAATGAACCCAACTCAAACATGAAAGTTGAAGACTAAAGCTTGCCATTTTCAAAAAGTACAAGTACATTTTCATGGGATTTATGGTTTGAGAGATAAGGCCCTCGAAAATTTCATGCATTTTAGGGCAAAATCACATTTCCATGCACACACCAAATGCAAGAGTGCTCAAAACTCATTTCCAAGTGCTGGAATGGATCAAGTGAGGTTACTAAGTCACAATGCAAGGCATTTAGGTGATTTTTCTCAATAGAAACTTACATTTTGGTGCCAAGCAAGGAAGTGGCCTCAAAAATGCAAATTTAGCCAAATCATGAGAAGTATGTAATGGCTAGTTCTAAGGGCCAAAGTTGTTTATGTTCTGATCAAGTATTTGAAAAGGCTTGCACATGTGCCAAGAGGCCAAGCAAAGAGTGAGGTAGGTGAGCTTACCTCACACTTTTGCAAATGATGCAAAATCTCAAAAAAGGCTCATGTATTCCAATTCCAAGTGCAAGGTGAGGCCACCATCCTTTTATTCATGACATATCAAGTTGTTAGCTCAAGAGAAATTGGAGGGTCCAGGCAGGGAATTTGACACATTTCACAAAATGCAAGGACATGGGCATATGAGATTTATGTTGTCACATGAGATGTCAAATTTTTACCAAATGGCAAGTTGTTATGGAATGAAGTTGCAAGCCCATTTGTGTACAATTTGGAGTCATTATATTACAATGCATGGTATGAGGAGGGTTTGGCCCAAAAGGGGTGCAAAAAGCATGCGTGGAATGGGAGATGTCTCATGAGGGGCATTTTAGCAAAATGATAAGAACAGCAGGATGCATTGATCCAAGGGCCAGGTTTCTTCCATTTTTGAATTAAGGGATCATAAGAAGTCAGCATGTGCAAAGAGAGTGGGAAGAGCACGAGTGAATCATTCCACCACACACCTCATGCAATTTTTGCAAAATCACCTCATGCACACCATTCTCACGTGCCTTTGCTTGCCAACCCTAGCCACTGAAAACACATCATATATAAGTGAGATTTCTTCTTTGAATCAGGGAGAGGAAGTAGAATTTCATCAGTCTCAAGCTTTGGCTCTTGCTGCATTTTCTCTCATAACTCTTCATCCATAGCTCCATTTACAAAGCAGACCTTATATTCTTGTTCCTGAAGCTTCATAGGACATAGATCAAGCCTCATTTTGAGCTGGAGGAAGGTTCTTGCACCAGTCCAGTTCAGACCAGAGTTCTTCAAAGAGCAAAGTTGAGGCGATTTTAAGGCTTCTTTCACATTTATTTTGTGAAAAGAGGTTGCTAGAAGATCATCCAGAGCTGGATTTTGGCTTTCTTGGAGAAATTTGAAGCTGTGTGATCTCAGGTATGCCTCAAATCCATAGGTTTATAAATGATTTTTGTGATGTGCATTATGATCTACTTGTTATGCTGAGCATGTGGATCTCTTTGGTTTTGAAAATGATGTTGAAATGAGGTCAGGCTAGGGTTTTGAAGTTTCTAGATCCAAACCTTTTTGATTCTGTTCATGCTGTGTATGCTAGTTTACATGTCTGTGATGTTTGATTCATGTTGTGCTTGATTCGAGGATCATTTTTGATGTTTGGTTCGTGTGTTTTCATGGAGAAATGGAGGAGATATGGTTCCCTGAATGTGATGTGTTGTTGCTGCTTGGCCCTGTTACATTCGCATGCTTCAGCTTGTTTTTCATAAGAGTGAGGTTGAAGATGATGAGGTGGAACGCAGGGATTGGTTGGGTTCTTGTTTTGTCTTTTATGATTTAAAACCCTAGCGTGACCTATTGATGTGTGGTTACATGATTTTTTTGTTTCATTGAAGCATGTCACATAAATATGTAAAATCTGAGTTTTAGTTTCCTTGTTTTTGTTATTTTCGCATGGGCCCAAGGCCAACATGCTATCCGCACCTCCTACTGGGCCCAAGTGGTCAGAAGGAGCTAGCTGGCCTTGCTTCTCACACTCCCCCATCATTTTATTATTCTTTTATTTTCTTCCCTTTACTTCTTCCATTTTTTATTATTTTTAAAATACTTCCAAATATCAAAAAAATCCAAAAAAATTCATGTGTGTTCTTTAGTTCATCTAGTTTTTTATCATATTTTTTTTAGATTTTTATTTTTATTCCACGTGGCCAATTTAATTCAACACTAGGCATTGTTTTATTGTGAACTCTCATGGACCAATCTGCCTTGTCCAATTTCTATCTTCCTCATCCTTTTAGCTATGAATCCCATTCTTTTTGCATTCAAATCCTAAGACACTCTACTATCTTCATGATTTATCTTGGATTTTTCATAAAATTCTTTGCTGGATTTTGATTAAGTTACTTGTGCATCAATTTTCAAAACCCTAAATGGTGATACCTTGCATCCTTGAGCTTCATTGACCTAGTTTGGTGCTGAATTTTTGCAAAACCTTTTGGATTCTCATTTCCTTGTGTTTGGAGAGTACTTTTCTGGTTGGGTAGATTTTTTTAGGTGCTTGGATCTATTTCTTGGGTATTTTCTTCCTCACCTTGCTTTGTTTTGCATACTTTGAGTCTTATAAGCTCTTTTAAGTTAGAAGGGCACTTGTGCCAACTTCTCCTCATCTTTTGGGGTCCTTTAGAGGTCTAGGGTGGTTCCTGGTCTTAGGGAAAGGTTGAGTCTCCTTGAGTCTTGGTTTTGGGTCTCTCTTATTGTGCTTTATTTCTTTAAGTGTTATGCATGCCTTCTTTGCATTTGTTTCACTCCCAATCATCTCAATTTGATCTTGTTTTGCTTTGCTTATCATCTTGTGAACTCTTTGCCATGCCTATATGCTTGTGTAGCTTCTGATTTGTTGGTTCATGCCTTGGTTTTATGTTGTTACACTAACCTTGCAGGGGCTATGGTAAGTTTGAGATGTGGGAATTGAGTTCCACATCTCCATTTCTCATCTCTTCTCATTTTGTTCATATGGACTAACCTCTTCTTGTTGGGCTTAGGCCTTTCTTATCTCTCCTCTTATCTTCTTCTTCTTCTCTTGAGATCCTTTTTAGGTTAGAGAGACCTCACAAACCCTAGGAACTCCATGCATGCTAACTTAGGATAGAAACTTTCCCCCTAGTTTTTCCTTTTGCTCCTTTGGTTCTCTTTCTCTTCTCATCTTCAAACTTAATTCTAATTCACTTAATAAAGGCTGGGTGCTTTCATGTGACATGAGACTTTGCTATGAGATGCTTGCACGCGTTCCATTTCGGGACGAGGTGTGAGTCATCACTCGTGGTAGATAGGTCTTAGCATGAGTACCTCACAAAGAAAAATTAAAAGACATTTCTTAACCAAAAACCACAAAAATACTTAATAATGGTAATAGGCCAGTGTGCTCAAGCCTTCACTTGTGGGACTAGCTTTGGGGATTTCCTCCATAGATAGGTGTGCCTCTTGCGCATTCCATTTCGGGATGATGTGAGACGTACACATCCCATTGAGTAAGACTTAGGTACACTCACCTATGCAAACCTTTACTCATAAAAGCTTCTAAAAAACACCAAACAAACAATAAGCGTCTTTCCTTCGGGAATTCTTTTCTCACCTCATTCGCTCCGTACGCGAACTTGCTCCTACTTGTCACTTTGCAAGACGGTTACGCACTCGTCGTCCGAGCCTGCAACACCTGAGCATTGACATAGGCAGTTCAAGCCTTAATTCACAAGCAATTTCCTTTTAGTACCCCTAGTTAGGGGAACTACGACGTCTCTGATCCTCATTATCCCGATGAGGTACGTAGGCAGCGGGGTAGGGCCCGTTCGAGCACAATCTTTATTTTCCCTACATTTTTCCTATTCATTTTTTATTTAGTTCTTTTCCAGTCCCAGTTTCATTTCATTTTCATTTCTTTTGCTGCAGTTTTCATACCCTCACCCTTTGAAATAGTTTCTTTTGCAAGCGTGGATCCCGTCGGGTACGGCGGACGATCTGGGTGCTAATACCTTCCCAGGTCGTAACCGACTCCCGAACTCAGTCTCTTTGGTTCGCAGGACTTGTGTCCTTCCTCTGTCTTTCTTCTGGTTTGCGCAGCATTACCATTCCCTTTCTTCGGGATAAAAATGCCTGGCTGGCGACTCTATTCTTTTTCCGCGCCACTTTCGCGTTTGTACCAGGATGGAAATCCGGGGAGCGACAATAGGCTCTTCATAATATTTTGCTTTTAAGAACATGATGTCTTCATCAGGGAAGTCAAATCTCATAGGCTGGTAATCATCAATGGGTTGCTCAGCCAGATAGTCAGACAATACACTACCCTTGATGGCTTTCTGAGAGGTGTACTGAATGTCATATTCTGTCAGAATCATTTGCCACCTGGCAACCCTTCCGGTAAGTGTTGGCTTCTCAAATATGTACTTGACTGGATCCATCTTTGAGATCAATAAGGTAGTATGAGTCAACATATACTGTCTTAGTCGGCGAGCAGCCCACGCTAAAGCACATAAAGTATTCTCGAGCAGTGAATAACCTTGTTCACAGTCGGTAAAATTTTTTCTTAGGTAGCATATTGCATACTCTTTTCGACCAGACTCATCATGCTGGCCCAACATGTAACAGCCCGGGCCCCTCGCAAGGCAATCCCGGCACTGCCACCTCACGATCTTCTCTACTCCCCTCACTAGTAGAGTTTTTGCCTTCCGTGGGAATCGAACCCTGTACCCTGGGGTTCAAGTACATGTTCATTCCATTCCCACTACCAATTGAGCTACTGTTACACAACACACACCCCATTGACTCTTCTAATACTGTCAGGTACATGATTAGAGGTCTTCCTTCGACTGGAGGCATGAGAATTGGAGATTCTTGCAGATATTCTTTGATTTTGTCAAAAGCTCTCTGACAATCATCGTTCCACCTGACTGTTTGCTCTTTTCTTAGCAACTTGAACAAGGGTTCGCAGGTTGCAGTGAGATGAGATATGAACCTTGAAATGTAGTTCAACCTACCTAAGAACCCTCAAACTTCTTTCTCAGTCTTAGGTGCAGACATTTCTTGAATAGCTTTGACTTTATCGGGGTCAATCTCAATTCCTTTTTCACTTACAATAAAACCCAGCAACTTACCAGAACGTACCCCGAATGTGCATTTGTTGGGGTTTAATCTCAGCTGATACTTCCTCAGACACTTGAAAAATTTAAGCAGATTCACCAAATGATCTTCCTCTGTTTGGGACTTGGCAATCATATCATCCACATAGCATTCGATTTCTTTATGAATCATATCATGGAATAATGTTACCATAGCCCGTTGATATGTTGGACCAGCGAAATTTAGACCGAACGGAATTACCTTGTAGCAGAATGTGCCCCAGGGTGTGATGAAGGTTGTCTTCTCCATGTCTTCCGGTGACATCTTAATCTGATTGTATCCAGAAAATCCATCCATAAAAGAAAATACAGAGAACTGAGCTGTGTTATCCACCAATACATCAATGTGAGGTAATAGGAAGTCATTTTTCGGGCTTGCTCTGTTCAAATCTCGGTAATCGACACACATACGCACCTTGCCATCTTTCTTAGGTACGGGTACAATGTTAGCAACCCACGGCGGGTAACTAGTTACAACAAGAAAACCGGCGTCCCACTGCTTTTGTACTTCTTCTTAGATTTTCATGGCCATGTCTGGGCGAGTACGGCGCAATATCTGCTTAACTGGCGGACAATCTTCTTTCAATGGCAGCTTGTGCATGACAATATCTGTATCCAAACCCGACATATCTTGATAGGACCAAGAAAAGACGTCGAAATATACCCGAAGCATACTGATGAGTTGTTCTTTCACTAGAGCTTGCAGACTAGCCCTGATCTTCACTTCTTTCACATCTTCCTCAGTACCAAGATTGATAGTCTCAACCTCCTCCTGATGAGGAGCAATCACTTTTTCCTCTTGTCTCAACAACCTGGCCAACTCTTCAGGAAAATAATAGTCTTCATCAACCCCTTCATCTGCTTGATTAATCGGATTGTCAAAGTCATACAAGGTCATAACAGTGTCATTGTCGGTGCTATCTGGAAGGCTATCTCTGCAAGGGTTGAGATTGGTTCATTTTAGTGATTGATTTTATCGTATTTCGAAAAAGTGAATGAAGTTTATTAAGAAAACATTGCCATTTATTGTTTTGTGCGAAAATAACAAAATGAAAGACAGTGAGCGAAAAGATTGTTTGCAAAAGATGTCCATTGTTCATTAATATTCCATTTGCACAAAATACATATATGACCCTATTACAAAATGAGTCCTGACACCTTGGGCAAGATGCAGGACTTGATGCATGCTTAAACAGGAAATAATAATTACTCTGCAGCAGTAACCCTTATAATTTCATTGGAAGACCAGTTGAGGACTTGATGGCCTGGGACTCTTGGAAGAATCCAACTTTCCAGGTTGTAGTCGCTTTCAGCCTCGTCTTCCACATTGGTGATGGCATCCGAGTCAGCATTCCCCCACTTATGAATTTGGGAGCTTCAGCAGCCTCCTCTTGGACCTGTCAGGATGGTCTGTAACCCAAACCGAATTTGTCTTCCTTTATCTGAACTTGCAACAGCTTGCCCCAACCTTGGGAATTCCCGTCTTCAACAACCTTCCGAGCTTGTTTGTAAGAAGCAATTGAAGCACCATACACTTCAGCTGTTGCTTCATTGACATTGAGAGCTTCAAACCCCTGACTCATTGTCTCATGGATCTCCCCATCCATCTCAATGTACTTGTAGGTAGCTAGATGACTGACGAAGATGTCCTTCTCTCCACAGATTGTGATATTTTGGCCTTCCTACTCGTATTTTAACTTCTGGTGAAGGGTCGATGTTATGGCGCCAGCGGCATGAATCCAAGGTCGACCCAACAAACATCTGTAGGCAGGCTGAATGTCCATCACATAGAAGGTAGTTTTGAAAATCTCTGGGCCAGTTATCACAGGCAGCTCAATTTCTCTGAGAACCGATCTCTTAGAACCATCGAAGGCTCTCACAACCAGGTTACTCAGACGAAGTGAAAGACCATCATATTCCATCTTGACTAAGGCTTTCTTTGGAAGGACATTGAGAGATGACCTAGTGTCAACCAAGACATGAGAAAGTACAACACCTTTACATTCTAAGGTGATATGTAAAGAAAGGAAAGGCACATTAAGAGAGAGGGGATTCCCACAACAAGCCTGTGGGTAATCCAAGTCATATGCATACAAAACTAAAGCTTAGGAAGATCTACATCATGTAATCTCCAACAAAGGCGCTTGACATTTTGCAACATCTGAGCTATATCTGGATACGTAGGTTCCTGCACAAGCTTCTGAAGTAGGATATCCCTGAGGTCAAAAGAGGCATGCAATTCCTCATTTGTTATAGGAACACCTTTTCACTTTCTTGGCTTGTAATGTAATCAGTTTTGACTTTCTTGACATCAGCTTTCAGTTTCAACTCTCCTATTTCTCTCTTAGCTTCCTTTACTGCTTGTTGGCTTTCTGCTAGACTTTGGAGACGAATCTTCTCTTGATGATAAGCCTTCTGAAGGAGCTCTCTCTGTCCATCCAAAGAATCTTGAAGACTCTTGATTTCTAGCTTGTGCTTGACCTCCAGCTCTTTCTGCTTCCTCAAATTATCTTCCCATTTCTCTTGCCATAAGGTGACAGCCTCATTAGCTTCATTCAAATCTTTCTTCTCCTTCCGACGCTGGGCCGCCTTGTGAGTTTCAGCTAATCCCATTTTCTTGAAGTAGAGCTCTCTCTCTTGAAAGTCTTGTTGCTTGAGCCTAACCATCTCTTCAGCTTTGTGAGCTCTTTCCTCCAATTTTTGATTTTGCATCTTCAATTTCTGGCATAAATTGTAAGCTTCTTGATTCTCCAACCTGATTTGTTGAACCAAGGCTTCCAACTTTTGATATTCTTGAAGAGGCAAAGAAGTTATGGGTCCTACCTCCTTAGGGTAGATAAGTGTTTCTTTAGAAAATGGGAGCAACATGGTCTCCACACAATCCTCCAACCAGCTGGCAAAAGGATCATAAGTATTGGGATCTACTCTCCCAAAGTCTTTCTTCCCTTTTATCACTCTAACCTCCCAAGCTTGGGACGCTAGTATTCTCTTCTTGAGATTTCCTTCTGCTGGAAAGTATAAAGATTCATTTTCCTCTTCAATCAAAGGCACAACTCTTAATAGATAACCAAACTGCTTCCTGGATAAGACAAGATTGTAACTGATCCCACCTTTCCTTCCTATCAAAGGCACACTTGGGAAGCTATCACAACTGACCAATATTTCTTTGCCCACAAGATCCCTGTTGCATCCCCAAGCAATGTCAGCTGAGGTTAAGCCCATTAATCTTTTGGACCACTTCCAAGATTGTTTCAAATCCTAGAAAGGTCCTGATTTAGGGAGTTTCCTTACAAACCAATCAGCAAATAGGGGAGCACAACAATTTACATGTCCCTTCCTCTTTTCATTCCTGTGGTGAACTCCATTGTAAAATTCACCTAGCAAAGTGGGTACTAGATTTCTTCTGGAAAATATAGTGATAGCTTCCATGTTGATTAAACCTTAATCTCCTGGAAACAAACTGGTCCCATACACTATCAAAGCAAGAAAGGTACTGAACTTAGCCCATTTGTTTTCAGAGGCCAGATCCTGAGCTTCCTTGATAATAAAATCTAAGAAAAGTCCTTTACTTTTGGTGGCATCCAATTCTGCTAACCTTGGATAAGTCCAGAAGAAAAGAATCAGTTATATCTTTGGATGAAGGCATCTTCTCTAAGCCATAGTAAGGAGCACTATTTTTTATGGGGATTTTGAGGATGCTAAATATCTCTTCTAATGTGGGAGCCAAGATGTAGTCAGAAAAAACAAAGACCCTCAACTGTGGATCATAGAACTGCAGTAGAGAATGCAAGCTATCCCTCTATTAAGTGGTTGACTTATTCACATAGTCTAGGATCTTTCCAAACTCTTTTCTGAAATCATCAAGCACTTTGTCACCCATCAAGCTAATTAACTTCTAAATACCATCTGTCTCTGGATGCGGGAAAGTATAATGGACATTTCTCTTCCTTGGAATCTCCATGTTGAAGCAGCAAATATGACCAGGAATTGGATGTAATGAACCCTGTGAATAAAAAGAACAAAAAATGATTAATGATGTTATGATGTTAGGCAAGGCAAGGCATGTGATCAGTGATGTGTCTGTGTAGTGAATCAGGTAATCAAGTGTTTGTGCAAGGTCACAACATCATCACAAGTATCTTTCTGATAAGGAGTTCATGATTTCAGAATCCATAATTAACAGAACAAGATCATATCACTGAAGTGTGCTGGCATAATGGGTATGTTGAAGTTTAGGGTTCCAGCAAACCTGTAAACCCCTCCCCATCTCACGGGTGTGCTACTCGGGTCAAACATCACGAACTCTCAAAGTCGAATAGCAATAATACGTTCACCATCCATGAGAAATGGCTCATGACCAAATCAGGGAATTGGTTTGGCATTATGTACTACTCAGGGAGGTCTCAGCTGAGTCCAAGGAAACAAACATCCCTCATAAGTCCCCAGCTTCAAATACTGAATCGAGAAACAATAGTACATTCATCCCAAAGGGTACAATACTATCGTCATACGAACAGTTTGCCTTAACTGGATTCCTATGAGAGAACCAGGCCATCCTATGTGAGTTCCCAGTGGGCCCTCAGATGCGAGTAGGTTTGCCAACAAATGTGGTTTGCCATTGTCATCACTGGAGAGGGATGTTTCCACAAAGGTTCTGAATGATCGGTCCCTTGACTGCACATAACTATCAAGGTAATGTATTGCCCCAGAAAGATTCTGGCGTCAATACATTTCTGAGAAGGTCGCAAGTCAAGGCGTGGAACTCACTAATACCAATATAGCAAGATGCCATGAAGCCAAAGTGGAACCACTATAAATCCTAGGTGCACTCAAGTCGGGTATTTGGCTTATCTCACAGTAACAAAGCCCATCCCACAGAAAAAATGAAACCAGCATAGTCCAGTATGATGTATGTGAAAATAAATACTGAAAGCAGTAAATAAAGCTGTAAAGTAAATTGTAAATGAAAACAGTAAATAAACATAACAGCACATAACACACATATAAACACCCAAAGAAACAAAAAACAAACATGCTCTAGGATTGACTCTACTAGGGAAACCAAAGATTATGGGTTCGATCCCAACAGAGTCGCCAGTTGTCGCTCCCGGGATTTTCATCCTAGTACAAACGCGAAAGTGGCACGGAAAAGGTAGAGTTGCCAGCCAGGCATTTTTATCCCGAAGGAACGGGAAAGGTAATGTTGCACAAACCTGAGGAAGAAGGAAAGGATGAGGTCCTGCGAACCAAAGATCTGGGTTTGGGAGTCAGTTACGATCTGGGAAGGTATTAGCACCCCAGATCATCTATCGTACCCGACGGGATCCACGCTTACTTGTTTGTTTCAAAGGGTGAGAAAGAATAAAGTGTTGTTGAAAGAAATAACTGCTAACTGGAAATGGAATGAGAAGGGAATTGGAAAAGAGAGAATGAAAAGAAAGAATGGGAAAAATGTAGGGGAAATAAATAATGTGCTCGAATGGCCCCTACCCCGTTGCCTACGTACCTCATCGGGATAATGAGGATCAGAGTCGACGTAGTTCACCTAACTAAGGCGGGAACTATTTGCTTATGTTTTTTTATGGCTGGAACTGCGTATGTCTATACTCAGGTGTTGCAGGCTCGTCTGGTAAGAGTGCATTTACCATCTTTCATGCGAGACAAGTCGTCACAAGTTCGTGTTGAGAATGAATGAGGTGAGAAAAGAAGTTCCCGCAGGAAAGTCGCTTATTGTTTGTTATTTGCTTTTTAAGAGTTTTTATGAATTTGGCACAAGGAAGTGAATTCAAACTCTTTTTCATGGAATGTGTACTTGCTACTACATTCCAAGATGGAATAATAGAACAAGCACACCAAGCAAGGAGAATTTATCCAAGGCTTGTTTCCATGAATTACGGTTTAAGTTCACTAGCTTGTTGAAATTATTACATGTTTTTGTTGCTTTTATGAAGAAGTTTCTTTTAAATTTTCTTTGTGAAATAACCCCTTGATAAGACTTATACATCATGCTAGGCAAGCTTACACTATTCCAAGATGGAATGAATGCAAGTGCCCCATGGAATAAGGCTATACACAAGGGATCCTTTCATGCATTTATTAAGTCTTTTTGGATTTGTTTGAAGATGATAAGAGAAGACTCAAAAAGGCAAAGGTCAAAGCTAATGGGGGACTAAGACACAACCCTAAGTCATCATATTATGTACAAAGTGTGATCATATGGTTAATGAGGTATTCTAACCTAAGGAGAATAAAGAACAAATTAGAATTCAACTTACTTCCTAAAGAAGTTAAGTTGAATCTAAAGAGAGAAAAACAAATTGATGCATAAGAGAAAAACAAAGTGTGATCCTATGGTTAATGAGGTATTCTAACCTATGAACAAAGCACAAAGGTGCTAAGGCAAAACAAATTGATGCATAAGAGATAAAAAATGAAGTAATTAAGTCATCTTCCCCCCCTACAAAACAAACATTAGTATGATAAAGCAAAAATGAACAATTATTACATGGTAAATCTTCACAAACCATTCACACTATCTACGGAAGAGATTAGTGAACTTCTAAGGCTAATTACCTAAGTCTAAGCAACTTATAAAATAACAAACTTAAAAAGTCAGTAGCTAATTCAATTCAAAAGTTTCTAAAGCTACAAAGGTGGACAACCTCAAACTATGCCCTAAAAAGAATCTAAACCCTAATAAGATCTAAGGTAAAGTTACATGGGGAAACTTAAAGGATTAAGTAATCTAAAAAGGCTTAAACCCTAAAGTGAATGGAAAATCTAGGGGCTAACATCACATTAAAGTCTCCTAATAGGTCATGCTACAAGGGATGAAGAGACCTAAGTGAAAGATATGCAAACTATATGAGTGATAGTGTGGACATAAGAGAGAATGCAAGTGAAACTTCAAAGAGAAGAAAAATCTTAAGGTAAGACTCAAACATGAACAAGAGGATTTGAAATCCCCATACAAAAACCAGGGGCTTGATGAAGTTTTATAATGGGATTAAGACTCACAAATTTCATACAAGTAAGGTGATGTGGAACCATTAGGACCAAAAGATTAAGTATGAAGCATTAAGAAGGCATATGACACTAAATGAAGCCTAAGGACTTATGACTTGAAATGGAACCTTGAGAATGTGTATAAAATGTAGTTTCAAAGTACGCCTAAGAGGGGGGGTGAATTTGGAGTCATAAAACTTTTCGACTATTTTCGTTGATGGATGGATTTATCTTTTGCTTGTTTATGGGATGAAAACTATAAAGCGAGAAAGTAAAAGAGACACGGCAAATTATCCTGGTTCCCTTCACAATCCGAAGGTACATCCAGTCCTCTTTCCAACACAAAAGAGATTTTCACTAGTTTTTAGAAACGTACAACCTATCGCACCTTCAATCGGTGAGGCCTACTTTCTAAACAACTAAACAACCTAGTGTGCAAGAATAATCCTCTTGCAATCATTATCCCTTGAGTCCAAACATAACTTGGATCACAAGTCACAATAGAAAATCTATTATAATACTTTGTATTTTTTGAGAGTAGTACAATGTTTGATATCAATCTAAGTTGATCTTCTCCTTTGATCAAAATTCACTTTATAAATATCAATACAAGTGTTCAAATATGAGTATGAGAAAATTATGAATAATATGAACACTTTTGAAATTTGAAAATATATCTTAAAAAGGTGATTTTGATTGAATGATTTTTTATAATAATTCTAGGAGGTGTTTTTTGAATTTAAAAAATTTCAGCATATATAAGTTTAAGACACCCTTACAAAAAGGTGTGAGAAATTATGAAACAAAATTAATTTGAAGAGGTATAATAAAAAGGTACAATTTTGAATTTCAAAGAAAAATAATTTTTCAAAAATTCTTCAGTGTTAACCGGTTAACCAAATGGTTAACCGGTTAACGCATATAAACGTCAACACTGGATTTGAAAAATTGAGGCCGTTAACCGGTTAACCAAATGGTTAACCAGTTAACACTGTTAAAAACAGAAAAATTCTTTGTTTTAAAAGTGTTAAACCATTTTAAAAACCTTTCAAAAATTGTATGCAATATGGTAACATGGAAAGTAGTTTATTGAACACTTGTACATCAATTTGTAAAGGGTTTTGATGTACCTCAATGTTTTGCGTCCAAGCTTGAAATAAATCGAGTGCGAAGGAAGCTTGATCATAATGCTGATGCTTGTTGCTAGACCATGTTTGAGAGCTCTTGACTTTTTGCAAATATTAAGCGCATGACAGTTGTGTTGTCTTCATCAAAATCTTTGAGGTTGAAGGCGTGCTTCTACATTCTCCCCCTTTTTGATGATGACAACCAAAGAAGTGCGAGATCTTGATCGACGTTTATCTAAGATGATCCTCCCCCTAAAGATAGAAACTCCCCCTAAATAATAGCGGCAGTAGAAAAAGATATTTTGCATCGAGAGGCATTAGAGAAACAAAGTCTCCTCCCCCTTTGGCATTAGCAAAAAGGAATAGACCAACAAGGAATGAAAAGAAAAGCAACATACATGCATGGACTAGAAAGTATGTATCAAGTAAGACATGCAAGCAAAACACACATAGAAACATAAGCATAATTTGTAACATAGCCAACAAGAGTAGTAGCATAAAACGGAAAAGCTTAAAACATGGAAACCAAAATTGCCTAATAACCATAGGACTTATGTTTGAGACAAAATTACATAAACTAGACTTAAAGCATGGTAAAAAAAAGCTAGAAAACAAGGTCCTCATTCCTCTTCCGATACATCCTCATCATCGTCTTCCTCCTCTTCGCTACCGTCCTCATCCTCATCAACAAACTCGGTTGGGTTTCAGGAGCTTAAGACTAAGTTTCGAAGGATTTTGAAGGCACACATGGTTTCATGGTGGTTTGTCATGATGGTTGAGTAGAGGAAGTCATATGTGATGTCGGTTTCGGGAATAGGTGGGATGAAGGTGGAGGTGGAGGATCTGTCGTCATACTTGTAGGTTCCATCGTTGCTTTGGATTATGCTGGTGTTCTTGATGATAGTGACTCCATTAATCTCATTAGCCGTAGTGGTCATAGCGATAAAAGGTTCTCTACCGATTTCCATATCGGTGATTTCCAGGATTCTTGAAATGAGGCAGCCATAGGGTAATCTTGTCTTGAGAGTAAGCTATTGCTTCAAATGATACATCATAGTAGGAATCCAGTTCATCCTAATCTTGTTCTTGACAGCAAAAAGGACTTGCATTTCCAAATCATTAATCTGAGACAAGTTGGAATCCTTGGGCAGCAAAACATGACAGATGATGTAGTGTAGCATCCGATCATCCACATATAGGTTCTTAGCATAGCATAGTACTCGGGAGGTACGTTGGCCGGATACCACGGCTGCCTTAGGAAACCGACAAATATGATAATAGTATTCCATTTTGTCATAGTTGGCCCATTTTCCTTCATCATGATTTACCCTTTTTCGGAGGAAAACACCCGAATATGGGATAGTCAATGAAGCAGCAAGAGTACCTAGGTCAACTCCAATTTCATAGTTCCTTACAATAGCAAACAGTTGATGTTTATCCTTATCATCACAGTTAAGAGACATGTTGTTCATAAAGGATTTTACCAAATCCGGATAAACTTTTCCATTATCAGCAATGAAGTCTAGCATCCCCTGATATTCTAATAATGCTGGAAACTTAAAAGTTTTGAAGGATTTCAGATTCACATACTTACCCTTAAGAAGATGTCGAACCCGAACACGAAAATCCATTCTCCGCTTCTTGGTTGATTCCATGGCCATTTCCTCTTCACTGCTGAATTTTGATGCTGACACAAGAGCCTTTCCTTTCCTTGGAGCCATTGAAGAGAGGTTGAAGCTTAGGGTTTGGGTTGTGTGGAGATATTTTTGGATTAGGGTTTGAGTGTACGGAGAGTGAAGTTGAGAGTGTAGAGTTTATAGAAGAGTTTTAGTGGAGTGGGTTTTAATGGTGTATTAATGGAGTGGTTATGGTTTTGGAGAAGATGAGGTAGTGGAGTTTTTAATGGTGAGTCAAAGAGAGTGAAGAGCTTATTAATGAGGAGTTTGAAAGAGATATTAAGAGACATTGACTCATAAACAACACATGTGACAAAGTACATAAAAGAAGAAAAAACAAAAAAGCAAAAAATTTGTCCACCACGTGACCTAGGACTGCTGTCTGGGATGCGTTAACCGGTTAACCGATCCGTTAACCGGTTAACGGGCAAAAATTTTCAAACAATTTAAAGGGACAACAACATGGTTAGGGCTATGTTGGAAAATATTTTTGACGAATTTTTTTTTACAAAGTGTTAGCAAATATCATAATGCAACTTTTGATCAAAAAATATTTTAAAAACGATGTTTTTTGGATAACCGAAAGAGTGAAAGATCAAAAAGGACAAAAAATGAGTGCTAGCCTTTTGTAACAAAAAGTGAACAAAAACACATATTATGCAGCAAAAACATTCAACAAACAATTTTAGAGATAGGGTTAGATGTCACCTTCATTGAGAATACCAAGTTCTCGTCGAATCTTAAAAAATTGCTCCTTAGCCAATGGTTTAGTGAATATATCGGCGAATTGATTGTGTGTATCCACAAACATAGCGTCGACATCTTCGTTTAGAACATGATCTCGAAGGAAGTGATGCCGGATATCTATATGTTTTGTTCTTGAATGCATGACCGGGTTCTTCGTGATATTTATGGCACTTGTGTTATCACATCGGAGAGGGATACAACCAAGGTCTATACTGAAATCGAGGAGTTGTTATTTAAGCCACAAGATTTGGGCACAACAACTTCCTGCTGCGATGTACTCCGCTTCGGCCGTGCTCAGTGCAACGCATGCTTGCTTCTTACATGCCCACGACACTAGTGCATTCCCGAGAATGTGACAAGTACCACTTGTACTCTTTCTATCGGTCTTACATCCTGCATAATCAGCATCAGAATAACCAATTAAAGAACATGTGCTACCTTTTGGATACCATAATCCGACGTGCGTCGTTCCTTTGAGATACTTCATGATCCTCTTCACGGCGGTGAGTGCCGCTCCCCGGATTTCCATCCTGGTACAAACGCGAAAGTGGTGCGGAAAAAGAAAAGAGTCGCCAGCCAGGCATTTTTATCCCGAAGAAAGGGAATGGTAATGTTGCACAAACCAGAAGAAGGAAATAGGAAGGACACAGGTCCTACGAACCAAAGAGACTGAGTTCGGGAGTCGGTTACGACCTGGGAAGGTATTAGCACCCAGATCGTCTGCCGTACCCGACGGGATCCACGCTTGCAAAAGAAACAATTTCAAAGGGTGAGGGTATGAAAGCTGCTGCAAAGAAATGAAAATGAAAAGAAACTGGAACTGGAAAAGAACTGAGAAAGGAAATGAAAGGAAAAAATGTAGGGAAAATAAAGATTGTGCTCGAACGGGCCCTACCCCGCTGCCTACGTACCTCATCAGGATAATGAGGATCAGAGACGCCGTAGTTCCCCTAACTAGGGGTACTAAAAGGAAATTGCCTGTGAATTAAGGCTTGAACTGCCTATGTCATTGCTCAGGTGTTGCAGACTCGGACGACGAGTGCGTAACCGTCTTGCAAAGTGACAAGTAGGAGCAAATTCGCGTACGGAGCGAATGAGGTGAGAAAAAAATTCCCGAAGGAAAGACGCTTATTGCTTGTTTGGTGTTTCTTAGAAGCTTTTGAGTGAAAATTTACATAGGTAAGTGTACCTAAGTCTTACTCAATGGGATGTGTACATCTCACATCATCCCGAAATGGAATGCGCAAGAGGCACACCTATCTATGGAGGAAATCCCCAAAGCTAGTCCCACAAGTGAAGGCTTAAACACACTGGCTTATTACCATTATTAAGTATTTTTGTGGTTTTTTTGTTAAGAAGTGTTTTTTAAGCTTTTCTTTGTGAGGTACTCATGCTAAGACCTATCCACCACGAGTGATGACTCACACCTCGCCCCGAAACGGAACGCGTGCAAGTATCTCATAGCAAAGTCTCATGTCACATGGAAGTACTCAACCTTTATTAAGTGAATTAGAATTGAGTTTGAAGATGAGAAGATAAAGCACCAAAGGATCACAAAGGAAAAATTCTAAAGGGGGACTAAAATAATCCTAAGTGTTAACATGCATGGATGTCCTAAGGGTTAGTGAGGCTTCTATCCTAATGAAGAAGGAAAGAGGAAGAGAAGAAGATAGAAGAAGGGATGAGAAAGTCCTAAGCCCAACAACAAATGGTTAGTGCACATAAACATAAGAGGAAAAGATAAGAATTGGAGATGTGGAATTCAATTCCCACATCTCACACTTACCATAGCCCCTGCAAGGTTAGTATGCATACAAGTGAAACAAAATGAGCAAGATAACAAGCTAACATCACACAATCAGAAGTGAAATGGTATGAAAATATGCACAATGCAAATGCAACTCAAAGAAATGAGGAGAAGAAGCTTATAAGACAAAAGATGCAACGTGAAACACTTATGAGAACAAATGCACACTTATGAAATATGCAAAGCAAAATGCACAAAATATGGACACAAGGCTCACAACCAGAACCAAAACAAGATGAATAATGGCTTAAGAAGCCAACAAGATGAGGAGAATGAAGGTACAAGACCAAACAATGCCAAAATGGAAGCAAAAGAATCAAAAGATGAAGTGAAAGCACATAAAGAAGCAAATGACTTAAAGAAGAAGCAAACACAAAAATTCAGAAGACACAAACCCTATCCTAGGACCAGGAAGGTACCCACACCCCAAAGGAACCCCAAATGAGAAGAAAAAGTGGGCACAAGGGCCTTCTTAGGCTTATGAGAGACTTAAAGGGTTCAAAAGAAGCAAAATGGGACAAGGTTCAAGATAAAATCCACAATAAATCAACCAGCCATCTAAAAATTCCACAATTGAAACAAAATGATCCTAAAACATGTTATATCAACTAGCCAAAAGGATTTGCAAAGATTCAGAAGCAAACTAGGTTAAATGGAGGCAAGAACACAAGTGAAGGTTACAAACTTACACCACAAGTTACCAGATCAAGACTCAAGAAATAAATTTCCAAAAATCCATAGAAAAAATACATGAAAAGTAAATTGTGTTAGGAACACAAAGCAGAAAGAATGGGATCAAAACTCAAAATATTGAAGACTATGGAAATTAGACAAGCCAGACTGGTCAAGAAAGGAAATAAAAGGAGCTAGATGAAATGGTGAATTATTTCAGCCACGTGGAAAAAGGGAAAAAAATAAAATAAAAATATTGAAAAATATTAGAGACATGAAATAACACACATGATATTTTTGGGATTTTTTAAGTGAGTGGAAGTATTTTAATAAAATTGGAATGAAACTGAATAAAATGAAAATAAATTGAAGAAAGAGAAATTTAAAAGAATTGAGAAGGGGTGAAGGAAGTAAGGCTTCAACGTGGGAAATGGGATTGGGCTGGATTGGTGAGGTGCGAAAATAAAAGGTGATAAGCCCAGCATGTTGTGCGCTGACCATGAGGCTTATAGTGGAAATTAATTGGAAATATGAGAAAATGTTGGAAAAATAGTGGACGCATGATCAATCAGATGGCTACGGAAGACCACCTCATTAATTGAGGTGGCATAATGGTGAGATACTACTGGCTGGCGCACGGAAGCTAGCGTGGAGATCACCACACGATGAATTAAAATAAAAACAGAATTTATAACATGAAATGGAAACAAAACAGGGCCATGTGGTGCGCTAGGATGCGTTGGATGGTAGATCTAACGGTGTGGACTTCATCTTCTTCATGGAAGAACCCTAGGATGAGCAAAACAAATTCCGGTGACCGGAGATAGGGCTCCGGCACCGGAGACCAAACCAGAACCAAAAATTCACTAAAAAATGAAAACAAATAGTCCAGACTGACTAAATCAACATCAAGGAATCCAAATATGGCATTAAAAACACTTGAATCTCAAAGAATTGGCCGGATCGAGCAAAATAAAGTGTCACCATCAAACTTAAAATGCACATATCTTTCACTACAATGCACTAAAATCAATTCTACAAAGTGCAACATCATCAGTAAACATCAAGGAACACAAAGCAACAATTTAATTCCATTTCCAGAACATGAAATTTCAACCCATACCTGAGATGGAGATCTTGAAATATTGAGATAGAATTCCAACCAATGTGTGCAAATCACTCCTCTTACTCCTTAGATGCAAAATAAATGCATCTAAGGCCTTGAAATGGACTGGATCTGAGATTTCTCCACAAGTGGCTTTGAAATGGCAAGCTTCCAATTATGTGTTTTAAGCTCAAATGAATGGATGATTCTTGATCTCTATGATTCACTGATCAAGAATATGGAAGAAGTTTGTGGAGAATGTAAGAGAATCAAGAGATATGAAGCAAAATGCAAGGTTGCATGAAAGTTGAGAATGAGAGAGATTTCAGATCTGATGCAACCCTAATTCTCCTTGTTGTGACCTCACAAATGAGTGCTGAAAGTGTGAAGGAAAGTGCACGAAAATCAAATGAGAAAAGTGTGATTTTGCCTCATGTGCACTTGGTGGAATAAGCATGCTATGCTCATCCTCTCTTGGGCCTCTCAGCATGTGTGAGTTTCATTTTCCACCCTTGATTCAGATCCATTCATTCCTGGCCCTTAGATTCAAGTGTCACACTTGTTTCATGATTTTTGCAATTTTGCATGTTTTGGAGGGATTTTTTCAAAGTGCACGAAAATGGACAATTCTCTTGAGAAAAATGCTTCTTATTCAATTTATTTTAAGTTTGAAACAAGTTTGGGCCTGTACCAAGTCACAAAAATAAGATTGGAGCCTTCTTGCATTTGGTGCATTTTTAGAAAGTTGAAAAATGCCCTAGACCCTTGAAATTTTCGAATGGCTTCTAGAATGATCCAGGAATCCGGTGAAAAAGTACTTGTACTTTTTGAAAATGGGAGCCCTTACTATCCAACTTTCATGTTTGACTTTGGTCCATTTGAAGAATTGTTTATCATGTTAAGGCCACTTGAAAATTAGGGCAAAACTTGCAAAATTTGGAAAACTTCAAAAACCAACTTTGTACCATTTTTGAAAAACTCCTCAAATCTTCATGATTCTTGAACTTTAGGCATTCCAAACCTCTTATGACATTGTAAGGACCCCTCTTGGACAAAAAGTTTGGGCTAGACCCCTTGAAATTGCACAGTTGACTTTTTATGGGCTATGTTGACTTTCTGCTTCATCTGCAAGCAACTGAGGCACTAACTGACTTCCACATGGAA
Source organism: Lathyrus aphaca (assembly GCA_963966055.1). Classification (NCBI taxonomy): domain Eukaryota; kingdom Viridiplantae; phylum Streptophyta; class Magnoliopsida; order Fabales; family Fabaceae; genus Lathyrus; species Lathyrus aphaca. Next base: position 389,089,647 of record OZ014519.1, on the reverse strand, counting down.
TTTTCTCATGAAATTTGACACATAGGATCCTCTTAACATATGGAATACTTGGCTCACAAGAAATGGCCAAAGTTGTGAGATCTTGGTGCTTGAATCTCAAACCCTAATTTGGGTGCTTTGCATAAGAGCCTTGCCTTGTCCTGAGATCTCTGATGATCATGCAACCTTCTGAGCTTTTGTCAATGGAATTGATCTTGTAAATGGGGTGTAGACTCACCATAGAACATGTACAAACTCAATGGGACCCTTGTCATGGCTTGAAATGCTTCTGGGACCTCCACATATGACCATATGCTTGATGCTAGGACATGAGGGATGCTATGCTTCATCTTTCCATGATATGATGCTGAGGAAATGATATGAGTATGATGAGTATGATATGATATGATGCTTAAAATGAAGAGGGAAAATTTGGGGTGTTACAGTGAGATGTGATTCTTTTGGATTAGCTTGAAAGCGGGCACACAAACAAACACTAAACATAATGTCAGGACGGCTTGCCGTCAAATATAATAGTGAGTCGATCATACTTAGATACTTTGTAATATCAATTGAAGTGCCGGATAGATATTGATCAACATATGTTCTGGATCCCATTCGGGTAGACATTACTTTGCAATTGTCCATATCGAATCTTTTCAACAATTCCTTGCAGTACTTGGATTGATTGATGAAGATGCCATCCTTTGTTTGCTTGATTTGTAATCCAAGGAAGTAGTTCATCTTTCCCATCATGGACATCTCAAATTTACCTTGCATCATAAGAGAGAATTCTTCGCAAAGGTCTTTGTTTGTTGATCCGAAGATGATGTCGTCGACATAGACATGAACTAGTAAGGTGTTGCCCTTGAAATTCTTGATGAACAAAGTCTTGTCAACCTTTCCTTTCGTAAAACCCTTCTCACATAGGAAGTTGCTAAGACGGTCATACCATGCCCTTGGTGCTTGCTTTAAGCCATAAAGAGCCTTCTTCAACTTGTAGACATGAGAGGGATTCTTGAAGTCTTCAAAGCCCGAAGGTTGTTTGACGTCGACTTCTTTATTGATGTAACCATTTAGGAAAGCGCTTTTGACATCCATCTGGTACAACTGAAAATTCATTGAGCAAGCGTAAGCAAGTAATAATCTAATTGCTTCTAACCTTGCTACCGGAGCGAACGTTTCATCAAAGTCGATTCCTTCCTCTTGGTTGTAGCCTTGTGCGACCAATCTTGCTTTGTTACGAACTATGATTTCGTTCTCGTCAAGTTTGTTCTTGAACACCCATCTTTTTCCTATGATGTGTTTGTTGTCCGGTCTTGGTACAAGAGTCCAAACTTGATTCCTTTCGAATTGGTTGAGTTATTCTTGCATAGCTATTATCCATTGATCGTCGCCTAAGGCTTCATCGATTTTGGTTGGTTCAATTTGAGATACAAACTCCATGTTGAGACAAGCATTCTTGAGATTTAGTTGAGTTGCAACGCCTTGGCTAATATCACCAATAACTTTATCTATCGGGTGATCTCTATGAGTTCTCCATTCTTTTGGAAGATCTTGATGTTCTTCAAGGATTGGTGAGTCATCTTCTTGTGATATTGCTTGTTCCTTTGATGTCTCCTTTTGTTGTTGTGATATATCTACTACATCATCATCATCATCATCCACAATAATATTATCCTCTTTCGAGGGGTTAGTCTCATCAAACAAAACATGAATAGATTCTTCAATAGTAAGTGTTCGTTTATTGAAAATTTTAAAGGCTCTACTTGAGAGAGAATAACCAAGAAATATACCTTCGTCGGACTTCTCATCAAACTTACCAAGATTGTCCTTGCCGTTGTTGAGAACGAAGCATTTGCATCTGAATATGTGGAAAAAAGATATGTTAGGTTTCCTACCTGTAACACCCCAAATTTGCCCTCTCTTTTTTATCATCATTTAATCATGAGCATAGCATCAGCATATCATTTTTTAGCACCTGGCATGGAAAAATGAGGCATAATAATCTCATGTTCTATCATAAGGCATATGATCACTTCTTGGTCAGGTAGCATTGCAAGAAGCTCATAAAGTTTTCTCATGTCTTGAATAAGCCTGAGGTCATCCTCAAAAGATCAGAAGAGAGAAATTTCATCAGAAGTTCAAAAATGCAACTTTTCTCCTGTGTGAGGGAAATCCTGATTAGGGTTTTGAGCCAGATCCTCATATCCTCTTAGCTTTGACTAATTCTTGTGGTCAAAGGCTCTCATTTGGTCTGTATGGCTTATATATGAAATTTGAGGCAAAAATTCATTGAGGAAGTCAAGAATTTGTCCAGTTACTTGAAAGTGAAGCAAGAAAGTCAATTGCGCGGTCAAAAAAGTCAACATGAAGATTTCAGAGTTTTTAATCAGGATTATCAATTTTTGAGGTCATATCATGTCAAGGAATAATTCAGTTGAGTTTAAAAGTCAAAAATCGGGAATATGCAAAAAGTTGCTAAATTTGGAAATTTAGAAGTTTCCATTTTTGGAAATTATTTGTCCCTAGACTTCAAGTTGTTATTTCATGTGCGAAAATGCTCCGAATGATTTTCCGGTGAACACGAAAGTTGTAGAGCACAATTTTCCCTTTCCGAAAAGTCGTAGAACGCTCTCATAGCATTTTTAGAACTCAAGTTATGATTTTTTGAAGTTTAATGCTTTTTTAGGGTTTTGGTGCATACTTGTCAATTTCTAATAGGTCCATATTTCATTTTTTTTTTGTGCGCCATGTGTTGGTACATCATTTTTTACACTTTGCCTTAGTGAGTCTTTGTTTGTTTCTACATGACCAAAAGAAGAAAGAGGAAAGCTTGAGGCATCATTTCCTTCTTGGGTTATTTTATTGAAAAATGGTACAAGGCAAGGTATGCATGCGATGGAAGGTCAGCATATACTACACTCCCTAATCTCGTTTCAATTCCTCACCCTTTCCACGCTGACCTCACGAGGATTGCACCAAGGGAAAGAAAATGTTCACGTGAAACAAGGGTCCTCATGCACCCTCAACAGCTCACAACCACGTCACCATCAGATCCTCATGTTGTTCATCCTTCAACGTGACAATAACACCTGTAGGGTTACACCAAACGTATCATGTACCATCACTCACTGGATCCAATTTGAAAGAAGCAAGAGCTTCACGCGGGCTCTGCACTCTTGATAGAATAACCAACTTAGTTCTCACACCACAACCAAATGCACCGCACACCTTTGCTTTAAATATGAGCTAGGTCACGATTCAGAAGGAGAGCTTCATTCTACACTGCAAAACACACATCAAACTTCACTCTCTCTCTCTCTCTCTGCATATTCTCACATTCCTCTAAGAGAATTTGAAATCTGAAATCCTTCATTCATCGCTTCCTTCAATCCATTGGTATCATCATCAACATCACTACACTTTCATCATCATTATCAGTTGAGCTTTGTAGTGGAGTTGTGGATTCAACATCATCTTCGGATCGTTCATATTTCTTCACATCTTTGCTCATCAAGCCTTTATTTGGCTCAAAGAAGGTTCAAGGAAGCTCAAGGAAGCGCTCAGCACCCCTGGTTTTCTCAAATTGTTCAAGAAAGTTTAATCTCAGGTTTGAGTTTCGGATCCATTTTGCTTCTATCTGGCTTTAATCTTGTTTGTTTTGACTTACAAATGGTTGATTTAAGTTAACTGAAGTAAAATGAAGCTTGTGGACGTCTTAAATTATAGATTTCAGTTTTCTTGCTTGAACTTGTTTCGATCGATCTGCTCTCTGTGATAGTTGTGTGTGAAAACCATTGGCATATTCGTGATCCTCTTGTTTCGGACTCCACTTTTGGCTTTTACAGTTTTGATTTTCGTTAAGTGTTGAAGAAGTTATGTTGCTCTGAGTTGATGATGATATGCGGATTTGTTGAAGTGGTGCGTTTTGAGTGGCTGTGTTGAGTTTTGTCATGTAGTGACTTAAACCCTAAATGGACCGGTTAATATTAGTTGACATAACTTTTGTTCCATTTTGTTTAATTAAATAATAATAATAACATAATAGTCTGATTTATTGTGGAGTTTTTAGAAGTTTCGGGCGGGCCTAAGGCCATTTGTTAAGTGCACCCCCATTGTTTGGGCCCAGAGTATATGAACTAATCCAGATTTCTTATCACACCCCTGGCTTTGTCAATTCTTTTTTATTTTCATTTTATTTTCAGTTTGATTTTTAATTATTAAAAATAGGAATAATTTCACAAAAATTCCAAAACATTTCTTGTATGATCTTTTGAGTTTTCTTTAATTTTTGGCATTTTTATTTTCCATTTATTTTTATTTTCCACGTTGGAATTAATTTTCTCTTTTATCAATTGCTTTTATTTTACTTTTAAAGCATGCTGTCTTGTACAATTTCTATCTTGATCACTAATTGGAGTTTTAAATTGATTCCTTTTGCTCTGGATTCACATTGAGATGTAGTTTGTTGATTATTTTTATTCCGATTTTAAGAAGTTTGCTTAATTGGTTTTGGTCTTTAACTTGTGCATGAAGGTTCATAACCCTAATCCATGTTTAAGCATTTATTTGACTTGTTTAGATTCTGATTTTGATTCTCTCCTTTTGGCATGTTATTATTGTATGTTTGAAGGGTCTTTGTGCAAGTTTGTGGAATTTTTGGATGTATGTTTGATTTGATTTGAATTTTGTTCTTTTCTTATCTTCTTTTGCATCTTTTTTGGTCATATGTTTAATCCTTAGGTTAGGAGGGCACTTGTGCCAACTCCCTTAGGTTGTTTATAACCCTTTTAGGATGTAGGCACCTCTCTGATTTTGATATGATGTTTGAAATTTGAGAAATTTGGTGTTTGCTTACCTTTGAAGTTCATTCACCTTTGTACATGTTCACCTTTGTACATGTTCACCTCACTTCTTTTGCTTCTTTGCTTCTCATGATGTTAATACTTGAGTTTGTATGCTTCTTTTCTTCATCTCTTATGATCCTTAGGCACATTCTTAACATGCTAGGGTTCTGGTCTTGAAGTTTGTGATGTTTTTTTGTTTAGTTTGCTTTGTGCTATCTCATGTTTACTTTGTTTTGTCATGATAATCCATAATGCTTCAGGGTGAATTGTATAGTCCCTTTCTCATTCTTATGTTGGGTATTTGCATTTGGCATTTGTGATTGAGATTTCACTTCTGATTGTGTGGCTTTGGTTTGATCTTATTCCCATTTTGTGTTGCATTTGTTCTTATGTTACTAACCATTTCAGGGGCTCTGGTAAGTGAGAGGTGTGGATGTGATTCCCACACCTCCAAGTCTTATCTCTTCTCTTTTCCTTATTGATATTCTCTTACTTGTGATTGTTGGGGCTTAGGCCTTACTTCCTCCTTCTTCTCTTCTTCATTCTTCTCTTTCTCTTCTTTCTTTAGGATAGTCAACCTCACTAACCTAGGTTTTCCTTTGCATGATAACATTAGGATTTATTAGTCCCCCATTAGACTTTTACCTTTAAGATCCATTGGTTTCTTTTCTCTTCTCATCTCAAAACCCTAAAAAGCATTAATAAGGATTGAAGTGGTCTCCTGTGCAATAGCCTTATTCCATGAAACACTTGTAGTTTTCCCATCTTGGGATGGTACAAGCTTGTTCATCATGATGCACAAGTCTGATCAGGATACCATCTTCATCAAGAAAATCATAAAAAACACTTCTTCATTTAAGTTACAAAAACACTTAATAAGTTCAATGAGTTAGTGAGCCTAAGCCCTAATCTCTGGAATCAAGTTTTGGGGATCTTCTCCTTACTTGAGTGTGCTTGTTCTATTATTCCATCTTGGAATGTAGTAGAAAGTACACATTCCATGGAAGAGAGCTTGAGTTAACTTCCTTGTGACACTCATAAAAGCTTCTAAAAAACACAAACAAAAAATAAGTGTCTTTCCTTCGGGAATTCTTTTCTCATCTCCTTCGCTCCGTCTGCGAACTTACTCCTACTTGTCATTTTGCAAGACGGTAATGCACTCGTCGTCCGAGCCTGCAACACCTGAGCACTGACATAGGCAGTTCAAGCCTTAAGACACAAGCAATCCTTTCCACCCCTAGTTAGGGGAACTACGGCGACTCTGATCCTCATTGTCCAGATGAGGTACGTAGGCAGCGGGGTAGGGCCCGTTCGAGCACAATCTTTATTTTCCCTACATTTTCCCTTTTTTTTCTTTCTCAGTTCCTTTTCCAGTTCTAGTTCATTTTCTTTGCAACAACTTTCATTTCTTCACCCTTTGAAGCAGATTTCTTTGCAAGCGTGGATCCCGTCGGGTACGGCGGACAATCTGGGTGTTAATACCTTCCCAGGTCGTAACCGACTCCTGAACCCAATCTCTTTGGTTCGCAGGACCCGTGTCCTTCCTTTTGCTTTTCTTTTGGTTTGTGCAGCATTACCATTCCCGTTCCTTCAGGATAAAAATGCCTGGCTGGCGACTCTACCTTCTTCCGCGCCACTTTCGCGTTTGTACCAGGATGGAAATCCGGGGAGCGACAGCTGGCGACTCTGCTGGGGATCGAACCCAGAATCTCTGGTTCCCTTGAGAGCCTCTCCTAGCGCTTGCGTGTTTCTGTTTCTTTGGGTGTTGATTGTTTGCTGTTGTGTGTTGTATTTTACTGTTGTTTATTTACAGTTTATTTACAGCTTTATTTACAGTTTTTAGTATTTATTTTCTGCATCATATTTTATATTGGACTGTCTAGACTGGATTTTCTGTTTGGTGGGACTTGGGTGATACTGTTACTGTGAGATGAGCTCATTACCAAGGCTCGAGTGCACCTTAGGACTTAGAGTGATTCCACTTTGGCCTCATGAGAACTTGTCATGGGGGTAGTAGTGAGTTCTACGCCCATATTTGCGACCATCTTGGAAATGTCTTGATTTGGGGATCTTCCTCTTTCATTTCATAACCTTAATAGTTATGTGCAACTAGTGACCGATCATTGAGAACCTTGTGGAAACATCCCTCTCTAGTGGTGACAGTGGCAGACCACATTTTGTGGCAAACCCACTCGCACCCGAGGGCCCACCTGGAACTCACATAGGATGACCTTGTTTTCCCGGACTCAGCTGAGGCCTCCCTGCGTAGTATATAATGCCAAACTGATTCCTTGATTTGGTCATGAGCCATTTCTCGGAAATGGTGAAAGTATTATTGCTATTCGGCTTTGAGAGTCTGTGATGTTTGACCCGGAGCACACCAGTGAGATTGAGAGGGGTTTACAGGTTTGCAGGAACCCTTGACCTCTA